>CM044317.1:47779729-48404729 GCA_024291935.2 Okapia johnstoni
ATGAAGCAGAGACTGCAGAATCCCCAAGACCCTTCTTCAGGAAAACAAAGCCTTGAGTTTTGGCTTTCTCCCTTTTCAACAGGTAGAGTCAATTCTTAAATCAACAGCTTTTCAGAGAAGAATAAAGTAAAAATGTCCATATACTGTATTGAAATGTGCCTTGCAATGAATTTCACTACAAATGAAGTGTGGGCTTGCTGGGTAACCCTTGAGGGATGCTTCTGGTGTCTGAGGGCTTCTTATTCTTCTGCAGATAAACCATGGTTCTAGATATTTTGAGCTTCCCTGATGGCTCAGTCATAAAGAATCCACCTGCAATGCAGGAAACGAGGGTTCCATACCTGGGTCTGGAAGGTCCCCTGGAGGAGGAAATGGCAACCCACTCCAATATTCTTGCCTGGGAAATTGCACGGACAGAGAAGCATGGCAGGCGACAGCCCATGTGATAGCAAAAGAGTTGGACGCGACTTAGCAACTAAACAACAGCTAGATATTTCACTCTTTTCCCCTGTATTCTGTAAGGAGAGCAGCGATGAAGCTGTAATCTGAGAATTCCTCAAGAAAAGTGCCTGTTGTTTAAAAGGTTTGCTTAGAGGACTTTCTTCTCTGGGTGCCCAAACTATCAACTCTTCAACTTACTACAGAAGGAGCCACATTAATTCTTACAGGTGACTACAACATCTACAACATTTCCCTCCAATACTTCAATCTCACAATAGTCTCTGGCCCAGGTTAAGGTTGGCCTCAGTAGCATCTCCCAGCAGGATTTCTGGTTTGACTGAGCACTCACAATGACGTTCTCCCTACAGACTCTGCAGACACAAACTAACATTGTTGTAAACAATTTTAGGAAGCTTCATTCGCAAGTCTAATTGGTTTCTCACTATTATGTCTTCCTATAGGACCAAACATAACCTAATTCCATGAAAGCCAAAGTTAATTTCACTGCAACTCTAAAGAAGCAGCCCCTTAAAAGAAACATTTATGGGATGTTTCTTATGAGCAGCAATATTTAAGAATGATCAAAGGTTTCAAATATAAAGTTCCTCTCCAAACCTTTCACTCAATATGGAAATTTTCCTCATTTTAAGATTAGCTTTAAATGCTTTGTTTCAAATACCCAAGACAATGAGTAAACTTTATCTTTTGGGGAGAAAAGAAGACACTGTGAATTGTTCCGTGATTAGACCTAAAATATTCATGTGATCACCAATATTAGCTTCCAGAAGCATTTTTATTTGAATGAATATTATCTCTCTGCAAGTAAGTGGTTTATCTTTCACTTCATCACATACTTAATATCAAATATTACATGTTATCACTTAAATTGCATTTAAAAGGAGGCAAATGCAGCTGATGTGTTATGCAAGTTGATAGTTTACGTAAGCTGAAAAAATAATTTGTGAAAATAGACTGTTTTTAAGTCTGGTAAGGATTTATTAGGAAGCTTTGTAGTCACAGTGAATAAAATGCCATGAACAGAAGAACCAAGATCTCTGGCACTGGGCTCATAGCACTAGTTACACATTAACAAATATCAAGGATGTCCCAAGTGGAATATTACCCAAGTCTCACTCTCACCCCAACCACAATACCCACAAACACAGAAATGATACCCATGCATCACAGTGAGAAGGAGGCAATTCAGAGGAGTAGTGAGAGTCATATTTTTACCTCTATCAAGCCTGTTTTTTCTTTTTCTATTGAAGTAAATTGAGCATAATTTTCAGGACTGTTTACATGAGGGAAATGTTTTGGTTTTCTCAATGATTTTAAAGTAAAAACCTGGTCACTGGTACAGCAAGGAGACACATGATGTTACCAGGTCAGAGGCAAACAACAGAGACATCACCACTCCCTTTGTTGGCTAATGATGTAATACAAGATCTAATTCAAGTCTTTACAACATCCAAACACCTGCCAAATGCATTCTTATAACTAACATGTCTCTTCACTGGTTCTCTATGACAAACGACCTTGGGCTCAGTAAAATTTTAAAAAGATGCTTCCCTCATTTATTACCACCAACACTCAAACCTCTTCATTTCCAGCTAAGAGGCCTTGAGTTAGTCTGTGCCGAAAAATACGCAACACTTCTCTATGCGTCTCTCTGTTTGGGCATGCAGCCAAGCCTGACTTGTCACCTGGCACTACAGAGCTGTGGGTCCAGAGCACCCAGGAGTTGGGAGGAAAGGAGGCCATGTCTTCACACATCTGGTACTTGAGCTGAAGGACCCCCTTTCGCATGAATTAGGTAATTGGAACAAGTGCTGGGAGTGGTTCTTCTATAGGCTCCTTCAAAGTGGACTTTTCCAAAGTATTTCTAGCCAGAAAAAATTGATATGGGGACAGCAGTCTTAGAAAAATTTCTGTTATTTACTCATTGCTTCAACAAATATTTTTTGAGCTCCTACATACTGAGTTCCAGGTACTGTGCTGGAAGATCATTTTAAGCACATTGGACAAGGTTTCTGCCCTCCTGCAGTTTATAATCTAATAAGTAAAAATATATACAAATAAATATACTCTACAATTTCAAACTGTGGCTGTGTTATAAAATAAAAGAACAAGGTGCCATAAAAGAAACTGAAAGGCAAAACTGATTTCCACTGAAGAGCTGGAGAAGGCTGTAGTGGAGGAGATGTCTAATTTGGTTACCACAGAACTGTCTGAGATTCTAGAATCTGTGTCTTCCCTAATGGTCATTTTATAATTTTTCTTGAAGACTGTGGTCTCTGTAGCATTTTCATAACCCAATCTTGCCTCCTTCTTCAGCTTTATTCTTTCTCAATTTGCCTCTATCTCCACCCTTAGAGCCAGTCAATCTCTTGTTCCTTAGAAGGCTTTGAAACTATTGCCTAGTGGCTGCTGACACATCTGACTATTTCTTCCCACTTTTTCACCACAGTGACTCCTCCTCATCTTCCATGGCACTTCATGAGGAAAGTGACTCAGTTCCAGGGGGCGCATTTCCATTTTTATTTTTAGTACATCACAATGGCTGAATATCCACGATTTCATATGATTCAGCCCAAAAGTTCACGTGAATGGCAGCTGTCCACTGCCTCTGGTCATATGGACTGTAATGTGCATGCAATTTCTGAAGTTGTGCAGTATTGCAGCTCTACTCATCATATGACTCTTCCCTGTTCCCATAGCACACTGTACCCACCTCTAAAATTTATTTTACCATTTTGAATGAAGTGGTCCATTCATGCTTCTTTCTTCCCCTCTCAATAGTTTCATCTGCTATCCTTATCAGTTAATACAGACTTTTTTGTTAAAACACTAAGAGTAGCTTTACATTACTGACATCTTAAAACACATCATCTTTAATTCTCACAACAATGTTGACAGGAAAATATTATACAATTTTTATGTTTGAGAAACCAAGGTTTAAAAGTTAAATAATTTGACTCTACACCATACTAAAAGATGGGTGAGCTCAAATTGGAGTGACACTGTATCCGATTCTAGAACCCATGTTCTTTTACCCATGCAATGCTAGATTTCACTCTTTTCATAAATTTACTCAACTAGAATATACATATAGACCTAAGCCTATTTATTAATGTGTCTCACACACCTGTAATTGATAAAATCTGACTTCACTTCAAGGAGCTTCCAGTCTAGCAGAGAAAGCAAACAATGAACGATCAATTCCAAGAGAGATACACTGTAAGAAATGCTTATTGAACTAAGCTGAACATTGGGGGAGAAAAAAAATAAGAAGCATTATGATAGCTATTCTTAAAAAAGAGATATGTTTAACTTTGTTTAGTTTCAAATATTGTAAATAATCACTTTATCTCTAACCCCTCTACCTACTTTGTTTCAGAATAACTGGGTTATAGCCTAGATATAAGTATCTAGTTATGACTGAGGTCAACTCCACCATAGCCCCTTCATGGATCACAGCCTTAACTGTGTGAATCACAACACACTGTGGAAAATTCTTCTTCTTCTTTTTTTTTTTTTATAAAAAGTGACTACAAGTTTTTCTATTAAATAGTAATTTTAGTGATGTAGAATTCTATTATTTTCTGTTGACCAATCATGATACCATGGTATTAAGTGAATAATAGTTACATAACTACAATAGTAAAAATATTTATCAGTTTTCACAATAAATTGCCAGACAACAAAAGATAATTACAATTGCAAGCCATAATAGAAATATGATTAACCTAATGATATAAAATAATTACGTACAATTTGGGGGGGGTTAAGTAGATTCATGTGGTAAGTGGAAGTGTATACAGGTACATGTTCTCATCCCCCCCAACCAGTCTGTGTCTTTTGGTTGGTGCATTTAATCCATTTACTGTTAAGGTAATTATAAATATGTATGGTCTTATTATCATTTTCTTAATTGTTTGAGTTTATTTTGTGTAGGTCTTTTCCTTTTCTTGTGTTTCCTGCCTAGAAAATTTCCTTTAGTATTTGTTGTAAAGCTGGTTTGATGATGCTGAATTCTCTTAACTTTTGCTTGTCAGGAAAATTCTTAAACAGATTGGAATACCAAACCACTTTACCTGTCTCCTGATAAAGCTGTGTGCAGGTCAAGAAGCACAAGTTAGAACCGGAAAATGAACAACAGACTGGTTCAAAACTGGGAAAGGAGTACAACAAGGCTGTATATTGTCACCTTGCTTATTTAACTTATAGGTGGAGTACATCACATGGAATGCCACGCTGGGTGAATCACAAGTTGGAATCAAGATTTCCAGGAGAAATGTCAACAACCTCAGATTTTCAGATGATACCACTCTAATGACAGAACGCAGAGGAATTGAAGAGCTTCTTAATAAGGGTGAAGAGGAGAGTGAAAAATCTGGCTTGAAACTCAACATTTAAAAAACTAAGATCATGGCATCTAGTCCTATCACTTCATGACAAATAGGAGAGGAAAAAGTGGAAGCAGTGATAGATTTTATTTGGGGGGGCTCCAAAATCACTGTGGATGGTGACTGCAGCCATGAAATTAAAAGACACTTGCTCCTTAGAAGAAAAGCTATGACAAACCTGAGAGCATATTAGAAAGCAGAGACATCACTATGCCGACAAAGGCAAAGTGTAGTCAAAGCTGTGGTTTTTCCAGTAGTCATGTACAGATGTGGGAGTTGCACCATAAAGAAGGCTGAGCACCAAAGGATTGATGCTTTTGAATTGTGGTGCTGGAAAAGACTCTTGGGAGTCCCTTGGACAGTAAGGAGATCAAACCAGTCAATCCTAAAGGAAATCAACCCCGAATATTCATTGGAAGGGTTGATGCGGAAGCTGAAGGTCCAATACTTTGGCCATCTGATGCAAAGAGTGGACTCATTGGAAAAGATCCTGATGCTGGGAAAGATTGAGGGCAGGAGGAGAAGGGTGTGGCAGAGGATGAGATGGTTAGATAGAGCTGATGACTCAATGGATATGAATTTGAGCAAACTCCAGGAGATAGTGAGGAACAGGGAAGCCTGACATGCTAGATGCAGTCTGTAGGGTCACAAAGAATCAGATACAACTTAACAACTGTACACCAACTATCTCCACAGCACTTCCCAGTAGCAAGTTGATGATTTCTTTTTAGCCTTCATCTATCTGGGGATGGGTTATTGCCACTTGCCGCAGATAACAGATATGACAGGTTCTGAAACTAACTCCTAGAAATGGGCTAAGTGACAGACCTTAAGGTGGGAATGAAGCTCAGTTGCCAAGAATCACTTGTCCTCAGATGGGGTACTGGCTGACCAAGCTACATGACGTAAAAGCAGCTGCTTAAAAACAGCCTGTTGAAACCTGAGACTCAGGCTGAAACTTTAGGAATTGTGGTGGAAAAATGTCAAGAGTATCATCATTTGTGGAGATTAGACATGGTGGTTACAATTGTAGAAATCCGGTATGACCCTAAAACAAAGCACAATTGAGGATTTCCCTGGTTGAGAAATACTGTTTTGCATATTTCAATTCTACCTCTGCTTCTACTAGTTGTCCTAGAAAAGCATCATGTGATTTTTGTTTGTTTTGTTTTGCTTCAGTTTTCGGTCAATAGTCTGTGAACACTGCTTGGCATCAAGAGAAATAAGGAGAGTTCCAGGAATGTTTCCTTATAGACTGAAACAATCAGAAAACAAGCAGGAGTCGCAGAAGCACAGAATCTGAAATCAGAAGAGACCTTGGAAATCCTTTGCCCCAGACTCCCAACCAGTGCAGGAAGTTCTTCTAACAGATGTCTGTCCCATTCCAGACTGGTATTAGATACCTCCATGGACAGAGACCGTAACACCATAACTCCTGTTATGGCAAGTCTTTCCATGACCTCAACAAATAGGATCTCTTTCTGTCTTTAGAACAATATGATCATTGTTGCATACAGCAGTTTGTCAATTTACGTACCTTGTACATCTTCTTTCTTTAAGACTTAAGTATCTTCAGTGCAAATTTTTGTGAAATGGTTGGAGCCATCAGACAGAACGTCATTGAAGATATGGCTCATGAGGGAGGGCATGGGATAAACAGAGAGGCATGGGTCTAAGTACCGCTCCACAAGGAATAAGGATTCAAATATTCATTAGTTGATATGGATGGTATCCTGTGGCACAGTTAATACATGACTCTAGCAGAGTTAATGCAGTTACCTGGCAGCAAAGTGTTTCCAAAAATGCCAGCCCTTCTTCTCATTGACTATTGATGACTGCAGCCCAGGGGAAAGTAGTACATTCATAAACATCAATCAGGGCAGGAAAGGTGCCTTCCAGTCTCTGTGAAAGGAGATAATGTATGTGAAAGCTCTTTGTCAACTGTAAAGCAGTATACAAATGTAAAGAATTTTTATCATTGTTTTAAGAGGAAGTTGGAATAGAATTACTGCTGCTTGTTTTAAAGTTTTCTATGTGGCAAACTCAATAGATACCTAACAGGAGCACTTTGCCTGCCTTTCCATTTTCTCTGAGTAGTTATTCAATGAAACTTTTAAAATAATGAGTCTCAGGCTTGATTTTTATGTAGGCTACACTCTCTGATTTTTTTAATTTTTAGCAATTTCATTTGGTATTTCCTCAATGCACATTTTATTCTAAAATGACAGATTACAAAAACACTCCTTGGACTATGAGATGTAATTCATCTGAATTTCCTTGAGCCCTGTTAAAAGATAAACTGAGGTATATTAAAAACTCTTAAGAGTTGATTGGAGCAAAAATCCATTGAATTGAGCAGTATCTAATCTAACACATAGAAAGGACCTTCAAGGAGCTGTACAAAATGAAAGACTTTTATAAGCAGAAGTGAACAGGAACAAGTAAACTATACTAGGCAAAAAAAGTGTGTTGGTTATTGCAAGGTTACTTTCCCTAAAGGGATGGTAGGCATCTATCAGGCAGATTACCTAACTAGGACAGATCAGGTGATTCCTGATTCACTGCTTTAAGATTCTATTTCTGGAATATCCAAAATTAAGTCTCAGTTTGGTGATAGGCAGCTTAGCATAAGCAACTCCATTTGGGGTTTTTTGGCTTGCTTTTTGGCAAACATGAATCCAAGACAACTATCTACTATTTGTAGGATAGCTGCTATGTACTAGAAATTGTTAGGAGTTGTGCCTGTTGTCATCCCTGCATATCCATAGGTTCTGTATCCTCAAATTCAACCAACCAGAGATCAAAAATACTCATAAAAAAAAAAATCCCAGAATTTTCAAAAAAGCGAAACTTGAATTTGCAACACTCCAACAACTACTTACATAGCATTTACATTGTATTTACAACTATTTACATAGCATTTGCATTGTTTTAAATAGTGTATGTAATCTTGAGATGACAGAGTATACAGGAAGATGTGTACAGGTTATATGCCAATATTATATCATTTCCTGTAAGGAACTTGAGCACCTGCCAATTTTGGTATCTAGGGGAGGGTCCTGCAACAAATTTCAAATGGATACAGAAGGACAACTGTATATTATCTCAATTAATCCTCACAATCACCTTTGTCCTAATTTACAGATGAGAAAAGACTTTAAAACCTTCCTGAGGTTGAAAAGCTAATAACTGGCTGAACTCAGAATTTAAACCAGTTGTCTCATCTTAAATGTTTTGCTTCTAATATCTCTAAAGAGACTATTTTGAAATGTATATTTAAAAGCCAGACTATCATCCCCACAATGATTTTCATATATCCCCCCAAAAGAAAGGACTTTCTAAGTACTTTACAAATGTCTTTCTAACTGATGAAATACCGTATATTATTAATTAAACTTTTACCTACTTAAATATATCACATTTTTACTATAGAAACTTTAAAGTCCTTGCTATTTTGTCATTTGTTATCTTGGTCGTTGGAAAAACCTCTTCATTAAATAATCTGAAATTATTAATATCACACTTGGCAAAAGAATTAAGGATTACTTACTTAAAAAACTGAGCAACTATTTTTTTTAAAACATATCCATAGCACATTATCTTTAAAATTGAGGTTGGATTATGACTTCCAGGAAGAGGGAGTGGAGATACTTTTCTTTTTTCCTCCCACTAAGTACAACTAAAAATTCTAAAAATTCTATGTAAAGCAAATGTAATAAGACTCATAGCATCATTATTTACAATAGCCAAGATATGGAAGAAACCTAAGTAACTAGCAACAGGTGAATGGAGAAGTAGTGCTCAGCCATGTCCAGCTCTTTGCAGCCCCACAGGCTATAGCATGCCAGGTTCCTTTGTCACGGGATTTCCAGGCAAGAATACTGGAGTGGGTTGCCATGCCCTCCTCTAGAGGACCTTCCTGACCCAGGGATGGAACACGTGTCTTTTATGTCTCTTACTTTGGCAGGAGGATTCTTTACCACTAGCGCCACCTGGGAAGACCAAAGGAATGAATTAGCCTTGAAACAATGAAATTTTGCCATTTGCAACATGAAAAGACCAGGAGGGTATTATGTTTAGTGAAATAAGTCAGACAGATAAAGACAAATACTGCATATTATCACTTATATATAGAATCTAAAACATAAAACAAAAGAATGAATATAACAAAACAGATATAGAGAATAAACTAGTGGTTACCAATGGGGAGAGGAAAGGAGAGGTGAAAGGTAGGGGTAGGGAATTAAAAGGAACAAACTACTACGTATAAAATAAATCAGCTACACATATGTATTGTACAGCACAGGCAATAGATCCAATATTTTATAATCTCTATAAATGGAATATAATATTTCAAAATCATGAATTAGTATGTATACTTGAAACTTACATAATGCTGTAAATCAATTATACTTCAATAAAATAAAATAAAAGAGCTGTATAAAAGATATCAGTACTCAAAATTCATCACCAACTAATAATTTTTCATTTTACTAGGATCTATGCTTTGAGGCTGTTTACATCTACCGCAGATGTATGATGGAAGTACTGTTTAATGATATGCTACTACTGCATGTTTCTGTCCAATTCCACAATCAAGGACATTGCGTTGGTAGCCTGAAGTCAGCTCTGGTGGGATAATTTACACCATGAAAATCAGCAAATGCTACAAATCGGGACTTTGGTCCCCTGGAGAGCTGGTTGTTTAAAATCTACCAACCCACCTCTAGCCCGTAGATGTAGGTGCCTCATCCAGTATCACATCTGCTTACTTTCATTGCCTCCAGAGATGCCTTCCTAGTTCCTCTCAACCCCTATCCTTCTGAAACCTCTGCCTTTTGTCGGATGAGTGGATTATTGGCTTCCATTCTCAGCAGCCCCAGCAAAGCCAGCTTTGCCTAAGTGATCCCCACAGTCCACCTCCAGGCATTCATAGTGTGAACCAATGAATGGATGAATGGGGGAATGAATGAAATGAATGGATGCTTCAGAGATTATTTTTAAACTATAATCATGCCATTGTTTAACTTCCACAACATATAACCAGGTAATACTATTTACGACTCATAAATGCCAACTTTGCTCCCAGGATTCTTAGTGTAACTTCTTTGTATTCCAAATTGCTTTCTGGTTCAAAAAGGCTCTTATTCTCCTTTCCTTATTAACATCATAGGATAGTGTGAGCTTAATTATCTCAAAGGCACTTTGAAAATAAGTACTGCTATGCAAACACATGTTCTACCATTATTATAGTAAGCTTCAAGTCCTTGAAGGAGCAACTTGGGCCTGTTACCAAGAAACTAGATATATGGTTGTGATAACTTGCATAGGAAATCACTGTAAAAATAGGAAACCCCACAATGTAAAATATTTATTGTATGCTTTTTATGTATAGCTGATTCATTTTTTTAACAGTGACTTTTAAATGGCTTTATTGTGTCCTCTATGGATATAATTATTAAATAATAATACAGATATAAGCTAACTGAAAAATAATTGTGTAGTTGTAGCAGCATTGAAATGTAAACTCAGGTGTGAAGAACAAGCTTTGTGGTAATTATGCTTGCCATTAAATGATAACATCCAATTGGTATCTAATCTTCAGGCTACAAATAAGCATGTAATACTGCAAATACACTCTAATTACATGGCTGTTTGTCCCCTGTAAAAGTAATAAGATGAACTACAAGCAGTGTTGCAAATTCCAATGAAGAATTTTATTCAGACTTTAATGAAAAATGCCAGGTGAAACTTATGGCTTAATACCCTCCTTATTTCTATCTTCAGTACCAATGATTTTGCTACTTAGTTCCAGATGTCAAAGTTTGTATTCCAATATTATTACCATTATTGGACACTGTTGTTACTTGATGAGAACTGACCTAACATTCTGCTAAAGCCTGCACAAATCTTATGGTGGAAATTGAAGCAAAATATAGATACTGAAACAGACAAAACATTACAAATACATGTATCTTAATAGAGAATTCCTATTCTTATGACTTTAAGTGTGTATATACTTAAATAATCCCCATCAAGTGAACTAGGAAGTGATAAAGGAAATGTAACATTAAGAATTAAAACTAGAGGTGGGCGGACCCCAGAGAGGTAGCTTCCAAGTTTCGTGATTTGTGGCCTTAGAAACCTATGTTTTCTATGTGCTTCATCTATGCTTTAGAAATGAAAAATTCTGAAATCAGTTACCTTCACTCTGTACCACATTTTATTTATCCACCTTAAAAATGATTTATTTCTGAAACAACAGCAGTAGCTAATATTTATTGAGGATGTATTTCTCACTGTCACCCTTCAGTGTCCCTGTGTGTGAAAGGGCTTTCCCAGGGTTGACAGCTGGTGGAGCAGACCCTTGAACCTGGAGCCAGTCAGAGGCACTCACTGAACCTCAGTGAGTTTCTGGGGGTGATGCTCTTCACACTAATTTCAAACTCTCTGCCTTTGCATGTGTCTCTTCCGACTAGCATTGCTTTCTCTTCCTACCCAATGACTCAAATCCCACTGCTGAGGACTGTACTCAAGTTCTCTCACTCCACAGTATTTTATCATCCCTGCTGCCTATATCACGCACTATGAAAAGTCTATGCACACTGTGTCCGTCCCACGTAAGTAATCTCTAACTCATGAGGCAGAACTTTTCTCTGATAACTCTCTCTTACCACCTCCTACTTCTCCATCCTGCTCACACCCCAGCATCTAACACATAGCACATAACTAGAAAGCAACTCTTTGTTGTTAAATGATATCTCTGAATGTCCTAAAAGAGCTCAGCAATAGTTGATGTATTTTCAGGATTTAAATATATGTACTTTGTAGTTGTGATTAACAGAAACAGATAAAAATATAGATTCATTTTTTTATAAGACCCACACTTTAACAGCTAAAAAGTCACTTATTATAGAAACTTCCAGATACTAAAGGGTATGAACGAAGATGTGGCTCTCTTTTCAGATTTTTGCTTTCACAATATTCTGCCTTCCCAGAAGATTAAGCCACTCAAATGTGTTGTCAGTTATGCAGATAGATCCTCCTGCTCCTGTGTTCCTGAGACATGGCAGGGTGTGACTGTTTTGTTTCCAGGGACACTGTATTAAGGATGGAATTTTAATCAGATCAACAGCCACAGAAAATCAGTCATATATATACACACACACACACACGTGTGTGTGTGTGTGTGTGTGTGTGTGTATAATGTCTTTTGCTTCATTCTCTATCACACCAAAGAGAGGTTTAGGAATCTGAGGCAGGTTAAAGTAAAGTATCCCCTTTTCCAGCTGGTAACAGAAGAAAAACCTAAATTTAACAAAAGAAAGCATTTCTCATGCCAAGGCACCTCCTTTGAGGTTTAGAAAGCAAAGATTAGGTGAGATTTGCTCTTTACAGAAATATTCAAAACACTTTAAAGAGTGGCTTCTCTCTCTCAGACAGATAGACACACACACACACCCACAGACACACACACCCAAAAAACCCAGAAACTTTTCATTTGATACCTTACTTGGTTTGCTGGTTGTTCTGTATCTAAATCTGAATTTTTCTCACAAAAGACATGTTAAATTTCTTCCCCTACACACCTCTTGAGAATTAACATCTGCAGTAAGCTTGTGCATTTACCGATTCTAGAATTTACTGATCCAAATTTTGGTCTGGGTTGTATTTGTCTCTTCCTTCCCTCTCACATTTATCATCATTTTCTGCTTGTATATCTGTCCATTTGTCTTTCTTTCCTTTAATTTCTGTTCCATGGTCCCTAGATAGAAAATGAAATATTAGGTTTGTCAAGCGTATATCATTGTTTAAATGCCTGGAGATGATGGGTTAAACAGACCAATCAATGAAACAAACCTCCAGTGCACTGCAGGGGCTGCAAGGATATTCCCTTTGGCTCTTTAAGGCCTAACAAGTCAATAACCTATTAATATCATATTCTGCCAGTCACCTCTCCACAATTCACATGTGACTTTTTAGGACAAAAGTTTACAGTTTTCTTAGTGAATTAAATAGAACGATGTTTGTGGCAAAATCTAAATTAAAAATAAGACTAAACAAATTTAGAAAATGAAATGGAAATAATAATCACAAGATACACCACAACTGTTACAGTTATACAACAAATATTACAAAAACATAAAATAATTCAGATGTTTAAGCAGTGAATCATGCCATAATTTTTTAGCATGTTATCACATATAATGCCCTACGAGTTAAATACCCAACACATAAAAAGGTAAGACCATTGCACTTTGAGAGTTTACACTGAAAAGAGATGATTGACAGAAAAAAAATATTATTTTGTTTTTCCTGTTTTATATAATTTTATACCATAAAGGATAATAAGTAATCTAAATATTAAAGAAAATACACCTGGAAAGCATCACTCATTGTGTGTAAAGCAAAGTGTTTAATGGATATATCTGATAGTCCTTTGCATTTATAAGATCATCCATGCATGCCATGCTAAGTTGCTTCATTCATGTCCAATTCTTTGTGACTCCATGGACTGTGGTCCACCAGGCTCCTCTGTCCCTGGGATTCTCCAGGCAAGGATACTGGAGTGGGTTGCAACGCCCTTCTCCAAGGGATCTTCCCAACCCAGGAATCAAACCCACCTCTCTTATGTCTCCTGCATTGGCAGGAGCTTTCTTTACCACTAGTGCCACCCTGAAAGCCCTAAATCATGCCTGCATATATTTAAATATAAGATATTAGGGATGACAGTATCTCAGTTGAAAAATTGATGGCTTACTTTTGATGATTTATATTATGAACTTCTCTTATCTATTTGTTCTTATTTCTGAAGTGAAAAAAAAAACAGGAATATTTTAATGTAATTCAAAAACTTCTCCAAATATTAACTCATGAAATCCCAAACTGATCTTGTATCATTACTTTACATAAAAGGAAAATTGGAGTCAGTCTATTTCCTAGAAATAAAATCCTTCACTGCAGTGTATCTAAAGACTGAATGTGTTCTATGACATTAGAAAAATTTAATTCATGATGTTGTATGGCAGAAACCAACACAACATTGTAAAGCAATTATCCTCCACTTAAAAAAATTGAGAAGAGTTTAGTATTAACCTTCCCAAAGAGAACTACTACTAACATTATGGTTAAGGGCCCAGTTTTGGAGTCAGACAGAGGTTAAAGAGGAGACTTTAACCTCTACCTCAATGGCTTTGGTGACAATTTAATGAAATGTTGTATCATAATGAGTGCAGAGTGTATTGCTCAGTATTGGGCATGGAAGAATTATTTAATAAATGGAAAAGAATGGAGTTAATTCAACTAACCCCAGTCATTCAAGGATGTGGGAATAACTTGTTCAAATATCCTTTCCCAAAAATTCTTTATGTATCCTGGGTTCATCTATCTGTCTTACTCTGGGGCTGTTTTTTGAGCTAAAGAAACCCACGATTTACTTTTCTTTCATGTTGGTATTAACCATATCAACTTGTAGTAATGAAAATAAAGGATCATCTCCCAATCCAGATGAAAGTAATAAGGCAAGCAATAAAAGTAAGATTCATATTTGGGAATTCATCAGTACTGTGTCCTGAAAGAAAGAAAATTATGAGTATGATGACCCAGATTCCAAGAGAAGTAAATAGCTTTTCTTGCCAGCTTCTCTCCTGAGTATGCCCAATCATTCTCATTCATTCAATAAATGTTTATTGAGCACCTCCTGTGTTCAAATCCATGAAATAGGCTTGAAATTTAATTGCCAACCTTCCCTGGTCTCCCAGAGTGCTTGCCCTCTCATTGCCTGGCAACCCACACATCTATCGTTTGTTAATCAAGTGACTATCTATCCAAGGGCTTTAACAAGAGTTTAAGTTAGATTTTAATTTTTTTTTAATTTTACTATCTTGTCTCTTCTTTCATTATTTTTTAAATAACTTATTTTTATTTATTTATTTGGCTGCACTGGATCTTAGTTGCAGCTCACAGGATCTTCAATCTTTGTTGCAGCATGTGGGATCTTTCGTTGTGGCATGCAAACTCTTAGTTGCAGCATGTGGTTTCTAGTTCCCCAACCAGGGATTGAACATGGGCCCCCTGCATTGGGAGTCTTAGCTACTGGACCATCAGGGAAGTCCCTTTTTTTTTTTTAACCCAGCTTCCCATTTCACCCTGCACCTTGACACAGCCATATTGAGCTTGTAGCTCCACTCTGTTTCACTCTGTCTAAAACATAGTCCTCAGCTTTGGAATCACCTAGGTAGATCATTTTAATCTTTATGCCCAGGTTGCAATCAGACAAATTATGTCAGAATCCCAAGGAATGGGGCCAAAACATCAGCTATGTTTAACTCCTCAGGTAATTCCAGTGTGCAGTCAAGGTTGAGACTCAGCTCCAAAGTCTTTCTCTGCAGGTACCACCCTTCCCTTACAACTCGCTTCTTTCTTGTCTCACTCCTACTCATTTAGCAAGATACAGCTCAGCTTGTCTTTCTTCCTGTGAAGCATTTCCTGAACTCAAATCACCTACACTGACATAGGGTCATTCTTTGGTTTTCTACTGCTGTGTAACAAATACCACGGACTTAGCCTAAAACAACGCTCATCTATTATTTTAGATTACCATGGGTCAGAAGTCCAAGTATGCATGGCAGCGTTCTCTGCTCACGGTGTCCACAAGGCTGAAATCAAGGTGTCATCCAACTCTGTCCTCATCTGGAGTCATTATTAAGGTGAGATCCACTTTCAAGTTCCCCAGCATGTTTGCAGAAATCAATTCCCTACAGTTGTAGAACTAGGGTCCCTTTTGTCTTATTAACGAGGAGCCAGGGACAGTTGTTAGCTTCTAGAAGCTACTCTTGGGTCCTTGTCATATAGCCTCCTCCATGGGTCCTCTCACACTTCCAATATCTCCGACTTCAAAAGGGCCCAGTTCCCATAAAGTGCTCTCCTGATGAGGTCAGGCCCACCTGAATAGTCTCCCCTTTGGTTAATTCAAAGTCAGCTGATTAATAACCTAATTATAAGAGTGCTATCTAGTGGCTCAATGGTAAAGAATCTGCCTGCAATGCAGGAGACCCAGGTGGGCTAAAGTCCATGGGATCTCAAAGAGTTGGACACAACTAGGTGACTGTTACCAGCTGGAAAAGGAGATACTTTACAATAGCCTGCCTCATATTCTTCAGAGGATGATATGATTGAATAGCATCACCAACTCAATGGACGTGAATCTGAGCAAACTCTGGGAGATAGTGAAGGACAAAGAAGCTGAGCAAGCTACAGTCCATGGGGTCACAAAGAGTCAGACAAGACTTAGCAACTGAACAACAACAACAACAACACAGGCTCAAAAAAAATGGGACTTGTACCAGAAGGTAGAAATCTTGGAAATCATCTTTGAGTTCTGCCTACCAAGTGCCCCTATTATGGCTCCAGAAGTCTGTCACTATTATTTCTCCAAACATCTATTCCTAGGAGGGCAGGGACCATGTTAGATTCATGTTTGCCTGCCCAGCATACATAACTGACAGCCTGGAATCAGTACTTGTTCACCAAGTGTTTATTAAGTATTCATGTGGTACATATGCATAAGTCAGACCTTTTGCATATTTGAAAATAGAGCAGGCACAAATTTGGGTAAAAGCTGGATCCAGGGTCTTAGGGAAGATGCAACTAAGTCAATACTTTCAAAAGTTAATAAAGGGTAACTTCAAAAGCAGGCTAATAAACATAACAGTACTTTTTTTCTTTGAGGATTTTTAATTAATTTCATTGTTTCTAAAATCATTGTTGTTTCAAAATATGTATGAAGTTTTTTTCATACTTACTAACTTTGAACCCAATTCATCCCTTTCCATTTTTCATCCTATTTTCATGGTTTGAGGAATCATTTTTCCCTCTGTTGGCCAACATGCCAAATATATCGTATATATGATGTATAATATACATGCAAATTGATAATAATTAATTGATCTTTACATTATGATCATAAAGTTAATCATGTAATGCCATTCTTCTGCCCTAATGGCACTTAGCACAGTGAAGAATGGAGACTTTGGCACTTGCATTGCAATTCCAGCACCCCTAGCCTCTAGACTTGTGTAAGTCACCTCTGTGCTGTGCTTAGTCACTCAATTGTGTCAGATTCTTTGTGACCCCATGGACTGTAGCCCACCAGGCTCCTCTGTCCATCGGGATTCTCCAAGCAAGAATACTGGAGTGGGTTTCCATGCCCTCCTCCAAGGGACCTCACAACCGAGGGATTGAACCCATGTCTCCCTCATTGCAGTCAGATACTTTACTGTATGAGCCACCAGGGAAGCCAAAGTCATCTCTACCATCTCAGTTTTCCCTTCCCTAAAAATTAATATCTTTTTGAATGTATAAATGGAAGAAATTGAGGTAAGTTATCAGGAACTGGCAGAGAATAAACAGAAATGCTGTGCTGTGTTTTGTCACTCAGTCGTGTCTGACTCTGTGACCCCATGGACTGCAGCCCACCAGGCTCCTCTGTCTGTGGGGATTCTCCAGGCAAGAATACTGGAGTGGGTTGCCAAGCCTTCCTCCAGGGGATCTTCCCAACCCAGGGAATGAACCCAGGTCTCCCACATTGCAGGCAGATTCCTTACTGTCTGAGCCACCAGGGAAGTCCAAGAATACCAGAGTGGGTAGCCTATCCCTTCTCCAGGGGAACTTCTCAATCCAGGAATTGAACCAGAGTGTCCTGTATTGAAAGTGGATTCTTTACCAGCTGAGCTACCTGGGAAGCGCATAAATAGAAATAATGGTAATTGAATGCCAGTAATTTTCTCTACCTCCATCCTACCTTACATAGAGACATTTACTTCCCCATCTACTTACAGTAGGGAGAAGGAAATGGCAACCCACTCCAGTACTGTTGCCTGGAGAATCCCATGGAGGAGGAGCCTGGTGGGCTACAGCCCATGAGGTCACAGAAGAGTCACGACTTAGTGGCTGAACAGCTACTTACAGTAACATATTAGGAGAAGGTGGTCCACCTACCTTAAAATGTAATCTGACCTAAAAATAAAGATAAAATTGTAAATTCAAAGCTTATTCTAAAATACATTGTTGATCAAAGTCTGAAAGCAAGAGAATGAGAAAAGGGTAACTCAAACTACTTTATATAAAATTAAACAGGAGAAAGTGTTCCTGATCATATTGCTGTTAGGAAAATCTTTCTCTTCTGTTATATAGCTCTGCAACAATGCTGTCTAATAAAAATATAACGCAAGCTACATATGTAATCTTAAATGTCTAGAAGCTACATTGAAACAAGTAAAAAAAATAATTAATTTGAGTCACATTTTTTCCTTAACTGACTATACCCCAAATATTACTTCAACATATAATCAAAATACAAATTATTAATGAGGTATTTTACATTTTTCAAATCCCAACTGTTCAAAATTTTACACATCTTTTTATGGCACTTTGAGAAACTAACCACTATTCATGGGCTCAATAACCACGTGACACATCTGTAAGTGCGTGTTTCTGTGTGTATATTTGTGTCTATGTATATGTTTTAACCTAAAGACTCTTAAACTACAAGAAAAACGAAGGCTATATTTTCCCTTTACACAAATGAGAAGGAAACTGATTCAGCTCACTAACATTCGACTTGGACCCTATGCTAGACTTGAGCACTCTTGTGATCTCCCAATTGTACTCTCTCTCCCTCTCCTTCTCCCCTTTCCCCTTTCTCCCCTACCACTCCCACCCCCCCATCTCTCTCTCACTCTTTCTGTCTCTCAAAATGTGCCTTCAGGGAGGGAAACAAAACTAGGAATCAGAGCCCCCATGAGGAACTATCCTTGTGAAGTGTTTGATACTTTTTCTTCTATGAGAAGTCACATTAAAACTTGTTTGATTTTTTTTTCCCCATTGTTTTTCTCATCTCACTGTAATAACCTCTAGTTTTCTCCCAAACTCTACTAAGGGCTCTAGCTTTGTTCTGGTGTAGTGAGGAATTTTAAAGGAAGGGAAATTTTAAGGGAAGGGTAAGGCATGGCCTTCCCCATGTCACCCCTCTGCTGAGACCAGAGTATCCTTTTGAGGGAGGAAATGGTCTTGAAGTTCCAGGAGTGATCAGCCACCCACAGCAGGCCCAAGGAGGATGGAAAAAGAGAGCCAGAAGAGAGAAGCAGCTGCACTGAGTGTCTAGACCTTTCCCTGGTGTGTTATACGACGCTTAAAGAGAAGGCAGACACGGGCTATTGCTTTGCTTTTGTTGATATTAAAAGGTAATTTATACACTTTTCTCCATTGAAGGAAAGAGACTGATCAAATAGATGAACTAAGAATCTGTGATGCTGCCCAGTCATAGGCCACAATTCTTTTTTTTTTTTTTAATTAGTTTATTTATCTATTTTTTAACTTTACAATATTATATTTGTTTTGCCATACATTGACATGAATCCACCATGGATGTACATGTTTTCCCCTTCCAGAACCCCCCCCTCCACTTCCCTCCCCATCCCATCCCTCTGGGTCATCCCGGTGCACCAGCCCCAAGTGCCCTGTATCATGCATCAAACCTGGGCTGGTGATTCGTTTCACATATGATAATTTGCATGCTTCAATGCCATTCTCCCATAGCATCCCGCCCTCGCCCTCTCAATTCTTCTTAGACTATGCCAAGACAGTTTTCTGTGCGAAGTCTGGTTTGATAAAGCATTCAAATCTCCACGAAGAACTTGGAAATATTCAGGCGCTCAAGACTGGCATCCCAGGGGGCACTAGTGGAAAAGAACTTGCCTAGCAATGCAGAAGACACGAGAGTCACGGGTTCAACCCCTGGGTCAGGAAGATCCCCTAGAGATGGAGATGGCAACCCACTCCAGTATTCTTGCCTAGAAAATGCCATAAACAGAGAAGCCTGGTGGGCTGTGTTCTATGGGGTTGCAAAGAGTCGGAAATGATTGAGCACACATGCACACAACCAGGTGCTCAAGAAATAGTCTGAGGGGTAGAGAATGTAAAATATTTGTTCAGGTATTCTGGTTAGCAATTTTTGAAAGCTTTCCTGGTGCAGGATCCCACCCCCACCCCACAAGCACACACACATGATCATGGAATTCAAATGCCCAATAAGAAGCGAGACAGAGAAATATAACTGTGAATTAGGTAATTTAGTAGTGTCTTGACTTTTTTAGGCTACCAGGTTTCCATTTCCTCAACTAGAGCAATGTTAGTAACCCCCTAGTGATCCAATTAAAAAGAGAATGAATGTACTATGCAAAAAACCAAACCAAAAAAAAACACCAAACTTCTTTAGCCTTCGTGATCCGATCCCGTGGGAAAAACACTCCACCAAATACATATGCAGTTTCAATCAATACTGTAACCTTGAAATAATTGAACATGATATTTGACAAATAGCTTGCATGCATGGGTTTATGAACACACACACACCCCTCAACACACACTAACACATAAACATGCTATTCATATGTAGAGATGAACCTGCTCACACAGATTGCTGCTGGTGGCTACAAAATGAGATCAGAGGGCCACTGAGAGGCCAAGTGTCCTGTCCATGTGCAAATACTGCCCTTTAACCTGTAGCTACAGCTGCTGTTTTCAATGCTTAAAAGAGACAGGACTATCCACAGACAAAGCTGCTGCCCAACCTCCACCCAAGGACTTAGGATCCCAAGGAGTGCTTGGGATCCTAAGTCAAAAAATACTTGGAAAGTATTTCTGACCTGTCAAAAAATACATGGGAAGATGCTGGATCAAAAGGAAGACCTTTTTGCATAGCTTGTTGAGAAAACCACAGTTTAAAAGTATAAATCATAATTAATGCAAGAAGATCCTCTCCTTGCAGACAGATAAAATCAGGCTAAAATCATTCCATTAGAAATAAAATAGCTGAAGTCTAGCTATTGAATCATGTTGCAGCATAAATGAAAAAAGGGGTATGAAAATCTGTGATCCCAATTGAAAACATTTAGGGAAAAATTTGAGGTTCCTATTCACCGAACATATCTGTAAAGTTTATTTTAACTCCAAAGTTGCCTGTTTAAATTGGCTTCTTCCTGAAGATTGGACTGTGTAAATTGCATAGAAATGGAGAAAGAGGCGTTGTTTCTCACCAAAAATGGAGCTCAATTTCAAAGAAGCTAGTTCATAACTTGAATTATTCTATCTAATAGAAGCTACCTTCCATGAAATAGGGTGAAGTGTGGCAATTGCAGGTCGTGTGTACCCTCTGTCAAAATATTTTCTCAGATTCTTTCAGTTAAATATATATTCTTGATTTCATCTGTGTCCCTGCTCTATGTAAAAATTGTGTTTCCTGTGCTTTAAAATATGAAAGCTAAAAATGCCAAGAATGTTTCCATGTCAGTACATTTAACTGTTTTAAAGTTCTGCTTTATTTTTTTCCATACAGGGAATAACCAAAGGCTTCCCTGGTGGCTTAGTGGTAAAGAGTCCACTTGCCAAAGCAGGAGACACAGGTTTGATTCCCAGTCCAGAAAGATCCCACGTGCCAGAGAGCAACCAAGCCCATGCGCCACAAGTGTTTAGCTAGTGCTTTAGGGCTCAAGAACCACAACTTATGAAGCCCACACACCTTGAAGCCTGTGCCCTGCAATAAGAGAAGCTATACCGCAACTAAGAGAGTATCCCCTGCTCGCTGCAACTAGAGAAAAGCCTGAGTGGCAACGAAGATCCAGTACAGCCCTAAATAAATAAATAAATAAGGAATAACCAAAAATGTTAACCAATTTGTATAATACATATTTTATGCATCCAAGTAAATATCTTTAATCTACTAACTATATAGTAAATATATATGTGTAAATGTATATTTACTATAACTGCTATCATTAATACGCAAACATATTCCTATACATCTATTCCTAAGTAAATGATATAGATATACATTTTCATATGAATGATGGGTCTTTATAAGAATAGTTTTGAAAATGAAAGAAGACACTCTAGAAATAATCTGCCTTCAATGCAGGAGACCCTGGTTCAGTCCCTGGATTGGGCAGATTCCCTGGAGAAGGGAATGGCAACCCACTCCAGTATTCTTGTCTAGAGAATTCCATCAACAGACCATGGGGTTGCAAAGAGTCAGACATGACTGAGTGATTAACACTTTCACTTTCACCCGCAAATTAAAGACCTAATTTTAAGAATTATCACCTCTCATAAAAGAATAACCAGGGAAATTTTGAAAAGTAAGAAGATTATCTAATATATTCTACCAACCATTAAAACATATTAAAAATCTACCATAATGAAAGCAGCTTGATATTTTCAATTGTTTGTTTCTGCCTTTGAACGCCTTTAGCATTTAGTTGTGATCTCCAGTCTCTGTTCCCCATGTCTGCTGCCACTCTCATGGTTTTCATTCATTCACTGCAGCTTTCTCTCTTTGAAAGAAGTTCTTTTGGGAATTGAAGAAAAATAACGCAGGCTACTTCTGAAGTTGTCTAGCCTCACTAAATTCCCTTTCCCTATCACTACTGCAGAATTGACACTTGAAATTTATAGAGTAGTTGCAAAGTATCTGATGTTCCAAAAACTGCACACAAGTCAGTGTGGAATATCAAAGCATTTGAGTAGGAAATTCCCTGGTGGTCCAACGGTTAGGACTCTGCGCTTCCATTGCAGGTGGCACAGATCTGACCCCTGGTTGGGGAACTAAGATCCTGCATGCCCATGGCATGGCCAAAATAAAATAAAAATTAATTTAAAAATTATTCTTTTAAAAAAAATGTTAGAGCAGCAATGCACCAACTCTATTAGTGCCAACCAGAAAACACAGTGCCTACATGATTCAGCATCAGGCCAATTAGAGGTTATCTGCCAGAGCAGGCTGGTCATAAGGTTCATTTTCCAAAAAGCTAGTTAACCTGCCTCCAGTCATGTAATTAAACTTGTTGTGTACAGCCCAGTTACCACAAAACCTTCATATAATGTAGTACAATTGATAGATTTGGGAAGTACCAAAAAGCATCAGATTGTCACCATTAGCGACTTTATTTTACACCAAGCTCTCCATGCCCAGGAGTTTGCATATGATGTGTCCTCTGTTTGGAACATACCTGTTGCACCCCTGCTTTCTCTGTCACTCTTTCCTTAATAATGCCTACTCACTGCTTGGGTTTCTTTCAAACAATATACAATTTATTCCTGTGTGTAAATTTAATTTACAGTTCTTTTTCAATGCCAATGCATACACGACTTACTGCAAATCCTTTCCTGGCTCCCAAAACATTGTGTTCATTGGTTATATGAATCATCACTCCTCTTCATAGACAGCACCCTGTGCTTCTATTTGTTGCAACTCTTATCACCAGACAATGTGTGGGCCTGTTTGTTTCTCTATCTCCCCCACTGGACTATACATTCCAAAGGCTGAGTACTAAGCAAGCCTTAGCTAATGATACCTTCTGAGCACCTAAAACCAAACAACCAATTCCTATTTTAGCTTCTTTGGGAATGTATGACATTAAAAACTACCCTTGACAAGAAGTGAAGTGAAGTGAAGTCGCTCAGTCGTGTCCAACTCTTTGCGACCCCATGGACTGTAGCCTACCAGGCTCTTCAGTCCATGGACTTTTCCAGGCAAGAGTACTGGAGTGGATTGCCATTTCCTTCTCCAGGGGATCTTCCTGACCCAGGGATCGAACCTGTGTCTCCTGCATTGGTAGGAAGATAATTTACTGCTGAGCCACCAAGGAAGCCCAAGATATCAAGCCCTAACCATGACTCCATGAGGTTGGGCATATCTGGCCGCTATCTACCTCTGCAGCTCTAGTTCTCTCAAGGGAACCTAATGTTCACCAAGTGTGTTCCCAGCCTAAGTGTTGTTCTTGCTATACCTGGGCTATTCCTCTGTCTCTCCCACTTCCCTCAATACAACCTTCTCCACCTGAATGACACATTCTCAACCTTCAGAGGCCACCCTGTTCCTTAATATGAAAACAGCTTCACCTGTTATATTCTCTCAAGGAATATGCATTTTTTTTCCTTCAAAGCATCTTTTCCAATTCATCATTGTATTCCTCTAGTAAACTTAAGTGCTATGAAGGTAGAAACCACACATAATTTTCTTCACCGCTGTGTCCACAGTGCTCAACTTGGGGCTTACCTTCTAGTAAGTTTTTGACACATATTTTGAATAAAGGAGTGAGCAATAAAGGTAGAAAGTGTAGGAGAAGTTCAGAGAAGCCTTTTCTCCAGATGAGCTAGAGTAGTGATTGAGAATCAGCAGTTTTTTTTTTAAAAACTGGATGAATCTCGCCTTATGAGAAATTTTCTCCCAGGTTTCCAATAGGAGGAGAGGCAGGGAAAGAGAGATCAAAGAGAGGATAAATATCTGTGTTTTGCCTCCTTCACAGGGGACTGAGGAACAAGATGAAAGGCAATGAAACAGCAGTGTGTGGATTCAACACCAGCAGAGAGGCTGGAAGTAGACACAGCATGTTCAAGTTTACAGTTGCAGAGAAGAAAATGAAGACTACAAAATAGAAAATAGGAGTGACCCCCATTTTCTTGATGCCCCCCTCCTTGCATATGTATTCCAGGAATCATCCAGGCCCTAGGTGCCCAGTGGTTTCAGGGAGAAAAGCAGAACTCCCTGGGCGGGGGACAATGAAGAGCTCCAGAATAGATCTCTGACCCTTGTTTTCTCTTTAATTCCTCCCAAGCCCTGCAGAGTTTCAGAATGTAGAATCACCCAAGGCATCTTCACCTTCTTTTGGACAGTTCACCTCAGTCCCATCCCTAAATAAAAGACTGATGATCACAGTTCTTCATTATACAGAAAGGGGGATTAGCATAGTTACCACCTACCTCCATTTATTAAGATTTACAAAACAAACAAATAAGGGGGAAATCAGTTTGAAATAAGATTATCAACTCAACCTGAAGTCAAGATTGAAATTCTAGTTGACCAGCATACTTTCCACTATTACTTTTATTATTCAATGTATTTGCCATATTTGAATCTTTCCCTTTTCAGAGAAATCTTCCATCCTTGCAGGCCTAGTGCCAAAATAAAGATGCACCTTGCTTCTGCTGCTGCTAAGTCGCTTCAGTCGTGTCCGACTCTGTGCGACCCCATAGACAGCAGCCCACCAGGCTCCGCTGTCCCTGGGATTCTCCAGGCAAGAACCTTACTTTGCCCTAAATCTCTTTTTTTTCTCTAAATTGACTATATTTTAAATGCATTTCCAGAGTTTTCTATTTCCAGGAACTATTGTCTACTGGCTATGCCAAGGAGTGATAAGTCAGTGTTACAGTTTGTTCATTCTGGACATGCATAATTACAGATGCTGAGATGTAGGGTGGATTAGTCTGGAGTCCCTGCTGAAGTTCTGGACACCAATGTCACGAAGCATTACTCCTGGGCCATTCACTGTGCATCAGTTACTCCTGGAACTTATGTAAAGCAGAGTTCTTTGTGAATATGGATTATCATTCCATTTTCTCCTATTCAGAATTTAGAGTATTGAGTGTTCCTCAACCAGTATACATGTTCTTCTTTCAACATTAGAAGACTTGGTTTCTAACTCTTCATTCCTCCACTCTCTTTGATATTTTAGTGACCACATTTCCAACTTAAGGTGAACAGGATGACTGCAAAGTCCTCAGCCCATGAGGAAGAAGGTACCATAGAAATACAAGTTCATGCTTAACCTGTTAGTTTTTGTTCAGTGGTTTCCTGAGTTTATGAAAATCTTGTTTCAATAATGCAAACGTATATTAGATTTGGACCTCTTTTTACAGCCCTTTACACAAGAACCTCAAAACCAAATTCCTACTCCAAATGTACCTAGAGAAGCAACTATTGAAGCTTTCTTGATTTCCAACTATGTTTCACATGAATTGACTTAGAGTCTTCTAATACGAAAGAGTGAAAAACAGTATAAAATATTTCAAGAGATAAACCTGACATTGTAAGCCAGTTTTGGTCTGGAACATTGTCGAGGATGATTGAATGTTGCAGCTTTCAATACAAAGAAGGGAATTTTGATACCAGCTAAGCATTTCCCAGCTCCTGCTCTCTGATACTTTTCCTATGACAGGAAAAATCAGAAGCTTGTAAATCATAACCAAGATATTCTGAGAAAATTTCTGTTCTTGGTTTCTCTGCCAATTATCTGTCCACTGACAAAGAATTTAAAAAATAGTATAAGTGATGTGACATTTTAAGGAGCAAGGAAAATAACAGACAAGCCTGTAGTAGGCTGCCAAGTGCACGGCGCCTTAGCACCTTTACAGTCTTGTCAGGAAGTGAAGTTATGACACCAAGTTTTCCTACAAGAGTCTTCTTTCCCCGTGGCCTTCTGATTTCTACAAATGACTCTGTGATGCTTCCCGTGCTTCCACGCCGTAATCTATCCCCCACTGAACATCCCATTCCCCCACACCCAACCGGAGACACAGAAATCCAGTTATTTCTCTTCCTTCATAGATGAACTGCAAACACAACTTTGCAAAAAAGGAAGCAAGTGCTTTCTAAAATTCCCAGCAATAGCGTGAGACATCCTATAGATTAAAAATGATACTCTCCTGGAGTTCTGAGACTAGTAACAGTGGTACTCCAAGAAGGAGAAGCCGGCTACCACGTTCTTCAGAAGGATTAAAACGATGTTCAGACAGGCACAGCATCACATAAATTCAAGTTTACTGAATAATTAATCATAATCAAGTTAAATGGAATTTTAATCTAATTTTTACTTTTGTTGTTGTTGTTGTTTAGTTCCTAAGTTGTGTCCGATTCTTTGCGACCCCATGGACTGTAAGCTTCCAGACTTCTCTCTCCAGAGGATTTCCCAGGCAAGAATACTGGAGTGGGTTGCCATTTCCTTCTCCAGGGGATCTTCCTTACCCAGGGATTGAACTCACGTTTCTTGCATTGCAAGCAGAGTCGTTACTGTTGAACCACCAGGAAAGCATCCCACCCCCTTTTTTTAAAAAACTATATCTATATATTAATGTCATCTTGCCTTATTTCAGAAAACCTCTTTGGACTTTTCCCTTTTCTGGCCCAGGTGATCATCTGCTACTCATCTGTATGCAAAACAGTTTACAAGGTCAGATTGCCATGTGACCCATCCTTTACTCCGATACTTTTCTACCAACACTCATCCTGTGCTCTATTGTTCCTACCTTTCTTTCCCTGTCTCCCTTTGATTTCCCTCTCTGTGCCTCATGTTCCACTCCCTCACAAAGGTCTCTGTTTCTGCCCATCCCTTCTTTCTGAGGCAGCACCATTTTTGTCTCAGATTCAATGACATCCTTCAACAGGAAACCCTGGTTTAGGCTTCTGGGCTGACAATAAAGCTTTGATGCTAAGGTGGAGAAAACTCTCATGCACAGAGAGTTCTAGTGTTCATGGAAAAGGCACTATGACCAAGTTCTGTGCTTAGCTGCTCAGTCGTGTCCGACTCTTTGCAACCTCATGGACTGTAGCCCACCAGGCTCCTCTGTCCATGGGGATTCTCCAGGCAAGAATACTGGAGTAGGTTGCCATGCCCTCCTCCAGGGGATCTTCCCAACCCAGGGATTGAACCCAGGTCTCCCACATTGCAGGCAGATTCTTTACCATCTGAGCCAAAAAACAGGGAATCCCAAAGGACCAAGTTAGGGAGTTGCAATTTGACTTCCCTTGGAGGATAATGGAAAGGAGGTTGTAATATGCAGTCATGTTTCCCTTAACAAATGTCCCTACTTAAATGTTTGTAGTGTTCGTGTGTGAGTGTGTGCGTGTATGTTGTGTCTCTTTGAGATCCCATAAACTGTAGCCCACCAGGCTCCTCTGTCCATGGAATTTCTGAGGCAAGAATACTGGAGTGGCTGCCCCTTCCTACTCCAGAGGACCTTCCTGAACCAGGGATCGAACCTGTGTCTCTTGTGCTCCTGCATTGGCAGGTATATTCTTTACCACTAGCACCACCTGGGAAGTCCCAAACTCTCGTAGATGTTATCACAAACATGTTTACATTTGCCTACAGACTGTTTTTTAAATCCTCAAACATATAAATTCATATGAAAGGCAATAAATGAATAAACATTAAAATAGCAGCAGTTATTCAAGAGATCCTTTGGGGGTGTTGAAAAGGAGAGACAACCCTATTCCCTTACCACCTCACTCTGAGAGGGACCTTAGAAATGCTTGACATTGCTGGCAGAATCCTGAGACGGGGAACTGGGGTAAACCACAGCCCTTGTCCTTGAAGTGTTTCTAATATCACTTGGTAGATGGATCAAAGGATCTCCTCCATACCCTTTGGTCAATTATTAAACACATAAAAATAGCATCTTCTTAGAATTTGAAGAACAGATACACACATATATGTATAACTGAATCCCTTGCTGTACACCTGAAATTAACACAACATTGTTAATAAACTATATTCCAGTGTAGAATAAAAAAAGGTAATAACAATATTTTTTAAATAAAAGTAAAAAATAGCATTTTCTCCCTTCTTG
Organism: Okapia johnstoni; assembly: GCA_024291935.2. Taxonomy (NCBI): domain Eukaryota; kingdom Metazoa; phylum Chordata; class Mammalia; order Artiodactyla; family Giraffidae; genus Okapia; species Okapia johnstoni. The sequence continues at coordinate 47,808,040 of CM044317.1, forward strand.
GTTTTCTGGCAATGACAACAAGAGTGCTATTTTTTCCCTGAGTTATCTAATCTCCAAGAATTGGTGATCTATATTTTGAATATAGAGGTTCTTTATTAGCAAATAGTTATTTTTAATTCAAGAATTATTATTTTCATTTTATTTGGGGGTTTTATGTATAAAACAAACTAGAATTATATATTTAAAATCTTAATGGAGAAATTATTCATGCAAGTCATTGAGATATTTGGGGAAAATATATTATACTCTGAGCAGGATAATCTTCTTTTACTGCAGATGGAGGAAAGTTGTAAAATCTTGAAAAAAAATGTATTTGGTGAACAGCTCCAGGGTATGTGGGCCAACCTCAGCCAATTAGAGGCTATTCATTAAGGTCCCAAAAGTGTTGCCTGGGTAGCAGATTAATAATGGCACAGACCTCTTTCAGGTTTCATGACAAGGCCTATTCTTTGCCAAATGTATCACATTTGAGAGTCTGTAGCCTGTTAAGTGTATTCATTAGGAAAAAATAATTATAATTTCCCAAGTTTTAAGGATTACTTTTTTAAAATTCACCCATGTCCACTAAACTCTAATTTCTTGATAACTTTACAAGAAAAGAGCATAAATTCACTAACTAGTAACCTTTTAGAAAAAATGTCATATTTATTGTATTGGCAAATGATTTGGTAAATTTGAAATATTGCTCACAATTAAAGTCACAAATCATATTTTCCTACTTCCTGAATTTTCTTCTTCTCATGTCTTCTGTTTTCCTTTTGGCTTAAACAAGAGAGCAGTTTGAGGTAATTTGAGGGGGGAAGTTAAAACTGAATTTGATTCTATGTTCTAAATTTTCCTTTCTTTTTGCTTTTTCTCCATCCTCTTTTTACTTGCCTCTGTGGCTTCCTTCCTTCTCTCTGTCTCTCGCCTCCATTGTTGGTCATCCTCATTGCCATCAGATGTTTCCTGTCTCTGTCCCATGTAACTGGTAGTAGCAGAGTCCTAGGCACCAGGAGCTGAGCACCAAAAGCACAGTATGTCTTCTCTATCCGCCAAGAGCCAGCAGCTCAATCTAGGAGACCAGTTGTATACATATATCATCCTGCCCTCATTCCTGCGCCCTGAAAATATTTATTGAGCACCTGCTTTATGTCAGGATCACTATTAGGTAATTAACAAAAGACTCCATCCTAACAACAACAACCAAAATAAAAGAGCTAATCCAGAAAAATGCAATCATCACCAAATGTCCCATAGGCCAAAAGTGTTATAGAAGACCAGAAGGAAAGCAATTTCAAATAGAAGGGATCCTAGAATCTAAACAGAACAGATAAGGTGGGAAACTGTAGTCCTAACTCTATGAATATTGAAATCTGTTCTATATAAATCAAAATAAATTAGAAATTTGAGTTCTACATGCCTTCTCTGCCATACATGAGATAGCAGACGTATTTTTGTGGTTGATTTGGACTTGGGGATAAAGAACCAGAATCCAAAAACCTAAGTTTAAGTCTTATCTCTTTCATACAATTAGCGTTAAGTATGATCCAAAATTTCAAATTGCATCGTATTTGGTTTTATTTGTCCTTAAAATGCTAAATGATTTTGCTACATTTCATTTATTTGTCCTTTAAAAATGGCATTTATTAGTCTTTGAAAAAGAGAATTATTGAGAAAAGAGGTAATAGCATCATTTTTAAGAGTCTCTGTAGTACAACAAAACTAAAGGGTTTGTATTTACAATAATTAGCAGAACCAGAAAGGGAATTCCAACTGTGAATGTATTTTATAACATTTTTCTTTCTCACTCATAGGTGGGAGACTAAGTTAAATGACACATTTTTAAATATCACCGCACACATGTGTGTGTATGTGTGTGTGTGTGGTGATATAGTCACCAGATACTATATTCTTTATGTAAAGAAATGTTGTTTTAATTCTGATTCAGCCTTCTTGCAATATTTTTTTAAAGAGTCCTTGCACAGTTTGGGAGCTAATTATTTACCAAGTAAAAATTGGAGAAGATTCAGTCTGGAAGAAGTCCATTTTAATGTAATTGTCCTGGTGCTGAGCACATCCTAGTATTTGTCATCTGTTGCTCTTGCTTTGCATTCAAAGGGTTTGGGATATGACGCCCTTTAAAAAAAAAAAACCTGCAGTATTGTGTAACACGGCCCTACTTCATCGTAATGCAGAATGCATAGCTTCGAGTGTTTGCAACACTCTCCAGCCAGTTCCTTTCACACTGAAAATAGACACAGGGCCAATGTGAGTGCACACTTTTTTTTCCAGCTCCACTAATCTTGCAGCTGACATCTTAGCAAACAATTAAGCATTCAAGAAAGTTTACGAAATTTAAAGCCAAATTGCCAGCCACTCCCTACTGATAATCTCAATCACATATTCTGCCAAAAATTGCAAGGAAATAGGATCACTTTAAAGGGACAAAATTATTATTCAGGAGCAGATACTCCTGGACCAACTCAGGCTGACTATTTCATTTATTAAAATTCTTTTTTGTTGTTGTTATTATTGTTATTAGAAAAAGCAAAGACATTTGGGGGAACCCCCAACAGGGCTTTACCTGGAATTTTTGTCATTTATAAACCATTAGATATTTATTTTAAATTTTTAAATTTTTTTTATTATTTTTTATTTTTATTATTTATTTATTTTGAGTGTGCTGGATCTCAGTTCCCTGACCAGGGATTGAACTAGCAACCTCAGCAGTGAAAGCACAAAGTCCTAACCACTGGACTGCCAGGGAATTCCTTTTTTTTTTTTTTAATTTAAAAAATATCTATAAAGGTCACAATAAATCTCCCATGCAACTTTCTTTGGAAGATTATACATAAGAATGTTAAATATAAGAGGCTATTAGAATTTTCCACTCCCAAGCGGACTGTAAAGAGATTGTCTTCAAATTCCAATTTGGGAGAAGGGGAAAAAAAGATCCTTTCTCTGCTGTTTTCTTCATAGTCACAATGCATTGTACAAGAGTTACACAAAAGTCCTTTTCTGGATCACAACTTCACCAGTCTGCAGCCACACCAGGTTGTAGCCCCACCCACTGGGCTACATGGTCCTAAAGGTCATTGATACTGAGGTCTTCAGAGGAACAACCCTTCCTGGTTATTTCTTTCATACCTTGGATAATTGACAAGTCCCACCTTTGCTCCTCCAAGATTGTACTGCAATATGTGCTTCATCTCTGCCCTCAGTCACTTGACCATTTTCTATGATCATTTCAAAGTCAGCCCAAGCCATCTCGTCATGGCTGACAACTCTCAAGGGCTCCACTGCCCCTGAGATAAAAGCGAAATCATTACTCAGGAATTCTGGCTCCAGCTCCTCTGCATCAGACACACAGGTTTCCTGAGAACTGAAATAGCAATCAGAGTAGGAAGCACTTTCTAGATGCCCCTGCGAACATAAAGTGCTCATAACATTTTAACTACCTTTGCCATTTCCAAAGGTGCATCTGCTCCTTACCCCAGGCTGGCCCTCCTTCTCTTTCTTCTGTTCTCAGGACATTCTCTAGGTTTGTTATCATCTATTCAAGTCCTGGATGCCTCCTCAGAATTTCAGCAGCATGTTATCTTAAATGTTAATGACCATTTTAGGCAGAAATCTTTTCTCCGCCAACTAGATTATAAGAAAAGACAAGAATCCAATGGCAGTTTGTATTCCAATGCCTGGGCAAGTGCGTTCTTGGTCTTTCATAGTGCTTTATTAATGACATATTTTAAAAGCTACACCTTGAACGGTAGAACAAATGCATGGCTTCAGAATTGATGGTCTTGTGGGGACTCTAAAATCTTCAATAGAAAATCACATTAAAACTGTGTGGCTTGTGGAATAAGGAAAGCTGCTCGCTGGCTCTTCATGTGCAGGATGGATTACATGAAATGAAATCATGACCAAGGTCAGGCCCTGTATCATCCTGCCTTGATCCAGACTCTTGTCTGTGGTCTTGGGAAAGTTGGTTTATCTTCACTTTCTTTCAGTTTGCTCTTTTTGGGAAAACGAAATTAAAATGTGCCTTTCCCAGAAACATGGTGACACATTATTATTTTGGAAAATATCTAACTAATGGGAATCAGGCATATAAAATGCTGCTTGTTATTTTCAGGAGGTATTTCAGCAGAAACAAGATTGATTCTGATTGAGTTGATTTCACTCTATGACTACCTGTCTTCCCAAATTGAAAGTTTCCAGAGTCTCCACGTGGGTCCGAGTTACTGTCAGTTACTCAGTTCTTATCACAGAGACTGAGCCCGTTCCAGGCAATCTAGCAACTGCCAAGACATAAAAGATTTTATCTTTTTAAATCTTCCTCTACATTCTACATGTAGCAATGTATTTGTTTTCTTTTTTTTCCACAGAATACTTACAGAGCTCTAATGGCATTAGATACCCGACATTCAATAGGTTGATGGCACTCGGTGGCACTGGCCTCCGAGGATTCAATGAGAATACTGTTTGGTTCTTTTTCAATTGCTGGAATGGCTGTGGATATAAGTTGCTTTGCACAAAAGGGTGACAAATAATGATGAAAGACACCAGAGTGCTCTCATGTGTGGCTTCGTCAAGAAGGAGAAAAGAGATTATTGCAGCTGAACTGATCACATGGAATTTGCTGGGTCTTCCTTTCCACCCACCCCTACCCCCATGGCCACCCCATCCCTCGACTGAAAATGTGTTTCTTACAGCCTAGGAAGGATCCAGCTGAATAACACACAAAAATTGATCCTATTAACAACGATCTTTAGAATGTTCAAGGACATAACGCCGCTTTTGTGAGGTTCCAACATAAGCATTCTCCAATCCTTAAAGGAGCAAATTGTTTCTGGTCCTGTCGTTGTCTTCCTAGGGAACTGTTGCCTCTAAACAGAGCTGCTTCTGGGGGTGGGAAATGGGGGGAGGGGCGGTTGGGAGGATAAGGGGTGGGGGGAGAGGGGAGGAGAGGGGAGGAGGGGGAAGGAGGACACAGCCTCCAGTTTAAAACAATGCTCAGGCCGCTTCCTTCCTGTAGCAGAGACACCACTTATATTTTTATAACATTTTAATCCTTTAAAATCATTTAATACTAGGGAAATACGTTAATGCTACAAAATCAATGCTAAGGAAAGTGTCAGCAGAGATAATAAGTAAAATTAGTTATTTTATGATCTACCAGGTTTTCAATTGTTCTTTTGCTGTTTTTTTTTTTGTTTCTTTCTTTGTTTGTTTGTTTTTAAACTCTTCATTACTCTTACAGAGAGTATTAGGGATCTTAAAGGAAAGAATGAATCTGTGTCCCAAATTACTGAACATCTATGTGCCTGATAAAGTGGAGATTTCAACCCCCTTTCTCCTGGCAAAGTGGCTTTTTCTGTTCCGTAGCACTGAGGGAACCTGACTTCCTTCCTCCCTTGGAAGTTACTCCTTCTTTTCTCTCCCCTCTTCCTTCTGTTTTAGAAGCTGCCTCTATTACCTAAGAGGCTATTTTCCAAACAATCACATCTTGTGCCTTCCCTGGGCTCTCCTTCTCCAGCTCAGTGTCCCTATCCTCAGCGGCCAGCCTTCAGGCCCTCAGGTCTGTGACCTTCACCACCAGCCCTTGCCGCAAACTTTCTTTGGTAGTTTTCTTATTTCAGCTGCTAGAAGCATCCTGTGAAAGCCCGTGACTCTTTACAGGGTAAATGACTGTGTGCATATTGCACAAACATCTCAGCAGTGCGATGCTGGCTGTTTCATACCCTGGTTTTAGATCTTTCAAAATAGAAGCACTTTCTCTTTCTCTCTCTCCTCTCTTCTTCATTCCTAATCAAGCTGTTACTTGCAGGCATTTTCATTATGACGTGGGGAGCCTTATACACAAAAATGTGGGCTTTCTAGTCATAATATGCTGCTGGTGCTTCCGGAATCCTGAGAAAATTCACTGATGAGGACAGATAAAGGTTGTGGTTTTCAACTTCTCTCAACAGGCACTTTATGAATACCAGCAATAGTGACAGTTCTCTGTTAAAAGAGAACACCATAATTAGGCCTCAGACACACACGTTTAATAAGCGAGTTTCAGCTATGTCCTCCTACAATAGAGCCCCATCATGTCCATTACAGAATCAGAGGCAGAGAAATGTTGTCCTTCATTAAATTCCACTCATTCTGTGGTGGCTTTTTAAGTCCTGCAAAATCTGGGCAGCCTCTCTAACCCCCCTCCCCAAGCCAAATTCTGAGCATAGGAAAAATGATGGGCCTTAATCATTTTCTCTAACCCAGGGTCCCTTTGTGTGAAAATATGGCTTTCTATTGAAGGGCCCAACAGTGGGGGAGGATTCAGGTCTGTGTACAGATGAAGCCCCCACAGGCAGGCAAGATGAGGTTTAGTATCTTAGCTCTGCAAGGCTTTTTTTAGAAGATGGAAATTAGAAAACTAAGAAGAATCTGACCAGAATTGAGAGAGTAGCTCTCAGATTTAAGAAGACACCTTTCCATCATACTCAAGTCCTCTGTGTTGTCAGATGGTATAAAAGCCCCCAAATGGAAATGCCTTTTATGTTGAGTGACCACAGTTCATATTTGGGATAACCAGTTTCAGAGTCTCCAATTATCCACCGCAAGTAATATTTGATGTGTAAAAATCACATATACACAGTTGCCGATAATGAGTTAAGTGGGGTGTTTGCTCCTTGTTTGTTTTTATATATATCGAGAGGGAAACATTTAGAATTAAGGATTTGTTGTTGTTAATCAGACTTCCCTAATTCCCGTATTCTAAAGTAGAAAGCATGAAAAGGCTTCATCAACGGTAATGAACACTTAGATAATGAAAGATGTCACCAGCGTCCGCTCTCATATTGCTTGGGTCAGACACTTCTCTTTTGGAAACAGAAAACCTGGTTTGTCACTGAGGTTGGTGCTATAGTTTTTAACAGGATCTTTCAACACTTAATGAACTGAGTGGAACCAGAATGTTTCCAGTAAGTGTTCCCATAAGATTTCCTTATAAGTGTAAATTTTATTCTTTTTCTACCAAAAAAAAAAAAAAAAAACAAACCTTGATGCTCTGAATAGTTTAAAATCATTTTTATTGAAAGTGGAAGGGACAGCTCTTCATGTCAGGGACAGGTCTTTCAGGAAGCCTCTGAGGAGTCCAGAATTTTATTCTTATGTCCCGTGTACAGTGGGAGGGAAATGGAGAAATTTCAATGGGCTCTGAAAGAACTGTTCTTTGTGCATCGTACGTACTCTCTCCTGATGTGGTATGTGTTCCAGGAAAGAGGACAGGCACAGAGACTAAACTCAAAAATCAAAATGGATTTTCCTGCGCCTTCAGTACACAGCGAGGCACAAAAGTCCATTGTGCTATGAGATAACTGCGAAGATGAATGGAGCGGGCTGTCAGGGAGGTGACTGTGGGGCCGGTCGCTATTGGATCACAGTCCAGGGCTGAATTCCTTTCTGGTTCATCAGGGTCTGTTGGTACCACAGGAAGTGTCATGGTCCTTTTTTTCACTAGGGCCAGATGGTGTCCTTTTTGAGGCCTTACTAATGCCCAGTTTTCCACATGTAAAACTCCTGGGAAAATGACCTAACTCACAGCTGCTTAGTGAGGCTTGAGCAGATCTTTAGAAAGACTTCTGTCAAGAGCAAGAAGATTGTACCACTAGCAGGATAAAGGGGGAGGCTGTGGCCAGAAATGTATCAATTACAAACTATTTTTAAACTACTATCATAATTTGAATTGTGATTTGCACAATGTATGTCTTCATAGGCAGTGGCTGAAAGGCTGGTTCACAAAAGCTGCTAATTGCTAGAAATGCTGATTGTTTTCCTAGCAGAAGTTTTACCTTCCTTGAGAGCAGATGGCCTGAATAAGAAGAGAAAATGTGGTCCAGAAGGTCGGGAAAGGACAAAAAGTGAAAGATTCCCTAGATAGCTGCAAGGAGCCTGGGGAGAGGGGAGGGACCCTGGTGTTAAAAAGAGCTGGAAAAAGTGGAAACTTTTGATGTATGTGGCTTGTGTTTACCAATGAATTGAATGATTCCCAAGGGCGGACAACTGCAGGTGTGATATTCAGAAAGCAAGACGTCTTTTCTATTAACTAAGTTATTGTGAGAAGACATCCAAGTTTGTTACAGGGGTCAGTGAGATTCACTGAAAGTTACTGTCTAACTGAAAGTCTCTCTAATTCCAGAGAGCACTGGTAATAATCACCTTTGAGATAATACTCCTCTTAATAACGTCTTTGAAATCCTTGCTTATTTTTGTTATTTTGTTGTATAGTAATGGATTCCTGCTTCTTTGTGTATTATCCCTTTGTGAGACTTTTTAAATCTAGATTGTTGTTTTTCAACTTGTTTAAAAGAGTTCTTTCTCTAGCCATTAGAGTTTTCATTACCATTTTAATTAATGTGTGGCAGATGACAGATTTTTCTTGTCATGTTTGAACAGTATGTTTAGTTTTTTTAAAAATCCTAAAGCCATGCATACAATAAGTTTGTATATTTTCATTTCAACCCATACCAAAAAATAATTAGTTCTATCTCTCCACAAACAAGTGAAGTTATCATATAATTACCATGGGGATCTATTTCTATAAAGTTACTTTTTTAGGTGTGAAATATTTATACAAATTTGCTTAACTTTTAGGTCACAAAAATATAATAATATATTACTAGGGAAGAGAAATAAACTGATGTGAAACATTTGACTTGTGTTTTCAATCAAGTACTTAACATTAAGGCTACCAAAAGAAAAGTCTCATTCACGTGTTTTAAACCTAATAGGTTGTGTAGCAAATGGCAGATTAGTACCATGAGAAGGAAGCAATACCTTTGCAATTTTTATTCTCTATGAGATTTTTGATAAAAGCATACAAGATGGCGATTAGCTATCTTTACTGCTCAAAACCTGAAGAGCATAAATATCCATAATTTGAAGATTACTGACTTAACCGTTTGCGAATATTTCACAGAATCTTGCCTCCTTATGTAGTTTATTACAGATTATGTCCGGATGTGAGTTGTCATAAAGTAAAGCAGCATCCATAGAAAACACTCCAGTGAGAGGCTGCCAACTTAAGACAATGTTTGATATTTTGCTCAAATGGTGCCGGTTTTGTTCACACTTAAAAATGCCCATCTCCATGGGGAACTTGGAATTGTATGTTTAGGACCTGAATCTCACAGAGTAGCAGAGGAGGAAGGGTATTTTCCTCTGGTTAGCAACCAATAGCATTAGAACAAAGACCCCAAAACTTTAATTAAGGCACAATTTGCTTATTTGCTTGTCTTTAACTTTCTCTTTAAACAGTAATACAGCTCATTAGAAACAGCTTCAAATACAATTCTGTTGATCGGTATTGGTTGCTCTTTTCTTTTCAAAAGCAGAACAGACACAGGTATCCTATGTACACATAGGATCCATGTTGAGCAGCTAACGGGCTCTAGAGATAGAACCAGGATCTCCTCTGCTGGGTCAGTTACATGCAGCCAGGCTTTTAGCAGAAACTAGCCTTCTGTCTCCTTCCTTTCATGGGCAGGGTTACGTTTTGTTGTGACACAAAGAAATCTCTCCCTCCCTTGTTCACAAAGCCCCACAGAACTAACTCTCCTTTATTACTGCTCTTTTCTTTCTCTGAATGCTATATCTTTTTATTTACATAAGAATTCTTGTAGATGTTTTATTTACATATGTATTCACTCATTTTGGATGAATGAAAGGAAGTGAGGAAACCCTAAACCCAAAAGCACATTTTTACTAAGACTAAAAACCATCTCTGTGGCTGTCAGTGTCCCAGAAAGTAACTAATCTTGCTTTCATTTGTCTTAATTGTTGAGTCTTAGTCTTCATATCTTGGGTAGAAATTCAGAAGGTATTCATTGTCTTTCCAAGTATCAAGTTTGATGCTATGTAGTTTTGTTCTGTGGAGACGAGGAGGAAAAGTATGTCATGTGAAGAAAGACTCTTTAACTTGAAAGATATTATTCAATTATTACAATGGATCATCAAAGAAAGAAATAATGATGCTGAGCTACAGATGAGTGATTATATTTTTATCTATGAAATATTTAGATGTGACCTGAGAAAAGCAAAGTATATTCTTCAAAAACAATCAAAAGTTAATCTTTAACATTATTTGTGATTCAAATAAATTATGATCTTTGTTTCAAGATTATCCATTCAATTTACAGAGTTTGGAAATTCAAATGGTCAGCACAATGTTAATTGTTAGCAGAAACTAGAGCCTCTATATATTTTTCACTATTATAATTTCTGGGGGGAGTGAGGAGAGACTCCCTTATTGAAAGCTTTAACGTCATTTCTCAAACAAAAGACATAGTTAATCTTGAAAAAATTAACTTCAATTAGTTATTATGTATGGGAATGTGCAAAATAATTTTTTCCCATTTTTAAAAAGTGTCCTAAATAAAGAGATCATTCTTCTTGCCCCCTCAGGTTTGCCATGTGGTTAAAAAAAATAATTTCTGAAAATTTACCCTAGGAACTAGTGGAATCTGAGGTTCCCTGGTAGCTTAGCTGGTAAAGAATCCCTCTGCAGTGCAGAACTGGGTTTGATTCCCTGGCAAAGGGAAGATCCCCTGGAGAAGTTCAATTCCTGGGTCGGGGAGATTCCTCTGGAGAAGGGATAGGCTACCCACTCCAGTATTCTTAGGCTTCCCTGGTGGCTCAGATGGTAAAGAATCTGGCTGCAACACAAGAGACCTGGGTTTGACTCCCTGGAGGAAGGAGAAGTGGAGTCTCCCAAAGGAAATTTTACTCTTTTTGTTATCACATCAACAAACAGAAGAGACATAGACTTCTTCTATGATTGTGGGTGCATGTGATGACAAGCCAATTCTGGTGGCTTAGAAGGTAAAGAATCTGCCTGCAATGTGGGAGATCTGGGTTCAATCCATGGGTCAGGAAGATCCTTGGAGAAGGGATGGCTACCCACTCCAGTATTCTTGCCTGGAGAACTCCATGGGTAGAGGAGCCTGGCAAGCTGCAGTGGGCTATAGACTACGGGGTCGCCAAGAATTGGATATGACTGAGCAATATTCCCTTCACTCACATGACAATTGGGGGTGCCCATGATAGCAAACCGATTAGGGACTGCTGCTGCTGCTGCTGCTAAGTCGCTTCAGTCGTGTCCGACTCTGCGTGACCCCATAGATGACAGCCCACCAGGCTCCTCTGTCCCTGGGATTCTCCAGGCAAGAATACTGGAGTGGGTTGCCATTTCCTTCTCCAATGCATGCATGCATGCTAAGTCACTTCAGTCGTGTCTGACTCTGTGCAACCCTATGGACAGCAGCCCACCAGGCTCCTCTGTCCACAGGATTCTCCAGCCAAGAATACTGGAGTGGGTTGCCATTTCCTTCTCCGATTAGGGACAAACAGTATAAAGATTGGAGGAGGTGGAACGACATCCTAGACTTTAGTATCCCAATCCCATCACATCCTTTCCCTCTCCTTTAAGTTCTTGAAGATTCTATAGAAGGCTCAATGCACAACAGGAGTTCAACATACATAATGGTTGTTGATTAAATTCTAGCTATTGCCACTCAGCATACCACTATAAAGGGTGCTTGATTCTTTTTTATAATATTCCTGGTTGAGTCTCCTATCACTGCTGCTGCTGTTATTGAATCCGTTTTCTGGATTCTTTGGATTACTCCAAAATCTTTATATTAACTCAAATTGTAAATCTACTTTCAGTTCATTAAAATTTCAGATTTGTCATTCCACTCTGGGTTGTGAAAATGTCTGGAACCTAGGTCACCTGCTCAGTCTTTGGACCACATCTGTCGCTAACACATGGCCAAGTTAGCTAAGAGAGACCAGCTGACAATGCTGGTAACCCCATTTCAAGAGCATCATTAAGAAAGAAGGGGGTTGTAAATCTATATGTTTTGAAACTGGACGGAAGTTTCAAGATCATCTGACAATTTCATTCTACATAAGAGAAAAATCAAAGGAAAGAAAGTACTTTATCTTACTCATCAACAATAACTGGAAGAGTAAAATAATAATAAATAGCATAAAGCTTGTGCCTGGCATAGGGTTAACAATTCTGTGCACCTTATCTCATTCTTACCATAAAATCTGACATGGTGCTAATTTCTATATTTTTGCATATGAGAAAACTGAGACTCTTAGAGGCTAAGTAATGTGCTCTGGTTCCTTAGTCAGTAAAACCAGGTTCTCAGTTCAGTTCAGTCACTCAGTCGTGTCCGACTCTTTGAGACCCCATGAATTGCAGCATGCCAGGTTCTACCAGATTATTATTCCATGAGTCTTAATTAGTAAACTCAGGGGATTAAGTAAACTGTACCATGGGACAAGGATAAAAGTTATTATGTGATATAAAAAGCTTCCTAATATTGATCTAAAAGTACTAACATTGTTACTTCACCACTCACTGGAAAAAGCACATGAAAACCTCTGCAGTTATATAGACATTACAAACTTTAAAATTCAGTAATCTAAATACACTTTACAAATTAAATAGATTATCTTTGCAATGCATAAACATTTTACATAAATTCATTAGCTAAAGGTATTTAAAGAAAAACCTATTGGCATAAATATTTCAGAATTTATTTCTGTGAATGAATGTACTTTTTTTATTTTTCATATATATTTAAACTAATATTTTGTTTCTTTATGCTTACTTTCTAGTGTATATGCAAAGAATATGTATAATATATTAATCTTTAAAAATAAAATCAACAGATTCTTCTCATAGTTGTTCATGATACAAGTTATGTAGCATATTATATATTAAGATTTCACTACAGTGTAAAACATTGATGAACACTTTGTCATAAATAACTGGCTTTTCTCCCATGCAGTTATACTTTATAAAACATTGGAAATTGCCAAATAGATTTCAAACTCACCATTATTGCTATTATGTTTAATAACACATTACTGTTGCCATTATTTAATAATTAGCTTTATACCCTGCATTAAGTACCTACTATGTGCCTGACCTGAGCCAGAAAATACAACATAGTTTAATACAGAAATGAACATAGGGCTTCCTTTTATTCCTTTGGGGGTTTATTTTCTGGTTGTTTAAGAATTCAATATTTTAAGTTTCTAGTGGCTAGAGGAGAAAATGACAAACCCAGCAGCCACTATTTTATCATTTGTTTCTATTCAGACTTTATCCCAAGTTAGATTTGGGACAAAGTTTTCTTACTGACTACACTCACTTAACTTACTTGGTTTTACAAACTTAGGCTAGAATACTTCCATGTGAAAGAGGAAAATGTTGAACTAAGATAACTTTGGAACATTTGATCCATGAGACTATGAGTTTAGAAGACATTTTATAAAATTAGATCAATAGTCTTATGTAAATTCTAACTCCATCCATATGTTTGTCAGATATTCGCCACAAAATTTTTTTTTAATAATTTTGTATAATTATTTTTTTAATAAATTTATTTACTTTAGTTGGGGGCTAATTACTTTACAATATTGTAGTGGTTTTTGCCATACATTGACATGAATAAGCTATGGGTTTACATGTGTTCCCCATCCTGAACCCCCCTCCCACGTCCCTCCCCATCACATCCCTCTGGGTCATCCCATTGCCCCAGCCCTGAGCATTTGTCTCATGCATCGAACATGGAATTGTGTTCTGTTTCACATATGATAATATACATGTTTCAATGCTATTCTCTCAGAACGTCCCACCCTCACCTTCTCCCTCAGAGTCCATAAGACTGTTCTATGCATCTGTATCTCTTATTCTGTCTCGCATATAGGGTTATCGTTACCATCTTTCAAATTCCATATATATGCATTAGTATACTGTATTGGTGCTTTTCTTTCTGGCTTACTTCAGTCTGTATAATGGGCTACAGTTTCATCCATCTCAATAGAACTGATTCAAATGTATTCTTTTTAATGGCTGAGTAGTATTCCATTGTGTATATGTACCACAGCTTCCTTATCTATTCATCTGCTGATGGACAGCTAGGTTGCTTCCATGTCCTGGCTATTATAAACAGTGCTGCGATGAACATTGGGGTACACGTGTCTCTTTCAATTCTGGTTTCCTCGGTGTGTATGCCCAGCAGTGGGATTGCTGGGTCATATGGCAGTTCTATTTCCAGTTTTTTGAGGAATCTCCACACTGTTCTCCATAGTGGCTGTACTAGTTTACATTCCCACCAACAGTGTAAGAGGATTACCTTTTCTCCACACCCTCTCCAGCATTTATTGCTTGTAGACTTTCGGATAGTAGCCATTCTGACTGGCGTGCAATGGTACCTCATCGTGGTTTTGATTTGCATTTCTCTAATAATGAATGATGTTGAGCATCTTTTCATGTGTTTGTTAGCCATCTGTATATCTTCTTTGGAGAAATGTCTGTTTAGTTCTTTGGCCCATTTTTTGATTGGGTCGTTTATTTTTCTGGAATTGAGCTGCAGGAGTTGCTTGTATATTTTTGAGATTAATTGTTTGTCCATTGCTTCGTTTGCTATTATTTTCTCCCATTCTGAAGGCTGTATTTTCACCTTGCTTATAGTTTCCTTTGTTGTGCAAAAGCTTTTAATTTTAATTAGGTCCCATTAGTTTATTTTTGCTTTTATTTCCAATATTCTGGGAGGTGGGTCATGGAGGATCCTGCTGTGATTTATGTCGGAGAGTGTTTTGCCTATGTTTTCCTCTAGGAGTTTTATAGTTTCTAGTCTTATGTTTAGATCTTTAATCCATTTTGAGTTTATTTTTGTGTATGGTGTTAGAAAGTGTTCTAGTTTCATTCTTTTACCAATGGTTGACCAGTTTTCCCAGCACCACTTGTTAAAGAGATTGTCTTTTCTCCATTGTATATTCTTGCCTCCTTTGTCAAAGATAAGGTGTCCATATGTGCATGGATTTATCTCTGGGCTTTCTATTTTGTTCCATTGATCTATATTTCTGTCTTTGTGCCAGTACCATACCGTCTTGATGACTGTCGCCACAAAATTTTTTACATTCTTGTGAAAGCAAAACAAACATTTTTTTCCTCTAAATAACTTCTTAGGTGACTCTCTTTAACAGGATTAGAAAAACCTTAGCTCTAATTGTGGCAGTTAGAAGATGGGCCAGTTTACATCACTTATACTCTGTGCAGAGGACTACATAATGTGATGGAAACAATAATGCCTAAAAGGTCAATGGAATTGAGATTTCTTCACTTGAAAAAAAAAAAAAAGGAGAATCCTGGCAAAGAGGTCTAATGATCAATTATCTTCAGTAGCATGTACAGTGTTAAGGAAGAAACAAGATGCATTCTTTTTTTCAAGTAAAAACTAGGATAAAGAGCAAACAGACTGAAATTTCAAGAAGAGAAAATTTAAATAGAGATAAGATATAATGCCTTGACTATAGGATAATGCAATACTGTAACAGATTCAATAAAAAGGTATTTGAAAACTCTATATTGATGAAAGACTTTGACTCATTAAGTAGAGAAGTAAACCAGACAAACCCAATTCAGCAAGATAATTATGTAAAATACAAAACATCTGCCAATAAATTTCTGTCCTAATAAAATCTCGAGGAAAAAAAATTTTTTATTTTATATTAATGACATCTACAGGCCTTTTTAACCTTCTCATATTACATGTATTACTGTTACTGGCAATCTGGTCAACTTATAATTGATGAGTGGCTAAGGACACAAAATTTGACTATGAAGTTTACTGTTTGACATGTCAGTGGAAGCTCCTTTGATGTAGATCTGATTTTTATTTAGCTTATCAGTATGGTAAACTCCTCCCTATAATCCCCATGCTGGAAGGTTTCTGTAGCTAAAAAGAGCCATATTCTATCAGATTCTTCAATTATTTTTGTATCACATTATTCCAAAGATAGTATGAATCGACAGTGATGTTGTAGAGCAATAGTTCTCAGACTATTCCACCCATAAACTCTTACATCAGTCAATGTCTACACATTAAAACAGAAATGACCCCAGGTATTTTAAACATCAGTATTTTAGTACAGGGAGTAGATCACAAACTAATTGGAGGACCTGGAAGAATAAGAAGAATATGAGAAGGAACTAGAAAGGTACAAGGTATTAAAAAGTTTTTACATAACGAGTAGGAAGTTGCTACCATCTCTAGGATGATGGCCACAAGCCCACACTCGCTGCTGAGTTTCCAGGAGGTGTGGTGTGGCCTCTGCAGGCTCCACAGTGGTTGAAATCAGGCTGCTGCCACAGGGCAAGACATCAAGAATCTGAAGTCCTATGGAGACTACTGAAATTAGTGCTGTTGCTGCCAAAGCTCATAACCATTTGCTATCATTCCCAGTCACCCAAAATGCCTGCTGATGAAAACTGATGGAAGAGAAAAATAGCTTTTCACCTTTTTTTCACCTTCCAGTGAGAAACTATATTCCACTGGCCAGAACCTAATAGCAAGCTAGGCCAAAGGAACTGGGAACATATAGTTTGCAGACTTCCAACTCTGGCAACACAAAGGACAGTATAAATGGTGAGGGTTGTGCTGATACCTAGCACAGTGCCTGTCCCCTAGCTTATGCCCAGGGATGTGTATCAAATGAACCACTGATGGGAGAAAGGAATGTTCAGACATTAATAGGATACCTTGCATTTTTTAAATCTCTTAGTCATTGTCTTTCTTCTTCCTCTAGATGATTTGAGGTTGCTTATTATAAAAGATATCTGTACGATCAGACAATGGAAATGAAGATAAAATAAGATGTACTTAATAAGGGGATCAAGAGGACAGTTTTCAGAAGAAAGCTGGGTTACAATTCATCAAGGCTTTAGATTTTTTTTATTGATGCCAAAGTAGGCTTGCCAGGTGAAATACAGGATACCCAGTTAAATTTTAATAGTATATGGGATATTTTTACATTAAAAATATTCATTTATCTGAAATTAAAATTTAACTGAGTATATATATTTTAATCTGCTGTATTCTGCAACCCTATGCCAAAGGACACTAGCTTCTCTTCTATATTCTATTTCTTGCTATTTAACGTTACATCATGAGACAAGTGTGCAGAATTTATGGCAGAACTTATTAGTTACCAAACTTTCATATTTCTGAATTAAATTCTCTAATTTTTGTATAAGACCTTAATGTTAAGATCTCTCCAAAGGGAGGGGAAAAATGATAATTCACATTTAACAGCATTTTATATATTACAAATAGCATCACATATAGTCTCATTTAAAATGTATCATAATTTTATGAGATCAGCTTAACTATTCTTATAGTTCAACTTTTTAGAAAATAAGAGTCAGAATGTAGAAGTAATTTACCCAGTCATAAGATTTAGCACACATGCTGTCACTTGAATGTTTTTTTCCCTTATCTCCATGAACTTTCTGTAGTTCAACATATTTTGAAACACTAAAGCTAAATCTTGGTTGGTATAAACATGAAGGATAAGCCTAGCAGGAAAAAAAATCCTAAGAGGCCAACTAAACGTTAAAGAGGAGGAATTATACATGCTTTTTCTTAGGAAACATCAGTTTAAGTTTTATTGGTTGATTACTTGCGTACCTTCAAGCTTGAGTGTTTTTCAAGGTCAACAGGTAGAGCTCTACAAGTTGAGGACACAAAAACAAGTAAAATATTGCCTGTGAAATTGTGAACTTACAGTATAAGGGGAAAAAAATGCTTATTGAGAGAAAGTTGTGTTATTCAACCATTCCATACTATTTTGCTAAAGAGACATAAATTGGCCATTGTTGAATAGGGCTTCACTTAAGCTCCCTGAGGGATCTTGTCTACATGAGTCCATTCCCCAATTCAGTGTTCTTATGGGTATAAAGTTAAAGAAATAGTTTATGATGAAATATAGATAAATATGTTATGAATATATACATATTCATATATATATATATAAATGCATGTGCACATGCTAAGTATCTTCAGTCGAGTCCAACTCTTTTCAACCCTATGGACTGTAGTCCACTAGGCTCCTCTGTCCATGGGATTCTCAGCTGGAGTGAGTTGCCATGCCTTCCTCCAGGGGATCTTTCTGACCCAGG
Source organism: Okapia johnstoni (assembly GCA_024291935.2). Classification (NCBI taxonomy): domain Eukaryota; kingdom Metazoa; phylum Chordata; class Mammalia; order Artiodactyla; family Giraffidae; genus Okapia; species Okapia johnstoni. The sequence continues at coordinate 47,826,047 of CM044317.1, forward strand.
GATTGAATCCATGTCTCCTGCCTCTTCTGCATTCGAGGCAGACTCTTTACCACTGACCCACCAGGGAAGCCCATATATATATATATACAAGCTCCATTATTACTCAAGCATTTCATATTAACATTAACTTTATAGACCAATTGTGTAACAATGGGGTTTTATGTATGTAATTATTACCATTTGGATGCTGAAATTTCACCTATGATGAGTCAGAGCAGCTCTGTGATGAATTTCAAGCCATATCTAAGTTACTGCTATTCAGAACCAGAGCTCTCACAGGACTTGCAGAGATCATCTGTATAGTCTACAGGCCTCAGACAGGCTACTTCCAATAATCCAAGACAGATTCCTCTTCTCCGTTCTTAAAAATTACCACACATGGCGATTTGGTCTACCTCCTCTACCTCCTCCACAGTCATTCTCATTTCAGTGCAGATCATTTTGGAAATCCAGATTTCACTTAAAAATAGGAAAGTTTTTGCCACCTCCCAATAATTTAAAAGAACCACAGTTGTAGGCTTGCACTATCATTTCAAACTCATGCTTAACCAAAATCTATTCCAAAAACAAATGATGGTGGCCAAGAGTATTTGATAAGTACATGTTACTTGCTAAGTCATGTTCAACTCTTTGCAACCCCATGGACTATAGCTCGCCAGGCTCCTCTGTCCATGGGATTCTCCAGACAAGAACACTGGAGTGGGTTGCCAGTCCCTTCTCCAGGGGATCTTCTCGACCCAGGGATCAAACCCAGGTCTCCCGCATCACAGGCAGATTTTTGCCATCTGAGCCATCAGGGAAGACTGTATTTGATAAGAATTTCCTATTGCAGTTCAATAAGGGTTATTCTTTTCCAGGTTAGCTTTCTTTGGATGGCCCATCTGTGATTAAACACACTGTTTCTTCCTTTTGATAAACTTCCATTTGTATAATCATCTTGTGTCCACCCAAGTTTATCAGGATAAACAATTGACTAAAAATTTTGTAAGGTATTGTGTTTTTCACATCTGCTTGTTGAGCAAAATCAGTGTTTTTTCTTTTTTGGGGGGCTCATTTCCTAAGTAGATTGCATCTGGTCTGTGGGTAAACACAGAGGAGTTGCCCCCTCTTCCCAGGCTTTATAATGAGAATATTCTGTCTGATCAGGTGCATGCACCCTGCTGTCATTTGCAGCCTGACCTCTAGGTCAGGGGTGATGTGAGCTAGCTCAGGGATGCATACAAATCACATCCTCTTGTCTGTCTGTTTTGTTGACTGGTTCTCCTCAGGGTCGTGGCTATCTTAAGTAGCAGCCTGAAGGATAAAGTGTGCCCTGTCTGAGCTGTAAAACTTTGACTGTGGACCAATTGTATCTGACATACAGCAGCATGAGGTTTGGTTTAGCCTTTGGATTTGGAACAAATCACTGGCTATCAATGGCTGATAGTGACATGCAGTTTACCGAATCTCTCCTTCTTTCTGACAGCTCTACATGGGAGAAGAAATGGATTGTTTTTAAGGTAGGGAGTTTGTGTTTCCAAATATAAAGCATACTCTGCGTGAAATTTTTTACCTGAAAATAAAACTACTAAATTACAAATTTTTTAAGAAAAGGAAGTATTTAATTTCCAGGCTCTGGTTTCAACATGCAACTTACAGGCTACAAGAAGGCATGTTTATGATAGAATTCAATAGGGGCCTGGGAACACAGAAGGCTGTTAAATATTTTTAATAATATTTCTCTGTACTGACTTGTGTATATAAAAGTTATAACTTTTACTTCTTTCAGTTAAATGACTCTTTAATCACTGAATGTATGTAGGAGATAAGTTTAATGCTTTTCCAGTGTCACTCCACCTACTATCAAAATTTGTTATACTGGATTAAATTAAGATTTCTCTCTAGTCTGCTCTAATATTAATAGTTATGCAAAGTTTGCATAATTCAAGTCTTAAAAATTTAAGTCCTCTTCCTCTCCTATAGGTAAAGACATCATACCAGTTGCTATGAGGGACATAGAAAGATAAGTAAATGATGTGATCAGAGCCCTCAAAAAGCTCAGAATCTTGCAAGAGAGATAAAATATAAGACAGAGAAGTCTGTCATAAGTGCTATGAAAAAGTGCAAACCTTTATGGAAGCCTGGGAGAAAAAGTGTTTACCCCCAACCAGATTTTGAGAAAACAGCAAGATTTCCAAAAATGGAAATGAGGGATGAGCAAGAAAGGATGTGTCAGGAAGGAACAAGGTAAACCCTTAGGAATGTCGCTTAGAGGAGGGTAGATGAAGAGATCAAGATACAGTGAGGACACTGTGCTCCAGGAAAACTGAAGTGCCAATAATTGGGAAGGGCAGGTTGTAGGCAGGTGAGGTTGGAGGTTGGGAGACTAAGTAAGGGTCAACTTCAAACAGGCCAAATACAAGGTAGTAAGTCCTCAACTTGCATCACTGCAGCCATAATAGAGAAGAGAGAATGATTTCCAAGAAACATTTTAGGGATGAAGTAAATATAATCCTTGTTTGGAAAAAGGGAGTAAATTTTCTCTGGAGTACACTCCCCTGCAGACTTGTCCACATACAAACTTTTTTGGAATCTTCCCCAGATTTCAGCCAGACTTCAGTAGCTCACTGAGCATAGAGCTACTGTGGGGTTTAAAATGCTGTCAACTTTTCCATCATGCCTTCTAGACTGATCTCCTTGTGACCCACTCAGCCTCATTTCTCATCTCCAGGATAGTCATGCTTGATAAATGATTATTGATTAAACAAATGGATGAATGCATCTTTTTAACATTTTATTTGTGGGTAACTGGAGAATTATTACATCTTTGATAAAGATTAAAAAACATACAGGAAGGGAAGCAGTTTCATCAAGGATCACGAGTTTAATTCTAGACCCCTCTTCTCACATCAGGGACCCCCAAACAGAGTGAGTCATCATGAGATTTTAAGGGAGATTTCTGAGTCAAGCTTTTGGATTATTTACAACATCAATTATATATTAATGATATAGTAATTCTGGCAGATAGATGGGGAAACAGTGGAAACAGTGGCTGACTTTATTTTTCTGGGCTCCAAAATCACTGCAGATGGTGACTGCAGCCATGAAATTAAAAGACGCTTACTCCTTGGAAGGAAAGTTATGACCAACCTAGATAGCATATTAAAAAGCAGAGACATTACTCTGCCAACAAAGGTCCATCTAGTCAAGCCTATGGTTTTTCCAGTGGTCATGTATGGATGTGAGAGTTGGACTGTGAAGAAAGCTGAGCACCGAAGAACTGATGCTTTTGAACTGTGGTGTTGGAGAAGACTCTCGAGAGTCCCTTGGACTGCAAGGAGATCCAACCAGTCCATCCTAAAAGAGATCAGCCCTGGGTGTTCATTGGAAGGACTGATGTTGAAGCTGAAACTCCAATACTTTGGCCACCTGATGCAAAGAGCTGACTCGTTGGAAAAGACCCTGATGCTGGGAAAGATTGAGGGCAGGAGGAGAAGGAGACAACAGAGGATGAGATGGTTGGATGGCATCACCGACTCGATGGACATGGGTTTGGGTGGACTCAGGGAGTTGGTGATGGACAGGGAGGCCTGGCGTGCTGCGGTTCATGGGGTCGCAAAGAGTCAGACACGACTGAGCGACTGAACTGTAACTGTAATTCTGAGATGTCCAGCTCAGTCTCCATGTCTATTGGCACTGCAACTTCTCTACTGGTATTTACAGTGAAATTACATTGTAGTGTCAATTACATGTAAAGAGTGAGTTGAGATTAAAACATGAACCTAAAGTTCTAAAAACTTAGGCTTCAAAAGCAAATGTGAAGAGAAAAACATTCAGCTTCAATGGTTCTAGACTAAGTTCCTATGAAAGTGGACCAGATTAAAACAAGTTGATTCCCAACCTTTCGTGTCATCTAGTTTTCTTATGTGTATATTTTCAGCAAACTGCTATCAAACTGTTTGTGTGTGTACCTATGTCTGTGTGTGTGTGTGTGAGTGACACATGGCAGGATAGGTTTTTATAAGAACATGAAGAATGCTTATAAGAGGAAATACTTGATGCTTTGTGTTCAGGACAGGTTTGTTAGGTACATTGTTAAGTCAGATCAGCTTGGTAACAGAGTTCTATTAAATAAATTTACAAAGCTATGCTAAGACATGCTCTATTTTTCATGACCTAAGTAGTATCACGTAGCTGAGTTTGCTCTAGAACCATATGGCAATTCTGGAAAAGAAGCAGAAGGGAGAGAGAGATATGTTTTGCTGGAAGGTTACCTGTAAGAATGAATTCATAGATTACTTTGCTTTCTGACTTCGCCTTGGGAAACACAGGCAAAAATAGGAGGGAGGAGTGAGATGAACTCTCTGTGGGGTCACTGTGGGTGCCTGTCAGCACCTGGCCCCCTTTGTCTCTAGGCTCTTTTGCCTCTTCAGGTTTAGGAGTAACAATAATGCATTGAACCTCTAGACCCAATGTAGAACAATATCTCCTGCAAATACACTATCTTTGTAAATTGTCTTCTCATTAAACTTCTCTTAAATTATATCATTTGACTATCCTATTTCATTGCTACTGAAATACTTATCTATTGTCATAAGAGATTGAATGTACTGGTTTCAAGAGATTTTACAACTTTATTCATATTTAAATTTTACTCAGATTGAAAGTGTTTTGGGCTCTAAACCATGAATGAAATTGTTAACAAGAAGAAAATACCACATCATTTTAAAAGAGAGAAGAATAAAAGGGGGCCAAAAGAAACAAACATTTAGAGAATCTAGATATTGGAGTTAGGTGGGAAAATATTTTTAAATAACTGAATGCCATCTATAATGATTATCCTTTAAAAGATATCACCAGCCTAGATATCTGTCCCGACACCAAACTTACATACAGAACTATCGACATCACATCCTCAGTTACATGGCACACTTCAAACCTAACAGGTACAAGACTCCTAATGCTACCACTCAAAAGTCATTTCTTCCATAGCCATTCCCATCTCAGTAAATTACAGCTCCACCTTTTGTACCAGTTAAAAACACTGAAGTCATTTTTAAATTTCCTCTTTCTCTCATATCCAAAATCAAACACATCAGAATAGTCCATTTGCCTTTTTTTTGGTCAGAATATACCTAAAGTTCTGCCATGTTTTGCTACCCTTGCTGCTATTTCCTTGATCTGAACAAGTCATCTCTTGCTTGTATAAATGCAATAATCTTTTTCTCATCTCTTGTATCTGCCTTCACCCTCTATGGGCTAATCTTAGCACAGAAGCTAGGATTACCCACTTGATACAGAATTCAGAGCAGTAATCCCTATAGCTCAAAAAACTCCAAAGATTGCCTGTATGAGGAACTGCATCAAGATGTAGTAATAAACCAACCCCCAAATCTCAGTGCCTTAAAATATCAAAGGTTTAGTTCTTATTCCCATTATCTTCCTACTATAGATGAGACGAACACTATTTCATATCAATTTATCTTAGACACCCCAGGACCCAGGTTATTTTAGGATCCACCAACTGTAACACTGTCAGTTACAGTTCAGAAGAAAGAAGAGGAATGTGAAACACACATGAGTCCTCAGAGTAATGACCTCAAAAGCTGCTCAAATTTCATTGGCCAAAGCCAGTCACATGGCAAACCAAAGACTGTAAGGTCTACAACCTTCTACATTATCTTCTTCCTGTATCATCTTACCTCTATCATTGTATCTTATTATTCTTCCCTCATTCATGTGGCTCAAGTCACATCAGTCTCTTTGACGCCCCTCAAGCATACCATACATGCTCCTGATTAGAACTTGCTATTCTGTTTGCTTGGAACAGTTTCTGCCCAGTAATCGCTTCCCCAGTTCTTTTAGATCCATATTCAAACCCTTATTCTATTTTAAATTTCAGCTCTTAATATTCACCCTACCACCCCCTATTCCCTCTCTCTTTTTTATTTTGCTTCTTTATTAGCTGTCTTCCTCACTAGAATATAAGCTTCATGAAGGCAGGAATTTCTTTTTCAGCAAGCATATCCTCAGTACCAACAGGAATTCTTGACACATAATGGATGCTAAATAAATATTTGTTCCATAAATATTATGTCCCATCTTATTTTTTATAGAACTTTAAAATGTACAAATCATTCTGATATACATCTTCTCATTTAATATTTACAGCCACCTAGAGAAGTACTAACACATGAATATATATCACAAAAAAAAAATGATGCCTTAATAAGATGCCAAATGTGTAGCTTGGGCAACTGGTCTGAAGTACCCACTGATAATCACCAAGTTTAACATAATGAAGAATGTGTGAGAGAGATGGTGCAAATCATCTACTGAAATGTAAACATTTTACTGCTTGCACATCTCTAATAAGAATTGATGTGGTGTGTCATCTGTAATTTAATCACCAGCATTACATCTTGATAGTAAACGAGGATCACTAAGCTATTCCCTATAAAGTTAGATTACCACACATACAAAATATACACCGAATTTGAGTAGTATTTCAGGTGTGACACAAGATGATAAATAGAAAGAATTCAAACTTAAAGTAGCACTCTTATAGCTGATCCTATCAAGCCTCTAAATTTTAGTGCTTACTGCAGTGTATCACCAGCCAGGTCCAAACTCGACTCACCCTGAATAACCGGACAGAGGAACAAATTAAGTCTTGAGCTTTAGTTCTGGATTTAAAATCATTTTATTTATTTGATGTGTTTTTTTCATTGATATGAGGAATTTTTATCAGAATTTTTGATATAATGACTGGAAATAACTGATCTAAACAACATCACTATCAAAAGGTTCAACAGTTCTTTATGGATTGGAATACTTCAGTTTTTAAAATACTTTAAAGGAGATGCGGCTATTTTACTGCTGCACATTTTGCATGTATGCTGTGTGCAGAGGCTGTTTGTTGATTTCATTGACACCTTGTGTACAACAAAGTAACAGAATCCATCTGAATGCAGAAGCTGGACAAAAAAAGGGACACACACAGCAGAGACTTACCAAGCTGCTCTGGCCTTCTGTGGAGCTAATTCGTGTTTCATTGTTCTACTGTTGCACAAAGTTTATTTTTCAGCTATATAAAACTATACTGTAATATATATGACATTAAGCAGTTGATACAAGAAAGGTCAGTAGCTTATAGTCTATATAGGTCTCAACTTTATATGCAAATTAATAAATGAGAAGTTAAGCAAAACATTCATGCCTGAATCAAGTGGAAAATTAAATGACTATAAGAAGGTATTGCACAACAAAGTCTTTCCCCTTATTTTATATCTGAGATTTTGCTGCTTTTATGTCATATGAGCATCAGGACCATGGACAGCAGCTTGGGTTTCCACAGGAATATGTTTTTGTAACAGAAATTAAGTGGATTCTTAAAAATGCATTATAAGTAATATCATTTTATGTTTGTTCCATTACTATAAATTAAAACTCAATTATTATTAAAAGCCTTCGCAAATTCACAAAGAACGCTGGAATACCAACATAGCAGTTTCTTTCCTGAAGGGATGCGAAACCACATTTAACATGTTCCCATATACAGCAATGATCAAATAACCACTTTTAGAGAAAGATTATTTGAATTTCAACAAAGGAAAATCTGGATCATCAATTGTTTCTAATTTGGTTTGAGGGGTAAAAAGTGGAGAAAAGGGGGTCACATAACATTTCCTCTGCTTTCCTCACCCTCTTTTCATTTTAGTAACACAAATATGTTCTTACACATAAAATGATCTCAGATTGCCTCTCAAACTGTGCATCTATCACACTTTTTCTTATATTGATCTTAGGAAGCACTCTTCTGATCTTGGTTCAAATAAGAAAAGTGAACTTATTCTGAACTTACAGAATCAGGCATTCAAATCACAAGTCCCAGGTAGGGAAGCTGATGTTTGATAATCTTCACTGCAGAGCTGGTGATGTTTGCTTGAGAGCATGTTAGCATTAATGTATTTGTCCTCACATTTAATTCAAAGCGTCTTACACAGACACCATTAATGGTATTTTGCTAGCACTTTCAAATGACTTCTAATGTAATTTAAATCAATTCAATTTAATAGCCATTTATTGTGCAAAGATCTGCACTTTGTGTGTTTTAGGTGATACAAAAGCATGGTCCCTATCCTAAAGGATATTTTGATCTGTTGAGGAAAAAGGATGTAGACATCACTCACATTACATAAGGGATATTATAAAACGTACTATAATAGAGGCTCAACATAGTCCTCGACATACAGGCTCAACATAGGGGACTACAAAGGAAATAGATGGATTCTGATGGGGATATTTATAAAACGGAAAGTTTCAAGGAACTGATTAAAAATTTGAAGGAAAGATAGGATTTCAACACCCACAGATATTGAAGGTAGAAGAATGATTTAGAATAAACAGATTCTATGTTTGACATAATGAATGAAAGTGCAGAAAGAGTGTTATATATAATGTAAGGAAACAGTAAGGTCATCTTGTGTAAGGCACAAGATGTATCTTGTATTCTGGAAGATGTATCTTATGTACCTGGAGAGGTAAATTGGGCCAAACAAAGGAAAATTTCAAACACTCAACTATAGCTGGAGTTATATTCTTTAGACAATGCAGTTATTGGTGGTTTTGAAGAAGGACATTATTAAAAAATAAGCCTAGTATTATATGATGGATGAATTGGGGAGGCAGGAGAGAATTTTGATGTGGAATTTGTCTGTGATTTTAATTCTAAAACAGTATTATGGACTCTATGGGAGAGGGTGAGGGCGGGATGATATGGGAGAATGGCATGGAAGCATGTAAATTATCATATGTGAAACGAATCACCAGTCCAGGTTCAATGCATGATACAGGGTGCTCGGGGCTGGTGCACAGAGATGACCCGGAGGGATGGGATGGGGAGGGAGGTGGAAGGGGGGTTCTGGAAGGGGAAAACATGTACAACCATGGTGGATTCCTGTCAGTGTATGGCAAAACAAATACAATATTGTAAAGTTAAAAAATAGAAAATAAACTAATTTTAAAAAAAAGAAGTAAATTAAAGGTACAATAGTTGATGAGATAAAAGACCTTCAAGTTGCCCAGAGGAGGAATCCTGCATAAACAGTTACAAAAAAAAAAGAAGAAGAAAAGAAAAATTTAGCAGACAGCACTGCAACTTTCAGATGCAAGGAATGATAGAGAACATGTATAGATGGGAGAATGGTGACTTCAACTTCAGACTGTATGAGTTTCAAATTGTAGCCTAATATCTCTGCAAAAACAACTAGTGGGCATTAAAAAATAATTATATTCAGACAGAAGTAATTGTCACAAATATTTTTAGATATTTATTGTTTGTTTCTCAAGAAAAGAAACAAGTTTGTACCCTTTCTGGAGATTTTCAATAGAATTTACCAATTTTAAAAAAAAACTATTTATAGTAGATATTTTGGTGGAAATTTTTTAAAAGCTAATTTTTTTTTCTTTTTTTTCTTTCAGTGAAATAGTTTCCATTGCAGAATTTTGGACAATTCATATCAAAAGGTAGACATAAAATTGCACTTCATTCCAGAGTTCAGTCGATGACTATTGATGTTTTGGGTAAGATGTCCAAGTTTTGTCCAAGTTTTGTCTCATGTGTGTGGGGGAGATGAGTGAGGCACCTATACATGTGCCCTCCTCCAGGGGTTCTTCCAAACCCAGGGATCAAACCCATGTCTTTTACATCTCCTGCATTGGCAGGAAGATTCTTTACCACTAGTGCCACCTGGAAAGCCCTAAATACAAACAGGAGCATAGAATTTTGTGATCTGATTTATCTACTGAATGTATTATGAGCATATTTTATAACATTAAACAATCTTCTGTAACCTCATGTTTAAAAATTAATAGACACTGTGGAAGAGTTCAACATTTCCAGAAAAACTGGGCAGAAAATACAGAGGATTCAGTTATACACCCATCTCCCCCACAGACACAGTTACATATTATATTGCTTCAATATGGTATATCTAATGGTATGCAGGTCAAGAAGCAACTATTAGAACCGGACATGGAAAAATACACTGGTTCAAAATTGGGAAAGGCTGTATATTGTCACCCTGTTTACTTAAATCATACGCAGAGTACATCATGCGCAATGCTTGGCTGGATGAAGCACAAGCTGTAATCAAGACTGCAGGGAGAAATATCAATAACCTCAGATATGTAGATGACACCACCTTTATGGCAGAAGGTGAAGAGGAATTAAACATCCTCTTGATGAAGGTGAAAGAGAAGAATGAAAAAGCTGGCTTAAAATTCAACATTCAAAAATTTAAGATCATGGCATCTGGTCCCATCACTTCATGGCAAATAGATGGGGAAACGAGGGAAACAGCGAGAGACTATTTTCTTGGGCTCCAAAATCACTGTGGATGGTGACTTCAGCCATGAAATTAAAAGATGCTTGCTCCTTGGGAGAAAAATAATGACAAACCTAGACAGCATATTAAAAAACAGAGACATTACTTTGCCAACAAATGTCCATATAGTCAAAGCTATGGTTTTTCCAGTATTCATGTATAGATGTGAGAGCTGGAAAATAAAAAAGGCTGAGCACCAAAGAATTGATGCCTTTGAACTGTGGTGCTGGAGAAGACTCTCGAGAGTCCCTTGGACAGCAAGGAGATCAAACCAGTCAATCCTAAAGGAAATCAACATGAATTTTCACTAGAAGGATTGATGCTGAAGCTGAAGCTCCAATACTTTGGCCACCTGATGTGAAGAACTGACTCACTGGAAAAGATCCTGATGCTGGGAAAGATTGAGGGCAGGAGGAGAAGGGGATGACAGAGGACGAGGTTGTTGGATGGCATCACTGACTCAATGGACATGAGTTTGAACAAATTCTGGCAGATGTAAGGACTGGGAAGCCTGGAGTGCTATAGTTCATGGGGTCACAAAGAGTCAGACACAATTGTGGAACTGAACAACAACAATTGTATATTTGCTATATTCATTGAGTCAATATTGATATATCATTATTAACTAAAATCTAGAGTTTACATTTAGAGTTCACCCTTTATAGTGTGTACTATGGATTTTCACAAATACATAATGGCATATATCCATCATTACAGTATCATATACAATAGTTTCACTGTCCTAAAAAATTCCTGTGCTCCACCTATTCATCCTTCTCTACTCTTCCTTCAATCTTTTTTTTTCTTTTACTGTATCAGTAGTTTTGTCTTTTCTGAAATATCATATAGTTTGAACTACATATCATTTTCAGACTGGCCTCTTTCACTTAGCAATATGTATTTAAGTTTCCTCCATCTCTTCCCATGACTGATAGCTCAGTTCTCTTTATCACTGAGTAATACTCCATTGTGTGGAGGTACAACTGTTTTTTTACTCATTCATCTATTTAAACATCTTGGTTAATTCAAATTTGGGAAAATTATTGGGCTTTCCTTGTGTTTCAGCTGTTAAAGAATCTGCCTGCAATGCAGGAGACTTGGGTTCGATCCCTGGGTTGGGAAGATCCCCTGGAGTAGGGAAAGGCTACCCACTCCAGTATTTTGGCCTGAAGAATTCCATGGACTGAATAGTCCATGGGCTCACAAAAAGTCAGACACAACTGAGCCACTTTCACTTTCACTTTTTGAATGAAGCTGTTATGAACATATGTGTACAAGTTTTTGTGCGGACATAAGTTTTTAATTCATTTGGGTAAGTACCTAGGAGTATGATTACTGAGTCATGTGGTAAGACTATATTTACACTGTAAGAAACTGATAACCTATCTTCCAAAGTGACTGTACCCTTTGGCAGTCCCACCAGAAATTAATGAGAGCTCCAGTTGCCCCACATTCTACTCAGCACTTGGAGTTGTCTGTATTTTGGATGTTAGATATTCTATTTGGTGGGGGGTAGATTTTGGAAAAATATTTCATGTTGTTTTAATTTGTATTTCCCTAGTGAAGTATGATGTGGAGCATCTTTTCATATGCTTGTTTCCCATCTATGTCTTCTTTGCTGAGGTGTATATTCAGAACTTTTATCCAGTTTTTAAAGGTTTGGGTTTTTTTCTTATGGTTGAGTTTTAATTGTTCTTTGTAAATTTTGGATACAAATCTTTTGTCAGATACATGTTTTGCAAATATCATCTCCCATTCTGTGTCTTTTCATTCTCTTAACATCGTCTTTCACATAATGGTTTTTAATTTTAATAAAGTCCTACCTATCAATCTTTCTTTCATCAATTGTGCCTTTGATATTGTGTCTAAAACTCTTGTCAAGCTTAAGGTTACATAGATTTTCTCCTAGAACCTCATTTTTAATGATTTCCTAATATTTTAGAACTAATATTAAAGCTTTACTTAGTTTTTATTTTATATTGGAGCATAGTTGATTAACAATGTTGTGTTAGTTTTAGGTGTACAGCAAAGCAATTCAATATGTATCTGTTCTTTTTTAAATTCTTTTCCCATTTAGTTCAGTTCAGTTCAGTAGCTCAGTCATGTCCGACTCTTTGCGACCCCATGAATCGCAGACTGCCAGGCCTCCCTGTCCATCACCAACTCCCAGAGTTTACCCAAACCCATGTCCATTGAGTCGGTGATGCCATCCAACCATCTCATCCTCTGTCGTCCCCTTTTCCTCCTGCCCCCAATCCTTCCCAGCATTAGAGTCTTTTCTGATGAGTCAACTCTTCGCATGAGGTGGCCAAAGTATCGGAGTTTCAGCTTCAACATCAGTCCTTCCAATGAACAACCAGGACTGATCTCCTTTAGGATGGACTGGTTGGATCTCCTTGCAGTCCAAGGGACTCTCAAGAGTCTTCTCCAACACCACAGTTCAAAAGCATCAATTCTTCAGTGCTCAGCTTTCTTCACTGTCCAACTCTCGCATCCACACATGACCACTGGAAAAACCATAGGCTTGACTAGACAGACTTTTGTTGGCAGAGTAATGTCTCTGCTTTTAAATATGCTATCTAGGTTGGTCATAACCTTCCTTCCAAGGAGTAAGCGTCTTTTAATTTCATGGCTGCAATCACCATCAGCAGTGATTTTGGAGCCCAAAAAAATAAAGTCTGACACTGTTTACACTGTTTCCCCATCTACTTCCCATGAAGTGATGGGACCAGATGCCATGATCTTAGTTTTCTGAACGTTGAGCTTTAAGCCAACTTTTTCACTCTCCTCTTTCACTTTCATCAAGAGGCTCTTTAGTTCTTCTTCACTTTCTGCCATAACGGGGGTGTCATCTGCATATCTGAGGTTATTGATATTTCTCCTGGCAATCTTGATTCCAGCTTGTGTTTCTTCCAGCCCAGTGTTTCCCATGATGTACTCTGCATATAAGTTAAATAAGCAGGGTGACAATATACAGCCTTGACGTACTCCTTGTCTTATTTGGAACAAGTCTGTTGTTCCATGTCCAGTTCTAACTGTTGCTTCCTGACCTGCATACAGGTTTCTCAAGAGACAGGTCAGATGCTCTGGTATTCCCATCTCTTTCAGAATTTCCCACAGTTTATTGTGATCCACATAGTCAAAGGCTTTGGCATAGTCAATGAAGCAGAAATAGATGTTTTTCTGAAACTCTCTTGCTTTTTCAATGATCCAGCAGATGTTGGCAATTTGATCTCTGGTTCCTCTGCCTTTTCTAAAACCAGCTTGAACATCTGGAAGTTCACAGTTCCCATTTAGGTTATCACAAAATATTGAGCAGAGTTCCCTGTGCTATGCACTAGGTCCTTGCTGGTTTCCACTAGTATAAACAACACTGTGAGCTACATTTTTGGACACATCCATAATTATTTCTTTCAAATTAATTCCTAGAAGTAGAATTGCTGAGAAATTGAGGGTTAGCTTATCAATATTCTCCTCCCTGAATGCCTTCTTATATTGTAAAAGCAGAAAAACTCTGGCTTACTTCACCAGAACCCAATTCAGCTAGAATTCTGGATGTCATTCAGATTCTTCTATGAGACGCACTGCTGTGAATTTTGAATTCATAACTAGGAAGAGAAAAGAGGTTTGAGTCCCCCATTAGTGAAATCATAGGTGACACAGCAAGAATGACAAGATCCTGGAACAAACACCAAGAGTAGTCTTTTCTCACTTTGATATATCACCTCGATGGCTTGCCCTCAGTAACCAGTTCTACTGTGGTTTTATGAGTCATTTTAGGAAGCTCAAACTCGAGTCTCTTTAGATGTCTTAATAATTCTATAAGTTGCTTAACGCCCTGTAATAAATCCCTTCCTGCTAAAGATAGGTATTCTGTACTCTGTACCTCGGATCACAGAGTATGCATATTTTTAGAGTTTTTTTGGTACATGTTGCCAAATTGCCCTCCAGAAAAACATTCTGTTATGTCAAATTTTCCCTTCAACTATATGAGTATGAAGTGGTGCCCATTTCCCAAGCCATTTCCTCGAGTCCATGCTAATGTTGAGCATTATAATTTTAAGCAAAATTTTAAAGTTTAGAAATTGAAAATCATATGTTTAGATATTTTTTCACTTTTTTATTTGTTTGACAGTGACATTCAACTCTCTGTTTTTCAAAGTTTTTTTCAGTTCAATTTCTTTTTCCACTTTTCTACTGCAGAATCAGATATATTTTTTTTAATCAAAAATATTATGGAGACATCAGTTCAGTTCAATTCAGTTGCTCAATTGTGTCCGACTCATCACGACCCCATGGACCACAACATGCCAGGCCTCCCTGTCCATCACCAACACCCAGAGTCTACTCAAACTCATGTCCATTGAGTCGGTGACGCCATCCAACCATCTCATCCTCTGTTGTCCCCTTCTCCTCCTGCCTTCAATCTTTCCCAGCATTGGGGTCTTTTCAAATGAGTCATAACATAAGTAATAACTGAATTATGTATACACAAGTAGTTTTCCATCCCAACATTTCTATCTCACTATTTTTGAAGGAGAAACTAAGATGAAACTTTTATAATTTTTTAAAAAGTCAAGATAATAAACTGAAAAAAGAAGCAAGCAGCTATTAATATATAGTTATTAATAGAAATACATGTGGAAACAAGTTAACACAGATATTTAAGATTAGATGAGTTCCATCACTAGTAAAATATTTTAATATTTTTTTTAAGCTTCCCTGGTGGCTCAGATGGTAAAGAATCTGACTACAGGGCTGGGGCAATGGGATGACCCAGAGGGATGGGATGGGGAGGGAGGTGGGAAGGGCGTTCAGGATGGGGAACACATATAAACCCAGGGCTGATTCATGTCAATGTATGACAAAAACCACTACAATATTGTAAAGTAATTAGCCCCCAACTAAAATAAATAAATTTATTAAAAAAAAAAAAAGAATCTGCCTACAATGCAGGAGACCTGGATTAGATCCCTGGGTCGGGAAGATCCCCTGGAAAAGGGAATGGATACCCACTCCAAATACCATGAACAGCAGAGTCACATGGGTCGCAAAGAGTTGGACATGACTACATGACTGAGCACTTTTGGGCTTCCCAGGAGGCGCTCGTGGTAAAGAACCTGCCTGCCAGTGCAGGAGACATAAAAGATGCAGGTTCAATCCCTGGATCGGTAAGACCCCCTGGAAGAGGCCATGGCAGCCCACTCCAGTATTCTTGCCTAGAGAATCCCATGAACAGGGGAGTCCATAGGGTCGCAAAGAATCAGAAACTATAGAAGCAACTTATGCCACACTTACATGGAATGAAGATCATAATTTTTGACTGTCTCCTTTCATGCTCCCCAGGATGCTAAAGTGAAAAGGGATCCCAGGCTTTAAAGAAGACTTGTCTTCATTTAAATCCCAGATCAGTCCCATATCAGCTGTGCAACTGTAGCAACAGCTTAATTTCTCTTAGCTTCGGTTTCCTCATCATAGAGTAGTTGCCCTATGATAGTCTTGGGATGAACAGATATAGCATGAGTATGTTAACTGTGTCCTCTTTGTTCCTTCCTTCATGATTGAAGCTTACTTTGATTTCCAAGTATCCATATCTAAATAACATATCTTCTTATAAAACTTAAATTTCTTTCTCTTTTTAAAATATCCTTTTTAAAAAAAAGTATTTGCCTGTCTTCTATTTAGGAAATAATTGGCAAACTAACTATTTCGTGGGATCATTATATTTACACGTTATGATATCTTTACAGTCTTTATATATATGACTTCTGGGGTATTGACTTAAGAGCACAAAGCCTCCATGTGGCAGTGAGAGAGAATGACCCTTCAGCTCTAAACACAGGTGATCACTATGCTTTAGTTAGAGTTCCCACAGAGCCCAGACAGTTTACATTCTTGCCAGTGTTGATACAATAACTGCTTTTTCACAACCGTGCACCACAAAACTATTGAGACTGTGCTTGGGAGCCTGGGAGCCACAACTACTGAGCCCCCAAGAGGTAACTACTGAAATCCACATGCCTAGAGTCCATGCTGTGCAACAAGAGAAGCCACTGCAACGAGAAGCCCACACTTGCAACGAAGAGTAGCCCCCGTTCTCTGCAACTAGAGAGAAGCCCGCAGAGCAACAAAAACCCAATACAGCCAAGGATAAATAAATAAAATTTTAAAACATGTCAAATAAAATGTTACCTGAAAAAGGGTAAATGTCAGATGCCTATGTTTTTATACCAAAATGTCCACGTTAAATTTTACAGTAATTGTAAGAGTCAACTCTTAGATGGTGCTCACAATAGGTCAAGCAGTACTCTGAAGTTTTCCGTGTATAAATTCACTTAATATTATTCACAACTTTATCAAATATGTACTATTACTATCCCCATTTTACAGATGAGGACACTAAGGCACAAAGATGTTAACTTGGTCGGTGTCACTAAACTGGTAAATGGAAAACCAGGCAACTTCTGCAGTTTTTCCTCTCTTTTACCAAATTGACTTATTCTTTGGACTTTATTACATTTCAAAACTCAAATAGCTAGTCTTCACAATCACCAAGGTTCATTTAGCAAGCTCTAAGTACTCTTTTTTGTTTCTAAATAGCATTGTACAAAAAGAAGAACTGAAAATAACAAGTGTACAAGAAATCTGTAACTTCAGATTTATATAATATCCCATCAAGTGGTCACAGTAGATACTGAAAAGTCAGTGTCCTTGGAACATTAAAGTGCTTCCTTAAAACAAATGCAGACTTTGTTTATAATTCATGTGTAAATTAAATATATATTTTTTAAAAGTTGATATAGGGTATTACTTACGCATACTGCTTTTTTATGTGTATCACTTTTTTCAAAAATCAATTTATTTCAGATATTAGTCAAAATTGGAGCAGAGGAACAAACACACACACACAGACACACATATATATGTGCATTAAATATATGTTAATACATATAATTTTTTTCTTTTTCTGGTTCAATGAACGTATATATGTAATATTTCCTTGCACCCTGGGACAAGCGTGCACTGAAATAGACAGCGAGCTGCAATCTGAGTGTGCTTTCTGTGTACTGGATTGGATTCTCAGCTCTTTAACCCAAGCTGTAAATTTAGATGTCTTTGTTCAGTCTCCTCTTTGGTCCAGCACACACGGAGCGGCCAAGCCCAGACTGTGGAAGGCATTTTCTCCGCCCCTTTAAGAGCTGCCGGACTGATTCGTATGCTCCCAGCCGGAGGTAATGTAATGTTCAGGGTTTTATTCACTGAGTCAGTCAACCATCCTTTCAGCCTTTGACTTTCTGGCCGCTGCTAATCTGTAGACCTCACAGAAGTCTCTGGACAAGGAAGATCTTTGAAAATGCCCCCCAGACTCTGCAAAGAGGCTGCAGGTCCGTGCAGCCAGGCGGAGGCCCAGGCCTCTTATGTATACCGGCCATGCTCCTCGGCTGCAAGACAATCTAAACACAGAATTGACTATGAAAGTCAGAAATCACCATGATTCCATTAAAAACTGCAAATAAAACACTTTTATAACTTTTCCCTAATGTTGCAAACAAGCAATTGTCCCACAGTACAAATATTTTCCAATCCCTAATAAATGTAACCTTTTTTCTTCTCTTTTGCTCAAGGGGACAAGAAGCTTATATACACACCACCACTTCAAAGAATTACGTCTATTCTTTTTTTTTAAAACCAGTTTCAATGTGTTAAATTGTTCAATTTAAGCTACAAGCACAGTGTATGTGATGGGCTTATTGCACTATTTTCCTCAGATTTATTTACTGTCTAAAGGGTATATAAAAATATGTGTGACTTTTTATCCTTCAGAAACATAGAGAATTCCAAAAATAATTTTGACCCTTTTTGTTCTCCCTGTTACTATTGAGGTTTTCTAACAATATTCCCTAGAACCTTATCTTCAAAGAATATGATGTTTCACTATATTTGATATATACCCACAAATATTATCATTTGGGAAAATATCACCATTGCTAAAGAACAGTCAAGTCTAGAACTTAAAATCTTTAGTCATAAAAGCTGTTTAATTGAACTAATGTCTATTTATCACCAATGCTGAAAAAGGAAAGACATTTATGACACAGGCCTTGCCTTCATTAATTCATAGTCTCATTGGTGAGATAAGAGACAACAATGCAAAAGAAAAGAATAATAAAATCCAGGCTTAGAATAGGAAGGCCATCGTGACAGTGTTTGTAAGTAAATACTCATGCAGGCATGCTAAGTCACTCAGTTGTATCTGACTCTTTGCAACCCAATGGACTGTAGTCCACCAGGCTCCTCTGTCTATGGGATTCTCCAGACAAGAATACTGAAGTGGGTTGCCGTGTCCTCTTCTAGAGGATCTTCCTGACCCAGGGATCAAACCGCGTCTCCTGCAGCTCCAGCATTGCAGGTGGATTTTTTTTTTTAACCATTGAGCAACCAAGGAAGCCCCCTAAGTAAATATGTTAATCTATAAATGGAGAAAGATAAATAAAGAAAGTTGAATATACTAGAAAAATTTGCTTTCTGACTCCATCTCTGCCACATGGATGTTCAAACTATGTGAGGGGTGTAGAACGGGGATCGAATGACCACCATCTTTTGCCACTGGGGAGCCTCTAAAACACATCTTCTAATAGAACTGTCTGTGATGATGGAAATGTTCTTTATCTGCTCTGCAATGAACCACAAGGATAGCCACAAGCTATCTGTGGCTGCTGACCACTTGAAATGTGGCCATCATAACTGAAGAACTCGATTTTCCATTTTATTTGATTTTCATTCATTTTTATTTAAATAGCCAAAGTGGAAGCAGTGACAGACTTTATTCTCTTGGGCTCCAAAATCACGGTGGACAGTGACTGCAGCCATGAAATTAAGAGATACCTGCACCTCGGGAAAAAAGCTATGACAAACCCAGAAAATATGTTAAAAAGCAAAGACATCACCTTGTAGACAAGACTCCATATAGTCAAAGCTATAGTTTTTCCAGTAGTTACATAAGGATGTGAGAGTTGGACTATAAAGACTAAGCACCAAAGAATGATGCCTTTAAATTGTAGTGTTGGAAAACATTCTTGAGAGTCCCTTTGACAGCAAGGAGATCAAACCAGTCAATCCTAAAGGAAATCAACCCTGAATATTCATTAGAAGGACTGATGCTGAAGCTGCAGGTCCAATACTTCAGCCACCTGCTGGGAAGAGCAGACTCATTAGAAAAGACCCTGATCCTGGGAAAGATTGAAGACAGAAGGAGAAAGGAGGGGATTGCAGAGAATGAGGCAATTAGATAGCATCAGCGACTCTATGGACATGAATTTGAGCAAATTCTGGGAGACAGTGGAGGACAGGACAGCCTGGCATCATACAGCCCATGGGGTCACAAAGAGTTGGATGTAACCCAGCGACTGAACAACAATAAATACTCGCTACTGGATTCTGCATTAGCTAGTGCAGCTCTACAAGTGGGTTCAGTATCATTTGAGCAAGAAATTGTGCTATTGCTTTCATGCTGGAAAGTTGACAGCCAGCACTAGAAGATGTCCAGCCTCTGAGAAGAGCACAGCTCTAGAATTTCTCATTAGAAAATGATCAGACTTGCCCATGTACGTATATAATGTATTCTCTTGATCAATGTTTCTCTTCCTCAAAGTAGAATGATAAATGTTAATTTTCTACTCTTCAGATGGGAAATGGTAAAATGGCAAAGCAAACTAAGCTAATAATGACAAATTTTTCCAAAAAGTATTAATGACTTTATAAGTTTTTTCAGAAGAAAATAAAACTTTACTTTTTGTATAAAACACATTAAGAAGACAAGAACATGAAATGTATTTATAATCATTTACATTTGGGGAAAGGTTTTCTTCTAAACCAATGCTATACTGAACATTTCAGCTATAATGATTTAGAAATGTTGAACTAAAAGGGTTGAATGTAACATTACAGATAACTCTCAGCTAGAGCCTAGGCCCCTTATGGCAAATCAATGGCAAAGGTATTGGTTCCTACTTGGGGACGATGAGGTCAGCAGGGGAGTGTTTGCCAGCTGTCTCCATGTTCAAAGTACTGTTTTAGGCGGCACGGGTAAGGAAGAACACAACTCTTGAAGGCTAGAAGAAGGCAAAAATGATGCAAATCTGTGGCCTCATTTTGAAATGCCTCCCTGAAAGCCTGTTCTAATGAGCCAAGCAAGAGTAGCCAACCTCCTTGGCTCCTGCACGCATGGCAGACATTGCTAATGAAATGTACCATTTTTTCTCGTTGATAGTCTCAGTACAGGGCCCCACTAACAGTCTTTTGGGATTGGCGCTTCAGCTGAAATCTATTTTCCAACTCCTGTGCTTCTGTGCATACCTTGGTCTTTCTGAAGTGTGTCATAAAAGTGGTAAACAAGTAGCAAAGTCTCATTATGTGTTAAATTGTGGGTGAAAAGCTCTCTGGAGAATCTGGGTACACTTTATCAAAACACTTCAAAAGCAAAGTTTTGTTATCATTTTCCACAAATTGTTTCTAAGCAGGCACCCCATCCAAGCTTCAGAAACAGCAGGAATTGTGAGTTGAATCAAGGAATTTCCCACCAATGAGGAAAAAAAAAATGAAGTAAGGTTTTTAGACTCAGTAGAACAGAAATGCTTTTTCTCTTAAATCTCTGGTGCCTATAAGCTTGGGGAACTTCAAGGTAATATGACTATAACAATTTTTTTACCATAGAAATTGTAATTGAAATTTGCTACATACAAGGGTAACTAAAACTCAATCATTTCACACTCTCCCATCCATGCCTGAGGATACTTGGGGGTAAATAGATTTCTTGGAAGCAGCCACTGACTATGGCTAAATTACATCTTACCAAGTAAACTCATTGGCTTTTTAATTATTCTGCTGATGTCCACAAGCTGTAGCCACTATCTCATACTGAAATGATATTGATTCGATTTTTAACTCTGATGCACCAAGGGGAAAAAGGCAGAGAGTAAATTTTATTACTTTTTGGTGTATACTTCCTAAGTAAGAGCCAATTTTTAAAAGCACAGGTATTTGTTTATGTTTCAAAAATCTGTCTCTACTGTAAGTTGTCAACATCTGATATTTGTTTTAGATGGTTCTGTTTGTGTGCAAGCAGTGGAGTGAGAGTCATGTGATCACTGTCCTCTACAGAATCTTCACAAAAACAAAAGGCATATCTCCAGACACCAGAAACCAAATGTGTAAGTAAAGGAAACATTCACAGGGAAAAGTACCCACCACAAGGCTCTATTAGGAGATAAAGACGGGAGAAAAGGGAGCTGGCCTCATTCGGTATGGGGTACTTTAAAATTCTGCAGCAATTTAAGCACAAGTAAAACAGCTGATTTTCCTTAAAATAAGAAATAATTTTATATCAGATTGACAGCATTAAAACTATAGTGTTGTTCACTTTTGGAAGTCACCCTATAACTGCCATTCCCACTCTTGCCAGGTGCCCTTTGAAATCACTTTTGATCATCTTTGCTGAAAACTTCATTTCTTTTTTGGTGGCCTGTTTAGTCCTGATGTTGCAGCATGCTGGCAAAGCAACATGAGGAATTGTAGGCAACCAAAGAAATGGCAACACACTCCAGTATTCTTGCCTGGAAAATTCAATGGGCAGAGGACCCTGGCGGGCTACAGTCCATGGGGTGGCAAAGAGTCAGACAGGACTAAGTGACTGAGAACAACAGTATAGTTAAAGTCAAAAACCTCAGGTAGTTCAGGTCAACAAGAGTTCTGGGTATTAATTATCCAGACAGTTATCACAATCCTTCATTTCAATAGAGTAACTCTATTTGCTGATTATCCTCAATTAATAATAGTGCCAGATCTATTAGTTTTAACTTTTTAATTTGCTTCTATATGTTATACATCATTCTAATTCTTCAAGTTTCATTTTTAACAAGTAAAATTCTTGAATATTGACCATCATGATGTCACATAATTGAACAATAAATAATTTTATATCAACTAATTGCCTATTTTGGGCTTACCCTGTGGTTCAGCTGGTAAAGAATCTGCCTACAATGTGGGAGACCTAGGTTCAGTCCCTGGGTTGGGAAGATCCCCTGGTGAAGGGAAAGGCTACACACTCCAGTATTCTGTCCTGGAGAATTCCATGGACTATACAGTCCATGGGGTTGCAAAAAGTCGGACACGACTGAGCAACTTTCACTATATACTAATTGTCTATTTATTATCCAAGTCTTAGGCATAATGAAACAGATTCCTAGAAAGAATCACAACTTTCCCAATACTCAGGATAAGTTTTTGTTGCACAGCCATTAACAAGCTGGGTTCAAAACTGAGATTTCCCTCCCTCATTATAGCATAAAAGTTCCTTCACAATCTGGCCCCATTTTACCTCACAGGCTGCATATCCCACCAATTCCCCACCCTCAAGAATCTGAAGCCCAGCCATTCATGAGAAGTTTCTCACTATTTCTAAACAATGCATGCTCATGTCCAGCTCTGTGCTTTAGAAACTTGGACAGCTCTCTCCTGTAGTAAACCTGTATTGATGCCTTGACACCAAGGTTTCTGTGAATCTCCCTGTTTCTGCTCCCTGAGCACTTTCTGCATATCTCTGGTACCTGTCTTAACACTTACTGCTCAAGTATCAAGTCCCTCTCTTCTACTTCTCCATGAGCTTGACAAAGGACCCAAAGCTGTGGCAAACTCTGGGGAGACATCTGATGAAGAAGCCAAGGATGAAAAAATAATTAAGGATGGTGGAACAGGACTCCTTGAGGAATAACTCGGAATTGAGCTATTTGGCAATCTAGGATTCTAGGATTTGCTTCAAGCAGAGCATGAACCCTTGAGCTGTGCAATGCAGGTATTTCTCCAACTTTCTAGTTGGAGCTTAATCACATGGCTCTCTGGTAACCTAGACCATTCATTCATAGATACAGCAAACTGAAAAGTGAGATGAAAGAATCCCTACCTGTTGAATGAACATTATTTAAGTAAAGGGGAGGAAAAGCATGAGTTGAACTCTAAACAATGAAATCTTGACCCCAAACTAATTCATCTAATGTAGACCTAATGCTTTGTGCCAGAAGTGACTACAAGCTTGTTGTTGTTGTTTAGTCATTAAGTCATTTCCAACTTTTTGCAACTCCATGGACTGTAGCACACAAGGCTTCCCTGTCCTTCACTATTTCCTGGAGTTTGCTCAAACTCATGTTCATTGAGTTGGTGATACTATCCAACCATTTCATTCTCTTGTGAAATAGAATTTCTCTCCTTCCTTGGTTCCTGGGATTCCAGCAGGTAGCTAGAGCACTTGTTACTAGGACCCTTCTCCATTTACATTCTGCTACGAGACTTTATGTGGCTTCCCTTGTGGCTCAGCAGTAAAGAATTTGCTTGCAATGCAGGAGACATGAGTTTGATCCCTGGATCAGGAAGATTCCCTGGAGGATGAAATGTCAACCCACTCCAGTATTCTTGCCTGGGGAATCCAATGGACAGAGGAGGCTGGAGGGCTACAGTCTATGGGATCACAAGAGTCGGACAAGACTTAGCAACTAAACTACGGCCAACACATGAGACTTTATGCAATATATTGTTTTTATACATTTTTGATAGAATTTATTTAATAGAGTGGTAACAGGATAACAATGTAATCCACTAATCACATTTTTGTGATTTCATTTATAAAATGAATTATATGTATTCATGACTCAGATGGCTCTATTTCCTATGCCATCCATCTATGTTGACTACATCAGAAGGTACTTTGAATGTTGGTAAATTTTACTGTAACATAAAAGAAAGGAATTAAATAATATGTAGCATGAACTAATTCAAAATAAGTTACACATGATCTTATGTGTATGCTACAAGGAAATAAGGAATGTATATAATTACACAGAACACTTCCAGAATTGAATTATGACTCACTTAACCAGTCTTTCATAAATGCTAGTTGACATATACACACTGCTGATACTGTGTATAAACTAGATAACTAATGAGAATCCACTGTATGGCACAGGGAACTCTACTCAATGCTCTGTGGTGACAAAGAGGGGATATAGGATCAGTTCAGTTCAGTTCAGTCTCTCAGTCATGTCCAACTCTTTGTGACCCCATGGACTGTAGCACATCTGTCTTCCTTGTTCATCACCAACTCCCGGAGCTTGTTCAAACTCATGTCCATCAAGTCAGTGATGCCATCCAACCATCTCATCCTCTGTTTTCCCCTTCTCCACCTGCCCCCAATCCTTCCCAGCATCAGGATCTTTTCCAAAGAGTCAATTCTTCACAGCAGGGGGCCAAAGTATTAGAGTTTCAGCTTCAGCCTCAGTCCTTCCAGTGAAAATTCAGGACTTATTTTCTTTAGGATTGACTGGTTGGATATCCTTGAAGTCCAAGGGTCTCTCAAGAGTCTTCTCCAACACCACAGTTCAAAAGCATCAATTCTTCGGTGCTCAGCTTTCTTTATAGTCCAACTCTCACAACCATACATGACTACTGGAAAAACCATAGCTTTAACTAGATGGACCTTTGTTGGCAAAGTAATGTCTCTGCTTTTTAATATGCTATCTAGGTTGGTCATAGCTTTTCTTCCAAGGAGCAAGGATCTTTTAATTTCATGGCTACAGTCACCATCTGCAGTGATTTTAGAGCCCCAAAAAGTAAAGTCTCTCACTGTTTCCATTGTTTCCCCATCTATTTGCCATGAAGTGATGGAACCAAATGCCATGATCTTAGTTTTTTGAAGGTTGGGTTTTAAGCCAACTTTTTCACTCTTTCTCTTTCACTTTCATCAAGAGGCTCTTTAGTTCTTCTTCACTTTCTAATTCACTTTGCTGTACAGCAGAAGCTAACACAACATTGTAAAGCAACTATACTCCAACAAAAATAAAAATTAAAAAAAAAAAAAAGAATGAATTGCCAAAGTATAAGGATGGCATGGTAAGTTTGAGTGCTATTATCATTCATATTTTACTTCCTCTATTTGTGGTCCAATATTCAGTCATTATTTTCCATTTTCCTCACACTTCCTCTCAGGAAGACAAGTTCTAAAAATTAAGTGATGTATGAGCTATTACATAATTGTCCTTCCACAGCCAACAGATACACTGCCCTCCAGTACATTCCTGGTAAGAATGCTGCCAAACTGCCCCTTCAAAAGGAAGGTCAGTTGTGATATCAGAAAGAACTGATATGAAATATAAGGCTAAATTTTATGCATGTGTTTTGTCTGCCATTTTCTAAAATTCACATTTAAGCCATGTTACATAAAATTTGCTCCCAATGTACGAGAATGGTTCCAGCTACACTGAGGAGAACATAAGATGGTGTGGAATGATTTTTTTTAAATAAATTTATTTATTTTAATTGGAGGCTAATTACTTTACAATATTGTATTAGTTTTGCCATACATTGACATGAATCTGCCACGGGTGTACATGTGTTCCCCATCCTGAACACTCCTCCCCTCTCCCTCCCCATCTCATCCCTCTGGGTCATCCCAGTGCACCAGCCCCGAGCACCCTGTCTCATGCATCGAACCTAGATTGGCGATCCATTTCACATATGATAACATACATGTTTCAATGCCATTCTCCCAAATCATCCCACCCTCGCTCTCTCCCACAGAGTCCAAAAGACTGTTCTATACATCTGTGTCTCTTTTACTGTCTCTCATATAGGGTTATCATTACCATCTTTCCAAATTCCATATATATGCATTAATATAATGTATTTGTGTTTTCCTTTCTGGCTTACTTCAGTATAATAGGTTCCAGTTTCATCCACCTCATTAGAACCGATTCAAATGTATTCTTTTCAATGGCTGAGTAATATTCCATTGTGTATATGTACCACAGCTTCCTTATCTATTCGTCTGATGATGGACATCTAGGTTGCTTCCATGTCCTGGCTATTATAAACAGTGCTGCGATGAACATTGGGGTACACATGTCTCTTTCAATTCTGGTTTCCTCGGTGTGTATGCCCAGCAGTGGGATTGCTGGGTCATATGGCAGTTCTATTTCCAGTTTTTTGAGGAATCTCCACACTGTTCTCCATAGTGGCTGTACTAGTTTGCACTCCCACCAACAGTGTAAGAGTGTTCCCTTTTCTCCACACCCTCTCCAGCATTTATTGTTTGTAGAGTTTTTGATAGCAGCCATTCTGACAGGCATGAAATGGTACCTCATTGTGGTTTTGATTTGCGTTTCTCTGATAATGAGTGATGTTGAGCATCTTTTCATGTGTTTGTTAGCCATCTGTATGTCTTCTTTGGAGAAATGTCTGTTTTGTTCTTTGGCCCATTTTTTGATTGGGTCATTTATTTTTCTGGAATTGAGGTGCAGGAGTTGCTTGTATATTTTTGAGATTAATTGTTTGTCCGTTGCTTCGTTTGCTATTATTTTCTCCCATTCTGAAGGCTGTCTTTTCACCTTGCTTATAGTTTCCTTTACTGTGCAAAAGCTTTTAAGTTTAATTAAGTCCCATTTGTTTATTTTTGCTTTTAATTCCAATATTTTGGGAGGTGGGTCATAGAGGATCCCACTGTGGTTTATGTCGGAGAGTGTTTTGTCTATGTTTTCCTCTAGGAGTTTTATAGTTTCTGGTCTTACGTTTAGATCTTTAATCCATTTTGAGTTTATTTTTGCGTATGGTGTTAGAAAGTGTTCTAGTTTCATTCTTTTACTTGTGGTTGACCAGTTTTCCCAGCACCACTTGTTAAAGAGATTGTCTTTTCTCCATTGTATATTCTTGCCTCCTTTGTCAAAGATAAGGTGTCCGTAGGTGTGTGGATTTATCTCTAGGCTTTCTATTTTGTTCCATTGATCCGTGTTTCTGTCTTTGTGCCAGTACCATACTGTGGCTGTGTAGTAGAGCCTGAAGTCAGGCAGGTTGATTCCTCCAGTTCCATTCTTCTTTCTCAAGATTGCTTTGGCTATTCGAGGTTTTTTGTATTTCCATACAAATTGTGAAATGATTTTTTCTAGTTCTGTGAAAAATACCATTGGTAGCTTTATAGGGATTGCATTGAATCTATAGATTGCTTTGGGTAGTATACTCATTTTCACTATATTGATTCTTCCTATCCATGAACACGGTATATTTCTCCATCTATTTGTGTCCTCTTTGATTTCTTTCACCAGTGTTTTATAGTTTTCTATATATAGGTCTTTTGTTTCTTTAGGTAGATATATTCCTAAGTATTTTACTCTTTTTGTTGTGATGGTGAATGGAATTGTTTCCTTAATTTCTCTTTCTGTTTTCTCATTGTTAGTGTATAGGAATGCAAGGGATTTCTGTGTGTTAATTTTATATCCTGAAACTTTACTATATTCATTGATTAGCTCTAGTAATTTTCTAGTGGAGTTTTTAGGGTTTTCTATGTAGAGGATCATGTCATCTGCAAACAGTGAAAGTTTTACTTCTTTTCCAATCTGGATTCCTTTTATTTCTTTTTCTGTTCTGATTGCTGTGGCCAAAACTGGAATGATCTTTTATACCGTGAGTTACAGAAACCTATTTCCCTGGATGAGAATATCCAGGTGATATCAGCCTTAGATCATGAGAAGGGATTTGATCTGGAGATATTTTGTCATAAAGAATCAGCTGGAGGTAGAGGAGATAAACTTTCAAAATTCAAATTTTTAATGATTTTCCTATATAATGTTTTAGATTTAAGAGGATGTATTTTTAATAAATTATACCATAAACTCTAGTAAGGAGGCTTAAAATGATAAAGAAGAGTCACAGTTTCTTGTGCCCATCTCTTGTGGTATCAACAATGACGTATCATGATATGAAAATTAAAAAATGAACTGACCAACTTCTGTAATAAATGCATTTTGCACAAATGATCAGGTTTTACCTCAGTAAAAAAGTAACACAGACTTGTCTACATAGCACATAATAACACATGTTAGAGAGGTCACTTAAGTAAGACAAAACCATATCTATGGTGTTCTAAACTATGTAGCTTTACTAATATAACACTTAAACAATATTGCATTTAACATGGACCAACTGTAAATCCTTTTAAGATAGATTAAAGTATTAATATCTTCATTTTAAATCATCAAATATAGTTCTATGTAGATGTTCCTTTTTTAAAAAATAAAAAAACTAATTCTAGCTAATTATGGGAAATTTCCTTTTTTAACTTCAGGTGACATAAAAGGAATCAGATTGCTGGTAGTTAGCATTTAAATTCATATTTGATTTGTCTTATTTTCAATTTTATTCATATCAAATGTCAAATTCATATATGCCAAATCATCTAGAATAATAATTTCAATTTTCAATCATTCAGTTATTCTGGAAACCAATTTTTATTGGGTACCACTCTTACTAAACACTGTGTTCAGATCACAGGATGATGCAGTGATAAATATTATCATGCCAGAGCTGCACAACTGTATTACATTCAAACTGCTCACTAACAGTTTTTAATCATTAATACCAAAGTTTAATTTGACTTTGTTAAAGAAATTAAACTCAGTTAAAGAAATTTAACTGGATTTAGTTGTGAAATTGAATTCAGTTGCTATTTTCCTTATATAATCCTGCATTCTCAAAGATTTATTTCCTATGCTCCTTTCCCTCCATGTTCTCTTCCCAAAAGTCAAATCTTAAAGGAAAGTTCAAATTTGAAATTTGATAGCAATCAATCAGATTAAAGACATGTTGTGCCATTTTAAAAAATAACCAAGGCAAAAGTCTTGGGCAACTTTGTGGGTTGCAAATTATTTTCTGTGAAAATGATTAGTCCCCTCAAAAAGTGGTTATATACATACACACCTGGCCACCACTCTCTTCTACAACACCTGAGACATTACCACAATACTAGCTTTAGGTACTGGCCAGAATCCCTTCATAAAGTCCTTTTAGGGTTTTGTATGAAGCTAGGAATAAAATTTATTTTATTAAAAAACTATTATTTATTTTAATAAAAAATGTAGTTTTACTAAAAAACTACATTTTTATCTCTACAAGGTTAAATGTACTATACAGGAAAACTCAGCCTCAATATCATGATTTCAATAACTGAATTAGCCAGCCAACACACACACACACACACACACACACACACACACACACACACACACAACCGTATTATTTAATTAGGGTTTTGTATTTTTTTTAAGTAAGTAAAGCATAATTTATAAAGCATGAATGCTATATAAAGAATAAATGGTAGGGAGAGGAGGTGAGTGACATGATTTTAGGAATTCTAAAACACACATTAACCAAAGAATATTAAAATATTCACCAAAATGGGGAGATATTGTCTCCAAGGTCACTAGGCACAGGATGCTATCCTTCTTTCATGTAATCTGAAGAACTGGCAGAACCCCATAGATTCTAACTTTCAGGATGTGAGAATAAAGAAAGCAAAACTACAGCTAATTTGAAATAAGGCAAAGCAAAGGGAAGCCTTGTGCAGTTGAAGCCAGAGCAAGATCCCCAAACTATGAGAGAAAAGCAGAGAGTGATAAAGCAGAGATGAAAAAGATAAATGCCCATATTCACTAATTCATTTATGGCCAGACCTGTGTGCTCAAAAGACAGGTCATTCCTTCCCTCCACAAACCTGACATCCTCTCCAACTCTTGTGAGGCTGGTGTCCACCACTCTTGATGATAACAACATGCTCCAAATCTGCTTTCCAGATAAGTCCACTAGCTCCACCGGATCATCAGTAACAGAAGTCAGAGCTTGTCATTGAGCCGTGACTCTTCTAGCTTGTTCCACAAGCTCAGGGCACTCCATAAGTTTGTTGTATGTTCATTTGTTTTGATTCTTCAGCTCCAGCTCAATTGATCTCTGCCAGCCCATGACCATACCATATTCATTTCCCTTCCCAGCCTCTGCTACAGTTGTGTCTTCCTTGATCCAAATACATCCTTTCCTTTAGAGTCCAGATCAAGGACCCTCAGTCCCATAAAGTCTTCCCCAAGGATCCCAGACCCTGATGCTGTCCCTCCGTACTCTGAGCTCAGTCTGGTGCTTTCAATCAGAGCCTGACCATTAACCCTTAAGTGGCTTCATGACTGCTAGACAAGCTTGAACTTCTATGAATTTAATTTCTGAGGTATGAAACCATGACCTCCACTACATCTGATATATCCACGCACCACCCCCCAACAAAGAAGCTATTTATTAAGCATTTACTGATACATGTTTGAAGTGACTATTGATAAAGTGACTCTTAGCCTGTATTTCAGTTTCTATCTCAATTCCAATTTCCCCTTCAAAGAAAACTTCATGATTAGAGCAATGAAGTTTAGAATCGAATTTCTTACTTTCCACCTGCATGTATGTTACATCAGTCATGTCCGACTCTTTGTGACCCTATGGACGATAGCCTACCAGATTTCTCTGTTCATGGGATTCTCCAGGCAAGAATACTGGAGTGGGTTGCCATGCTCTCCTCCAGAGGACTTCCCAACCCAGGGATTTAACCTGCATCTTTTATGTCTCCTGTATTACCACAAGTGCCACCTGGGAAGCCTATTTTCCACCTGTATATACATGAATAGCTAAACTTAGTAACAAAATGCCACCCTGAAAGTTGTCATATTGCCAACTAAATATATGCTTACAAAGCACATACATACCTATGTGCTTTAAAGGCTTAATATTCAATGAGGGGGGTTTATAATTCATTAATTGGTATATTGCATTCTTTTATCTAAATTGTTAGTGTCCTTATTACTCAATTAGAAGATACTGCTTTGATATTAAGGCTGCAATCCAGACCTCTGTTTCTAGTGTAAATTCTATTCAAAAATGTAAGTCCTTCTGCACAGAGCAGAAAGAATTGCTTTGAGATCTTTGCAACTCACTGTGCCACAGGCTCAAAAACAGGGACCACAAATCCAATCCAATGACTAACATATATAACAAATGTTGCAACAAAATACAATTGTCAGAAGGGCATACAGTTGGGAGTCGAAGCTACATAATTCCCTTAGTAATAGCTCTGAGTTTCATTTTTGATTGAGAATCACATTCACATTCTCAAATATTTTTAAAGAAAGAAGAAGCTACTGGGGAAAATGGGAAATAAGAAGTTAATTAGAAGAGCCAGATGATTGTCAATAAAAGGTAAGTTGTATTTCAGTAAGCTAAGTTTTAGTCTGAGAAAGATGCCATGGCATTTTATAGTGAGATGTAATCAGAAGCTGATGAGCATTACAGTGAGAGTAATGTTTCAGGAGAGGTAAAGTTTTTTCTTCCGATTATATAATAGAAATAAAAAGTAGATTCCTTTAACTTAACTTACAGTATGTGCATTGTCTCCTAACCTTTAGAAATACTATTCATTCAAACACTCTCACCTTCTCTTATTACCCATAGTTTGAGACTGTAAGGAAAACTGAGACCTTACAGTCAAAGTTTACATGAGGATGGCTCAGCTAATTTGACCAGTTTCTAGTTAATGTATCATTATATTATCTGGTAAGACTCCAATGACATCATTAATTAGGGATTATGCAACTAATCTAGTATAACTATGAAGTAGATAAGAAAATAAATATGTTATAGAATCACTGATATTATCATATTATACATAGAAAATCTGTTCCTTACATATCTAAATTCTCCAATAACTATCTATAAGAGAACAAAGCTTAATACATATAAACATTTATATCTATATTATATATACTTATATATATTTATTATAAATATGTATATGTCATTACTCATTAGGCATGCTGCCTAACATTTTCCATCTACTCTAATTTCTTTTAAATTCTGGGAAATCATGCAAGCAATTTTAGCAAGTAAGTGAACAAACCCATAAACAATAAAAAGAAGATCTAAACAATGCTTAGGGCACAGAAGTTGAGACTTGAATAGAATTTGAAAAGAAACAAAAAGCCAGAGAAAAAGTCAGAGGACCTGAGACAGTGAGTTCTTCTAAAACTGAGAGAATAATTCATCTGGAGCATTTTGGTTTCCCCTGAAGGGAATTCTGAATGTTACAGCCAAGGAAGATTAGGGGTAGGGAGGTGGATTACAACAGCAGTAAGTAATGATTAAGGGCCAAATACAGATTTCAGTATTTGGGTAAGGATAAAATTCTAGCATCATTTCTAAAGCAAATGCTTCTTTCTTCCTTTATGCATGCTTATTTGTAAGTACAAGACTAGAAACGACGTCAAGATTTTTGACCTTGGATGTGGTGTTCTCTGGAGCCGTCCTCAGGGATTAGTGAGCATCCACTCCCTCCCCCATCAATGGACACGGACCTCGGGGAGCACGAGCACACTGGGCTCAGATTAGAGCCCCATGGGCTCAGGGCAGAAGGTTTATTTCTCTCACTGACATCTTTCCTGATTTGAGGTTCCTCCTAAAGCCTACCAATGTTTCTGAAACAAGACGATCACATTTCTTTGCTGGTGTTTTATTTTTTTTTCCCAGGGACATTGATAATAAAAGTCATAGGGGAGAAATATATGGTTTCTAAAGAAATATTTTAAAGTAGTGTGGATGGCTCAGTGTACGTGGTTAGTGGATATGGGTTTAAAAAATAAACAAAACACTATGCTATTTCATAAGGACATACCAATAGCCTGGTCCCAATATAACCTATACCATTCTGAAATAAGTCAATAAATAAAAAGGCAATGGCATTTTTAACCATGTATGCTAACTAGGTCATCTAATAATGATGACATGATTCCAGTCATGTAAGGGTATCATCTACTCATTATGATTCAAGTTATGGCCGATGACACTGATATAACTTAGAAGAGTATAAGATAGAGGGAATATTTCATAGTAAATAGACCAAGAATGATTCCCCTTGGAATAGTAAAGGTACAAATTGCTTTAGTTTTCATTTCCATGGCGCTAAATTTGTATTTCATGTGAGGGTCTATAATTGATGACTGCTTACTTGTCTGGATGAAAAGGGATAAAAAAAAATAGATTATTATTGTCAAGGTTGTTTGTGTTAGTAGCTAAAATGGTAAGCAGCACCCTGAAATCTTTGTAAACAGAACAGAGATATTTTTCTTTTTAAGGAAAACAAAAAAGCGTTGGGAAAAAGTTACAAGCCAAAATGCCCCACATCGTCCACCTGACATGGCTCACAGTTTTTCTTGGAACAATGACTGTATCAACTAACAATAAAACAAGCTCCAGTGCCTCTGTCCAGGATTAGCCTTAGATTTTCTCAAGAGCTTTACACAACTGAACATTTTTTACTCATTATGTTTTTTTAGAATACAGAATACCTGCCGTTGCTCCACATTTTGGTATTCTCCTTAAAAAGAAAATTCTAAGTTGGTTAACAAAAGCATCTCAATGTTGCTATACTTAGTAAATAATTTAAAATTCATAATAATTACTTCCAAATGTCAAATTCTCCTCTTCCCCAAATTCCCAATTGCCTCTCATTATCTTAGATAGTCCTATTTCTAAATTTCTCTTGATGTGTTGAAGATACTATTATGTCCTACTTCTGAGAATAATTCATTACCATTCTGTGTATTGAAGTATTAATTTATATAAGCAAAGGGGTAAACACATTTAGTTAAGAAAAATAAGAAGCTATTGTTGTAGTATTCATTTTGGTCCCTAACCACAGAAGGGGTGTGTGTGCAAGTGTGTGTGTGTGTGTGTGTGTGTGTGTGTGTGTGAACTAAATAATGGACAAATCCTCAAACAACTTTTCCAAATAAGCAGTAGGTTTATTTCTCACACTGTGACAACACTATCATTTTTAACCAAAAATTTGGAAAATAATAGTAAACTCTATAGTGACTTTCTTACCACCACATATTTACCCTTTACAGCAGTGCTTCTCAAATCACGGTTTTAAAAAAGAAAAGTTTTTTCTTCTAAATTTCCAATCCATGATGGGCTAATACTTTCTTAAAAGACAATACAAATGAATGTTGCAATCACGACTAATGATTACGGAAGTTTCTAAATGCTTGCTCTCAATGTCTATATCATCTCATGGCAGACCAGCAACCAACAAACAATAGAACTGCTTAGAGGCTGGTGCCTGGTACCTAAGAGGCAACTTCTATGTCTTCCTCAAATGGAAGGTATAGAATTCTGTTTTTAGAAAACTGGATTAAATGTTATGGAAATACCTCAGGTTATTTTTTGTGAAAACAGAAAAACATCAATCTTTTTTTCCTTCTGGCATGCAAGAATAGAGGTTAATGGTTGAGAGAGAATTCTGTATGAGTGACCTGAATAAAAACCTGAATAAAAACCAAACTGGATGGCATTTGGAAGAGGCAACAGGTAAGGAGGGGAATCCACTGAACTTTGGCAACTATTTAAAGTAACAGGGCACAGGGAGCAGAGGGAAGTGTGCCTTGAATTGTATGGCATAAGTTACTGACACCACTAAAAGATATTTATAGGGCAGCTCTATTTGGGTAGTCAATAATATCCCTAGCAGACCTTTTAAAAATTACATTCAATATTCACCGAGTTAACCCCCATAGTTGTTGTATTGCAACCAACCGATATGATTTTTTTATTACTGATAAAAAATCTGATTAAAAAGTGGATTAAATAAAATAGAAACTAATTTTTTACTCAACTAGAAGTTGTCATGATAAAAAAAAGTTGATGGTAATTGGTTCAGTGGTGAAAGGATATCTATGCTAATACCTCTGGATTTCTTGTCCATTTTCTCATGGTCACAAAATGATTACCACAGCTCCAGCCATCAAATCTGCATACCAGGGCTGCATTGGTGGCTCGCTGGTGAAGAGTCTGCCTGCCAATTCAAGAAATACAGGTTTGATCCCTGATCTGGGAGGATCCCACATGCCGTGGAGCAACTAGGCCTCTGAGCCACAACTACTGAACCTATGCTCTAGAGTCCAGGAACCGCAACTACTGAGCCCACATGCTACAACTACTGAAGCCTGAACACTCTAGAGCCTGTTCATGTACCACAATAAGAGAAGCCACTCAGAAGCCTGTGCACTGCAACTAGAGCGTAGGCCCTGCTGTCCGCAGCTAAAGAAAAGCCCGCATGGCAATAAAGACCCAGAACAGCCAAAAATAAATAATAAAATAAATTTAAAATGTTTTTAAAAAATCTACATACCAGGTAGGGAAGAGAAGGAAGTGAAAAAGAGGAAGATATGGTCCCATTATCAGCAAAGTAGATGGCTTCCATTTATGTCACACTGGACAGAACATGTTAAATGGCACTCATATACTACAGGGAGGCTGGGAAATATAGGTTTTTTTTTAACAGGAATTGGCCTAAATCAAGAAAAAAGGAGGGGCTTCCTCAGTGACTC
Organism: Okapia johnstoni; assembly: GCA_024291935.2. Lineage (NCBI taxonomy): Eukaryota > Metazoa > Chordata > Mammalia > Artiodactyla > Giraffidae > Okapia > Okapia johnstoni. Next base: position 47,861,700 of record CM044317.1, read on the forward strand.
AGATGGTAAAGAATCTGCCTGAAGTGAGGGAGAGCCGGGTTCGATCCCTGGGTTGGGAACCCACTCTAGTATTTGTGCCTGGAAAATCCCATGGACAGAAGAGCCTGACAAGAAAAAGGAAAGAGGGGAAATTAGATAGGCAACTAACTGTGTCTATCATATATGCCAACTCTGGCCCGACCCAAGAGAAACGTAAGTGACAATTATTTAGCACTAACTCTTTTTTGAAGAACTGTATTAGATGCTTTGATTGCATGATCTCATTTCATACTCTCAATAACCCTACAAAACAAGTGTCATAATCCTGGAAACACTGAGTTTTCTAAAAGTTTAAGGGCCGGTTACATCATTTAAATGGCCCATCTATAAAGCAGAGTAATAATCACTCAGTCATGTCTAACTCTTTGTGACCCCATGGACTGTGGCCCACCAGGCTCCTCAGTCCATGGAATTCTTCAGGCAAGAATACTGGAGTGGGTAGCCATTCCCTTCTCCACCGGGGACCTTTCTGACCCAGGAAATAAACCCAGATCTCCCACATTTCAGGCAAATTCTTGACCTTCTGAGCCACCAGGGAAGCCCTTTTAATTCAAAACCATTGTTTCTCCACTGAGCCAATCAGAATTAGTCCGACTCTGCCAGAGCACAGTTTGGAACCAAACGAGTTGGTGGGATTTCCCCCCACTTACCTATGAGATACATCCCATTCACTCTAAGTTTCTTAATCTGAAGATATAAACTATATTGAGGAATACATGAAGTTTAATTCTTACTTTAGACTGACCTCCCCTGAGGAAGAAGGAATTTTGCCTTTGGTCTTGAACTGCAACATCATTTTTTCCACAGATCTCCAGCTTGCTGGGCTACCCTGCCAACTGCAGACCTGCCAGCCTCCACAATCAAGTGAGCCAAGTGCTTAGGATAAATATTAAAATCAGTTTCTCAAGAATGGGAAGATAGATAAAGGACTGATAGATAGTAGAGAATAGATCATGTGATATACATCCTGTTGTTTCTGTTTCCCTGGAGAATCTGACTAGTACACACTCTGATGCTCCACTTTCTTGTCTCTCTCCCTCCCCTCCCCTTTCCTTGTTGTTATTTTCTTCACCTGGATACTTTGTACATTGCAGTACAAAGTCTGTTTTCTCTAGGCTTAGGAAGGTATTTATATCTTCCGTCAAAGCACTTTGTTTATGTAAGAAAAGATTAACCTACAACCAAGAAGATCACTCTACACACTTCCTCTAGACCAAGGATAAACACACACTTATACATACACACACTCACAATCACCCTTGTTTGTATTGCTTTCTAGCTCATGTCCTGGTAATAGAACCGGTTGGTTTCTTCCCCCATAAAGAATAGGCCACAGCAAGGATCAAACCTCTCCACTAAATAGAACAGAAATGGTGTCAAAATATTCTCAGACCCTTACAATCCACTGTACAGTTTTCACCTGAAGAGTTTAGATTTATACAGTAACTTACTGGCTATGTTAGGAAAATAAGAGAAATGGCCTTTGGGCTCCCTCTGACATACAGGAGTTAGAAAGCCAGGTCAGAGTACCTGCCCTGCTGGCTTCTCCATCAAGTGTAACTGCTCCATGCTGCTGTCACACACGCTCCTGAGGACCTGCTCTAGACAGTACTGTGTACCTTGATGCTCCCTGATCCCAGCACTGCAGACTTCTTCTGCCCCTGAGGGAGCTGACAAGAGCTCACCTCTTTTACAAAAGCAACTGGACTAAAGCATGCCAAATGAAAGAACCACACCTCTTAAAATATGTGTTCAGTTCAGTTCAGTCGCTCAGTCATGTCTGACTCTTTGCAACCCCATGGACTGCAGCACGCAGGACAGCACCCCAGCTGTCCATCACAACTCCCAGAGGTTGCTCAAACTCATGTCCGTCGAGTCGGTGATGCCATCCAACCATCTCATCTTCTATTGTCCCCTTCTCCTCCTGCCTTCAGTCTTTCTCAGCATCAGGGTCTTTCCAATGAGTCAGTCCTTTGCATCAGGTGGCCAAAGTATTAGAACATAAATATGTGTTATCAGTTTCCGAGGGCCTGCTATCAAGTTCTTGGAGTAATAACACAGTCTTTTTGCTTATCAAGCTCAAAGTTTCAGAGTTGTGTTAAACATCCCAGTTACAGGGAATCATAGATGTATACATACACATATATATATGCACACACACACACACACACACACACACACACATATACACGTACATATACATTAACTCAAAGCATATTTATTAAGTCCCTACTATGAGCAAGAGTGTCCCCAGCGCTGAGATGTTCTGCATTGCTTCCTCTGAATTTCCTCACATTCTTGTGTCACCTAAAATGCTTTTCAGGGGAACTAGAAGTGATAAACATGCAAAATAGGTATCATCATTAATTCAAAGCTTTTCTCAAGGCAGCTAAACAAAGGATCCGCTAGAAACGTTTTATTCTGCTATTTATTTCACAAGCAGATATTGAACACCTAAATGCCAGGTACAAGGCTGAGTGCTCAGGAAACAGAGGAAATGGACATATTTTCTACCTACCAGCTGCTCCCAGTTTAGGCCTAAGAAGGTGAGGATTCCGTTTTATTTCTCCAACTGAAGTTGTATTGCAGGATAACCTTTCATTGGTTCATAGGAATGGAAAATGCAGTGCCCTAAATAGTCACTGATAACTAAGCAGAAATTATACAGATGGTAAGAATATTGTGAGGTCTCCCTATCTTCGGTTCTTTTTTTTTCGGTGTGGCCTCTTCTGGCCCATCTTTGAGTTTGTTTTTTTGTTTTGTTTTGTTTTTCACAAGTTACACATGTATTAGTATAGGTAGATGCTAAATTTTTTTTTAACTGAGTCATGAAAAGGTCCTAAGAAAACCCTTTGATTAAAACTGTCTTTGGCCTAATGAGCCAAATTAGGCAAATCACAAAGTGATTTTTAACCACTTTGTGGTTGGAGGAGGAGATGGAACCCAAAAGAAATTAGACCTTAACGCTTTCTTCAAGTAATCTCTTTTCTAACAGAAGAGCTTAAACTGATGTCTTGTACACACTGTGTATCTTTGGACTCTTCCATGTATTTGCCTTTGTACTAGAACAAAGTGGCGTACGGTCAAGACAGGTGCTCACACAAAGTTCGTTAAGAAATATCTCATCACAAAGTATCTGCTGAGATGCTTTGCCCAGAGTGAACAGGGCAGGACTGGAATATTCAGTTGTTCAGCTACTCTCCACTCCAGTGTATTTATGAAACAGCTATTTCTAAACTCAACATCTTTCAAGGTCATTTTTCTCTTTTTTTCTGTAAGAGATTATAGTTTTCCAATTAAAAAACTATCCTAGACATTGGGTATAACCACGAACATAAAATTCTGATATGTGCTCACACAAAACTTTCCCCTCCCAGATCCTGCCAGTTTAAAGGCAAGAGTTTCCTTATTGAGATGACTACCCTATGAACTTTCTTCCCTAAGTCATAGAATTGAATATGTACCATGGGAGCAGTATGGTGGAAGAGTGGTCTCTTGCATCTTTCTTTTTAATATATTTTTAAAATTTATCTGGCTGCATCAAGTCTTGTTGAGGCATGCAGGGCCTTTAGTCGTGGCATGTGGGATCTAGTTCCCCAACCAGGAATCGAACGCACGCCCTTTTCATTGAAGCACAGATTCTTAGCCACTGGATCTCCAATGAAGTTTCAATTTCCTCTATCTTTACGCATCACAGAGGCTGCTAGACTGGGCCTGAGCAGCGCTGGTTTTGGGCTCAGACTCCTCAGGCTAGGCTACCCCTCAGCCAGCCATCTCATCTATCAAATCTCCAAGGAAGAGATTCACAACTTCCCGGGCTATTTGTGACACCATCTGGCAACTCTAGTAGATGAAGCCAGCTCTAGGTGGAAGAGAAGAATATTTCCCTTACTCTTCTCACCACCCCTTCCCATAGGTTTCTTGATCCTGCATACCTTCACTTTCAAACCTAAACCCCCAAATCTAAAATTTGAAAAGTGTTCAAGATCTTATCTATAGATGTATTTCCGTTTGAATAAGACAATCTGAAATACCTAGAAGCTTCCACGGGAAACAGAAATAAATCTCTAATAGCAGAATATGCAGAATGTAGGATATGGGAGTGATATTTGGGGGAAGGGCATGGCATTTTGTCCATGCTCCTCGAGTCACAACATGTCAACGGCTGTGTACGACACCTCTGCCATCTGTAAGATTATTTTCTGGGGCAGTCATAATTCAAAATATTCCATCCATCTGTCAGATCGTGTGTCAAGCCATGTGTCTCAACTTCTAGTTCAGAAAATATGGCCCCTGTACCTATGTCAGTCCTGTTTACAGTCACTTCTAACCCAGATGCCACCGGGTTTTTGTGTTTTTGGCCTTACACTTAGGTGACGTGAAGAAAGCTGCTCACCACCTTACAGGCAGTTCATCTACCTCACCTTAGGCTGGAAAGCTAGTGCTAACTTCTCTTTTTGTTTTTAATTGGAAGATAATTGCTTTACAATGTTGTGTTAGCTTCTGCTGTACAACAAAGTGAATCAGCTGTATGTACAGATATCCTCTCCCTCCTGAGCCTCCCTCACACCCACCCCCTCATCCCATCCCGCTAGGTCATCACAGAGAACTGAGCAGAGCTCCCTGTACTATAGGGCAGCTTCCCACATATACAATGAAATATTACCCAGCCATAAAAAGGAACAAAATTGGGTCATTTGTAGTGATGTGGATGAACCTAGAGTCTGTCATACATAGTGAAGTAAGTCAGAAAGAGAAAGAAAATATCGTATATTAACGCATGTATATGGAATCTAGAAAAAGGGTACTGATGAACCGATTTGCAGAGCAGGAGCAGAGCCTCAGACATAGAGAACAGACTTGTGCTTACTTCTTGCTTCTGCTTTTTTTCTCTTGCTCAAGGACCCCTATGCATATGGGCTTGCAAATGGATCCAGCATAGCCTCTGGCATTAAGAAGCACTAAACAAATATCTCATGCATAAACAAGTGGCATTTTTTTTTCCTTTTCTTCCCCTCTTTCCTCTCCCCTGTGGAACAGATGCTTTAACAGATCTCCAGAACTAAGTAGATTTTGTGAGAACAAATCACTGAGAAGATTTCAGCGGGGGGAGAAGAAAGATGAAGTCTTTACTGCCACGTGACACATATCTGTACGCACCAGCAGAGATCAGTCTTCTAAATGAGTTGAGGGTGTTGTGTGTTGGACATTAGTTACCTCCATTGCTACTAGAGTGTCACTTAGAATCATGACGGTAGATCCCAACTTAGGGAATGATTATGAGATATCGTTCAGTCGTGTCTGACTCTTTGCAACCGCACAGTCTATACAGTCCATGGAATTCTCCAGGCCAGAATACTGGAGTGGGTAGCCATTCCCTTCTCCAGGGGATCTTCCCAACCCAGGGATCGAACGCAGGTCTCCCTCATTGCAGGTGGATTCTTGACCAGCTGAGCCACAAGGGAAGCCAAATAGCTGAGAATAATAGTGTGCTTGGAACTTGAATTAATTATCCTCAAATATTTCTGTCCATACAATGAACTGCACTTCCCTGGAAGCTGTTTGGGGAAGTATGCAGAAGATTCGGGCTCTGGCCCTTCTAGGTCTCAGGCTCTCAGTTTGTTCTCTGGGTGTATCTAGACGCTACACAGGGGTGAATGGACAGAGCAACACTACCTGTCCCTGATCATTTCTAGCACTTGTTAAAGACTTTGTCTGAGTGAACATAATTGCTGTCAAAACAAATCAACATGAATTCTTTCACATATGAATTAAAACATGCCCTTATTGAATACCTACTATGTGCCAAATACTGTATACTATTTTTTCCTGCTGAGGATAAAGTAGTGAACAAGATAGATGAGGCCACTGCTCTCGTATCATTCACAGCCTAGTACATGAAGTGCATTTAAACATGTAAGTGAAGAAATAAGTCAGTGATAAGAGGAATGAAGGAAAAATGGAGGTCCTGGGACTCTATCCTAAGATATCAATGAGCTCTCTCTTTTTCTCTCTCTCCTTCCAAGAGGCTGTGGGGTTGGATGAGGGTGAGGATGAGGCCAGAACACTTTATCTGCCTTGGGAACCACAGGGTCCACAGTGGCTCTTGGAGCCAGCTCTGCTCAGGATTTCAGGGCAAAGAGCCCCTTATTCTTCTGCCAGAGTCTTCTCATCTCTCCTCAGAGCAGACGAGCTGAGGAGAGAGGACAAGGAGGCAACAGAGTCCTCAGAGTTCATGACCAACCAGTCAGTTACCCCGGGTGGAGCCAGGAACAATGGATCCTTGTCATTTGTTAGTCCCTGACCTCTCTGAGATGTGATTGAACTGATAGGCCATCTATACACACACACACACATATGCACACATTCCATGTGCTGGCAAGTAGGTAATGATTAGGAATTGCTGCCTGTCATATGGTTAAGAGCATGGTATATATTTATTACCTGACAGGCTTGTCCATAGGTGATCCTCCAGGGCCCACCCCCAACTGCAGAAAGCGTGGACCCCTCACTAAGAAAGCCTAATCCAGGCTCCTTCAATCATGGGGAGCACTGTCCAAAAACTAAGATCAAAATCTCACCAAATGACAAAGGAAAAATAGCATTTTGTAATCAATATCCCATCACCCTCATGATCAACAGACACTTGCTGAAGGCCCACCAGGATCAGCTGTGTGCTGGGCCAGCCACAGAGTAACAAGGACATTTTCCCTGACCTCCAGGAGCTTAGAAAGGAGTTAGGGAATTAAAACACATGTGCAACAGTGATTAACACTAAAGCTCTAAAGCAAAACAGTGCAACCATAGAAGCACAAGAAAGAAAATACAGACGAATATTTTTCAGTCTCAAGATGTTGAAGGTCTTACTAGACATGACAACAAAGACAGAAGCCATTACTAATAACATTTACAGCAGTTAGTATACTAATGATGACAATAATGAAAGTTGTAGACTATCAATTCTAGTCCACTCGGCAGGCACAGCCCTTCCAGTGTTAGCAAAGGCAAGGGGTAGATCAAAACAAAAAGGAGTGTAAACCACCCAGATCCTGAGCTGATGCCCACTGCCTCCAGGTAACACCACTGCCTAGTCCTGCCTGATGTGACAATGTCAACTGAACAAAGATCAGCAGGAGGAATCCTGAGTACACAGCATCCCAGAAATGTTTGACCAGACCTGCTGATCTACTAAGTCAGAAAGAGACAAACAAATATGGTATATTAATGCATATTTGTGGAATCTAGAAAAATGGTACAGATGATCTTATCTGCGAACCAGAGATATAGAAGTAGAGAACAAACATATAGACACCAAGGGTGGAATGGGGTGGGTGCAATGAACTGGGAAATTGGGATTGTCATATAGATACTATTGAAACTAGGTATAAAATAGGTAGCTAATGAAAACCTACTGTATGGCTCTGGGAACTCTACTCGGTGCTCTGTGGTGATCTAAATGGAAAAGAAATCCAAAAATGCGGGGATATACGTATACACATAGCTGATTCACTTTGCCATACAGTAGGAAAGAACACAACATTAGCAACTGTACTCCAATACAGATTAATTAAAAAAGAAAATCCACCTTCTCTGTTCTCACTTTTGATGCCAGGTCACTTTTACCTTGGAATACCACACTTGAGGCAACCTCGACCAATCCCTCAGTGCTGCCGGTCGCATTGCCTCGAGTTGACACATACAATCAACTCTATGTGTGACTGTGATGTGATTTATAAGAAATACATGTTTTCCAGATAAACAGTCTTTGTCCTAGTTTCTGGCACAGAACTCCCAAAACTCTTGGAATATCCTAAGTGAGGAGAGCTATTGAGGAGTTTTTCTGTTTTGTTAGTAAGGTGACTTTTGGAAAGCACCTAAGGATGGGGCTGGTTTCCAGTGAAGCCCTGTGATTCCAATAATCACCATCTGATTAGAGAGTTGGAATTTCCAGTCCCACTCCCAGACCTCCAGGAGGGGAATGGGGCTGGAGATTGAGTTCAATTGCCATGCCAATAACTTAATCAGTCATGCTTTCATAATGAAGCCTCCATAAAAACCCAGAAGGAGAGGGTTTGGAGAGCTCCCAGGTTGGTGAACATGTGGAGATGCGGGGAGAGTAGTGCGGGCATGGAAGCTCTGTGCCCCTCATTTGCCACGTACCTCACCCTATGCATCTCTCCCACTGACTGTTCTTGAGCTGTATCCTTTTGTAACAAACTGGTGATGTATTCTGTAAAATGTTTCTCTGAGTTCTGGGAGCCCCTCTTGCAAATTAACTGTACCTGAGGAGAGGGTTTGTGGGAATCTTTGACTTATAGAAGCACAAGTAACAGCTTGGGCTTGTGACTGGTATCTAAAGTGTGTGTGTGTGTGTGTGTGTGTGTGTGTGTGTGTGTGTGTGTGTGTGTGTGTGTGTGTGTTGGGGGGTAGGGAGGGGCAAAAAGTCTGGTAGGACCAAATTTTTACCCTGTGAAGTCTGATGCTCTCTCCTTGTAGACTGTCACAATTGAGTAAATTCTTGGACACACTGCTGTGTCTGAGAATTGTTTGCGGATGTTGGGAATCACCCCACCCACACTGGAAGTTGAGTCTCAAGAGAATAACCTTTTCAATATAATACAGGCATGTTTTGATGTCCCAGATTTTCTTATATGGAGCCTAGACACTTCTTAGGAGATAAGGCTAGCTAGTTTTCTTCCAAGTGTGGGTAAACCATATTTTGCTTCTGTGATTAGAATGTTCTAAGTACCAGAGATTTATTTTCTATTACAGTTTACAGGCAGCATTAAACTGAATATTCTGTTTTCTACTCTCCTTGAAATTTTTTGGTCCTGGAATATAGTGCAACGTTTTTCTCCCCAGATGGTTAATTTTACTTATTTCTAAAATACTATTTGAACTTGAACTTATGAATACATTTTATTTACAATTTCATTTTTCATATTTACTCTCCAGTAACAGCAACAATAACTGTAATACTTACTGACTTATACATTTATTGTGCCTAGCACTATTCCTTCTGTCAATTATTTAATGTCTATAATGAGGTAGATGCCACTGTTCTCCTTATAATACAGGAAAGGGAATTGACACACAAATAAAGTGAATGACCTGCCCAAGACCATACAGGTAATAAGTGGCAGAGACAGGATTCAAACTTGGGCAGTGTGATTTGAAAACTTAAACACTGCACTGTACTGATGGAAAACACTGACAACTAAAATTACATAAATATCTGAAACCTTTCTAATGGCCTAAAACAACCACAGCAACACCATGAATAAAGTTGCAAGACAGGCAACAAACTGAGGGGAGAAAGAATATGTATTTCAAATAATGTGTTAGCATATAACCAAAATGGAATAGGACTCTATGGTCCTTCCCCACCCTGTCTTCTGCCTGCCTTTTTTCTGTGAAAAAACTTTAGCCAAATAAGTTTAATCAGAGAAGTGGGAAAATGTGGAAACAAAATAAAATTGTCTAACAAGACTAAAAAATACTAATACTTCAGTTATTAAGCATAGTCAAGTCCCTTTAGTTCCTCCACAAGGGCTATAGGACCATAGAGTCCTATTCCATTTTGGTTATATGCTAACACATTATTTGAAATACATATTCTTTCTCCCCTCAGTTTGTTGCCTGTCTTGCAACTTTATTCATGGTGTTGCTGTGGTTGTTTTAGGCCATTAGAAAGGTTTCAGATATTTATGTAATTTTAGTTGTCAATGTTTTCCATCAGTACAATGCAGTGTTTAAGTTTTCAAATCACACTGCCCAAGTTTGAATCCTGTAGCCCTTGTGAGCTACAGGATATTCTGAGCCATATCCTATGAGCTATCTTATAGACGTTAAAACCTCCAGTAGGTAGAAGAAGTTAACTACATGATGACCAGACAGTAGCCATGACATGAGTTGCCACAATTCCAAGAATTGGCTTCAAGGAAATGGAAACAAACCAACTCTAGAACTGAAAATTAACTGTACCTAAAACAATCAAGATGATGCTGGCCAGGTCATCGATGACCAATTTCAAAATGTCAGAGCTGATTGTCCTGTTTCTACACAGCCCCCTCCCGCTGCATATAAGAAAACTTGTTCCCTGATTGTCACGAGGGGGAAGGAATCAGCCTTTAGACAGAAGTCCACCCTCCCCCTGCCAACCCCAGTTGCTGGTATCCTAAATAAACTTTCCTTTTCACCAAACTTCCCTGTTTATTGGCTTTTGAACAGCGAGCAGCCAGACTCCTACTTTCAATTACCTAACAATCTTTTATAAATGAAAAAATAAAAGCTTCTATATGGACAGAGGAGCCTGGTGGGCTACAGTCCATGGGGTCACAAGAATTGGACCCCACTTAGCAACTAAACCACCACCATGTAACACATCAAGAGCTCCTGTCTACAGGAGACAGGCACAAATGATAATGGGTGACTCCCAAATGAGAGATCCCAAAAGGTTTTCGGAGTTTTGCTTCCACCCTCTACTGTCTTGAAGCCCCAGACCCAGCTCTTCAATTACTTGCCCAGCATTTCCACCCACACATCCCAAAGGCACCTGAAAGTAGAGTGTCCAAAATCCAGGTTCCTGGATCTCTTTCAAGTGTTGATAATTCTCTGTGAGTATTCTACTGACCCTACTCCACCCCAGTGTTCACTGCAGCACTATTAACAAGAGCCAGAAAAAGGAAGAAGCCTGAATGTCCATCAATAGAGGAATGCATAAAGAAGATGTGGCACATGCATACAATGGAATATTACCCAGACATTTTAAAAAAAGGTAATGCCATTTGCAGCAACATCGATGGAAACCTCAGGCTTCTTCTGGACACTGCCTCCACTCACCTCCTGTATTTCATCCACCAGCAAATTCTGACTCTGTTCTCCTCTCTCAAGTCTGTTCTCTCATCTCTTCTCCACTGTCTCCACCTTTTGTCCAAACCACTGTCTCTCACCACCCCCTGTAACAGTTTCTACCTGGCTCTGACATCTACGCAGATGCACCCTTTTGCACCATGTTTCCATACATGGAAACGTGTGACTCTCACCCTGCCGCCCTCTTCCCCACCCCAGAAAAACCGCTTGGTGCCTGCCCTCGGACTCAAGTCCATCTTCTGGCCCACATGACTGGCCCTACCTTCCTTTCCAGCCTCACCTCACCCTCCTGGCCCTTGCTCTCTGCACTCTGGTCACACCTTTCCCCCATCCCCACATTGCCCCACCCTGCCCTCCAGTCACCTTTATTCTGCTGGGAGCCCTGCTAGTGGCTCTTCCTCCTCAGGCAGGCTGATTCAGCTCTTCTGTAATGTCTTATATAAATCACCCATCCCAGGGATGCCTTCGCTGAGCTTCTTAACTGGGTGGCCTCTCTGTAAACCCTTTTCTCTCTTAGCCCCGTCATGTACCCCTCCTTCAGGGCAGGACTCCAGATGAAATTTTTTGACTGCTTACTTCATTAATGTCTGGGTCCTTATTTGAGCTCAATTATTCTACCAAAAAAAAAAAAGAATATATATACATATATGTATATAAATCCTAAACCCTAGTACTGTGGAATATGACCCTACTTGAAAATAAAGCCCTTGCAGATGCAGTTAATTAAAATGAGGTTTCCCTGGAGTGGGTGGTCCCATAATCCAATGAGACTGGTTTCTTTACAAAAATATATCCAAAAGAAGACAGGGACTCAGGGAGGGTACCATGTGAAGATGGGGGACTGGGTGATGAATCTTCAGGCCAAGGAACATCAGAGGTGACCAATGAACAACAGATGCTAGAAACAGGTGAAGAAAGATTCTCGGACAGGCTTCAGAGGGAGCCCCAGCCTACCAACACCTTGATTTAAGACTTCCATCTTCTAGAACTCAGACAATACATCTGTTTTGGTTTAAGGCCACCTGGTGTGTGCAGCTTGTTGTGTCAGTCCTAGGAAAAGAACACAGTGTCTCTCAGACACTAAGCCCCATGAAGGTGGGAATTCTTTTTTTTTTTTTTCCTCACTGTTGCTTCCCAGGTCTTACCACAAGGGCTGCAGCATTTGTTGCTGTTGCTTAGCTGCTAAGTTGTGTCTGACATTTTTGCAACCCTATGGACTATAGCCCATTGGGCTTCTCTTTCCACAGGATTTTCCAAGCAAGAATACTGGAGTAGGTTGCCATTTCCTTCTCCAGGGGATCTTCCTGACCCAGGGATCAAACCCACATCTCCTGTGTCTCCTACATTGGCAGGCAGATTCTTTACCACTTAGCCACCTGGGAAACCCCCAGTGCCTACACATACTAGCCATTAAATAGATAATTGAAAATGAGTGAAAAATAAGCTAATAAATAAATGAATGGCAAGACCTTAAATGTCACTGATAATCAAGTGAAATAAAACAACAAACTCATTGACAAATTTCAAAATGTTGTTAACACCTTAGTTTTCACCAGACAGGCGTATAGAGAAGAAGTTCTGGTGAGAGTTGAGAAAATGGGCACTCATATGCTGCTGCTGGCAAAAAAAGAGAAAGAACTGAGGCAATCTCTCTGGAGACTGTCATATACATTTCAAGCCTCTAAAGAGCTTATACACTTTGAGCCAGAAATTAGACTTCTAGGAGTTTATTATAAGGAAAAATGTTGCAAGTGAAAAAAGTGTATTTACAATGGTGTTCACTTTGATTATTTAAGATCAAAAATTTTTAAATATCAGAAACAAGTCAAAAACCCACCAGCAATGGAGAGCTTGAGTCAATTACAGTTCATCTACATTATGGAAACTATGAGTCCATAAAATAGTAATTAAGATCTGTATTCACTGATATAGAAAAAAATAAAGGTGTTTCCTAAATAGTTTGTATAGTATAGTCAAATTTTTAACAAATGAATATGTGTGTATTAATATAAAGTTAAATTTTAAAGAATAAATCAAACATATTAATAGTAGTTACTTCTAGATAATGAAATGACAGATGATTTTTAATGTATCCCCTATAGATTTTTTTGTCTGTATGGTCTAAGATTTTTCAGAAATATAATCAAGAAAAAACTATTTTCAGAAAGGTAAGTAATAGTGCAAAGTATTATGTATTAAGTGTCAAATGAATGATATAATTCATGAACCACAGGCATTATCTTCTGTACTTCTGCAGATAATGTACTATCTGCATTATCTTCTGTACTGAGAAAGAGCCTCAGTTCTTTCTCTTTTTTTGCCAGCAGCAGCATATGAGTGCCCATTTTCTCAACTCTCACCAGAATTTCTTCTCTATATTTGAGTGTTAAAAATGCAGAAATGGGAGGCGGTCCTAAGATGGCGGAGGAATAGGACAGGGAGACCACTTTCTCCCCCACAAATTCATTGAAAGAACATTTAGACGTGGAGCAAATTCCACAAAACAACTTCTGAATGCTGGCAGAGGACATCTGGCACCCAGAAAGACAGCCCATTGTCTTCAAAAGGAGGTAGGACAAAATATAAAAGATAAAAAGAGAGACAAAAGAGGTAGGGATGGAGATCCGTCGGGAAGGGAGTCTTAAAAAAGAGAGGTTTCCAAACACCAGGAGACACTCTCTCTGGTGGGTCTGTGGTGAGCCTTGGAATCTCAGAGGGCAAAATAACTGGAAGGAAAAATAAATAAATAATTAAAACCCACAGATTACATACCTAACAGCAACTCCCAGTGGAGCAGCAGCCCAGACACGCGCGCATCCCCCACTAGCAAGCGGGTGGGGGGGGCTCGAGAGGAAGGGGCAGGCTGCATTGCTTTGGGTAAGGACTGGGCCTGAATGCCCCCGAGGGCAATCTGAGGGAACTAGCTTGAATAGCAACCCAGATTGTGGGATAGCTATCACGTGAAAAGCCTTAACCTAAGACACTGCCAGGCCCCACGGAACAAAGGACTGAGCAGAGCTAGACCGCTGCAGACTGGCCCATCCCCCACCGGAGATGGGCAGGCGAGGGCAGCCAGAGCCAGAAGGGTGCAATCGTGGCCCCAGAGAGGCAGGCATCCTATACCAAACTGCAAGCAGACCTCATTGCTAACCAAGACTTCTTGGGATTCTGGAAGGTCAACACCTGCCAGGAGGGTTGCAGCCAGAGAACAGCTCTCCAAAAGAGACACACAGCACACCTGAGAAGGCACGGCTGTTGTACACCCAGAAAACCGAATGGCTGGGATGGGGGAGGGGAAAAGTCGCAGGCCCCGACCGTGCTAGCCAAACACTTGGTCACATGAGCTGTTCGGACCTGGGAAGAGCACAAAACCCAGGCTCAACTAAGTCTGCGCCCTTTGTGAAGTACCTGAGAGCCTGAACCTGAGTGGCTTAGACCTGGGAAGTACAGGCAACCCCAGGGGCCTGCCTCAAACAGTTCCCAGCAGAGCAACCTAGAGCCTGAGCAGTGTAGACTGGGAAAGCACACATGTTGTGAGCGGGGCAAATCCAGTGTGGCTGAAACATTGTGAACACACGCCAGTGAGATTTGTTTGCAGTGTTCCTTCCTCCCCACAGCACGACTGAACAAGTGAGACTAAAAGAAAAAGTGACCACCACCGCCCCGCTTTGTGTCAGGGCGGAAATTAGACACTGAAGAGACCGGCAAACAGAAGAAGCTAAAATAGACAGAGGGAACCGCTTTGGAAGTGACAGGTGCAATACATTAAAACCCTGTAGTTAGCACCGCCTACATAGGAAGGGGCCTATAGACCTTGAGAAGTACAAGCCCGACCAAAGAACTATCTGAAAATGAACTGACCCCACACTGTCCACAACAGATCCAGAGAAAGTCCTAGATATATTTTTACTATTCATTTTTAAAATTTTTAAAACTTTTTTATTATTTTATTATTTTTTATTATTTTTAAGTCCCCTATTGCTCCTTCAATTTTCATTTTTATAACCTACTATTACCTTGCAAAAACAAAAACAAAAAGACTCTATTTTTAAAGCAAACTTCATATAGATATATTTTATAATTTTTATGACTCTGTTTTTTTTTCTTCTTTTTCTTTTTTTTTCTTAATATTGTATTTTTGTGAATCCAACTTCTACTCTAGATTTTTAATCTTTGCTTTTTGGTATTTGTTATCAACTTTGTATCTTTAAGAACCTAATCTTCAGTACCCATTTTTACTTGGGAGCGAGATCACTGGCTTAATTGCTCTCTCCCCCTTTTGACTCTCCTTTTTCTCCACCAGGTTGCCTCTACCTTCCCCCTCCCCCTTTTCTTCTCGACCCAACTCTGTGAATCTCTTTGTGTGTTCCGGCCTGTGGAGAACACTTACAGAACTGATTATTGGCTGGATCTGTCTCTCCCCTTTTGATTCCCGCTTTTCTCCTCCTGGCCACCTCTGTCTCCTTCCTCCCTCTTCTCTTCTCTGTGTAACTCTGTGAACATCTCTGAGGGATCCAGAATGTGGAGAGCACATAGGGAAATGATTACTGACTAGCTTGCTCTCTCCCTTTTTGATTCCCATCTTCTCCTGGTCACCTCTATCTCCCTCCTCCCTCTTCTCTTCTCCATATAACTCTGTACCTCTCCAGGTGTCCCTCACTGTGGAGAAACTTTTCATCATTAACCTAGATGTTTTATCATTAGTGCTATATAGATGGAGAAGTCTTGAGGCTACTGTAAGAATAAGACTGAAAACCAGAGGCAAGAGGCTTAAGTCCAAATCCTTAGATCACCAGAGAACTCTTGAATTCAGGAAGCATTAATTGATAGGAGCTCATCAAAGCCTCCATACCTACACTGAAACCAAGCACCACCCAGGGGCCAACAAGTTCCATAGTAAGATATACCACGCAAATTCTCCAGCAACACAGGAACATAGCCCTGAGCTTCAATATACAGGCTGCTCAAAGTCACACCAAACCCACTGACATCTCAAAACTCATTAGTGGACACTTCATTGCACTCCAGAGAGAAGAAATCCAGCTCCACCCACCAGAACACCGACACAAGCTTCCCCAACCAGGAAACCTTGACAAGCCACCCATCCAACCCCACCCACAGCGAGGAACCTCCACAATAACACGGAACCATAAACTGCCAGGATACAGAAAGGTCACCCCAAACACAGCAATATAAACAAGACGAAAAGGCAGAGAAATACCCAGCAGGTAAAGGAACAGGATAAGCAAAAGAAGAAGAGATAGGAAATCTACCTGATAAAGAATTCCAAATAATGATAGTGAAAATGATCCAAAATCTTGAAAACAAATTGGAGTTACAGATAAATAACCTGGAGACAAGGATCGAGAAGGTGCAAGAAAGCTTTAACAAGGACTTAGAAGAAATAAAAAAGAGTCAATATATAATGAATAATGCATTAAATGAAATCAAAGACACTCTGGAGGGAACCAACAGTAGAATAACTGAGGCAGAAGATAGGATAAGTGAGGTAGAAGACAGAATGATAGAAATAAATGAAACAGAGAGGAAAAAAGAAAAAAGAATTAAAAGAAATGAGTACAACCTCAGAGACCTCTGGGACAATGTTAAGCACTCCAACATTTGAATCATAGGAGTCCCAGAAGAAGAAGACAAAAAGAAAGACCATGAGAAAATACTCAAGGAGATAAGAGTTGAAAACTTCCCTAAAGTGGGGAAGGAAATAATCACCCAAGTTCAAGAAACCCAGAGAGTCCCAAACAGGATAAACCCAAGGTGAAACACCCCAAGGCACATAATAATCAAATTAGCAAAGATCAAACACAAAGAACAAATATTAAAAGCAGCAAGGGAAAAACAACAAATAACACACAAGGGGATTCCCATAAGGATAACAGCTGATCTTTCAATAGAAGCTCTGGAGGCCAGAAGGGAATGGCAGGACATACTTAAAGTGATGAAAGAAAATAATCTACAGCCCAGATTACTGTACCCAGCAAGAATCTCATTCAAATATGAAGGAGAAATCAAAAGCTTTACAGACAAGCAAGAGCTGAGAGAATTCAGCACGACCAAACCAGCCCTCCAACAAATGCTAAAGGATCTTCTCTAGACAGGAAACACAGAAAGGGTGTATAATATCGAACCCAAAACAATAAAGTAAATGGCAATGGGATCATACTTATCAATAAGTACCTTAAATGTAAATGGGTTGAATGCCCCAACCAAAAGACAAAGACTGGCTGAATGGATACAAAAACAAGACCCCTATATATGCTGTCTACAAGAGACCCACCTCAAAACAAAGGACACATTTAGACTGAAAGTGAAGGGATGGAAAAAGATATTTCATGCAAATAGAGACCAAAAGAAAGCAGGAGTAGCAATACTCATATCAGATAAAATAGACTTTAAAACAAAGGCTGTGAAAAGAGACAAAGGTGGACACTACATAATGATCAAAGGATCAATCCAAGAAGATATAACAATTATAAATACATATGCACCCAACATAGGAGTACCACATTATATAAGGCAATTGCTAACAAGTATGAAAGGGGAAATTAACAATAACACAATAATAGTGGGAGACTTTAATACCCCACTCACACCTATGGATAGATCAACTAAACAGAAAATTAACAAGGAAACACAAACTTTAAATGATACAATAGATCAGTTAGACCTAATTGATATCTATAGGACATTTTACCCCCAAAACAATGAATTTCACCTTTTTCTCAAGTGCACATGGAACCTTCTCCAGAATAGATCACATCTTGGGCCATAAACCTAGGCTTGGTAAATTAAAAAAAATTGAAATCATTCCAAGCATCTTTTCTGACCACCATGCAGTAAGATTAGATGTCAATTACAGGAGAAAAACTATTAAAAATTCCAATATATGGAATCTGAACAACACGCTGCTGAATAACCAACAAATCACAGAGAAATCAAAAAAGAAATAAAAATATGCATAGAAATGAATGAAAATGAAAACACAACAACCCAAAACCTATGGGACACTGTAAAAGCAGTGCTAAGGGGAAGATTCATAGCAATACAGGCTTACCTCAAGAAACAAGAAAAAAGTCAAATAAATAACCTAACACTACACCTAAAGCAACTAGAAAAGGAAGAAATGAAGAACTCCAGAGTTAGTAGAAGGAAAGATATCTTAAAAATTAGGGCAGAAATAAATGCAAATGAAACAAAAGAGACCATAGCAAAAATCAACAAAGCCAAAAGCTGGTTCTTTGAGAAGATAAATAAAATTGACAAGCCATTAGCCAGATTCATCAAGAAACGAAGGGAGAAAAATCAAATCAACAAAATTAGAAATGAAAATGGAGAGATCACAGTAGAAAACACAGAAATACAAAGGAACATAAGAGACTATTATCAGCAACAATATGCAAATAAAATGGACAACTTAAGAAATGGATAAATTCTTAGAAAAGTACAACTTTCCAAAACTGAACCAGGAAAAAATAGAAAATCTTAACAGACCCATCAAAAGCATGGAAATTGAAACTATAATCAGAAATCTTCCAACAAACAAAAGCCCAGGACAAGGTGGCTTCACAGCTGAATTCTACCAGAAGTTTAGAGCAGAGCTAACACCTAACCTACTCAAACTCTTTCAGAAAATTGCAGAGGAAGGTAAACTTCTAAACTCATCCTGTGAGGCCACCATCACCCTAATACCAAAACCTGACAAAGATGCCACCAAAAAAGAAAATTACAGGCCAATATCACTGATGAACATAGATGCAAAAATTCTTAACAAAATCTTAGCAAACAGAATCCAACAACATATTAAAAAGATCATACATCATGACCAAGTGGGCTTTATCCCAGGGATGCAAGGAGTCTTCAATATCTGCAAATCAATCAATGTAATACACCACATTAACAAATTGAAAGATAAAAACCATAGGATCATTTCAATAGATGCAGAGAAAGCCTTTGAAAAAATTCAACATCCATTTATGATAAAAAAAAAAAAACCTTCAAAAAGCAGGAATAGAAGGAACATACCTCAACATAATAAAAGCTATATATGACAAACCCACAGCAAACATTATCCTCAATGGTGAAAATTGAAAGCATTTCCCCTGAGGTCAGGAACAAGACAAGGGTGCCCACTCTCACTACTACTATTCAACATAGTTTTGGAAGTTTTGGCCACAGCAAACAGAGCAGAAAAAGAAATAAATGGAATCCAGATTGGAAAAGAAGTAAAACTCTCACTGTTTGCAGATGACATGGTCTTCTACATAGAAAACCCTAAAGACTCCACCAGAAAATTACTAGAGCTAGTCAGTGAATATAGTAAAGTTGCAGGATATAAAATCAACACACAGAAATCCCTTGCATTCCTATACACTAACAATGAGAAAACAGAAAGAGAAATTAAGGAAACAATTCCATTCAGCATCTCAACGAAAAGAATAAAATACTTAAGAATATATCTACCTAAAGAAACAAAAGATCTATATATAGAAAACTATAAAACACTGGTGAAAAAATCAAAGAGGACACAAATAGATGGAAAAATATACTGTGTTCATGGATCAGAAGAATCAATATAGTGAAAATGAGTATACTACCCAAAGCAATCTATAGATTCAATGCAATCCCTATCAAGCTACCAACGGTATTTTTCAGAGAACTAGAACAAATAATTTCACAATTTGTATGGAAATACAAAAAACCTCGAATAGCCAAAGCAATCTTGAGAAAGAATAATGGAACTGGAAGAATCAACCTGCCTGACTTCAGGCTCTACTACAAAGCCACAGTCATCAAGACAGAATGGTACGGCACAAGGACAGAAATACAGATCAATGGAACAAACTGGAAAGCCCAGAGATAAATCCGCGCACCTATGGACACCTTATCTTTGACAAAGGAGGTAAGAATATATAAAGGAGAAAAGACAATCTCTTTAACAAGTGGTGCTGGGAAAACTGGTCAACCACAAGTAAAAGAATGAAACTAGAACACTTTCTAACACCATACACAAAAATAAACTCAAAATGGATTAAAGATCTAAACGTAAGACCAGAAACTATAAAACTCCTAGAGGAAAACATAGGCAAAACACTCTCCGACATAAACCGCAGTGGGATCCTCTATGACCCACCTCCCAGAATATTGGAATTAAAAGCAAAATTAAACAAATGGGACTTAATTAAACTTAAAAGCTTTTGCACAGTAAAGGAAACTATAAGCAAGGTGAAAAGACAGCCTTAAGAATGGGAGAAAATAATAGCAAATGAAGCAACGGACAAACAATTAATCTCAAAAATATACAAGCAACTCCTGCACCTCAATTCCAGAAAAATAAACGACCCAATCAAAAAGTGGGCCAAAGAACAAAACAGACATTTCTCCAAAGAAGACATACAGATGAGTAACAAACACATGTAAAGATGCTCAACATCACTCATTATCAGAGAAACGCAAATCAAAACCACAATGAGGTACCATTTCACGCCCATCAGAATGGCTGCTATCAAAAACTCTACAAACAATAAATGCTGGAGAGGGTGTGGAGAAAAGGGAATCCTCTTACACTGTTGGTGGGAATGCAAACTAGTACAGCCACTATAGTGTGGAAATTCCTTAAAAAACTGGAGATAGAACTGCCATATGACCCAGCAATCCCACTGCTGGGCATACACACCGAGGAAACCAGAATTGAAAGAGACATGTGTACCTCAATGTTCATCACAGCACTGTTTATAATAGCCAGGACATGGAAGCAACCTAGATGCCCATCAGCAGACGAATAGATAAGGAAGCTGTGGTACATATACACAATGGAATATTACTCAGCCATTAAAAAGAATACATTCGAATCAGTTCTAATGAGGTGGATGAAACTGGAGCCTATTATACAGAGTGAAGTAATCCAGAAAGAAAAACACTAATACAGTATACTAATGTATATATATGGAATTTAGTAATTGGTAAAGATAACCCTGTATGGGAGACAGCAAAAGAGGCACAGATGTATAGAACTGTATTTTGGACTCTATGGGAGAGGGCGAGGTCAGGTTGATATGGGAGAATGACATCGAAGCACGTAAATTATCATATGTGAAACAAATGGCCAATCTAGGTTCAATGCATGATACACGATGCTCGGGGCTGGTGCACGGGGATGATCCAGAGGGATGGGATGGGGAGGGAGGTGGAAAGGGGGTTCTGGAAGGGGAACACATGTACACCCATGGCAGATTCATGTCAATGTATGGCAAAACTAATACAATATTGTCAAGTAAAAAATAGATAAATAAATAAATTTTTAAAAATAAATAAAATAATATACAAGCTTAAAAAATGCAAAAACGGTGATACACTCTCTCAGTTTGGGATTGTTATGCCAATGCAATTTAAAAGGGTTCAAGGAAGCTCCATACTATTCTCCATAGTGGCTGTACCAATTAAGATTCCCACCAACAGGGTATGAAGTTTCCCTTTTCCTCCTTAAAAAATTCAAAATAGAACTACCTATCATATGATCCACCAATCCCACTCCTGGTGATAATTCAGAGAAAGCATAATTCAACATACATGCACCCCAAGGGGCTTCCCTAGTGGCTCAGATGGTAAAGAACCTGCCTGCCAATGCAGGAGACATAGGTTCAATCCCTCAGTCTGGAAGATCTTCTGGAGCAGGAAATGGCAACCCACTCCAGTATTCTTCTCTGGGAAATCCTGTGGACAGAGGAACCTGGTGGACTACAGTCCATGGAGTCACAAAAGAGTTGGACAGGATTTAGTGTCTAAACAACATCAACAAACACGCACCCCAATGTTCACCTCAGCACTATTTACCATAGCCAGGATATGCAAGCAGCCTAAATGTCCATCAACAGAGGAATGCATAAAGAAGATGTGGTGTGTGTGTATATATATATATATATATATATACGTATATATATATATATATATATATATACACATACATATACATATACACACACAATGGAATATTACCCAACCATAAAAAAGTAATGCCATTTGCAGCAACATGGATGGACTTAGAGACTGTCATATCAAGAGGTAAGTCTTACAGAGAAAGATAAATACCATATGATATCACTTATATGTGGAATCTAGAAAAATGGTACAAATGAACTTAGCTATAAAACAGAAACAGAGTCACAGAAGTAGAAAACAAATTTATGACTGCCAAGATGAACAGCGTGGGAGAGGGATAAATTGGGAGACTTGAATTGACATCGACACACTATTATATTTAAAATAGATAAGTAATAAGGACCTACTGTAGAGCACAGGGAACTCTACTCAATAATTTTTAATGATCCGTATGGGAAAAGAATCTAAAAGAGTGGATATATATGTATGTGTAACTGACTCACTTTGATGTACAGAAGAAACTAACACAACATTATAAATCACCTATACCGCAATTTTTTTTTTTTTAATTAGGGCTTCCCTAGCCATCCAGTGGTTAAGAATCCACCTTGCAATGCAAGGGACACCAGTTCAATCCCTGGTCTAGGAAGGTCCCACCTGTCACAGAACAATTAAACCTGTGTGCCCTAGAGCCTGTTATCTGCAACAAGAGAAGCCACCACAATGAGAAGCCCATACACTGCCACGAAGAACAGCCCCCACTGATCTCAACTAGAGCAAGCCCATGTGTGGGAATGAAGACTCATCACAGTTAAAAAATAAAAATAAATATATAAATCTTTAAAAAAACATTTTTTTAAAGCTCAAAAGCCAAGAACTGGTCCCAGAGCTTTCTCAGAGGTTTTATAGCAACTCCTCAGGCAAGCTGCAGGGAGAACCCAAAAAAAGATGCCTAATCCCCCAAAGGCAGTGGCTCATCAACCACAGTAAGGAGAAAACTGGGATGCTGGCTTTTCTAACCCAGGGACCCAAGGTTAGGGATGGGAAACAGGCCAGGGATAAGGGGGAAAATATCCCATTTTTCAGAAGTCTTATTATTGCCAGTTTTTTCACTGTGTACTTTTTCATCTCTCAGCTGGTCTTCTTGCTCACAGCAAAAGGCCAGACACTGTTCTTAGTGCTTCGTGAATGCAGAATTCAACAAAAGAATGCTGGTGAACTGTCAAAACCCCAAGAACCCCAGTGGCTTCTTCTTACATGTGTGTCTTTGTTATCCTGGGCACGTTCTTCCAGGCCTCAAAGTGACAGTAGTGTCGCTGCAGCTCACGACAGCCAGAGCTGCTGGGCATGGAGGCCAGACCTTGCCAGGACTCAGCCTAGGACAGCAGGAGGGGCTAGCTGTCCTGGTCACGTGTCCTCCTCACAGTACTGCATTTTGCACTAAAGGGAAATCTTTCTCTCCTAATATTCACTAAGGTGAAAATGACATTATGGCACACTAGATGCCATCAAATGGGCATTTCGGCTGTGCCTAAGTAAACCCGCAGCCAGAGAAAAAGCTTCCTTTGGGAAACTTTCCCATGAGATGGTGTCACAAAGGCTGCCTTGGACCAGCACCCCTTGGAATGAGTTATCTGGAGTGTGGGTCTTCCCCTCCAGAGGAGAGGGGTGGTCAGTTCTTGATTTTTGCTCTTCATCTCTTCTCTGCTAACATGCTCATATAGAATGCCTAAAGTGCTCCAGAAATATTTTCAACATTGAATGAAACTCATTTCTGGAATATCCTTCTTGTTTTGATGTGAAGTGCAACCTGAACATCAGACAAAATGAAAAGAAAAATTAAGTTGCCAATCCAGAAGAGACATTATTCCTTTTATAGAAGAGCAAGAACTGGTGCGAATTTCTGTCTTGCTCCTTGTTCATGAACAGAGCTGCCCTGACATCTACCTGCTGCTGTCCTTTCCCCCAGCCCTCCCCCATGCTCTCTGCTCCATCGTCAAGAGCAGCCCAATGACCGCTGGCACACAAGACAAATCGACTTTGTTGTCTTGGTCTTCACTATAAACTGAGTTATCCTCAAGTCTGTCTGTAATTCCCAAATTCATCCAAAGCCATCGAGCCATAGTGGAGGGCTGTGTGTGTGTGTGAACGTCAGGCTTGGCAAAGCGGACATGAACATGTGTACGCCTGTGAAACCCACCTGAAATGCTCCAGTACCTTTTCTTATTTTTCATATCAGATTTTCAGAGTAAGCTATTTAAGATTCATCTCCCTGTTTATGCCATAAACAGTTGTGTTCCTGACACCTTTCCAGAGGATGGTTCTATGCAGTGCCCTTTTAGCAGAAGGCCCTGCAGCCTAAGCAATTTTGGTCACAATACCAACTGCACTGATTAAATTTAAAAAGACACCTGTGAGGTTCTTTTTTTTCCCCCTTTTGTTTCTTAGCTCCAATAAATATACTAAATTATCTGTGTCTGAAGGAGGAGGTGATACTGACTCCTCAGCCTCTTCCTCTATTACTCTGCTTTAATAGAAACCAACCTTCATTCCCCACAGTGCCCTTCATCCAATTAACAACTTCCCAGCATCAAAATTCTTCTCATAATTAACCGATAACTATTATTTCCCACCCCCAAAGTCACCTCAATGCACTTACTAGCCCTGTGTACTTCTACTCCCATCACAGACCTCAACTAAATCAATACTAGAGAGCATAAAAGGTTGTTTTCCACTGCACTGGCTTACTTATCAGTAGTTCTTTCTGGCAACTTCCAGAAGCTTGCCTGGGTGCAGGCCTGAACTCGGCCAATCGTCACAGGTGAAACAGACTAGTGCTTCTGAGGACAATTTGATCAGCTTGGTTTCTCCTGGCTCTCACTTTCTGGTTAGAATTTCACAGGGCTTATATGAAGCAGCATTTCCTGGGGACTACAGAGCTGTTACTTTCTCTAGGAGTGCAGAGGAAAGGGCAGGAAGATGGGACTCTAATCAAATTCAGACTCTATGAGCTTGACAATCAGTGGGTTTTCACAACTGGGTCTGGACTGTTTGCTCAGCTTCAGTGTTAGGCCTGCGGATAACAGTGGCCGATAAAGTGTAAAAGCATATGTTCTATGACATCGCTTCTCCTTGTTATCCAGAGGACCCTGGAGAATCATGTCATTAGTAGGAATGTGCCATTTACAGAAAGGATAAGAGCAAAGGAGACAAGTTTATTTCCGCAAATAAGTAACTTAAGTACAGCTTAATCCAGCAGCCCAGTGGACCATCGGAAACCCTTTCACACCAAAAGCAGGAGCAATGGAGTCAAGAATTAGAGCTAATTGAGAGGCAGGAAAATGGAAAAGTTGTGTGTGGCCTAATGGGTATATCTGAGTCAACATTGTATCTTTGCCAAAACATTTCATTTGTGGCCTCTTGGAAGTTTTTTTGTGAATATCAGTGTACCGTGTAAAGAAACATGCTTCAATTTTACAGTCACAGAGGACAGCCTTGTGGGAGGGGAGGAGCTTCAAATAACATAGAAGAAAGTTGAAATGTGTTATTTTTGCCCGTGAAAGTGCTAGCTGTTCAGTAGTGTCCAACTCTTTGCTACCCCATGGACTGTAGCCCGCCAGGCTCCTCTGTCCATGGAATCCTCCAGGCAAGAATGCTGGAGTGGGTAGCCATTCCACTCTCCAGGGGATCTTCCCAAACCAGGGATCGAACCTGGGTCTCCTACATTTCAGGCAGATTCTTTACCATCTGAGCCACCAGGGTGATACCCACTACAACAGGGTAATAATAACACCGGCTAACGTGTGCCAAGATCCTCCCTTAAAATACTCAGTCTCCATCTAATGCTCACAGCAACCTCATGAGGCATCCTCTGCTGCGATCCCCCACCTTCCAGATGAGGAAACTGAAGCTGAAAGAGGATAAATAATTATCTCAGGTCATAGCACTGGGAAGGGACTGGACCAGGAGGTGACTCCAAAGCCACACAGTGGGTCACCATCCTTTACATCCCTTTACATCTTGACTCAAAGGAAGGTTTTAGAAATGGATGTCTTAGTGAAGAACTCTTCTGGTAGGAGCATTTATTGCAACCCTATCAGCAAAAATATTGGCCTAGAAAAGTGTGGGGATGACCTTAGTGCATAGGTTTTTGCTCTCACTGGACCACAGGGAAATACATTGCCTGGGAGCCTCTCCTTCCATCGCTGTGACCTTGTATGTTTATCCCATGATCCCTTCTCCTGACACTTTCATCTTCTCTGAACTTCCATCTCAGAAAAAAAATACTATTGTAAGCCGTACATATCATCTTATGCTCAGCATTTAAATGGAGAGGAGCATGTTGCTAGCGATTGTATTCTCCTCCCCACAGCTGCCTCTTCTGAGATTTCTCCCGACGTGTCTCGGATGCTCCCACCCACTCTTCTCATTTTATTATCTTTTCCGCCACACTGTTCCTTGCTTTTTCCCTGATTTTTCTCTCCTGAAATCATGGCCGCCAGAGATTACATACACGATGCATTCATTAAGTTCATCTCTATTCTACCCACTCTCCTGGGCCCATCCCAAGTTGTTTGCTTCTTTGATTTTAAAATTACATTCTCAGCATGAAATCCATCAGAGCAAGGAGTCCAGAAACTGTACATGTGTAGGGTTATCCTTTCTTTAAGTACATTTCCCATCATGTGGAATTCTTCCCGAGTGGCTCTCTTCCTTCTTTCTGCTGTTATTTTTGTTTGTTAATTTAGTGTTTTCCTTCTATTTATTATTATTATTTGCAAATTTGAAAGAAAGAAGCGAAATGAGAAGGAAACTTATTAAAAAAAAATAAGAGACACAGGATATTGAGGGTTAGCAAGGCAGTTTCTTGGGCAATATCTGATAGTCCTACTTTTCTCACTCTTCCAGGCCCCATGCATAACCCATTTTCTTGGCACCCACACATTCAGACAGAACACCAAGTGTGATCCAAAGTGTTAGTGAGTTGGTTTCATAGATAAACTCCTCTACACTGAGATACAAATGGAAGTCACAAATGGACCACAGGGGAGAAAATTAGCCCTCAGTCTTCTGTATTCTACTTTGCTTTATTACCTAATGCCAAGTAATAGTATCTGTGAGGACAGGGATTTAACTAGGTATAGGATCTCAGAAGCACAATTCACCTGTCCATGGATACAGGCTTCTCCTTAAGCATCTTCCAGATCATTCCCACAGATGACTGCCTAGGCTAGTTCTAAAATACTGAATTCAAACAAAGGACCAAACTTTTCCTTCCACTGAACCCATCTTCTATGCCCTATTTATGGTACTTTGGGAACAATTAGGGGTGTGTGCCTGTAGAGTGAGTTCACCACACATATTTACAGTCTGAAGATCCCCTCAGTATCACTGTGGGTATTTGACAAAAGCCAAGAATCCGGTTTGGTCAGAAATTCTCGAAAAATTCTTGTTCTATAATGGTTTTAGTCTCCAAAATTGGCTCCCCAATGAAGCAAAATTCCAGGAATTTGTACCGGTGTGTAAATCCCCTCCCCTTGAATCTGAACTGGCCCCTTGTGACTCATTCTGGCCAGTAGAATTCAGCAGAGGTGATCCTGCATGATTTTATAGCTGCTGCTGCTGCTAAGCCGCTTCAGTCGTGTCTGACTCTGTGCGACCCCATAGACGGCAGCCCACCAGGCTCCGCCGTCCCTGGGATTCTCCAGGCAAGAACACTGGAGTGGGTTGTCATTTCCTTCTCCAATGCATGAAAGTGAAAAGTGAAAGTGAAGCCGCTCAGTTGTGTCCAACTCTTCGCGACCCCATGGACTGCAGCCTACCAGGCTCCTCCGTCCATGGGATTTTACAGGCAAGAGTACTGGAGTGGGTTGCCATTGCCTTCTCTGAGACTAGGCCATAAAAATACCTGCAGCTTCATCTGGGTCTCTTGGAATTCTTACTCTGAGGAAAACCAGCCACTGGGTAAGAAATAGAATAAACTTTGAATAAGCCCAAGCTAGCCAGACTGAGATGATACACAGAGAGAGAGGTATGCCCAGCCAATCCTGGCTGGGCTATTCCCACACTCCAGGCAGAGATGCCAGCTTGAACATCCAGAACCTTTAAATGACTCAGTCCCAGCTTGACTGTAACTACATGAGACATGGAGCCCAGTCAATACAAATAAGTATGAGAGACCACAATAAATAATCATTTTAAGCCACTAAGTTTTGGGTTGAGTTATTACAGTGAAAATTAACTAAAACATCTGCCTTTCATCAAAGCCAGTCCTCAGCCCCAAAATGGACTCAGAAATGACTGTTTCCCCCTCAAGGCCTTCTTTCAGTCCCACAAGGATTCATAGTGTATCAAGCTCCACGCTGGGGGCTAAGAAAGAGCCCTATGGAACACCTCTATGATGGGGCCTAAAAGGTCCGAAGGGAGGCAGTTACAAGACCCAGTAAGTTAGCCTCACTGGTCTACCCCTTTTTCTCTTTGGCTAATGCCTAATATCAAAGCATCAAAAAATCAGTCAGATTTTGGGAAAAACAAGCCAATATAGAGACTTTATGATACCCAAGTTTTCTCAATCTAGGTTAATAACTCTCATTTGCATCTCATTTGCATCATTAGAATATATGATTGCTTGTTGAGGGCATCATCATCAGAAATGAAATGAGGGCTGTTTGTTTGAGACCCTCAACCATGTGCCTCCCGCTCTTAAGAGGGTCAAGATACAAACCCTCCAAGTATCTTTTATAAAGCTGGCCAAATATACCTTCTAACCTCACTTTTGGTTGAGGGTCAAAGGAGATCTCCAGTTATCTAGAAGGGTCTGATTAAAGATACCATTTCTAAACAGCATCTTTGTTGTATG
This sequence comes from Okapia johnstoni, assembly GCA_024291935.2. Lineage (NCBI taxonomy): Eukaryota > Metazoa > Chordata > Mammalia > Artiodactyla > Giraffidae > Okapia > Okapia johnstoni. Next base: position 47,890,363 of record CM044317.1, read on the forward strand.
TTCTACACACGGGATTCAATAAATTTCTGCTCAAATCTAACTGTAAAAGAAAAGTATTTTTCTTATATTGATTAACTCCATAAATAAATGTGTCTATTGTGAGCAGTTAGAAAGTGAGACTTCTATAAAGTGTCTTTGTTTGCCTTTGCTTCTAGAAAACAGAGCCAACATAATACCTGAAACCCTTGTTGTCTTCTCCTGCCTTGAGAGAGTTGATTTTATGCTGAAGCATTATACCAGGTTTAGTCTGTAAACCCTCTCAAGCATTGTTGAAAATAGGACAGTGTCCAAGTTTAATACATTCAGTAGGCTCTAGCTACAAACCCATCAGCAAAACTAAATCATCTTTAAAATGGTGATGCTGTGTGCACCAGTACCAGTGCTAGATGGGTATTTCTGGGGCTCCTGACTATTCATGAGGTCTTGAGGATACCTACTGAAATCTGGACCCGATGCCTCCACAGCAAGGCCTCCCACTTCCATCCTGCTGCCTCCCGGATGGTCTTTCAAACAAAACATTTTTTAAAGGGGAGGGGTATCCCCTACATATTTATAACAAAGTTTCTCTTTCAAAATGCAAATACCTCTATGGAGAATCGGTCTATGAGGCTTCCACACTTTAAAAACAGCATCTGTGATCAGACTCTCCTGGATCACTTCACTCTCTGCATTATCTCCTTTACCCCCTACTTTCTGGAAGACTATGAGAGGAGGCGAGAACAGTCACTGTGCCGCTAGGACAGCTTGCCACGTGTGTATGGTTATCCCTTTCTTCGTGTTCAAGGAAGGTATGGCTTGGGTGCTGCCATTCACAAGGTCCAGCCTCCCAGGGTCTGCTCCTCCAAAAGAATGAGAGTCATGGTAGACACTCACCGGGCACAGACACAGGGGGCATTCAGTGAGAGTTTGCAGAAGGGTTCGAGACAGGATTAAATCAACTTTGGAAATTAGTCACTAGAATCTGGGCTTGTCTAATACCAGAAACGATGGATATATTGGGTCTTAGGGACTTTCTTAAACTGTACTCAGTAATTGAACGGAAGTAAAAGAAAGTAGCACATATTAAGCATTTAATAAGATATTCATTTTTTTTCTTTCATATCAGAAAGTGTGTATACAGGCGTGCATGCTACAGACAGGCACAAAGCACCATGAGACTGAATAATGGGTGAAAAGGGGCGAGAGCAGATTTAGAAGACATGGAAACTAAAAGTAGCATGACCAATATTTTCTAGTTTCAGAGGTTAGAAAAGTCTACTTACTTAAAAGTACTCCTGTCTTCTTTATATATGGAGTACATTCCAGTGTAACTGACGCTCATATTACTACACATCAATGTGATTTTGCTATTCTTATTGAGCTAAAAAGAAACCAGGGCACGCTCCAGGGTATAACATCTGCAGCAAAAGCCCATATGTGCTGTTTATTTTTATGAATCAAGCACTCTGTTTATAGTTATTTGCCCTTAATTTGAGCCCTGAACTAGAATTCTTTCTTTTGAAGATATCTAGTTAATTATAAGAGCACATAAACTAGAGACTGAAACACATCCCAAGAATATTATGTATGTTTGTAATTTGTGTCGAAAACAACTCATTTACTTTCTGAAATCTATAGAAACAAAGGCAAAGGCATCTATATCAGAAAGAGTAAACATTGAATTAGATTTTGGTATTCTTTGTAAGTGTTAGTGTTAGGCACCCAGTTGTGTCCAACTCTTTTCAACCCCATGGACTGTAGCCCACCAGGCTCCTCTGTCCACGGGATTCTCCAGGCAAAACTGCTGGAGTGGGTAGCCATTCCCTCCTCCAGGGGATCTGCTTGACCCAGGGGTTGAACCCAGGTCTGCCACATTGCTGGCAGATTCTAACTGTCTGGGCTACCAGGGAAGCCCTTAATCTTCTTTAACTAGATGCAAACTGTGACTACAATTGCAATTCCCCTCAAAAAAGAATACATTCATTTACCATAGATTCATCTCAACCAGATAAAGGTTAAAATGAACTCAATGACAAACTAATGATGGAACAAAAAAGTCACCTGGCAATGAGTCTTGACTTTTGGTTTGGCTGGTTTTCTGCTGATTACTGATTTCTGGTAGGTCATAATACACTGATTCTAATTTTCTGATTAGCGTCATTCTTCAAGCCATTTTACCCCTTTAGTAAAACTTCCTTTAATTAATAACTTATCATCAAGACCCTAGTTTTCATTATACTCGTTTTAAGGAGAAAAACAAGGTTTCTCAGCCAGAGACCCCACCTAACTCAAGTCATGTTCTAAACATGCTTTCAAATATCTATTCCTCAACCCCCATAGATGTCTGGACTTGCCAGACATATATCCTGATTTATTTTAGGTCTAAATGTTTAGTCCTAATTACAAAAAGGACTGAGAAAGAGTTTATATCTAAATTTGTCACCACCACTAAAAAAAAATAAATTCTAAACCAAAAACTAGAATGAAGAAAGTTAAGTTTTTAAATATTTGCCTTTTTCTTTAATTTTCTAAATACTTAAATATCTTTACAATATCAAACTTTCTTAAGAACAGTCAACAATATGCTCATCTGCTACACAGCCTTGATATCCTCGAACAACTTCTCCAATGTATGCGGTATATACATTTTTATGTATTCTTTCCTAATCTTCACTTAGCCCAACACTGGAATCAAATAATGCACTTTGGTTAAATATTTCTTAAATAGTCTTGATAAACACCAATGGCTTTAAGAAAAAACAAAAACCTTGTATAATTTCCACTTATTATGCAACATAAAGTGATTTCTTTACAAGGTATTTTTATTTGAGGATCAAATGAGATCCAGTATATAAAATGCTATTTTAAATTGCAAGCTGGTCTATTGACAGATTTTTTTTTATCAATATCATCAGCTAATTCATATCACTGCGAATTTCTGAGCATGAGTTTAAAAGGAAGAAATAAAAGTTAAAAAAAAAAGATTTCCTACTTGAAAGTAGATTACAGTGAAAAAAAAAAATCCTTGAACCTCAAAGTGGGCAGAGAGAGCTTCTGCAGGTGTTTGGGCTGCACAGTGGGTGTCTGCCAGGGACCCCCAGTTACAACTTAGGGGCACAGCTTTAACACCACACAGCCGCCAAGCCCACCTGCCTCTCACCAGCCTTGGACTCTACCATCTGCTGCCTCACACAGGCTTTCCAGCAAGTCAGGAAATAAACTAAAGTGATAAAGAGCACAGAAGGGCTTTTTTTTTCCCCCTTAGGAAAATCTCTGTGACCGTGAAAAGATAAAATGTAGCATCAAGCAAAACTAGGAACAGTGGACTATCAATAGTTCAGAAAATCAGGCTGCTGAGGCAAAGTCTAATGTAACCTACATTCAGCCCCTCAAGGAAATTGATTTTATTTTCTGTGATTGTTTTCTGTGAAACGTGTTTGGCATCTCGGCTGAGCACTGCGGAAGGTACCTACTTCAGGAAACACCATCCTGCTCAAGCTCAATTGCGGCATTCGGCGTTGGTGCTATTTCAGATTTCGCCGATTTCTCACAAACTATCAGAACTAAATTTAAAATGTGAGAGGCTGTTATAATTCAGTTCGGATGACTAGGCAGGCTGGAGGCCCAGCATCCTAAAACTGGCTTCGTCGACACTTACCAAATCTACTTCTCCAAAATCGTCTCAGTCCCACTTGGGGTTATCTAGCTTAGTCTGTCTCCATTCCAGTGAAGCCACTTTGTCTGTCCTCTTCATGTCCGCGTCTTTTCAGCCCACTTGTCCTCAACAGCACTGCTCACCATGCTTACTTCATTGAGTCTCTCCCTGAACTTCTGTGACGGACATGACCCCATTCTTACTTTCCATTCTTTCCTCTGCAAATTCCTGTCTTCTGCCTGCCCCCTTAAATGATGGTATTCATCTAGTTTCCTTCCTCCATCTTCAGATCTTTCTTCCCCTCTTCTTTGTCAGAAAAACTATCAAATCACAGGAATCCCAGGATTTGGATATCTGAGGATTCAGCCTGAACTCTGTCTTTTTCATCACTATGCCCCTTAGACAACTCTTCCCTTCAAGTGCCTCAAACATCACTTGAACACTGATAAACTCCATATTCAAATCTCTCACATCCAGTCTGTCATGCAGTCCTGCCTAGTGTAACTCTTCAGTCTTTCTGACTACCCCTTTCTCTCCATCCCCACTGATGCTGCCTTAAATCAGGACTTGTTCATTTCTGCTTCATAACTAAGGTAGTATTGTCCGTGGTCCCCTACCCCACCCTCGACTCCAGCCTTTAGTCCTTCCGATCCTTCTGATCAAGTCATCCTACTACTGACTGAGCAGTCTTTCTTTTTTTTTGCATTTTAAAATAAGATATGTATGCTTTCAAGGTATGCCACATGATGATTTGCTGTACATATAGATAGTGATATGGGTACTATAGTTAAGTGAATTAATATATTGTCTCCTCACATAGCTACTATTTTTGTGTGTGTAATGATAGCACCTTAAATCTACTATCCTAGCAAATTTCTAGTATTCAATACAGTATTAGTAACTATAGCCATTATTCTGGACATTAAACCTTTAGACTTATACATCCCATATTATGGCCACTCGGTACCTAGTATCTCTACATTTTCCCCACTTCTCCAACCCTGGTACCCATGTTTCTGCTCCCTGCTTCTGTGTACAGCATTTGACATTTTTAGATTCCATGTTTAAGTAAAATCATGAAAGCTTTTTTGTCTGTGTCTGACATTTCACTTGGCATCATGTCCTCCAAGTTCATTAACTGCTAATCTGATCACACTGCTTTCAAGCTTCAACTAGGTGGAGAAGCCTGTTACCCATGGGTGGAGTCCATGGCTGTTGGGCATCCCCATTTGGATGTTCTGCAAAGCAGCTCAGTCAGTCAGTGCCCTGAGAGGCCCTCCATAGATTCTGCTTCCCTCTCCAGTTTTATCCTTTTTCTTTCCCTCACATGTATTCATGTCTCCAGCCCAATCACAAATATTCCAAGATCTCTCTTGCCCCTATATCTTCTCATATGCTGTCTCCTCAGCCTTTAATACCCTTTACCTACTTTTCTTGCTGATTAACCTCTACTTGACACTCCTCCAAGAAGCTTTCCTAGCACGCCCCACTCTGGGTTGGGTGTCATTCCACTGTGCTGCCATCCTAGCACAGGTGTGATTCTCTTAGCCCTCAGCAAACTGTATTACACCATCCGCAAAGGCAGGGACCACACTTCTGTGTATTTGAATCCCAAAGCCAAGCTTAGCATCTGACAAACTGTTGATGCCAATCGCTTCACAAATGAACAAATAAGTGAATGAGCTGAAGTATAACTTCACTGAGTGATGTCCACATCTATATCCTGAGCCCTGAACTCTCCTGGTAATCCCATATTTCCAACCAAATAGCTGTACATATCTACTTTGGTATCCCACTGTCACCTCAGAATTCAAGTACCTAAAAATAAATTTGTCATCTTCTCTCTGAAACAAGCTCCTTTTCTGTCATCCCTATTTCTATTCCTGGTAACAGCATTCTATCAATCAAGCCTCCTCGAAGCCGTCAAGTCATCCCGGGCAGCCTCCTGCTTTCCCCTTGCATATGAAGTCTGTTTCCACATCCAGTCAACCCTTCTTTTGGACACATGCTCCTCCTTCCCCAACCCAAGTGCCCCTATCCAAGTCTTTCACATCCAAACCTGAAAATCTCAAGGGCTCTCTTGTTGATTTTCCCAGGCCATTCCCTGTCATACACATGTAACACACAATTGCCAGAGTCTTGCTAAAATATAACTTTCATTTCAGCAGGCCCTTTGCAAGAGCAGGCAATAGATCCCTACTCTGTAAGGAATAAAGTGAGAACTCCTGAATCTGGACTTTGCTTTACATACAGGGCTTGCACTAAAAATGAGTTCCTTGGGACAGAAATGTGGGTTCCTCTGTAAACCCGCTGTCCAACATTCAGCAGCAGAGGTAGACCCTTGAGATATATTAGTCAAATAGATAAGCCTGGCACAAAAGATGTGTGACACACACAAAAAGTTACAAAACATCACTGAGAAAAATTAAGAAACACCTAAATAAATGCAAAGACCGATGATGTTCACGAATCAAAAGAGGTCAGTTTTCCCAAAATTGTTCTAAAGAGTCAACACATTCTCAGTCAAAATCTCAACATGCATTTTTAGAGAAATTGACAAGTTAGTTGTAAAATGCATAAGGAAATTATATGGACCTAAAAATATCCAAGACAACTTTGAAGAAAATTTTAAAAACTTATTTTACTTCAGATTTTTGAACAATTTGTTTTATAGCTATAATAATCAAGACAGTGTGGTATAGATACAAAGATAAATAAATAGATTAATGAAACAAAACAGAGAGTTCAGAGATAGGCCCCTACATGTGTATATACAATTGATTTTCAACACATATGGAAAGGCAATTGAGTAGAGAAATGATACAGAGTCTTCAACAATATTGTTGGGAAAATTGAATATCCATTTGCAAGAAAAAAAATTAGCTTCATTCTATACCTCACAGCACATATAAAATTTCACTCAAAATGGATCATAGACCTAAATGTAAAAACTAAAATTCTAAAACTTCTCGAAGAAATCTTCTGCAACTTTAGGTTAAGCAAAATGTGTAACATGATCCATAAGAGAACAAATCGGTAAATGGACCTCATCAAAGTCAAAACTTCGGCTTTATGAATGAATCTGAGAACCACAAAAAGGGATAAGATAATTTTAAATCCTATATCTGGTAAAGAATTTATACCCCCAATATTTGAAGATCTCTCAAAACTCAAAAAACAATTCAATTTTTTTAAATGGACAAAAGACTTGAATAGATATTTCACCAAAGAAGATATACAGGTGGCAAATAAACACAAGAAAATATGTTGAGCATCATTATTCAACTGGGGAAATGAAAATTAAATCACAATGAGAGACTACTATTTTTTTTTAATTCTAAAAAATGGAAATTAATCTACAGTGACAGAAAATAGATTAGTTATTGCCTTGGAGGAGGTACAGGGAAGATGGGGAAGGAGAGATTAAAAAGGATCAAGGGGAAACTTTAGGGAATAATGGGTATGTTCATTATCTTGATTGCATGATATAGGGATAATATTGTGATGCCTGACCTATGTATACATTTCACAGATGTTAACATAGCTCAAAACTCAGCTAAAGATACAGTCTAAGTATGGACAGTTTATTGTTTGTCAATAGTATCTTAACCATGCTATTTTTTAAATCTCTTTTTTACAAATGATTAGAATGTCTACTAGTCAATACGGCTCCCAGTGACCTCCTTTAGAAATATGGAGCATTTGGGGTGGATTCAAGTCCTATTGCCTCATTTAGCACAGTAAATTGTGAAGAACAGAGTAGAAAAGGAACTAAGCCAGGACTCTTCAGTCAGACTTGGTTCAAATCCAGGTTCCAACTTCTTCACTCCTTTGAATCCCAATTCTTTCAAATCTAAACTGAGGCTAACAGAAGTTGTCTCTTAGGGTCTTTGTGAGGGTGAAGTGTAATGATATCTGTAAAGCACTCAGCCAGCAAGTAGCATGTACTCTAAAACTGGCAGCTATTATTAGGAAACTGAAGCCCAGGAAGATGAAGGGCCTTGCTCAAGGTCACACAGTGATGTCAGAGCAAGAAGAAACTTAGAGCCATCTCACCTGCCTTCAAGTCCGGTGGGTTTTCCTCCATGAGCTGTGATTCTTCAACTATAGTTTGCAAAGTCAAATACATTAATTAACAACAAAACAAAATGAAGAGAATCACAACCAGAACATAGCACCAAGTCAATCCAGCTGCAACGCCAAAGAGTAATAGCGTTGGCATCCAAAATTTTGAACAACCATGTGCAGTGCAGCGAACATAGACATCATGTTGGGGCCACTTATATATGATACTTAACATAGTCTTGGCTCGATTCATGTGGGGGCCTCCCTGGTGGCCCACAAGGTAAAGAATTCACCAGCATTGAGGGTGACCCGGGTTCAATCCCTGAGTTGGGAAGATCCTCTGGAGAAGGGAAAGACTACCCACCCCAGTATTCTTGCCGGGAGAATTTCATGGACAGGGAGACTAGCAGGCTACAGTCCATGGGGTTGCAAAGAGTTGGACATAACTAAGCGACTTTCACTTTCACTTTTCACATACGGATATACGTCAGAAAGTGGGGTGGTAAAACTCAAGAATGTCTATATCACTATCATGAATCCATCATCTGAGGCCCGAGAACCTTAGAGGGTTCATGCACCATCTTTCAGGGCCCGAGGGACTTCCTGAAATATAGTGGGGAGAAAGTATATACAAGTGTATACAAGAAAGTATAAATGAGAAAGTATACATATACACACACACTCATTGATATATATATACATTTCAACTTTATAGCTTTTATAAAATTCTTCAAGACATAAGGGATCTTCCTAAAACATTAAAGATGGTTATTATAGGGAGTAAGTAGAGACAAGAATAAGTTAGAAAAAAATCATCACCATTAAGAAGTCATATTGAAATATGACTTGAAATGATAAATTTGATCTGTTTCCCTTGACTCAGTGTGAAATGAAATCAATAAGCCGCACTAATGCAGCCTCTAAGTTTACAAGCAGAGGGAAGACTCCATCAAAGGCGGGCGCCACACAACTGGCCTGACAGTTTGGGTTGGCTTAAACAGTAGGCAGCTGGTTAATTGAGTGGAAACAAAATTGGTTAGATTTTACTACCTTAAGCCTAATTCAATCTTAATAAAATCCTTGTTTCTAACAATAATCCAGAATTGTTCAAAAGAGCTTTCAATGACTCTGGAATACACAATCTTAAACATTTTTAGGCCTCTTAAAAAAAGAATCGATGAGAACTTTCTAAGTACTCATCTAGCAATGTATAGGGTAAATTCTTCACAGGATGAGAAAAGGAAAACACCCATAGAAAGGAGTCATGATTAAAGCTTCTTTTCTTCAAGATGGATAGTGAAATCAAAGTTTAAAATGCTTCTACAGAAGGGACTAGTGGAAGATTAATAATTAATGTGTGGCAGCAACACAGAAATTTTGAAATGTAAATTTGATGAACAAAACGTGGCATAATATGATAAACAGGAGCAACAAGGGGGTGGTGGGAGAAGGAAGGTCTTTTGCTCAGAGACAGAATAGAAACACTGGTTGGAGTTGCAGGATATCTTTTTTTTTAAGTACAAACTTTTCATCTGGACATGAAGAAGGGCTGAAAAGTTAGGAGGGAGTGAGGAGAGCAAACACTCTTTAACCAAAACAAATCAGGTTCACTTGTAGCATTCCCAAGAGTTTTTTCTCTTAAAAAAAAGAAAAAGAAGTTTAACACATGACTTTGATATGTGTTTTGCCAGGCAGTTCCCTACACTTTCTATTTTCTTCCCGTCCCCTTTGCTCCCGTTCTTACTGTCAGACTCTTTTTTTAAAATCCATTCCAATTTTCCTCTAATATTTGTGTATAATTTTTCCTCCTTTTAACTAAGCTCCTTTTGAAATGGCTCCCTTTGTGTGTCTCCAGGCGGGGGGCAGGGTCTTTGCTCTCCTCTTTGGCCCAGTTTACGGGGGCTTGGGGCTTCACTGGGAGCTCTCAGAAGAATTGTGCAAATTGCACCCGGGCTTCCGTTGGAAGAGCCACTCATCCCGCGACCCCGTGCTGTGCCCGAGTGCATCAAGGCCATGTCAACCCCTTGATGCTGCCTCACGCTGTGATCTTCCTTTACACTGTGTCATATGTCACGATGGGTTTTCCCACAATGCATTCTTTAGTTCAGTGTCAGGGAAAAAGAACAAATAATGTGCTCCTGTGGCAGCCAAACATGCTACCTGCAAGGTTGAGGAGCAGGACACGTTTTCTTCCTCTAGAGTGAATTCCCTCCACTGAAGCTGTCTTTTCCTTCCCATTATTCTCAGTCTCCCCTCCCCTTTCCTACCCAGACTTCAGCTCCTCTGCAAAGTGCTTTCAGCGGGTTGGAGCATTTATCCGGCAGGAAAACTTGGAATTGCAGACAACCTTTGAGAGTTCATTAATCAATGTTTGTGCTGCTAAATGTATTTACACAAGAAATAACAATATAAAGTGTTCTACACTGTCTGTACAGAGCTTAGTCATGAAACCATGTGAAAATATGCAGAGGGCAGAAGATTCTACAGGAGAAAGCTACTGAGAAATAATCTCTAAATGCATAAAAATGTATATTTTTCCTTGCTGGTTCATCATCCCTTAACTTTTTAAGTCACCGTCATGGAGAAGGGTTACTTTGCTTTTTAAAATAACCAAATGCCACTTTGCTGCCCTTAATCTGCCTTTCTGAGAAAGGAAAGAAGCCTTCTCTCTGATGCATATATTTACTAACTGACCACATACAATCTCACACATGTCACACGTATTTGGATGCGTTCATGCAAACATCTTATACCCACCTGCCTAGTCAACAGAAGGAAAGAGACAAGCGAAATGTTAATCCTTAGAGCATCTGAAAGGATCAATGAAAAAAAACCCAACTTCCTCCAGTCTCTTACTAGAAAGTATAAAAAGAAAAAAAAAATCAGATCAGATAACAGTCACATAGTAAGGGTGGGGGTCTCCTCTGTGCCCCTGCTAGACAGCATCATCCCCACCAGGAAATTTGTTAACAATGCAGGAGCTCAGGCCCCTCCCTAGAAATACCAGTTCAGAATCTGCATTTTAACAAGATCTCCAGATGGTCTGTTTACACATTAAAGTTTGGGAAGCCGTGCACTGCAGTATGGGCTGTGCGAGTTTCTGAAAAGACTTAACCTGAGCCAACTGCTTCTAGAACTTCTGTCCTGAGAAGACACACAGCCACTCTGTCTGGGGAAGGTACAAAGCACCCTTCTAAATTACAAATGGTATTCTCTATATCAACAGAGGAAGAGAAAGCTAAATAGAAACACTTAAAGTGCAAGCATCACTTTCCTATTTATAAAATGCGTTTGAAGTATGTATAATTTTGTATACATTAATGTTATGAAAATGCCTTAACATCAAAATAGAGACAGATCCTGGACTGCTATAACACTAAATGGAAGATGGAGAACCCTGATAAAGGTTAAACCAAAACAATTCAAATTTGCAGGTTGTGCTGACTGCATAATTCTGGAGAAATTTGCAATATAATATTCTATGTTGGATCATTTAAATACGTACACTGTACATACATTGAAAACTGTTATTTTTTCCTCTGAAATGAACTGCTGAGTATGTGTGAGCCCAGCTCTAAAAAGCTTGCTTGCTCTGTCCTCTCCTCTCTCTCTCATCACTCTCGTTGTCAACCCATGAACGGCTGATGCTATAGCATGCCTCCTCATCCCACTGAAAGTGTTCTTTAAACTCCTCGGTAGAATATATCCCCCCTACAGCTCTGTTTCACCCTTGCCCTTATAAATACACTTACTTTACCAATCCTACTCTAATTTGTAACAAGGTGAATTCTCAGGCAATGTTTATTGTAAGGTTCATGCCTACTTACTGATACTTGTGTTTTATCTTACGTTTCTGAATATAAAAATCTCATTTCACTAATGAAACAACTGAGTTCAAAGAGTTCTTTGGAAGTGCTTCATATAAACAATCATGAAAGCCTGTTCCCTACCATAGCAAGCCAGGCCTGGCTTTTCTGTACTTGAAACATCACTCATGACAAGCATGGGGTGAATTGTACTGATTAGCTTTATTTCTTACTACTTCACCTTACTCATTTCCTTTTTCTCTCTCTCATCACCAAAAACCCATTTTTGATATCTTTAGCTAATAGACATTTGGGGGGTAGTTTCAGGTTACAGAAAAATTGAACAGAAAGTACAAACTTCTAATTTATCCCCTTAAACTCCTCCCATTTAGCTTCCCCTTTTATTAAGACCTTGCTTTAGTGTGATGCAATGGTTACAATAGTGATACATAATTATTAACTAAATTTTATAATTCACATTAGAGTTTCTCTTTGTGGTGTACATTCTATGGGCCCAAATACCCATTTTTCATTGTAGCACTGCTATAATCATTTTTGGATTTGCTCTCTACCTTATTAAGAGAACTATCTTTAAAGAAAAAGACTGTGCCCCAGCTGATCACCACATGACCGGAACTAAGTAGCAGCTATTGTTTCTCCTGGCTTTGTATTCTTCTCAATCCTACATGCCAGCCCTTTCTCAATAGAGGTTCCCATTCACTCAAATTTATTGAGCAGCTATTGCCTTCAAAGACCATGGTGGTACAGAGATTTATCTGCCATGGAGATCCTTTGTGTAACCGAAGCTCAGTTAGGAGAAATAAGACATGCGCTTCCCTGGTGGCTCAGTGATGAAGAATCTGCCTGCCATTGCAGGAGACATGGATGTGATTCCTGATCTGGGAAGATCACACATGCCTCAGAGCAACAAAGCCTGTGCAGCACAACTATTGAACCTGTGCTCTAGAGCTCAAGAGCCGCAACTACTGAGCTCACATGCCACAGCTAATGAGCCCAGAAGCTGCAACTTTGAAGCCCGCACACCCTAGAGCCCGAGCTCCACAAGAGAAGCCACCACAATGAGAAGCCTGCACACCGCAACTAGAGAGTAGACCCCACCTGCCCCAACTAGAGGAAATCCCAAGCAGCGACAAAGACTCAGCACAGCCAAAAATAAATTTAAAAAAAAATTTTTTAAAGAAAGAATACATTTACATAAACAACACAAGGATTGAAGAAAGTTCAGGAGAAAAGTCATGGTAAGTTGAGTCATGGTAAGTTGGGTGGAGAAGGATGGACTCTTTGTGGGGAAGTCAGTATTTGAGAGCCTGGAAGGACCAACAGTGTTAGAAGATGTGACAATTCAGTATAAGAACTGGCTGAGAATATAGCTTAGTGAAAACACAGGAGTTAGAGAAATGTGGGTCTTGTAAGAAACCTAGAAGGTGTTCAGACTGATTGACCATGAGATGAGTGAAAGGCAGGAGTGGACAGTAAAGTTGAGAGATTATCCATTTCTGTGGTGAATATTCTTGGAGCCTCTAGAGCTATGCTTCTCAAAGTGAGATAATAAGACACCCAAGATTGCTTCCTAGAGCCAAGTTTCTCATAGCATGAAACTTGGGTTACCCAAACAGAGTCAGTCTCCTGGAGTGTGTGTTTTCAGATCCTACATTACACTCACCTAATCAGGATCTGGGAGATGGGGATCAGATGTAGAGACCAAGAATTCACATTTGTAACAAGCATTTCAAGTGCTCCTTGTGTACACTAAAGTATGAGAATTGCTGATAATTATCTCAAGACAACTGAGAAATGGACAAGAGCAAAATAATATTTTATAATCATTTTGGATCCAATAAGAAATCCGTACAAGTTTTTAAAAAATACACACAAGACTTCAAAAATTTACCTGTGAGTAGACACACATACACTTTTGGATCTCGTTAGGAATATTTGGATGGAAATGTACAAGGAGTGCTGTACCAAAAGCAGACAAAAGACTCCAAAATGCTCCTAGTATGTTGAAACATATTACAGTTTCTTTGGGATACACTCTGCTGTATGTATGTGTGTAAACATCATCTTTATCTGCAATGATCAGCTTTGGCCTCCTTCACACCACCCCTGGTTTGATGGCAAACCATAATAATGTCACTTGGCTATTCTTGAAAAACAGCTACTAAATGTTGATGGTACTTACTTCAACAATATTTATGTGAGGATCCTAAAATACTTGGGAAAGTGTTTGGAGGGTACAAAGGCTGACATAACCATAAATCCTGGGTAATGCTACATTTGGACAGGGACATAAAGTCCAATGGTCTCTGATTTTCTGGATATTTTGGTTCATTGTTTGTACATTTATGTAAACTGTCTTAGTCTAACTGGACATAGAGCTCTTCCTAATTGGTTAAACTTTAGACTGAAGAATTGAAGAATGTCATTATTTCCCTAGTTTCATTTGCTTCTTGGATAATCTTGTGGGCTTCTCTTGTGGCTCAGTCAGTAAAGAATCCACTTGTAATGCAGGAGACATGGGTCTGATCCCTGGGTTGGGAAGATCACCTGGAGAAGGAAATGGCAACCCAATCCAGTATTCTTGCCTGGGAAATTCCATGGACAGAGGAACCTGGCCAGCTACAGTCCACGGGGTCGCAAGAGTTGGACTAGACTTAGCAACTAAATTACCATCAATCCTCATATACAATGAAGAAATCAATTCAATGCAAGTCTGCAGTCAGAATAACCAAATTATGATTCTGGGCCATTCATCCCAGATTCTAGAAGGTTAAACTTTAAATTTTTCTGTAAAACTGAAGTGGAAACAGAAGGAAGATCAAGGTCTTCCAAGCTATGTCCATCACAGAATGTGCTTGAACATAATGGCTACTGATAATAAAAACAGAAAACCCTCCCTTTGAAAGAAGTGTACTAAGTAGTGCAAACACAAAGGCATACACAATTCATTATCATAAAAACAGGAATTGTATAGTCAAAAATACTCAGCCCCTGACATACAAACACCAAGCTACCACTCACCCACAAGAGTTAATGTCTATTGTTGTTTAGTCGCTAAGTCGTGTCCAACTCTTTGCAACCCCATGGACTGCAGCAAGCCAGGCTCTTCCCTGTCCTTTACTATTTCCCAAAGTTTGCTCAAACTCACGTCCATTGAGTGGGTGATGCCATCCAACCATCCTATCCTGTCACCTCCTTCTCCTCCTGCCCTCAGTCTTTCCTGGCAGCAAGGTCTTTTCCAATCAGTCTGTTCTTCACCTCAGGTGGCCAAAGCATTGGAACTTCAACTTCAGCATCACTCCTTCCAATGAATATTCAGGCTTGATTTCCTTTAGGATTCCCCAGTTCTCTCTTCCCCCAACACCTCAAATACGTGGTTGTCAGGCATGTCACAAGAACTTGTGGATGATTTTGTTCCTTTTGAATATCTCTGAAAATCTCACTGTGTTTAGAGGGGTATTGTACAGAGTGTGGCCAAACTGTCAAGGCATTAAGTCAAACTAGATCTGCAGCTCTTTCAATAATCTTGTAGGCCACTCAGCTTTGTCTAAGGAGTAGCTTTTCACTACCTTCCACCCCATCATGATACTGTTTATTATACCTTTTATGTTTTGGAAATTATCCTCCTAAATGGAGAGGCAAAGCATATGTTGTAAAGAGAATTTTACCTTTGATCATTCTTCATTCAAATATCTGTAAAGGTAAATGACTATTTTTCAAGTATGTTATGCTGCTGTGTTTTTTTCACACAAGTTGCTGCTCTGGCTTCTCAGATGGTGTCACTGTGACACTGGTAGGCTGTTCCTCTCTCCATCCTTAGTGTACATCTGGGGCTCATTTGAGAGGTCCTGGGCAGCTCCTGCCATCTCGTCAGCTGTGATGCCTTCATCCTTTATTCAGTTGAAGAATTTTGTACTGCCACATCAGGATTTCCTTAATCAAATCTCTCATCTCACTTAAGTTGTTGCCCTTTGACAGTCTTCGGTCAGAGAACCACATCTCCATTGTCTCCAAGCTTTAAGAAATTCACTTTCACAAACTAAATTTTATCACCATGGTCAGTTTCTTAGCCTTTTGTCATTTAAATTGCTAAGAGAAACAGTAATTTTTTCCAGAGTTCCATTAATTTTCACATTCTTGACTATGCTTCCTTATTAATTCAAATAATAGGCCAAAATAGCTATTTCTAAGCCCACTTGCTTCACCCTCCTCACATCTCCCCCCCACCACCGCCTGACCCCCCTCCCACACACACACCCATTTATCAGTGTTCTATGATGTCCCTGAGCTACCCCAAAACAGATTTCCTTGTGTGGGGTCAAATATGGACATTCATAGTCTTGAAAAGAATCATTCTAGATTCTCCAATGCTATAACTTCACAAATAGAATCCAATTTTTGCAAACCCACTAAAGAATATGTCAGATCAGGTGCTGTGCTTTGCTCAAGTGACACTGCTAGCAGGCGGCTGAATATTTGAAGGCCCTCGTGTCTGCTTCACCATTACCATTCACTCTACCCCTGTTGTCTGCCTTGTAATAGCTTAGTCCATAAACTCTGTCTGTTCAGGCAGCCTTCAGTTTACCCAGAATAATGCACACTCTTCCCTTTGCAAAATAATATATACACTTATATACATATTGGGCTTCCCTTGTGGCTCAGCTGGTAAAGAATTCACCTGCAATGCGGGAGACCTGGGTTCGATCCCTGGGTTGAGAAGATCCCCTAGAGAAGGGAAAGGCCACCCACTATAGTATTCTGGCCTGGAGAGTTACATGGACTCTATAGTCTATAGGGTCGTAAAGAGTCGGACACAACTGAGCAACTTTCACTTTCATATATACATATTGCTGTGTATGCTTCATGCAATACACAAGTTGCTTCAGTCATGTCCAACTCTGTGCGACCCTACGGACTGTAGCCCACCAGGCTCCTCTGTCCATGGGATTCTCCAGGCAAGAATACTGTAGTGGGTTGCCATGCTCTTCTCCAGGGGATCTTCCCAACCCAGGGATCAAACCAGCATCTCTAACGTCTACTGCACTGGCAACCAGGTTCTTTACCACTAGTGCCACCTGGGAAGCCCATATACATATTATATTTCTATTAACACAATTATATACGATCACATGATATATTTATGACATGTGATTTTTGGAAGTGTAACTGTACATGTGCAGAATGATTTTTCTGTCTAGCATAAGCAGTGGTTGATGACAATGGGTACCTAGAAGCTCTTTTACAATTCTTTGCCTCTTTCTCTGGTCAATCTGAATTTAACACCTGTGTTTAATAGTAACTCAGGGGGAGAGAAAGAAAATGCCTCTCTCTCCACCCTTGAGTGTAGAGCAGTAAAAGATAAAAAGTTATGATAGTATTCTGGTCTTGAGAGAATCAGAATGCCTATTTATTTCTCTTTTGTGAAAATGCACTTGAAAAGTAAAACGTGAAACCCAACCCCAGTGTGAGATTAAAAGAAGAGGGAGGTTTGCCTCATAACTACAAATGATCTACACGCAGAGAACAAGTAATGATGAGTTTTGGAAAATGATAAGATTGTAGCAATCCAGAGCGCTGCAAGAAATTGGCAAATTGTAAAAAGACCAGAAGGAGCCCAGTGACACTCGGATTTTGCTGTCTCTCCAGTCTCAAAGAAAGGAGGAGATGCAGGTGACAGAAATGCTTTGCCTCTTTCCAGGGGCCACTAGAACTTCAAATCATGACATGCAGGAGGTTAGCTGTGTGGTCTTGGTTGGAGAAAGTTAAATGATAATGGCCACAGGGCACAGGGCAGTTGAGCTATCTGTCAATTCATTTCTGTCATGGCTTTAGGGACACAGGCTCCTGTTGGCTTTACTGAAAGGGGTAACTCCCAGCATGTTATGAACACTAACAGGGTCTGCAGAAGTGACCTTCACTGCTGACTGCATGGCTCCCTTTGGTACAGGGTCACAACTTCCAAGCATCAGGCAAATTGATGCCGATTTAAAGAATGAGACCCTCACAGTCAGGGAAAACCTCAGAGGCATCTGAAGCTACTGGTCACCTATTGGTAACTAACTCCTTGATATCTGCAGACCAGAATTTCATCTGTTAAAATTCCTTATTTTTTAACAGAAATAAGTGCAAATAAAACACTAACAATGAAACTCAGAAGTTCCCAAACATCATATACATTTTTATAAATCTGAGACACACCGTCCCCCCAATTTTTTAAAAGTATTTTGGATTTCTTGGCCATAGATGTGAAAGAAATAAACCATTAGATATTCTAAAAAACTATGACTTCAAAGATGGTACCAAGGATTCTACACGCAGGGCAGCAAAGGAGACACAGATAAAAAACAGACTTTTGGACTCAGTGGGAGGAGAGGGTGGGATGATTTGAGAGAATAGCATTGAAACATATACGTTACCATAAATGGTAAAACAGATAACCAGTGAGTGTTTCATGTATGACACAGGGCACCCAAAGCCAGTGCTCTGTGACAACCTGGTGGGATGGAGTGGGAAGGGAGGTGAGAGGGGGGTTCAGGATGGAGGGCTCACATGTATACCTGTGTCTGATTCTTGTTGATGTATGGCAAAATCCATCACAATATTGTCAACTAAAGTTCCTAAGGTTGCTCCAGCCTTGACAATGACAAAGCAATACAAAACTTCTAGAAAAGTGAGTAACTACTGCTACTCCCTTATTTACTATATTCTAATAGCTATTTCTATAAAGTCTTCATTGTTAGTTATTTTCCACATGTAAGTGTTGCTTCCTATTTTCTTTAGATTAAAAAATCTAAATGGTAAAACAAAAGTTCTTGAAGATGTAAGCAATTAATGCAATACATTAAATATGGTAAAATGTAAAATGAGCTTTATGCTAAACTTTATGTCTTAATTTGGTCATCTTCTCTTGATAATACAGTATTTTTATATAATTTTTTAGAATTCTTTATTTTTGTATAATTTTATAGTTGATTTACAATCTTAAGTTAATTTCAGGTGTGCAGCAGTGATTCAAAAATTTTACAGATTATGTTCCATTTGAAGTTATAAAATGCTGACTATATGCCCTATGCTGTACAATATACCCTTGTAGCTTATTTATTTTATACATATTAGTTTACACATCTTAATCTCCTACTCCTGTCTGGCCTCTCCCCTCATCCCTCTTTTTAAAGCTCTCTAAACTCTTCAATTCACTTGGCTTCCATTAATTCATTAAATCAAAAAACATTTATCCCTTCCATTTCCTCATTTTTTTTGCATTATAAAATATCCCATCCAAGAGTTTTCCTGTGATTGGTGAGTCATAACTAATGCTTCCAATCTTCCAATTATTTCAAGGTAAACATTTCCAAACTGCTTTTATTTCCATTGATTTGCACACATATTTACCCTTTCTCATCCTAAATAATGGATTTTTCTTTTTCTCTATGCTTATGTTTAAATATTTCCTTTATTTGTTATACATACCTTTCCTTTGCAAAATAATTATAGCTACAGTGTGTAATTGCAGTTTAATCATGGCATCCATTCTGCTCAATGATCCCTTTACTAAGTGGAATTACATGTCGCGTTAACACCCTTATCAAGTGCTACTTTTCAAAGAATAATCTGCGCAGTCTTGCTGAGTTTTTCCCAGCACTTGCCTTTACCCAGAACAAAAGATTCTTCCAGAGTGAATGATTTACAAAAATCTGATAGCAATTCAGTCTGATAGAAAAAAATGAAAATTCTTTATTTTAGTTGTGTTGTAGGCAAAAAGGAACTATGAAACTGAATCTATCTTCAAAATGTAGAAATTGACTGACTTTTTAGAGATGCATTAAATGGTTCACCTTTTAAGATTCAACGTTTTAAGACATATTTGAATTGAATTTTAGAAATACCAACAACTCTTGCTCTTACAACAGTTGCAGTATTTTTTTCAGATGTTTTGCTCTGAAGAAAACTTCTCTGGAAATAAATAAACTTAATATATAATCCCTGTTTTACCTTTGATTTTTATTTTATCACCTTTTAAAAATACCATAAACCTATTAATAAATAGAATAATATCTTTATTAGTCATACTTATTTTTAAGCTCCTACATGCTGGGTACTCTACTAAAGTCTTTACATGGATCATCTTCTTTGATCCACAGGCGAAATGATGTTGCTCCTATTATATCCTCATTTTACAGATGAGCTAACAGATTTCTAAAAGGTTAAGTGACTGCCCAAAGTCACACAAGTATTGTGATTATAGCATCAGTAGTAAGTGACCTCATTCGAACCCACATGCTGATGAAGTCTGTGAACTTTTGGGTTATATAAGTTTAATAGCATTTCCCAAGGTCATCATGAAAAAATTGGCATTTATTACCTTAAAATCACTGAGTAAAGAAAACCTACCACTGAACTCACACTTCTGCATCCACCACTGCATGTACCATGTGCCCAGAAGAACTTTTGTGGGCTGGTTCACAACAGGTACATGAGAACTTCAAATTGCTCTTGATTTCTATCCGCGGTGTATTGATAACCATCTGGCTGCTCCACTATCATTTTTTTTTATTAAAACCAAAGAATTTTCTAGCAGTCAGATTACAAGTTAGAAAGACCTACCATCATTTTGTAAGCTTCAGCCAATGCCTTTTTGATCTGCCAAGTGTCACAAATGAGCCACAAAACTGTCTTATATATATGTGTGTGTGTGTGTGTGTGTGTGTGTGTGTGTGGTGTGTATGTGTCTGTATGTTATATAGGTCTTATTATATAAAATATTATACATATGTCATATTGTAAAAGCAAGAATAACTTATTATTTTGCATATCTTTAAAGAACATGAATAATTAATATTTATATGCTTTTATCATGAGATACATTTGTGTGCCTTTTAGTATAAGCTCTCAATCAACATGATCTAAACGTGAAATATTTTTGAACTATCTTATAGTTTGTTTCAGAAGTCACTATACATGTCATAGAAAGTCTCTGTTTAAGGAATTCAAAAGCAATAAACATCAAGATTCAATAAGATACCATTTAAGGACTTTGCATTGTCTCAGGCTTATGAAACAGATGAAGAGCACAATGAACCACAATCATGTCAATCAACGCACACTTCCAGAGAAGATGCTGGTCGTAGACATTTTATATTAATACATATACACATGAACACACATCCACACTATATACACAACACAGCAAATAAAATGAAAGTGATATTGATAGTTTAAGTTCCATTTCTCCACCAAACTCTCAGTAACAATAATTCACGTTATTTGTAGCCTGGTTGCCCATAAAACTTTCAACAACTGAAAAAATATCTGAGTTCTGCCCTGTCTTTGTTTCAGTTTACTTGCTTACCAGTCAGCCCCTTTCCACTGCCCCTAGATGGAACACCAGGAGCCCATTCTTAGAGGTGTTAGTAGGAATTGAGCGCTTAATTTCTTGCACGCTGCATATGAAAGTACTCTTATGTGTCAGGTTCCAAAGGCATAATATGAAAAGGAATAAACACTGGTTTTATATGGAATCCTTCATACACAGGTTATCCCAAAGAGCTTTACAAACAATGAATTTGACACTGGCAGTCCAGGAGGGTGATGTAAACAAATGTGGCAGACATTGAGCACTCAGCAATAAGTCACACAGAGGCCTCCTTGAAATGTCAAAAAGTATATATCTTCCCCAGTACTCCTTCCCAAAACAGAGTGTCTGCACATGAAGCCTGCTGTCAATCACAGAACTCCACAGAACTCCACACTTCATCTAAGGGAAGTGAAAATGCCTTATTTCAAGGACTGATACGATTACCTGCACAGAAACTTCCCACAGGAAATTGATTTCACCAAAGTTAACTAAATTTACTTGGTGCCAGGTTTTACTATACCTATTGATTGCTGGTGGTTAGGATTTAAATATGACTCACCACACCTACCTTATCCTCATTTTCCCCAGCCCCTCCTCATGCATAGACACTCTAAATATCAGTTTCGAACAACCAAAGAGTACTTTAATGCTTAGCTTCACTCAGCCTTTTCCCTGCCCTTCATTTTCTTATTCTTCATTTCAATTAGAATTCAGTACTGAATTTGTCTTACTCACCAAATTAATAGTAAGAGATCCAGTGTTGGTGTTTTTCTAGCCACCACTCCCCTCAACTGACAGCATCTACCCTAAAGAGCATCTACTTCTAAAGAGCTAGTAGCACTTCCGTGAGAGGTTCTCAATATAAGCTGACTAATAAATACAGTTAAGTTATTCCAGGGCATAGACATCAAGAGACACAAAGCGAAACTTTCTGGCTTTACTTTTGCAGAGCCTGTATCTGCTCTCTACAAGACCGGTCTTTTTTTTAATGTTAGTGGAAAAAGTGAGCCTTTCCAACAACCCACTTAGTAACATCCAGATACCCTTCATCAAAACCTCTATGAATTCCTCTGGGTCCAGCAAGCTCGTTCTGATGGAACAGAGTGAAAAGCAGAGCTTCCACTTTCAATCACTGGCAGTTGCCCTGGGAAACATCTCCAAAGCATTTATTCCTCAGCAGCACTGTACACTGTCCTCTTGGAACCAGGCACAGGTACTGGCAGGATTTTTGTTGTCATGATCTCCCTGAAGGTTGCCAGAAAGGAAAGTGGAAGGGCTCTCTTCTCCCCTTGTGTTTTGCAAAAATGGTCTTTGTGAGCTGGAGTCTCAGGTCACCTCAACCAGGACTGACACCCATGCAGAACGTTTAAGGTCAGAAATCAATAGGGACACAGAGCAGCTGGATAAATTGAATGCTTCACCCCTCCACTCCCTCCCCTCTGCACCTTGCTCCTTCCAGTAGAGGACAGTCTCTAAAGGAACAGCCTTCCTGGGACTGCAGTGACCCTGTAAGTTCAAGAGTCTCTTTCCCTCAGTCTCCATTGAGCTACTTTGCTGTACTAGGCACAGCCCATCTGTCCCATACCCCCAGCTCTGAGCTCCATAAGCTCAGACCATAATTCATTTTGTCTCAACCACCCCATGACCCTCCTCTCCCCTTCCCCTGGCCAGTTCCTCCTTTCTTTTATCTGTGTTCAGGGCTCAGAGACCCATGGCAATCAGGATACTCACACATGTGCCAAAAATCTTACATTCTTTTGATTAAAGAATCTTGGTCTTCTAAAAGACTTCTAAAAAAACCCTACATCAGAGGAAACCTTTCAGATGCTAAAACACAGTAGAGTCTCTGGACATATGCTGCCAAATTTCAAATGTTGTCCAAATTAGCTCTGGTGTGTGATCTTGAGTAAGTTAATTCACTGGGCCTCATCTCTAATTAGGGATAATAAGAGTATCTATTTCATATGTTTTCATTTAAGTTAATTGAGTTAACATACGCGAAGTATTCTTGGCCATAGAAGCACTATATATAGGTTGGTTGCTTTCATTATCAACAGTACTGAATTAGACTATGCTAGCAGCTGTAACAGGCAAACACTAACATCTTAGTGGCTTAATAAATTAAAAATTCATTTCTTGGCCTCATAAAGTTCAATTGGGTATTCTGATCAGTGGTAAGGAGTTCTTCTTGGTGTTAATTAAACTCACAGTTACCTTCTCGTGACTCTGCCATCCCTGGTCCTCTGGTCGATCTTCTGTTCCAGATCTCAGAAAAGAGAGGGCAGGGAGGAAGGAGGATGTGAGGGCAATGTTTAAGGGCCTGGATGGGAAGGGGTGCACTCTGCCTCCCTTGTGCATCCCATTGGTGGCCAACACACAAGTCACGTGGTCACACATAATGAAGGGGAGCTTCAGTCTAGTCTTGTGCCCAAGAGGAAGAAGGCTTCAGTGATCATATATTAGTTTAGTCTTTCCCACAGTCACTTCATGACCCTCAAGGGACAATGTTCCTGAACAGACCTCAGGGCTAATTTAAGACTGAAGCAATTTAGACACTAATTAACTCACTTTGAGTTATCAACTGTTGATATTATCTCCCATCAACCCTAAACCATCCTTTTTCTCATTTCCTTATCCTTATCAGCATGGAGCAATGGGGTCTTCTAGCTGGATGATTTCTGGGTTAAGGAGGTGGGGAGGTGCCTTAGATTTCCAGATTCATTGTTTATGTCATAGGGAACTGTACAATAAAGGAGTCACTAAACCAAGTCTGGCCTGGCCCTCTGAAGCTGAGTTGCCATTGCACACAATACTGGGAAGTACCCTCAAGACTCAACATAATTATTACACCTCCCAAATCACAGCCTTGCCGCCCACTGAGGAGTCCTGCTACACTCTCTCTTCAGTGAGATGCTGGGCTGCCAAGTGAAATTTAAGTTACCTCCCTTCTGCCAGGCCAGGAATAGAACCGTCTCTATGGTCCAGGGCCCTCTAACCCCGTCTCTTTCTGAGTTTGGATCTCCTGATTACCTGAGAATCTCTTCTTATCTAGGGATAGAAACCATTGTATAAAAGAGTTCTGCACCAAATCCTGCCTCTTCCTGAAGGTTATTAGTTTTATGCTCAAAAATCAAGGGATTCAATTTTCCTATTCCTTCTGCCTAAAATCTGTTATGACTTTGTGTTGGAAGAATTTATCTTTTCCAGATCCCAACCCTGACCTTGGTCTGATGCCTGCTTTTGGTGAAATTTTTCCACTGCCAAGAATTTTCTTAAAGCATTAGGGACCCAGAAGGTTTGGTGCCATATTATATATATTATTGGCGCAGTTCCCCTCTCTTGCACTATAGCAATATAGAGTAACGGTTAAAAGTAAAATTCCAGAGCCAGCTGCTCAGGGTCTGTCACTTACTGTGACAAATATATGTGATCTCTGGCTAATAGTTTAGTCCTCACATACCTCAGTCTCCTCTCAGATATTATGGGAATAATAATAACATCTACCTCATGCGTTATGTAAGCATTAAATGATTTAATACAAATGGATTGCATAGAACAGGGTTTGGCACACAGTAAATATCTGCCATCATAATTACAAGCTAGGATATAATACTGTTCACCATGTCATAGACATCATGCCCCTAAAACAAGCCTCTAAACTAAACAAGCCTCTGGACATATGGAGGATATATATCCCATGGGTCCTCAGAGAGCCTGGGCTAGACCTTCAGGTGCCCCAAGCTAGAACAGCCTCAATACTTCACCCAAAGCTTTATACCAATATCACCATTCTTCTATGTGCCATGATGTGACAAAGCAGGGAATGCACTCCCTCAAAGGTTCCTAGAGGAAATATGATCTAAAAAAGGAGATCTTACTCTACTGAAGATGAAATGGAGCAAGCAAGGATATCCTCACTCAGTTTTCTACCACACTAAGGTCATTAAACTTCTGACCCAGGTTGCCTAGAAATCTTTCACAGGGCAGAGGATCACACTAAAAGAGAGAAGACAGAATACCAGAATTTCTTAAGCACTTGCCTGAAACTTCCTACCTGTGGTTCCTGAACCAGGACTGACAGAGAGTGTCTAACATAGGGAGACTCATGTTGACAGCCCCAGGATGACATTCATCCCGAGCCTGGCTGTGATTCCCACAGGGACATCTCGTGCTCTCTCCACTATGATTGGACTAGTCTGACTCTCCCAACCTTGGAAACTGTGAGCTAACTGATACATCCCTGCTCACACTCAGGGCCAAGTCCTCCACATTCCCCAGCCCTGTCTGGTTCCTAAAGTCACTCATGGAGGGGACGAGTTCAGGCAGTGGCTCCCTAGTTACTCAGATGTCAAACATTACAAAAAAGATAACTTAGTACACAAACTGTGTCCACAGTTGTGGGCTCAAAGACAGCCATGTTAAGATTAGGTTTTATACAAAAAATAAAGAATTGTACCAGATATCCAAGAGTCACTCCAGCACTGGTTCAGAGTCAAGCTCTGAGTCATTTCAGGTCTCCTTAAATCAGCCCCTCATCAGACCATCCCACAACAAGATAGGTGGTTAATGTACTACGTACAGCCTCAAGTCCACTACACAAAAACTTCTGCAAAAAAACCAACATTCACAATGCTTTGTCTTTTACACTTTGCAATTTACTGATAAATGTTAGTTCCTCCTGGTATTATGGGGCTTAATTTGGGAGAAGATGATGGTGAGAGTCTTGCTGGAGTCCAAACACCAAAAGGGATTTTTCCTCATATTACAAATGATTAATAGAGTAATTTAAAGAGCTATCATTTCCTGAGCTCTTAATATGTGCCAGGAAAATGCTTCTAATATTAAATAGTTTGTCTATTTCCCTCACTAACTATAAACCTAGTATCCATCCAAGAACAATGGGATTCCCATTTTCTTGATGGAGCAGCTTGATACTTCCGTTGCTGTTGCTGTTCAGTCACTCAGTCGTGTCTGACTTTTTGCGACCCCATGGACTGCAGCACGCCAGGCTTCCCTGTCCATCACCAACTCCTGGAGTTTACTCAAACTCATGTCCATTGAGTCGGTGATGCCATCCAAGTATCTCATCCTCTTCGTCCCCTTCTCCTCCCACCTTCAATCTTTCCCAGCATCAGGGTCTTTTCCAATGAGTCAGCTCTTCACATCAGGTGGCAAGGTATTGGAGTTTCAGCTTCAGCATCAGTCTTTCCAATGAATATTCAGGACTGATTTCCTTTAGGATGGACTGGTTTGGATCTCCTTGCAGCCCAAGGGACTCTCAAGAGTCTTCTCCAGCACCACAGTTTGAAAGCATCAACTCTTCAGTGCTCAGCTTTCTTTATAGTCCAACTCTCACATCCATACATGACCATTGGAAAAACCATAGCTTTGACTAGATGGACCTTAGTCGGCAAAGTAATGTCTCTGCTTTTTAATATGCTGTCTAAGTTGGTCATAACTTTTCTTCTAAGGAGTAAGCATCTTTTAATTTCATGGCTGCAGTCACCATCTGCAATGATTTTGGAGCCCAAAAAAATAAAGTATGTCACTGTTTCCATTGTTTCCCATTAATTTGCCACGAAGTGTTGGGACCAGATGCCATGATCTTAGTTTTCTGAATGTTGAGTTTTAAGCCAACTTTTTCATTCTCCTCTTTCACTTTCATCAAGAGGCTCTTTAGTTCTTATTCACTTTCGGCCATAAGGGTGGTGTCATCTGCATATCTGAGGTTATTGATATTTCTCCTGGAAATCTTGATTCCAGCTTGTGCTTCATCCAGCCCAGCATTTCTCATCCAGCCCGGAGTTTCTCCATATAGTTTGGGGCTTCTCAAAAGTTGGATCATAGAAAAAGCAAGAGAGTTCCAGAAGAACATCTACTTCTGCTTTACTGACTATGCCAAAGCCTTTGACTGTGTGGATTACAAGAAACTGTGGAAAATTCTTCAAGAGATGGGAATACCAGACCACCTGATCTGCCTCCTGAGAAGTCTGTATGCAGGTCAAGAAGCAACAGTTAGAACCGCACATGGAACAACAGACTGGTTCAAATGGGAAAAAGAGTACGTCAAGGCTGTATACTGTCACTCTGTTTATTTAATTTATATGCAGAGTACATCATGCGAAATGCCAGGCTGAATGAAGCACAAGATAGAATAAAGATTGCCAGGGGAAATGTCAATAACCTTAGATATGCGAGTGGTCTCACCCTTATGGCAGAAACCGAGGAGGAATTAAAAGGCCTATTCATGACAGTGAAAGGGAAGAGTGAAAAAGCTGGCTTAAAACTCAACATTCAGAAAACAAAGATCATGGCATTCAGTCCCATCAAGTCATGGCAAATAGATGGGAAACAATTGAAACAGTGACAGACTTTATTTTCTTGGGCTCCAAGATCACTGCAAATGGTGACTGCGGCCACAAAATTAAAAGATGCTTGCTCCTTGGAAGAGAAGTGATGACCAACCTAGACAGCATATTAAAAAACAGAGACATCACTTTGCTGACAAAGGTCCATCTAATCAAAGCCATGGATTTTCCAGTAGTCATGTATGGATGTGAGAGTTGGACCACAAAGAAAGCTGAGTGCCGAAGAATTGATACTTTTGAATTGTGGTATTGGAGAAGACTCTTGAGAGTCCCTTGGACAGAAAGGAGATCAAGCCAGCCAATCCTAAAGGAAATCAGTCCTGAATATTCATTGGAAGGACTGATGCTGAAGCTGAAGTTCCAATACTTTGGCTGCCTGATGTGAAGAACTAACTCATTGAAAAAGACCCCAATGCTGTGCAAGATTGAAGGCAGGCGGAGAAGGGGATGACAGAGGATGAGATGTTTGGATGGCATCACCAACTCCATGGACATGAGTTTGAGCAAGCTCTGGTAGCTGGTGATGGACAGGGAAGCCTGGCGTGCTGTAGTCCATGGGGTCACAAAGAGTTGGACGTAACTGTGTGACTGAAATGAACTGAACTGAACTTGGGACTTCCCTGGCAGTCCAGTGGTTAAGACTCCAGGCTTCCACTGCAGGGGACGTGGGTTCAATACCAGTTCAGGGATGCAAGCAAGCTTTGGCATGTGCCCAAAAAATAAAAAAAAAGAATTTCATATGGTTTGATCTAATACAAAGACATAGCCTAGCCTTAAATTATGGCAGTTAATTTTTTTTGTAATTCTTGGAGGTTGCCTGGCATAGCAGAAAGGACATGAATAGGGAAGTTATTTAAACATAGTTTTGAATCTCTCTCTGCCTACATACTAGCTCTGTGATATTGGAAAACTTCTTAGCTTCTCTGAGCTCTTAATTTCTTCACCTGTCAAACATAATTACTACCTGGAAGGTTATCATAAGAATTAAATTTCAAATATATATTTAAAATACCAAGCACATTACCTGGCACCAAGAAGACAGTCAACAAATAGTCTGCCTTTCCTTTTTCTTTCTTCTTTTTCCTAAATGGAAATCTAATCAGCTCTAAAAACTGTAGTCTGAAGGGCAACTGACAAATTGATCAAATAAACAGCTCTAATTTGTTGTGTGAGTCAGGGGTGTGTGTGTGTGTGTGTGTGTGTGTGTGTGTGTGTGTGTGTGTGTGTGTGTGTGGTAAGACTAGCTACATGTCACGCTCTAACTTGATTTGCCTTTCTGGCAAGAGTTGATCTTACTAACTGCCTCCCATTTATTTTTATCTCAAGTGTAAATTCAGGAAATTTTTCATTTTTTGTTACAAAAAACTGTTTTATAAATTATTAATCATTTAGCAGATTCATTAGATTATATCAGGGTTACTAAGTCTGTGCTTTTAAAATATATTAGCTACCTGAATTTTATTACTATAACACTGACTGGCAAAGAAAACTGGAAACTTTTTCCCTTCCAAATGATTTCACTTTGAGAAACCAATAGGCAGCAAGTTTTAGCCCTTTCTGGACTAAATTCTCCTTTCTTTTAGACGTCCTCTAAGAATTTGTATCACGTCTGTTGGTGATTTGAAAAATCTATGACTCTAGGGGAAAAAAATGGTATTTTTAAATTATTTCTACTTTTCCAAAATTGTTTTCAAAGAAGCCACAACGAAAAGAATAGCAATTTTTAACATTCCAGCATCACAGGGCCAAATGCTTTGTTTGTGCTTTGTATTCTTTGTTTTTTTTTTTAAAAAAAAAATCTGTCCAGTTTCATTTCTGAGTTTTACTGAAACCTTACCAAGTTTTCCGTGCAGGCTTCAGTGCTTTAGATAGTCCCCGTTTTGTTCTTTGATCTCCTGTTTTAGTCCTCCAGAGTCAAAGTGGAAGTCGAAATTAAACCTTACTCATTCCCAACTTTGAAGGATGAGAAGCTAGAGGCAGTTAAAACGTTAAGAGCAAAAATATTCAAAGCATTTATAACATACTTGATCAAGTTTTAAATTCTAGCTACTATATGAAAGAAGGGATTATCCTGTTATAGACATTATAACAGGGGTTGATGCTTTTCTTACTTATGTCTAAGACTGGAGTACAAGGTCAAGTGCATGCATGCATGTTAAGTTGCTTCAGTTGTATCTGACTCTTTGCCACCCCATGGACTGTAGCCCACCAGGCTCCGCTGTCCATGGTGATTCTCCGGTAACAATACTAGAGTGGGCTGCCATGCCCTCTTCCAGGGGATCCTCCCAACTGAGGGATCAAACCCATGTCTCCAGCGTTGCAAGGCGAATTCTTTAACACTGAGACACAGGGGAAGCCCACAAGGTCAAAAACAGCAACGAAAGAGATCTTAATATAAAACATAGAACTATGTCCCCTTCCCTGCCAAAAAGTGTTCTTGACCTCCCTCTGCACCTAAATAAAACCTAGATTCCTTACTATGGGTTGGTGGCCATTTAACTACACAACTGAATCCCTTTCCTATGTGAAGGAAGATCCCCATCTTGTGAGTCTTCTTAAAGCCAAGGATCCAAGCATTTCATTCTCCACTCCCAGCCAGCGAGGGCACACAGCCATGACCTATGTTTAGCCAGGTGGGCGCCTCCAGGTGGGATGCTCAGTTCTGAAAGGAAGTCACAAAGCTGTCAAGATAGGTCAGAAATTCTTCCTTACTGACATTAATCAGCAGCACTAACTATCCAGCGGAGGCTCAAACACCAGCATCACCTAAGAGATAATTTCTCCTCTACCATTCCTTGTACCTGCTCATTTTCCAATCCTATTCTCCACAGTTCCCATCAATTGTGGATGCAGAGACTCTCTACTACATTCTTTTTTTTTAATTAATTTACTTTTTAATTGGAGGCTAATTACTTTACAATATTGTAGTGGGTTTTGCCATACATTCACATGAATCAGCCATGGGTGTACATGTGTCCCCCATCCTGTACCCCCCTCCCACCCTCCTCCCCATCCCATCCCTCATGGTCACCCCGGTCCTGAGCACCCTGTCTCATGCATCGAACCTGGACTGGCGATCTATTTCACATATGGTAATATACATGTTTCAACGCTATTCTCTCAAATCATCACACCCTCGCCTTCTCCCACAGAGTCCAAAAGTCTGTTCTTTACATCTGTGTCTCTTTTGCTGTCTCGCATATAGGGTCATCGTTACCATCTTTCTAAGTTCCATATATGTGCATCAATATAATGTATTGGTGTTTTTCTTTCTGATTTACTTCACTCTGTATAATAGGCTCCAGTTTCATCCACCTCATTAGAACTGATTCAAATGCATTCTTTTTAATGGCTGAGTAATATTCCATTGTGTGTAAGTACCACAGCTTTCTTATCCATTCTTCTGCCGATGGACATCTTGGTTGCTTCCATGTCCTGGCTATTGTAAACAGTGCTGCGATGAACATTGGGGTACACGTGTCTCTTTCATTTCTGGTTCCTCGGTGTGTATGCCCAGCAGCAGGATTGCTGGGTCGTATGGCAGTTCTATTTCCAGTTTTTTAAGGAATCTCCACACTGTTCTCCATAGTGGCTGTACTAGTTTGCATTCCACTACATTCTTTAGCATAAATTTCTTTCTGCTCAGGATAGCTCTTATGCCTTCCTTTGGCAAACACTGACTGATCCATGGCCTATGAATACTCATTTTTATCAAATTCTCCCCAGGGTCGTTGACTGTATTCAGGTTCACTGGACTTTTTTCAGTTACTCAAACATTCGAATCTGCTTTCCTTCCTTTTCTGCCCATCCAGTTTCACCCAAAAGAGGTCTTTTTTTTTTCCTTCCTCACATGGCTAGCTCATTCCTTCTTTCAGATCTCAATTCAAATACCACTAATTCAGAGGGACCATACAATGTGTAGAAATGACCCAACAGCCGTGTTGCTTCCTTCTTTTCTCCTTCTCTTTTTTCTTCCTTTGCATGCATTTTAGTCCATAACTTGGCAACTGTTAATTTCTGGGAAGCATACAAACAGCAAATCACATATTCCTTAGGTCATAAATAAAGAAGAGGCTAAAATTCTATATCTACCACCATTATCACATTAACTGAACATATATTGCATGCAGAATGTGCATCACTTTGAACATGAAGTTTAGTGTTAACAAAGGTATAAATATCACTCTTTGTGTAAATTTTCTTACTACAAGTAGTCAGGGGTAATCCTCAAGCGGTAAGATAAATTATACGAAGAGTCAGGTTTGAACAAAAGGAGACCGGAAACTTAGAAATATTTGAAATTCTAAAAATCAGAATGTAGTCTTTAATCTGAATGCTATAAACTTTATGCCAAAGAACATTTTCTTGATAGTTATTTTAATGCCAGTAAAACAAAAGACTGATGGCTCAGGTTTTTCTCTAGATAAACAAGCTTAAAAGGCTTTCTGCTGGGCTTTGTTAAAACAAGAGTATTACAAGATTCTTACATTTTCCCTATGCTTCGGGACATTAAAATGAATATTTTCCTACCATAAATTAGAAATCCTGAGACTTGGGGGGCACTGAATTAATCTGTGCTGAAGAAGCATGTAAAGATGACAACAGAGATTGAAGGATCACCTCGGCTTGCTGGAGACCCCTGTGTGGTGGATATATATCGTAAGTATGATATGGGTATTATATATGTACTGTGGGATGTTAGCGTAGAGCCTTCTGAGGAAGGCACACTGGAAATCTGCAATAGGCATGCTAAAGAGCATAAGACTTGGGCACAATGCCCATTTATGGAATAAAAAAAATGATTTTTTTCCTCACTGGAGCAAGGAGAAGGGTGCCTCCAGATTTTGTCAGTTCCACTTCACATTATTATGCTCTTCAACCCCTGCATTACAGCACTGGTATGCAAGTGAGCACTCCTAATAATAGCCTCTCCACTATTAGAAGTGGGCCTTTTTCATTTTTCACCAAATTATAAAATAGCTTCCCATTATAACTTATGTTCTGTATACTCCAGCCAAGACTTTTTTCTCATCTTAAAATGCTCTGCTTTAAATGGGCCTCTAATGTATAATTTTATTGTTTGAGCATTTCGTTTTCTTTTTGATTTATGTTTCTTTATAGCTGGTTAGACAGCTCTTTGTGATCTTTTGATGAAAGATTCTACATAAATAAAATTGACTGAGAAGAGAGACCTTGATGCTAGCTTCGAAGAACGCACTCTGCACTCTGCGAACTGGAGATCGAGATTCATATCTCAAATGAAAGATTCAAAGAAAGCTCTAGTGTTCCTTCTTTCTAATTTTTATTTTTAAAAATTTTATTTTAAAACTTAATGTTAGTAATTTTACCCTATGCTGAATTTAACCTGCTATATAGTGTCTGAAGGGGTGGTTTGGGATTTTTTTTTTTACCATAATGTATCAAACTGCTAAGACTACAATAAAGAAACTACAATAAAGAAATAATTGTAATCATTATGCTGACTGAATTTAATATAACTTAGCCTTTAAACTTCCAATTTAAAATAGATAGATATGATATGTAGAACAGACAACTAAATAGATGCTATCATTTGGAAAGCAATAGTTATCTAAAAACTTTGAGATCTTTATGCTATTTCCAAAATAACCTTAAGAAAATTTTTTAGTATTTCCTTATTTATAGTCTACATTCATTTAGTTTTAATTGTCAATGAATCACTGATGCTACCTAAGAAAACCCCTCTTTTCTTCTACACTTTCAGATACTCATGTCTTCATGATTATCTGATTTATTTTTTATCCTTCACCTAGAGCATCAATCAATAGAATCTGCCTTGTTTAAGGAGAAATCTGAACTTTTTGCAGTGAACTTTAGAAAAATAGTGTATACTTGTTGTAGTTTGTATTTTAACCTAAATATTCTTTTCTTTCTGTTTTTCTTCTCTAAAATAGCAACATTCCATTTTGAATAATAACAACTGCTATTATTAACAACTGTTTTTTGAAGAATCATCATGAAATATAAAGATAAAGAACAAATTTTAACCTGATAAATCTAGGTGTTTAGGATCCCCTTAACTCATTTACATAATAACATTAATAGAAAATATTTATTGAGCACAAACAATGGTTGGGCAACATGCTAAGCAGCATTAGGTCATCATCTTATTTCCTTTTAACCAAACAAATCTATGACATGGCTACCATAGTGTTCCAGTTCAATGGAGAGTCAGCTGGGTTGGAAATTGAGATGAAACTAAGAACACTGGAAGGAGATAAATGCAGAGGGGCTGGGAGAAAAAGGTGAAAAAACATGTATCAATCTATGACTCGGGGAAGGCTCCTCAGAATGAGAAAAAAATGGAAGCATCCTGAGACCTCCCTGGCTGTCCAATGGTTAAGACCTCACCTTCCAATGTAGGGGGTGCAAGTTCAATCCCCGGTCAGAGAGCTAAGATTGCACATGGCTTTCGGTCAAAAATCAAATCAAAACATAAAACAGAAGAAATACGGTAACAAATTCTATAAAGATTTTAAAAAATGGTTCACACCAAAAAAAAACCAGTTTTAAAAAATAAAATTTATAAGTCCTAATAACATACAAAAGATATGGTACACAAAAATTAAGATTGTAGAACTATAAATGTTACACAGTTAGCATTTTTTAGACATTATAAAGTACTAAGTAATGAATGTACTTCTCATCTTATAATAGTGGTAAATTTAAATTAGTTTTAGTTTTCTTTAGCATGTTTTTAGTTATCAATGTGATAAAAATGGAAAATTATAAATTCATTATTGGATAATAAAGGGACACTGACAATATATGTTTTCAGGGAAAGTTATTTTAAATTAAAACATATGAAAATTTAAAGTTAGGTTTAATATGAAGATTTAGGGCAAAAAATACATTTTAGAAATTATATAGTAATTTAACGGAGATCACTGAAAAATATGTATGCTTTTCAATCTATAATGGAATGTTCTACGTTGAACTCTTTAAAGTAAAGCATGTAATTTTTGCCTCCTTCATACATGTCCTCCACCATTATACTGTAGAACTGTTTCAAGGCAGATTTCAGTTTTGTGGAATACCATAAATGAATTTCAGTGAAAAGTTATTGATGAGGGTTATTAGGATAGGAAAGTCTATGCTTTGATAACAAACAACCCCAAAACCTCACTGACTTAACATCACAAAGTTTATTTCTTGTTCATATTATACATCCAATACATTTCATCTGCTCCATGCAATCACTGAGAGATCCACACTGACAAGTGGATGACACATTGATCCACACTGATGAGAGCATAACCTTACCACATGAAAAAGAACTCACTGGCGAGGAAAGTGGAAGAGAGAGAAATGGCTCACAAGCAATTAAATCCTTCATGCCATGGAAACACTAACCACAATGACCCTGCTGAACTGCAAGAAAGCTGAGACATATCTTTTCTCTTGCTTCTGGACGAGAACAAGATATTGGTGGGTACTGGTAATGTCTCCCATGGTGGCTTTTGTTGTTTCCTATTGTTAAACATCCTAATAGCTCTTCATCCAAGATCCTAACTCTACAACAGAGTAGGGAAAGAACAGAGGAATTTCAGACAGGACCTGAACCTCCAGGCTTGTCTTTCCCACAACCAGTTGGTTATACAAATTTGGATGGGTATGTTCAACTCTCTGGATCTTGGTTGCTATAGCTACAAAGGAAGAAGCCTGGACTAGATGATCCCTAATATTCTATAGGACTAAAATTTTGTGACTCTATTGCACACTTTCACACCAAATAAAATAATTATTAAGCTAGTCATAAAAATATTTCCAAAGTTTTTTACTTCACAAAAACTCAACAGAGATCTAATTCGTGGTTTGGTCTCAATTTTATGTATATTTTATAAATATATATATATGTATATATATATGCATATATTTCCCTGGAGAAGGGAAAGTCTACTGTTGGAGAAGACTCTTGAGAGTCCCGTGAACTGCAAGGAGATCCAAACAGTCAATCCTAAAGGAAATCAGTTC
The DNA here is from genome assembly GCA_024291935.2 of Okapia johnstoni. NCBI lineage: Eukaryota > Metazoa > Chordata > Mammalia > Artiodactyla > Giraffidae > Okapia > Okapia johnstoni. The sequence goes on from CM044317.1 coordinate 47,925,625, forward strand.
TGAATATTCATTGGAAGGACTGATGCTAAAGCTGAAACTCCAATACCTTGGCCACCTAATGTGAAGAACTGACTCATTGGAAAAGATCCTGATGATGGGAAAGATTGAAGGCAGGAAGAGAAGGAAATGACAGAGGATGAGATGGTTGGATGGCATCACCGACTCAATGAACATGAGTTTGAGCAAGCTCTGAGAGTTGGTGATGGACAGGGAAGCCTGGCATGCTGCAGTCCATGCTGCAGTCACAATGAGTTGGACACAACTGAGCAACTGAACTGAACTGAACTGATGAAATGCTGAGGCATGAACACCTGCTAGTTGCATACCTAAGCAGGCATTTTCAGAACTGTTGTATCAATACACCAGTTCCCCAACCCTCGGAAACAATAATCCAAGATGAGTCCCTCTTCCTAGAGATCCCCTGTGTGATTAAGTTACAGATACTCTCAGTGACAGCTGACTTGATAGCTACTTATCTTCTCTGTTCTGCTTCCCCCATTTCCCTACCAGTATTCCTTACACTTCCCACCCAAACTTCTTACAACTCAAACTTATATCCCAGGACCTATTTCAGGGAAAGCCCAAACTAAGTCAAAAACTAGCAGTTTTGATTTCCTATTTTGTGATATATTCTACTTCATTTAATCCCCACAACAACTCTCTGAGAAAAATTATTGTACAGATGAGAATAACATAGTACATTAATTACAGATATGGAAATGGAGGTCAGTCATCAGGTCCAGGGCATGCTCACTCACTCCACCTGAAGTTCTGTTCCTGGTACAATACGGCTCTGTTCAGGGGTGCCTGTGAGCATCTCCTTATAACCTCCACTTAACCCTGCAGAAAATTCTGAGCCCCTAATCCACTCAAACACTAAAAATCTGTTTTCTTTTGCCACTTCAAATTCCTGATGGAACTGCATGGTATTCATAAATAAATATATTTCTTCTATACCTATTGCCTAATTTTCAATAAGCCAGCCCTGATTTCTGTCAGGCCCTAGGCTTATAGGCCAGTGCTTATTTTCATGGCTGATTAATGGTTCTGATTAGTCCTCCAAGCAGGAAATCCAATATCCCTTAGGGGAACCCTAAAGATGCAGATGACCGTGAATTCAAGGAAGCCTATTCACAACAGAAATCAATGGAGAAAGGAGGCAATGTTAATGTAGACAACAGTTCTACCAGCTTCTAAATGCAAGTGCTCAGACAGAGGCAGTGGAGGGAGGGGAGGGGATAACAGAGAATGTATTCAGAATACCCAATTGCAGTTTCATCACTCTAAAAGCCAGCTTTAACAACTCCCTTCCCAATGTGGAAATTTAAAGCTTCCTTTTTGTGAATTTTGACTGGTTTATAGCCCTGAAAGAAAATTTCACCCCTCTCAGAGATTACCTCTTGGATTGAATGTGTATCCAGGGGCAGAGAAGGCTTGAGTTCACAGAAACCACATCACAACCACAGCATGGGCATCATTCAAGTAATTTCAAGACCATGGAATTTAAAAAATAAAAACCTGTAGAAATGTGAAAATTATGCTAATTTCTATAACAGGTAGAATGCAGTTATCACTTTTAAGATGATCATAAAGTTTTCTAATGGGTTTTTAATGGAATAGATTTTTTTTTTCAATCCAACAATTATTACTCTCCTTTAGCCATGATTTAATTATTCTGTTGGTCAGTTCTTTACAAATACCAGGATAATCGCGCACCCCTTCCACCTCCTTCTGATCATCCTATGGAGCCCATCATAACAGAGTGGGCAGTAGTGAAGGTTGTTCAAGGTCATTACCCTGAGGAAGAGGGACTTTGCTCAGTAACTGGTTGTCTCTCTTCTCTCCCATGCCTGACTCAGCACCGAGAACTATATCTTCACAGAAGACCATCTTTTCTTTAACCTCTGCAAGCTCCATGTAGGCTGTTAAACAGCAGCCTGAAGTCAAAGGACTTGTACTTGGTTTATGAATCAGAAAAACTTACATCTACATTTTGAAACATTAGCCAGCAACAATTATCATTCCTGTTGGTGCCCAATTCTGTACTAGGCCACAGATGGGCTACAAAATGGCTATTACCACTTATATTTGAATAGTATATTACATATACATGGCTTCAAAATAGTGTCTTAAGTTCTCTGCCAGTACAAGAAATTGATGGGAAAGGACAGGATATAGGAGTTGACAGGTGTCTAGTCCCACCTACATCAAATGTTGTTACTTAATTTGTTTCTTTAATTCACATAATCATACTATAAAGAAAATCTTTTACACTGGAAAGCACAACCAAGAATCAGCTTAATATTGGAAACTTCATATACTGGCCATTTTAAGAGTAGCCTTTCCTCCCTTATGCTACATACACACACGCGCGTGCGCACACACACACATACACATTCACAACTAACCTGCAGATGAGACAGTCACCAAAAGAGAAGCACTTCAAGTGCCACAAAAAGTAATGTATGTACAGCACTAGCTTACTACATGGGTAAAAGCAGAAAGGTAATAGTCGCTTGTGCCTGTGGGAGACATCTGTTGATTCTGCCAGCCAGTGTTCATACTCCAAATTTCCTTGAGCACACCCAAACTCTACTTTCAACCCATGTATTTGGACAGAATTAACCTGACTGCCAATTCCAAGAATAGCTCCTGATTGGCCTAAACCAATTAGCATAGCTCATTCCTCTCAAAGTGACTGGGGACGGGCCTGTTACCTAATCTGAACCAATGTGACCTTGGCGGGGGCTTTTAGAACAGATACAAGGATCCTTCCCAGATGGACTTGAACTTCAAAGCGTGTAGGATAGAACTGCAACTCTCATCTTTACTCCACATGAATTCTTAGAAGGGGAGCAAAACCAACGAATAGAAAGAAGCCAAGTCCTGATCACCTTCACTCAGCCATGATTAAAAAGCAACACTCCTGGACCATTTTGTTACCTGAGCCAATAAGACAGCTTCTTGATTTAATCCAGATTAGACTCAGTTCTCTGTTACTGGCAATCAAGAATCCTAAATGAAACAATGTATATGTCTTCTCTTCTTCCATGAATTCAACAAACTTGTATAAACCTGACATTGATGTACTTGCATCACAACATACAAATTCCCAGTATCATTCATCTTGTTGGCACTTGGTACCTATATGCGTGGGCTTCCCAGTGGCTCAGTGGTAAAGAATCTGCCTACAGTGCAGGAGCCACAGGAGATATGGGTTCGATCCCTGGGTTGGAAGATCCCCTAGAGGAGGGCATAGCAACTCACTTCGGTATTCTTGACTGGAGAAACCTATGGACAAAGGAGCCTGGCAAGCTACAGTTCATTGGGTCACAAAGACTCTGTCTTTCATACACGGAATTACTTCAAAAATGCAGACAAGGACTAGTGCAAGGCAACAAAGGTGAGTGCAGGACTGACCTTCAAGTCTAAAATCTAGAATTTTAGAAGTATGTGACATAGTCTACTAAAATCAACAAACATGGCATAAAAATTGATTCACATAAATTCTAAGAACATGTGACTTCAGAATTATACGCCAGATTTGACAAATTCATCAAAAGTTTTCCACAAAAGTTTGCACTGCCCCTTTCCAAGGTGACATATGATCCTGCAGAACCACTACCACTGTCCCAAATATTTGGTCTTCAAAAGCTAGTAGCACATTTAATTATTTTTTTTGGCCACACCACACTGAAGCATGCGGGATCCTAGTTCCCCAACCAGGGATCAAACCTGTGCCCCTGCATTGGAAGTGTGGAATCTTTACCACTGGACCACCAGGGAAGTCCCTCATTTGAGTGTTTTTAACTGTGTGAAATCTTTATTCTTAAAGAGAGGACTTGATTTTTGGAAATAAAATTTATTCAGTGTTAAATCTTGTAAAAGAGAAGGCTAAAAGAACTGCAAATGTATTTCAAACACACAGTATTACATAAACTTCTAAAGATGGCTTCTTAGAAGAAAAATAGTGCTTGGATAAACATTTAAGATTTTGCAGGCTTGTAAAAAAAAAATACCAATCTTATTAGTTTTGGTCTAGTCTATTGAACTTAAGATTTTCCTCCTCAAGATATCAAGTTACAAAATAACAAAATTATGCAGAATTTGGCCTATAATCAAAGCTATTTATATTTTGGGGCCTCTGGTCCTGCATATTTTAAGAGTAATTTGAGACTAAACTTAATAATGCAGTTTCACTAACAATTCCAAAATTTGTGATTATCCATTAAACAAAGAAACATCACTCATGGTATTTTCTTCCTGAATATTTGAATGATATGAAAACTAAGCTTAAAATATGAATTTTGAAGAAATATTTCTAAAAATAGACTAATTGGGATAAAACACAAATTTACACATTAATGCCATGCATCCTGATGGAAAAGAACATCTTAAAACTTGCACCAGCCTGAAGACGTTTAATGAGGTGCTATTAATATAAATAAGGTTTCATTTCTTAGTCAAATAAAGCATGTCATGGAGTGAAGGAAAGCTGTCATGGAAAATAAAAGTCAGATTTCTTTCAAACTGTTCTGTACTTCTTATCAATATACCTTTGGGGTCAGCCCTACATGGAACTGGAAACTCCAAGATAAGACGCAAGTTTCTAGCTCTGACTCAATGGCTGGATTGGAGAAAGAGAAGGCAAGTAAGAATATTTCTCAGTAATCTTCCCCAATTTTTTTCACAGCTCTATTATGAATTTGACTTCACATACAAAGGTATAATGTCAATTACACTTAAAATTAACTCATTAAAAATTTTAAATATCATATCATTGTTGTTCAGTCACTAGATTTGTCCAACTTTTTTAGACACCATGGACTGCAGTATGCCAGGCTTCCCTGTCCTTCACTATCTCCTCAAGTTTACTCAGACTTATGTCCATTGGGTCGATGATGCCATCCAACCATCTCATCCTCTGTCATCCCCTTCTCCTCCTGCCTTCAGTCTTTCCCAGCATCAGGGTCTTTTCCAGTGAGTCAGTTCTTCACATATAGTTGCCAAAGTATTGGAGCTTCAGCTTCAGCATTAGTCCTTCCAATGAATATTCAGGACTGATATCCTTTAGAACTGGCTGGATTGATCTCCTTGCTGTCCAAGGGTCTCTCAAGAGTCTTCTCCAGCAACATAGTTCGAAAGCATTGATTCTTTAGCACTCAGCCTTCTTTATGGTCCATCTCTCATATCCACACATTACTACTGGAAAAACCATAGCTTTGACTATATGGACCTTTTTTGGCAAAGTGATGTCTCTGCATGTTAATATGCTGTCTAGGTTTGTCAGAGCTTTTCTTCCAAGGAGCAAGACTCTTTGAATTTCATGGCTGCAGTCACCATCTGCAGTGATTTTGGAGACTAAGAAAATAAAATCTGCCACTGTTTCCACTTCTTCCCCATCTATATTCCATGAAATGATGAGACTAGATACCATCATTTTAGTTGAGTTTTTTAAATGTCACAGATAGGTACTATCTAAAGTTCAGAATGTATTTAAACAGGTAACAGATATTACTGCCCATTTTCTTTGGACACATAGAATAATAATATTGCTGAAAGTGCCTCCCAGACAAGTATGGACCACCTGCTCTTCTGTAAGGGAAGAGAAGTCATGATACAGGCATTGTTGATGCAGTGATTCCTAGGTAGTCATTACTTATTATCAATGCCAAAATTAGATTCCCATTTTTTACTTTGTAAGACAGTGGGTGTCTATTGCCCTAAGCCTCATACTGCACAAGTCCAGCTATGCTGGAAGGGCATTTAAAAGGCAGTGGCAGCAGCAACATTCCGGTAACAGCTCAACTTACACAGCTCATGCCAATCACATCCTCTAAGCAGATGCACCTTGTTCAGCCTCAAACTTGACCCTGCCCAAGGTCAATCAAGGACATTGTGTAGCACACATCTACCAGTGGACAATCATCAAGCTTATTTCTTCCCTTGTTGGTATATATTTTACTGAAAAATAGTTGATTTATAATATGCTATTTTCAGGTATATAGCAGAGATTCAGAGATATATATACCTATGTGTGTGTGTATATATCAGTTTTACCTGTTTTTGAACTTCATATAAATAGTCAAAAATAGCTCCTCTTTTGTGTATGGCTTCTTTTGCTCAATGTTATAATAGGAGATTCATCAATGTTAAATGTACAAAAGTAGTTCATTCCTTTTCATTGTAATATAGTATTAGATTCTATGTGTATGCCAAGCAACTTTTTATTTTAAAAAAGTGAACTTTCATTAAATGCATTTCATGTCTTATTAGACTCTAATTCTCAATTTTGTTTGTCTATTTTTTAATCTTCCCTAGTTGTGCTTTTGGTGGAGTGGTGAAATATATTGTTTGAAAATGAATTTATGTGAAGAATTGATTGAAATTGAATGATATCAGAGGTAAAAGATAATTTTCCTGTCTCCTAACTGACTACTTAGAGAAAAGATCTATTTACAAAGGTATAGGATTCAAGGAGTTTCAGATCTTGACCATGAACTCAATGTGTAATCTTGTTCCATCTCTTTGCCCAACATCATACTCATCTATACAATCTGTGTCACTGTCAAACAACAACAACAATAATAATAATAGGTATTAAATATACAAATTAGATTAAGTGGTAAAACAAGAAAAATTTAATTCATATGATGTGAAGACTTGCTAAGTATTTCAAGTATTACTTCATTTATTTGCAAGCTAATAGTTATTGAAAACCTACTCTGCCCATTGCTATAAGGAGTGTGGGTAATATATACATAATGCTGAGTACTTAGCATATACCATAGGAAGATTTTAAACAAATAACCTCATTTAATCTTTTCCTGTGAAATTGATGCTACTATTAAACAGATTTTACACATGAGGCCCAGAGAGGTTAAGAAATCTGCTCAAATGCTGTGCAATGTGGCCAAAAAAGAAAAAGAAAAAAATAATAAAATAAAATTGTTAAAAAAAACTTTTTTTAAGAAATTTGTTCAAGACCTCATGGCCAGCTATGAAATTAGCAATATGCTGCAAAAATGATTTGCAGATGAAATCAATTTAATAAATAAAGTTAAAATGATAGCTTAAAATGTTGCTATGATATTAGAGATGTACACAAAATATGTATAAGGACATGTATTGCAGTGCAATACCAAAAAAACTTTGGAAATTACCTAAGTAACTAACAGTAAGATTTGTTAAACAATGATTGATCTACACAGTGCAAGAATTGAAGCCACTGACAACCACATTATTAAAAATATCTAACAGCATGGGGAAATGGTTACAATGTGTCTTTAGGTGGAAAAAATAAAACAGACCATAAAAGAAAGACTATGGACAATATACTACTGATTCTGTTAAAGTCGTGTGAGTACGTGTGTGTTTATGGGTGTGTGGAGGTTTTGATCCTTTAGACAACGATATCCATTCCCCATTCTTCTTGATAACAACTCTCCACCTTTCATCTGGTATCTGTGATTTCCTGTGCAGCCTATGTTCTCAGAAAAAGTTGTTCCTGGAGTCACTCAGCTCCTAGGGTGAGTCTTGTCTGACATGAGCAAATCCTCAATTCCATAACTGAATCAGGGATAAGCCCACAATTCAGGCCCACGAGACATCAGATTTTTCTGGGAGGAAAGGAAAACAGTGTCCTGGCTCTTCAGAGAAGGCAACTAAAAGGGCCATCCTGCCTTTCTCTAGTTAGTACAGCGAAAAGAGTATGACACCAGAACCAGAGCAGCCATCTGCCCTCATAAGAGAACTAAGCTGAGGCCAAGGCCAGGTGAAGAGGAGGCCAAGCTGTGAGGACCACTGGGAAGGAAGGTCAGGGTCCTGCTGGAGGACCCACCTATAGCCAGAGAGAGACAACCGCAACGGGCTCAACTCCACAAGCCAACAAATTCTTCTTTCTGCTTAATCCAGTTGAATGAGAGTTGTTACATCTTAGAGTTTTAAACATTTTTTTTTAATGTGGACCATTTTTAAAGTCTTTAATGAATTTGTTACAATATTGTTACTGTTTCATGCTTTGGTTTTTTTGGCCATGAGGCATGTGGGATCTTAGCTTTCTGACCAGGGATCAAACCCACATCCCCTGCATTGGAGGGTGAAATCTTAACCACTGAACTTCCAGGGAAGTCCCACAACTTATAGTTTTAATTGAACAGACCTGTGTACAAAGATTGGGGATGCCTGGGGTTTTCTCTTTATGCTTTTCTCTATGTTGCATGCTCTCTGCAATATTTTATCATCAGGAAGAAAAACAAATATTATTTTAAGTAGTCCATTCAAATGCTTCCCATGAAATACATCTCTTGATTACTAATATCAGGCAGTACACTGAGCTCACCAAGGACCTGAAAAATCAGTCATTTTTGCATAATCTTAGTATCTGGGAGAGTGATGATAATAACACCACACATTTGTATGATAAGAACTTATGATTTTTCAAGCACTTTCCAATTTGGTAAACTAAAGAGGTTCCTCCTGAGAAACCTGTATGCAGGTCAAGAAACAACAGTTAGAACCAGACATGGAACAACAGACTGGTTCAAAATTGGAAAGGGTGTACGTCAAGACTGTATATTGTCACACTGTTTAACTTATATGTGGAGTACATCATGCATAATGCCATGCTAGAAGAAGCACAAGCTGAAATCAAGATTGCCAGAAGAAATATCAATAACCATCAGATATGTAGATGATACCACCCTACTGGCAAATAGTGAAGAGGAATTAAGAGCCTCTTGATGAACATGAAAGAATAGAGTGAAAAAGCTGCCTTAAAACCCAATATTCAAAAAACTAAGATCATGGTATCTGGTCCCATCAGTTCAGTTCAGTTCATTTCAGTCACTCAGTCATGTCCAATTCTTTGTGACCCCATGGACTGCAGCACACCAGGCTTTCCTGTCCATCACCAACTCCTGGTGCTTGCTCAAACTCATGTCTATCAAGTCAGTGATGCCATTCAAACGTCTCATCATCACCTGCCTTCAATGTTTCCCAGCATCAGGGTCTTTTCAAATGAGTCAGTCCTTTGCATCAGGTTGCCAAAGTATTGGGGCATCAGCATCAGTCCTTCCAATGAATATTCAGGACTGATTTTCTTTAGGATTGACTGGCTTGATCTCCTTGGAGTCCACGGGACTCTCAAGAGTCTTCTCCAGCACCACAGTTCAAAAGCATCAATTCTTCAGTGGTCAGCTTTCTTTATGGTCCAACTCTCATATCCATACATCTACTGGAAAAAATCATAGCTTTGACTATACGGACCTTTGTAGGCAAAGTCTCTGCTTTTTAATATGCTTTCTAGGTTGGTCATAGCTTTTCTTCCAAGGAACAAGCATCTTTTAATTTCAGGGATGCAGTCACCATCTGCAGTGATCTTGGAGCCCAAGAAAATAAAATCTGTCATTGTTTCCAATTTTTCCCCATCTATTTGCCATGAGGTGATAGAACCAGATGCCGTGATCTTAGTTTCTTGAATGTTGAGTTTTAAGCCAGCTTTTTCACTTTCCTCCTTCACCTTCATCAAGAGGTTCTTTAGTTCCTCTTCACTTTCTGCCATAAGGGTGATGTCATCTGCATATCTGAGGTTATTGATATTTCTCCCCACAGTCTTGATTCCAGCTGTGCTTCATCCACCCTGGTGTTTTGCATGATGTACTCGGCATGTAAGTTTAATAAACAGGGTGATAATATACAGCCTTGATGTACTCCTTGTCCAATTTGGAACCAGTCTGTTGTTCCAAGTCCGGCTCTAACTATATACAGAATTCTCAAGAGGCAGGTAAGATGTTATGGTATTCCCATCTCTTGAAGAATTTTCCACAGTTTGTTGTGATCCACACAGTCAAAGGCTTTGGCATAGTCAATAAAGCAGAAGTAGATGTTTTTCCAGAACTCTCTTGCTTTTTCAATGGGCCAATGGATGTTGGCAATTTGATCTCTGGTTCCTCTGCCTTTTCTAAATCCAGCTTGAAATCTGGAAGTTCTTGGTTCATGTATTGCTGAAGCCTGGCTTGGAGAATTTTGAGCATTGCTTTGCTAGCATATGAGATGAGTGCAACTGTGCAGTAGTTCTTTGGCATTCTTTGGCATTGCCTTTCTTTGGGATTAGAATGAAAACTGACCCTTTCTAGTCCTGTGGCCACTGCTGAGTTTTCCAAATTTTCTGGCATATTGAGTGCAGCACTTTCACAGCATCATCTTTTAGGATTTGAAATAGCTCAGTTGGAATTCCATCAGATCCACTATCTTTGTTCGTAGTGATGCTTCCTAAGGCCCACTTGACTTTGCACTTCAGGATGTCTGGCTCTAGGTAAGTGATCACACCACCCTGGTTATCTGGGTATTAAGATCTTTTTTGTATAATTCTTCTGTGTAGTCTTGGCACCTCTTCTTAATATCTTCTGCTTCTGTTAGGTCCATACCATTTCTGACCTTTATTGCGCCCATCTTTGTAAGAAAACTTCCCTCGATATTTCTAATGTTCTTAAATAGAATTCTAGTCTTTCCCAGTCTATTGTTTTCCTCTATTTCTTTGCATCGATCACTGATAAAGGCTTTCTTATCTCTCCTTGCTATTCTTTGGAACTTTGCATTCAGATGGGTATATCTTTCTTTTTCTCCTTCTGGCCCCTCACTTAATGACAAATAGACAGGGAAATAATGGAAACAGTGACAGATTTTATTTTCTCCAAAAGTCATTATGGATGGTGACTGTAGCCATGAAATTAAAAGATGCCTGGTCCTTGGGGAAAAAGCTATGACAAGCCTAGACATCATATTAAAAAGCAGACACATGGCTTTGCTGACAAAGGTCCATATAGTCAAAGTTATGGTTTTCTCAGTAATTATGTACGGTGAGAGTTGTACCATAAAGAAGGCCGAGTGTCGAAGAATCAATCCTTTCAAACTGCGTGGTGCTGGAAAAGACTCTTGAGAAACCCTTGGACAAAAAGGAGATCAAACCAGTCAATCCTAAAGGAAATCAACCCTGAATATTCATTGGAAGGACTGATGCTGAAGCTACTTTGGCCACCTGATGGGAAGATCCATTGGAAAAGAACCTGATGCTGGGGAAGATTGAGGGCAAGAGAAGAAGCGGGTGACAGAGGATGAGATGGTTGGATGGCATCATTGACTCAATGGACATGAATTTGAGCAAACTCCAGGAGATAGTGAAGGATAGGGAAGCCTGGCATGCTGCAGTCCACGGGATCACAAAGAGTCGGACACAACTTAGCAATTGAACAACAGCAAACATATCTATGTGTTAGGTTAAGAGCACGTGAATGAGACCCCTATGAGGTCACAAAGTACATTTCATTTTTATACTTGGCACAAGGGTACACAACATTCCCCAAGCCTCCCTGGTAGCCTGCCTAGCAGTGGGGTGACCCCATGACCTAACTCAGCCTAATGGGCAATGAGCAGAGTGATAGGCGCTGGTCTAGGACCAATCTAGAAAATCCCCCCACAAATGATGATTTTCTCCTTTCACGTTTGCTCATCAGGTACAGAGGATCTTAACCTAAATGTCAAGAAAAGAACCTCAAGGCCCTAGAATTAGTTAAAGCCACAGGATGGAAGGTTCTTGGATCCTTAATTAACTAAGTAGAATGCCCTGTGCTAATGCGTTAGAACTGAGCAAGAAATTAAATTTTACCTTACTAAGCAGCACTGGTCACAGTTCTCCAGAGAAACAAAAACAGTAGGATATGTATGTGTATCTATAAAGAGATAGAGATTTATTTTAAGGAATTGGCTCACGTGATTGTGGAAGCTGACAAGTCAAAAATTGCAGGGTAGGCCAGCAGGGCTGGAAACAGAGGGTAAGAGCTGGTAGAATTGGAGTCTGAAGGCCTTCTGCTGACAGAATTCCCTTCTCCTCCAGGGAGGACACTCTTTTTTCTAGTCAGGCCTTCAAAAGATTGAGCGAGGCCCACCCACATTCTGGAGCATAATCTGCTTTCCTCAAAGAATTTTATCTAAGAAAATACCCTTACAGAAACATCTATAACAATTTTTGACCAAACACCTGGATATCGGGGCTTGGCCAAGTTGACATAAAATGAATCATCACATAAGGCAATGGTCAACACTCTCCGGCATTGAGTGTAATTTTTGCTGAGGAATTGGACTTCTGGGCTCTTCTGATGAATCTCATTAAATGTCCAGTATCACTATTGCTCCCTTAGTCATAAATGTGTCCAGTCTTCTCAGTGTCCTGGAAAACCGCAAGAGTTGGCTTCTTGCCATTCTCTCTCTACTGAATACATAAATGTTCTTCTTTAGAACGTTTTTCCTTGATTTTGTACAGGAAAACTGCTCTCAAGTCACTTTTCTCCAAAATAGGATATTAAGGAGAATTGTTTTTGGTTTTCTTTCCCCTCTTTCTTTCTTTTTTCCCAGTCATCTTCCTTCCTTTGCCTCACTTCTTAAAAACTGAAAGTAAGGAGAAGCATCTCTGTGCACCAGTATCTTGTGTTTTTTCTTTCACCACTTTCTAAAGTTCATCAATAGAAACAATACCCTGTTCCTTGTTTGCCTGCTATTGGGAACTTGGGGCCAGACACTTCACCTTGTTTTTATTTATTTATTTTTTTAATTTATTTATTTTTTATTTATTTATTTATTTATTTATTTATATTTTAGTTGGGGGCTAATTACTTTACAATATTGTAGTAGTTTTGGCCATACATCGACATGAATCAGCCATGGATTCACATGTGCTCCCCCTCCCAAACCCTCCTCCCACCTCCCTCCCCCTCCCATCCCTCAGTGTCATCCCAACGCTCCATCCCTGAGCATCCGTCCCATGCATAGAACATGGAATGGTGTTCTGCTTCACATATGACAATATACATGTTTCAATGTTACTGTCCCAGAACGTCCAACCCTCACCTTCACCTTGTTTTTAAACTTTGGGAGGAGGGATATCCTGTGATCCTTCTCTACTCTGCCATCTTTATTCCTAGAATCCTGGTTATATTCGGAAGGAAACTCTTCTATGAAAATATGTTCAAAAAATAGGTTGTCCCAAATTGCAAAGTAGACTCACAGTCCAATCTAAAATAAAAGCTAGGGCAGAATATAATCAAATTTAGAGCCAAAAGCCATATACAAAGTATTTCTAAGCGATAACACAAATTCTGAAAGTTTTCTCATTGAGAAATATTTTTATTTCAATGTGTATCTTGATGGCTACATTAAATCATTTCTTTGTACCACATGATGATGCAACTGTTATTTATAAAGCTAAATGCAATTTGATCAAAATTATTTACCATATGGGATTTAGATATGTCTCGAAAGAGCCATGGATTTGCTAGAAGACCATTCATTTTATTGAAAGTCATAGGAAAATAATGTTACTTTTAGATAAGACAGCTCTGGCCCTTACCCCACCTGCTTGTGCCGATCATTGCTCAGTGCCTTATGTTAACTGCTCCCTGTAATAGCAGAAGGATGGGCCTGACGACCTCTCAAGGTCATCCCAAGCCTTTTGATTATATGAATTGTGCGCTGAAAATTACATGCTAAAATATCTACACAAAAGCTATGTCATTTTCTTTCTACAACTGTCATCTTTAATGCTACCTCGGGTTTCATATTTAAAATGTATACCCATGTTTGCTTGTTGCTAAAATGGTTTAAAAACTGTTAAAGGCCATTCTCAACTTTCAACAGCAATAGAGGCAGATTTCATACAAGGTTAAACAAAACTGACTATGAACGTTGCATTTTGTATATATTGTTAGAGCTCTCAGTTTTCTTTTATTTTTTGTTTAATGTAAGCCAGAGAGGCTAGGATATCCATATCACATCAATTTTTAAAAAATGTTATGTTTATATCTTTTCACTTTTAACAAACTAACACCATGATATCCCACAAAGTAAAAACCATCATTGTTTAACTTATTAAAGCAGATTGAATGATGTAAATTCTCAATGGACACGAGTTTGAGTAAGCTCCGGGAGTTGGTGATGGATAGGGAAGCCTGGCGTGCTGCAGTCCATGGGGTAGCACAGAGTTGGGCACAACTGAGCGACTGAACTGAACTGAACTGAATGATGCAAATTAAGGTTACTATAATTAAGCTCTTGCAATCGTTACTACTTTATCTGCATTAGGTATAACTTTGAAATATCTCCCCAGGAGATAATTATTGAGAGATAACTTGGCTAATTCGGGGGGGGTTCAAAACTGACAAAACAAGATCAGTGTAGTTGACATTCCTATTTTAGTATTCACTACTTTTAAGCACCTAGAATTTTGTGTCAAAAACACTAGATTTGTGAAGCTCAGCTTAACCTTAAGAAGACATTTCCTGGAACACCGAGACTTTCTTTTTATTATTATTTTATTGTGGAAGGAAAGCTTAACATAATATTTGTCCTCCTAACAAATTTTTAAGTGTACAATATATTATTGTTGATTACAGGAACAGCATTGTACAGATTTCTAGAATTCATTCATTTTGCTTGACTGAAACTTAATGTTCATTATTTAGTAGCTCCTCCTTTTCCTCTCCCCCTAGCCCCTGGTAACCACTATTCCACTCTTTCATTCAGTGTTTGATTCTTTTAGATATCTCATATATAAGTGGATACATGCATTTTTGGTTTTTCTGTGGCTTATTTCGCTTAATAAAATGTCCTTGAGATTTACATGTTGTCTCACAGTACAGAATTTGCTTCTTTTTTAAAGCTGAATAGGAAGTATCCCATTGTAATGAGATATCACCTCAAACCTGTCAGGACAGCTACTATCGGAAAAACAAAAGACAAGAAGTGTTGGCAAGGATGTGGGAAAAGGGAATCCTTGTGCACCCACCATTAGTAGGAATGCAAAATAGTGCAGTCACTATGGAAAACAGTATGGAGGTTCCTTGAGAAATTAAAAATAGAACTATCATATTATCCAGCAATCTCACTTCTGGGTATTTATCCAAAAGAATTGAGATCTGAATCTTAAAGGGATAACAGTGCCCCTATGTTCATTGGAGCACTGTTCACAATAGACAAGGTAAAGAAACAAATCTAAATGTACAGTGACAGATAACTTCTTAAGATACACATTTCCTTTCTTTGTTAGACCCTAGGTTACCTTTGATGAAACAGTGAATAGACATTCTGTTTTTATTATACAAAAAGTCACTTTGTCCCCACCTCTCTCTCTTTTGTGACCCTCTCTTTCAAAAATCCTCCTTGAGCATGATCTCAGCATCTTTGGTATCTTCCTGGTTCCTTCTCTACTTTGGGAAAACAGATCCTAATTTCCAAAGTGCAAAATCTTTGTCTACCCTGGCAATCTCCATGGCAAAAAGCCAACTAAGACTCTCAATGACACACTTTATCTATCACCTACTGCCTTTTTACACCTGGGAAAGGATGTAAAACATTTTTAGCTAAACTGTGTTTTATTCTGTTTTTATTTTCTCCATTTAGCAGCCTTCCACTGCTAATAATTTTAGTAGGTCTCTTTGATTCTTATTTTCTCTAAAACATTATTCTTTATATCCTTTATCTTGTTTCAACTATAGTTGGTAAATTGGCTGTTGGCTAGCTCACTTAGGCACTATCGTGACTTTCAGAGAAAAATGTACTGTCATGTCCTATTTTTCTTCCATCAGGTCCTCTCCTATTCTAAATAATTTCAGCCTTCTCTTAAAGTCAGCCATTCCAAAATTCACTTGCTTCTGCTCTATCTGGTTTCACTTTCATTTTCATCCTGATCCCAAACACAATGAGGTTGGGATTACAATTTCCAAGATTCCTCTGAACCATTCTCATTGCAATCAGACCCCATGCATCACACACAATACCCAGGCTGGTATTGTTTCTCCTCCTTACTGCCCATCACGCTCCATGAATGGGAAGCAATCCTGTATCACAGCTACAAGCACGTGGCCTGTCCTATCTGGTCTGCTTTCTAAAATGCACTCTATTCACAAGAAATGTAATTCTGCTTGCCACTACTGGCCCCTTGGATGTTTGTATACTTCTTTTCAGTAATGTAGTAACTTCTTTATTTGAACACTTCTTCCAATTGTGTGACTTATTAAGAATTCCAGTAAATTTTACTAAAACTTTCCAGTGAAATTGTACAGTTGTGGGGTTGAAGAGAAAGATTTCTTCTGTCAGATGCAATACTAGATATGAATCACTTAGCATTATTCATTTTCTATAAATTGATAATATTAAAGATGTTTTTCAATCAATATAAAAAATGTAAGATATGTAATAGCTTCCTCTAGTCTTTCACCAGAGATAAGATTTTCTAGATCCCTAAGTTGCTGAAAGGAACCTTTACATTTTAATTTAGAAGAGAAAAAATAAAATGATCGTGCATCAGTAAGGTATGGTTGAAAAAGCCTGAGCTATCTCCAGTTCATGGATATAACGTTGTCATTAAAAGAATGAACTAGATAAAATATCAACTGGTTTGAGAAATATTCATGAAGTTTTGTTAAGTAAGAAAAACAAGATACAGTCAAATATGTGTTTGATTTTGCTATTTGTAAAATGTGGCAAAAATCTTTATGTGCACATGTAAATATTTTATAGAACAAGTAATGATGATATATGCATTACATAATACATATATTTTAGATTATTTTAAGAGTTTGAGGAAAGCACAGAAAAATACAACAAATTATTAACATGGGGCCCGTTAAGTAAAGGAAGATGGTTTGTAGTGAAGAGAAATATGAGAGCAGGGAAAGATAAGAAAAAGATTTTATTTTTGTTTTGTTTGTTGTTTAGATGAGGCGTCCTGCACAGGGTGCTACTGGTGGTTGGGGGCTGCCAGGTCTTGTATTCAAGTGGTTTCCTTTATGTGAGTTCTCACTATCTGATCCTCCCTAGGGTTAGTTCTCTGGTAGTCTAGGGTCTTGGAGTCAGTGCTCCTACTCCAAAGTCTCAGGGCTTGATCTCTTTGGTGATTTGCTAGGACACACACTCTTTATTCTAAACCAGGGGGTGGCAAATTTCCTGATTGCTCAGAAAAAAAATTCTTAACCTGTTCTGGGAGTATTCTGGTAACATACTCTTCTCCAGTATTCTTGTCGCATATCTCGTTCCAACAGTGTATGCAGTGATCTACCACGATTATGGAGGCTGCAAAGTTCCATGGTCTGCTGTCTGCAAGCTGGAGACTCAGAAAAGCTGGAAGTGTAGTTCCATTCTGAGCTATCTCCAGTTCATGGATATAATGTTGTCATTAAAAGAATGAGCTAGGTAAAGGTCTGAAGGTCTTTTTTCCTTTGTGCTTAGTCTAGTTTGACTTACTCACAGAATACCCCACATAGTGAACTTTAATCTGGCACTTCAGACTCGAGTTCCTGGAGAGAAATGGCTATGGTAACTACACCTCAGCTCTTCCAGCTGTATGAAGAAGCTCTGCCGAGGAAACTCCAGAAAAACATTTTAAATAATAATTTAAAGCCCTGTATTAAAAGATAGCATGTGATATGATCCCATTTGTATAAAATGCTGTTAAGTGTCTGTATGTGTAATAAAGAAATATATGAAAGGATGGCCTCCAAGACATCAAAGCTACCCCCTTCATCTAGGGAGGTGGGATTTAAGTTGATTTTTATTTTCTTGTTTCTAGTAGTTTTATATTGCTTGGTTTTTTTTTTCCCAGTGAGTATGGCTCAAGTAAACTACTAAGAGAGAAAAATAAAGTTGTTTCCAGTGCAACATATGGAGGAGTTTTCTGTAATCACAGGGATTCGATTTTGGCTCTGATTCCCTCCAAGGAAACTGGATCCAGCCTAGAAAAGAACAAAGACTTGACCCCACGTGCTTTGTGGGGCTCTGACTGATGTTAGGCGGCAGAAGAGCTGCAAGAACTGTCCTGACCTTAACTTTCAGCAAAACCTACCAATACTGACACATTCCCCTATGTGAACATCATAATGCAAAGAGATTGAATTCATCTTTCTCAAGTGTAGGAGGAGGAACCATCACCAACATACTCAGTGGATGACTCTGGAACTTGAACAGGCTAGTGTTGGACACAGGAGTCAGACAGCCGGGGTTCAATCCTGATCCCACCACTCAGAGCTCTTCAGTTTCTTCATATATAATGCAGATATAATAATATATATAAAGCAGATATAATAATGTTACCTTAGGACTTCCCAGGCATCACTAATGATAAAGAGCCTGCCTGCCAATGCAGGAGATGTAAGAGACGTGGGTTCTATTCCTGGGTTGGGAAGATCCCCTGGAGAAGGGCATGGCAACCCACTCCAGTGTTCTTGCCTGGAGAACCCCATGGACAGAGGAGCCTAGTGGGCTACAGTCCATGGGGTTGCAAAGAGTCAGACACCACTGAAGTGACTTAGCAAACACACAATAATATTACCTAGTATAAAGGGTATTTGTGAGAATTAAAGGTCAAAGTACAGCCTTTATAATCAATTTTGCCTCATCATAGGTGGTCGGCATGTTAGCTCACGTGCAGGTGTGCTTGCTGTTTCAGAGAGAGCAATAAAAACTTAATTTAAAACATTTTCTTAATCATTATTATTTATTAAATTAATCATTCTTATTCAATTATTCACAACTTACAAATCAGAATGGAACTTTGAAATTACCTTAGATATTTAAATTTTGAGACCAAAGCTCAGAATGTATGATTTATTCAACAAATACTGAGTCTTACAATATCTGGGTGCTGCTACCTCCAAGATCAGGCTATTTGGACATAATAAAACTTGCCCTTTCTTCACATATCCAGCAAGTGAGTCTCAACTTCCAATCTATATTTAATCAAAGCCTATGCATTAGTTTACTATGCTGAAAGCACGTTCTCTCCCTATCTCAACCCTCCTTAGATTAAAAAAGAAGAAATACCAAATGAGAAGAGAAAGTCAGTGTAAAAAAAATGTTCTTCAAGTTGATGTAAGAGTAGATATTGATCACTATACCCCAGGATCTCTAGAGGTGGCCTTTTTACCACAGAGGAAAATATGTAAAAAGTCTCAATGTGATTGAAGGTGACTAAGCCATTCAGGGTCAGGAGATAAGTTGCAGAACTTCAGCTGTTTTCTTGCTCCACCATTGTGCATATATGGTCTTTCTTAAGCTTCCACTTGGCCTGCACAAGTTTTCTATACTCTAAGACAATTCCCTGTCTTGAAATCCAGTTTAAGGTTCTTAGCTGGTACCTATTTCCCATTCACAGAAAGGTCAAAGCATCTAATATGACTACATCTGAAGTTGAAAGAGTTTTGCACTACCTTTGACTGACATCATTATTCACAAATATCAGTGTAATTATCTTAGCTGCCAGTCTGGTTGTCAGTAGGTTCATTAGTGATATGGTAAGGCAGAAGACACTTCCATGGTGGGAAATGCACTAAATTAAAATTTTTTAATGTTTTTTCTCTCCTCATTCAGGATGCAGCTGACTGTTCACTTAAAATAGTGATCCTCAAACTTTGCAGTCTCAGGATATCTGTACACTCTTAAAATTTATAAACAACCACTAAGAGCTTCTAGTTACGAGGGTTGTATTTATTGATGTTTACTGCATTACAAATTAAAACTGAGAACTTCAAAGATTATTTATTTTAAAATAACAATAATAAATTCATTCTATGTTAACATAAATAACATTTTATGAAAGAATATATTTGCCAAACAAAATTATAGTGAGAAGGGTGTCACTGCTTTACACTTTTGCAAATCTCTTTAATGTGTGACTTAAGAAAGGTAAATGAATTCTCATATCAATCACTGGCAATAACATGTATGCAGCCTCGGGAAATTCCATCTTACACTCTTGAAAGAAAGAGAGTGAAAATGCAAATAATGTCTGACTGTTATCACAAAAATAGTCTTGACCTTAGGGAACCTGGAACCGAATTTTGAGAACCACCAATTTAAGGAGAAAGAACTGGACATGCGTGGCTCAGCCGCTGGGTCTGCTCCCTTTGGGATCTGCCTTTATCTCGAGAACACTG
Organism: Okapia johnstoni; assembly: GCA_024291935.2. Lineage (NCBI taxonomy): Eukaryota > Metazoa > Chordata > Mammalia > Artiodactyla > Giraffidae > Okapia > Okapia johnstoni. The sequence continues at coordinate 47,945,604 of CM044317.1, forward strand.
CCTTCAGCTCCACCTCTCCATGCTGCCGGCAGTTCTCCTGTGCAGCCTGGGGATGAAGAGCGTTACTGTCCCCCTTCATTGCAAACACGCCTCACTCGTGCTCTCCAGTGTTTCCACCCAGGAATAAAGCTGGAGCTTTCACCTTCATCTACCCGATTCCTTCATCTTTCAACTAGTTATGAATATGGTGGGAATGGGAGCCACTTACGTGTGCCCAGTCGCTGTGTCTGACTCTCTGCAACCCCATGGACTCCTCTGTCCATGGGATTCTCCAGGCAAGAATACTGGAGTGGGTTGCCGTTTCCTCCTCCAGGGGATATTCCTGGCCCAGGGATCGAACCCTCATCTTCTGCATCTCCTGCATTAGCAAGTGGATTCTTTACCACTATGCCACCTGGGAAGCCCGGGAGCTACTTATAAGTCTCCTCAAACACCAGTAACACCGAACATTTTCATAGCCCCATGGGCCTCAGACCCAACGCTGAGAACGGGAAATTCAAACTGGCCCAGGGATCCAATAACGAGAAGATAGAAGGTCTCTTTGATAATTTTCAGGTTACGTTAGACATCCACACTTGAGGGGAGCAGGCCTTCTTAGAAACAACTTTAAAAAAAAGTCACCATGTAAAAGAGCCATGTGGTTTCTACTCTCACAAATAAAAGGGTCAAAGCAAGCTGGGAGAAAAGAGAAATCATGGGGTAACTGATGAGCCTCTTAGGGTTTTCTGTCAAGGTCCCAAACCATTTTTTTTCTCCCACTTTTGCAGCATACACAGAGCAGGGTGTTTGTTTGGTTCTGATCATCTCCAACCCTCACAAAGTAAAAATAGAGGAAAAAGGGGGAGAGGGGCTCTGTTAAAGCTGCCAATACAGAGGCACATGGGCAAGACCGCTTTCTCAGTGCCCTGTAGGAGTGGTGTCTGAAAAGAGAACAGGTGAGTTACCTTAAGCTGCAGGTAATAAAGCCAACTACACCTGCATTTCAAAACAGCATTTCTAGGGGCAGGATTTCTGATTTACTGCTCTTTGCATCTGCTTATTCCAAATGATCCAGAAGAAGCCTGCTTTTCCATTTTTATGGCTTTATTTCCACACAGTAGAATCATCTCCTCTCCAATCCAGTTATTCACCACACAGCATTCATGAGCCCCACCCATAACTATGAACATTCTAAAATGATGCTTCAGTGTGATGCTTTGCAGTCTTAAGTCTTCTCAGAAGAGGTATTACCTTTCATAAGGAATACAATGTATCCCACAACACCAGCCCCATGTAGTGTTAGGACACCACACAACCCTGTTAACCCATGCTCTTTCTAAGTCCAACAGTGCACCCAGTACAACTCAAGGCACCAGATAGATACTCTCTCTTTTTTTTAGAGGGTTTCCACTTGTCTGGGAATGAAGCTGCAACTTCAGGATGACTGTCTCAAAGTGAAAAGTAAAAGTCTTCCCTAGATCATCTTTATTTTGGTTGTCATGGCACTAAAGTATTGCTGAATCAGAAGTATTTTACACAGTTTGTCAAAATGATGTTCTCCCAATACAAGCCTTCTCCCTTAGGCAAAGATAGATCTCAACATCAGAATATAGTAGTTCTGCTAGTTATTTATCCTCACTAAGCCTATAATAGAGAATTAAACTTGGCTAGTTTATCAGAAAGAAATGGAACTTGACTCATTAGCACATCTCACAGTGCTTCCAGAAACAGGGCTTGAGTGTACCCTTAATAATAAATTGGTAACAGTTCCAAACAGCATTGGCTTTCATTTCAGAGGCAGAGAAAAAGGCTTAACTTTGCTTAACATGTCTGACCTGAACTAACATTCTTATTCTCAGGCTGTGCCAGTTCCTTGATTACCTGATAATCACACTCGTCATATGTAAAACCGAGGGCCTTCACTCTCTTCAATTTCAAAATGTGGTTCCTTCTGGAAGCCTGTACCAGGTTTTAAGGACCTGTATCTCCACAACCCCCACCTGGGGGAGCTCCAGGGACAAGGAGCTGATTATACCATTATGTGCTTTGAAGGAAGGCATCAGTTCATGCCATGCTGGACAGCACCCTACAAACACCATTCTCATCTGTCTTCTTCCCTTCTGTCCTGAACATCAGTCCCTGATCCAACTATAAAGAACGCTATGTCACCCCAAGTATGTATGTACATATTTATCTAATGCAGGTATATACTATTTACTACATGCAGGCACTACTGAAAGACTTTAACTAATAACAGATTGTTTAATCCTCATAGTAATCCTACCTAAAAAGGCAGGTGCAGGTATGATTCCCATGACAGATGTTGGGTTAGGCCAATGACTGCGCAGAGATTCAAACTTAGGCATCAGCTCCAGTGCCTGTATGCTCTGGAGTCTAGCCCTGCCCTTAGCCTGAAGGATCCAGTCCTGGAGTATTTCATATAAATCTCCTGGATAAACAACTACAACTGATCTCTATACCACCTTAAACTTTCATTTTGTAAACTAGACACTGCTCCCTTCTCAGGCCATGTGTGCGTGCCCAGTTGCTCAGTCATCTCTGACTCTTTGCAACCCCATGGACTGTATCCCACCAGGCTCCTCTGCCCATGGGATTTTCCAGGCAAGAATACTGCAGTGGTTGTCATTTCCTACACCAGGGGATCTTCCCGACCCAGGGATAGAACCTGAGTCTCTTCCACAGGTGGGATTATTTTAATGGATGTGATATTCTGAAGGACTCAGACAGACTTGGCAACTTCATATTTTCGGGGTCAATGTCCTGTTGAAGCACTGGGAAGCCCTTCCTGTAAAGGAACCACTGTTGACAAAAATGGAGGCTGCTATGACCCTTCACTTGTTTCTTTTTAGGCTTTGTAAAGGGCCCTTCCTCTGTTGGTCTGAAGTTTCTGATCCATTCTTCTGGGTCTCAGCACTAAGCTGGGATCCCGGACAATTTATCTGCTTTATCTGGTTGATGCTCAATCCAAGTAAACTTTGAAAGTCCATCAATGGCTGTTGAAAGAAACTTACACCGCTTTTCACAAAGTGACACTAGTGTCCAGATGTGGAAACACAATTCTGTTGCTCTAAGAGACACCCAGCAGATTTGACAGGATGCCAAGTGGCCCACTCAGCCATTCCGCTCTGAAAGCCACCTCCCCTCTTCACCGTCCTTCCTCTCTCCTGAGAGACAGACTCCAAAGACGACCACCTCCCCTCACCTGCTGAGTCTGATCTAACAATCAAAGAACTTCAACAGTATCTGAGAATGTTTTAGGAGAACATCTTTATCTAGGCACACTAATCTAGGCTGGGGAATAAAATGAGAATACATTACCTAAGAGATGAATTAAAATCCAGGTTTGAGTCAGTTGGCCATTTGATTCAACAGCCTACTGTTTCTGTGACATATCAGAGCCTCGTGCATCTGGACTGAAAAGTGTTAACAAGCTCCTAGACAAGATATTGATGAAATTTACACTTCTATAACTGCTTTAAATCTTTTTTATAATTAACCAATTTAGCTGTCAAACATAAAATATTCATTTTGTGATTCATATAAGTAATGATCCCCAGCACAAAGGCTAGTTTAATTTTCTATGTGAATTTCATTATTTATGTTTTCTTCCTCCCTCATTGCAGGCAGGATTGTGACAGCTGTCCAGGGGCCCTAATTACACACCTAAACTGGTCCATGTTATATTCGCTTAAAAATCACCACCTGAAAACAGCCTTCGCCAAACAGCTACCAAATACATTCTGATCCTCCTCCTTACCAGCTATGAAAACCCACTCACACAGGCCATTAAGTTAAGAACCTTCTACTCTCCTGTGGAGAAGAAAAGACAAGCAGATCAAAGTTATTTGGGGGACCCACTTCTGTGTTAAAGGGAAAACACTACATCTTTCAGATAAGCATGCTCTCTGAAGAGATTTTTCTCCATCCACTGGGTATATGGGTGGTCCTGAGACAAATGTGCTCCCTCCCAGATTTCCCAACGTGCACACTCATCAGCCAGGGTTGAGTGGTGGGGGAGGATCCGGCCACTGGGCACGTTTCTCAGGGCCTCAGACACACTCATGGCACTCAGAGATGGTTGCTCGGCGGTGAATCTGTTTTGGAGCTTACGGCAGCTTTTATGCTTCATCTCTTTGTGGCTATGCCTTTTCTGGCTATTGGCAGTGCCAATTCTTACCTTTTGATAAACCTTTTCCAGAATCATTAATTCCTTCTGCCTACTTTACACAGTTTTTAAAAATCAAATAAATGCTCTCTGGCCAACTTTCAGTAAACACTAAAAGGTCATTCTACCCCCAAACAAAATCATCCTACAAGGAGCAAGAGGTCTCATTGTGTTTTTCCGTTCCTTTCTATGATCAAAACTGATCCAATAAGACCTGATGAAGGACCCTTGTTGCAGACAAAGTCAAAAAACATTAAACAGTCAGTGATCAGGAGAAGTCAGAAATGGCAGGTGGCTTGCTATAATCATAATTAAGACCATTCTTCAAAATCCCATGGCTCCTTTTCTGCAAAACAGGGAGAAAGCTATTCCAATCTTCCCAGATAGAACTACCTCCATTTTCTCAAATGGTAATTTTGACTTGAGATGCCAAACAGGTTTGGTTGGGTGGGTAGTCTGGGTTTTTTACTCGTAGAAAGTAATATTTTAAGACAATTTTGTGAGCTGATGCTCTTTGGTAGGAATACTTTGTAGGAAGGAGCTAGGGTTCTGATATCCTGGTACTGATATCCTAGGGGAGTTGGGACAAGACTGGTAAGGAAATATTAGTGCCGGAGGTGGGCAGGGTTGGTGAATGACTGCGTCCTTTGGTCCTTTGGGTGATTGATTAGATTCCAGTGGGTTATTGATCTCGACTATATTTGTTGGGTGAGTTGTGATAAATGGATTATGCAAATTATGTCTTTGACAGTCCTCTAACTTTAGAGAATATTCCCAAATACTAGCCGCAAAGCTTTGCTTTCTACAGCTTCCTTCCTCCTTTCCCTCCCTCTCTCTCTCTCTCTTTCTCTCGTGCCCTTTAGCTAAATGATCTCCAGAAACTACATGGATATTTATGAGCCCTTTCTTAGACAATTTTGCATTTATTTCAAAAATTTTACATACAAGGAGAGATGTTGATTTATTTAAATTAGTGAAAGAAAATTCTGCAGAGAACCCACTTCAACTACAATCCCAATTACTTTTTCCTTCTGTCATCACAATCATTTGAAAATTATAGAAGTCTCAGCACCGAAGTTTGCAAACTCAAGAAATAGAGCATTTTCAAGGCTACATGCTTTAAAACTAGAAACAAACATCCCTTTAAGCCACTTCACTTTACAGGTACTACAGATGGACCAAATATATTATTCAGAATTATTATTTTATGATAATAACAAACACATATTGTGCCACAGTGCTATCCCTGGTAAGTTACTTTCTAATAATAAGAAATTGCTTTATACATAAACATGTTTAGAATTGGTTCTGCTGAACCTGCCAGAGAACACAAACTCTGTTCTTCCCCCATAGACTTACACTGTTCAATAAGGTAACCATATGTGCCTATTTAAATTTAAATTTAATTTAAAATGTGGTTAGTGGCTACCTTATTGGACAGAACAGATTGAAAAGCATGTCCATTCTTGCAGAAAGTACTACTGGACAGCACTGCCTTAGCTTAGACCATGGGGATCTTTTATATCAGAGACCATGACTATTCTTCAATAGGGATAAAGCAATTTGATAAGACTATAACATTTAGACCTAAAGCATTCCAAGTCTGACTTGTTCATTCCATTTTGCAGTAACAAATTGCTTCACTTTTTTTTCTCTTTTTTGGCTGCATGGCATGTAGGATCTTAGTTCACTGACCAGGGATTGAACCCCTGCCCCCTGCATTGGGAGCATGGAGTCTTAACCACTGACTGCCAGCGAAGTCCTGAAAATTGCTTCACATTTTGATTTAACAGTTACTAACAACACTTCCTGGGGGCTTCCTAGGTGGCTCAGTGGTAAAGAATCCGCCTGCCAAGCAGGAGACGCAGATCCAACCCCTGGGTCAGGAAGATTCCCTGGAGAAGGAAATGGCAACCCACTCCACTATTCCCACCAGAAGAATTCCATGGACAGAGGAGCTTGGCGGGCTACAGTCCATGAAAAGAGTCAGACGCGACTGAGCATACACACGCAATACTTTCTGTCTCCCAGCTAGGCTTGGAAAGGTCTTAAGCACAGAGATTATTAGCCAATCAGAGAGAATTTATTGAGCACCTACAAAGCACAGCATTAGAATAAATATGTAGGTAGGTTATAGCACATTTTAATTCAATCCAAGAGATTTTTTTTTAATGTCTTGTACTTAGTATTAACCTGAGAGGCAATGAAAAGAAAGAAAGATTTAGAACTGTCTCAAAGATAGCTGTACATTCACTTTTTAAGGACAGCAACAGCACTAACTGGAAGCCTTCCCTGACCCCTTCAGGCAGAAGCAGGTCTTCCCTCGTCTGTGCTCTGCACAGCTCAGCACATTGCTCTACATAACAGTCATCACCTTGAACTCTTGAGTATTTTTCCAGACTGTGAGCACAACGAATGCATCTCTGTAACCACACTTCCTAGCTCTGTGCCCAACACACAGCAGGCCCTCAAAAAATGCTTTCTGAATGAGTAAAAGAATGAGAAGTGGAAGTAAATGCAGACTCAGAAACAAGTTTCTATGCTAATTAGTACTAAAAGAAGATTCATTTACTGTCTCTGTAATCAGCCCCTCTGACCTGATTATGTATTGGAGTCCTGAGGTTCTCTGCAAATAATACTATTTAGGCAGCATGTAAATGAAGACAACTCTTAGAACACTGAGAGGTTTGAATTCCCATTCTGTAATACAGGTCTTCTCAATTAAATCCAAGTATCCTCTTGTAAATAACAACCTGAGAAGTGCCAATGGTTCTGTAGAGCAAGTCCTACTCTCTGTCAAAGTTAATATTGCCCTTTATTTCCAGAGTGTAGTCTCTGATCCTCCTGTCCATGGAAGTTGGGCAGGACATCCTTGTCCCACAATGAAAATGATTCAACTGAAGTTTATTGTTGTTCAGTCACTCAGTCATGTCCGACTCTGCAACCCCATGGACTGCAGCATGCCAGGGTTCCCTGTTCTTCACCACGCTCCTGGAGCTTGCTCAAACTCATATCCATTGATTTGGTGATGCCCTCCAGCCATCTCATCCTCAACTAAAGTTATACAGCTTATAAGTAGAGAAGCCAATAATACTAGAATCCATTTCCTAAGATCTTCTTCTTTCTTTTCCACCACAATCTTTGGACCAATGGTTCTCAAAAGTGTCAGTCGCTCGGTTGTGTCCAACTCTTGCAACCCTATGGACTATAGCTCACTAGGCTCCTCTGTCCTTTGGATTCTCCGGCAAGAATACTGGAATGGGCTCCAGGATCCCCAGGAGAAGGGATCCTCCTGACCCAAGGTTCCAACCCAGACCTCCTGCATTGCAGGAAAACTCTATCACTGAGCCACCTGGGAACTAGAGACAGGAGCCTCAGATAGAGTATGTTATAAATGTGAATTCTTGGGCAGCACCCTGCACCTAGTGAATCAAGGGGCTGGGGGGACCTACTGTCCCCCCTACTAGGGTTGAGAGTTGAAGGAAAGTGGGGGGAGATGAGAGCCAGCAGTGTTTTAACAGTGTTTTAACAAGTCCTCCAAGTGATTCAAATGCACATTTAGGTTTGAGAAGCACTGCTCTAGATGACTCATTTTAAAACAGAGTAATAATCAAAAAATTGATTCAAGCTGTATACAACTTTTTTGAAGTAGTGTAAACTTTTCTGTCTAAACTAAAGTTAAAATACAACTTTAAATTTTGGACTTATTCATTACCAATTCTTCATTTTATTACATTGTCTTACTAAAACTGTTTGTGCAAGGATATAAAACTTGCTTTATATGATATTGTTGAGCAGGTTGTCACAACTTTCAAATCACTGTTACGCTCAAATGAAATAATTGTGATAAATTAAAAATTGCATTTATAGTTAATCTGTTTCCATCAATATTATATCAGCTTTAGTGTGTACAGCTTATCATCATACTTTAAGGGCAAAAGGACATAGCAGAAGTTATACTACAGAGTCCATTTCAGGAAGAGATGTTCATTGGTTAAACAGTGAAATAAATGGGGAAAGGTAGTGCAGTTTTCCATAAATATGACTAATGAAATCTTTGCTTAAGAAATTCATCCAAAATAGAAACTTGGCTGCTTTCCCTTGGAGAAGCTATGGAGGGTGATTATGTCCTTGAATGATCCCTGAATTATAGGCTTCAAGCATCTGAGAGCTAAGCAAAAGTCTATGAAAGTATCTCAAAAAGATTCTAGTTAGAAAGATGCAAGAAACGTGTACTATTAACAAGTATAGAAAAAAAAATGTACAGCAGAATAAGTTATTGAAATTACATAAGAGGAGGAGCAAATATCCTTCCTGTAAATTTCCATTATCAAATATTCTTAATTTAGGGAAAAACAGCTTAAAGGCGGTAATGTCGATGATTCTGATTTTACATTTTCAAATGAATAGGCACTCCACTGTGGTCTGCACAGTAGCTGTGTGTAGTCTATATTGAGAATTCTTGGTCTTCACTTTGGTCATCACTTTCAGGAGGAAAAGAAATTGGCATCAAACCTAGAAATAACCTATAATATTTTGGAGCTGATAATCCAACCTAACCATTATGAACTTTTCACCTTTCTGCTTTTGAACATTTAGCTGCTAACTGGCCTCTTTTTCCCCATCCTTTCTTCCCCTCCCCCGCTGGAATATAAGAGATTTCAACAGGCTGTTAATACTCCTTGATTAACTTTGGCAGATTCTACAGTCTCTAAATCATTTTCATGGAGCACACTGCATTCTGGGACAAGTTATCAATTTTGCGTTCCAATGACAGCCTTGTCCTTTTCCATTCACATCCTTTACTCTCACCCCTAAGGGAGTTAATCCTAACCATAAAGTGGAAAACCGTAAAGGGGAAAGTGTCTAAAAGGTTTGAGTACTGAGAAGCACAAAACTGAGCTAAAATAAAGATGTGAGACTACTTAGAGCCTCAGCAATTGGCACAATACCTAGGGTGAAGTTAGCGATCAATTAAAGTTCAAGTGGGTGCAAAACATTAACAGTTATGTCTTTTATTGATGATATACTTCTATGTACCAGGCCATTTTTCTAAGCACTTGATCAACGTTATTTCATTGAACCTTCACAACAAAGCTTCCTATATAGGCAGTGTTGTTCTCACTTCACAACTAGCAAGTGAAATTCAGAAGTTATGCAGTAACAACCATAACACAATCATATGGGAGAAATTCCAAGCCCAGGTGTTCCTGATCTCATGCTCTATGCCCCCTTTATGACACCAAGATGAATGAAGGGATAATCACTTTTTTATTGTGGTTTCCAATGACAGTTTAGAGCACTGATGCTCAACGACTCCTTCACCCACAGCAGACTGATTTGAAAATCCCATGGACAAGGAACCTGGAGGGCTACAGTCCCATGGGGTCACAAAGAGTTGGACATTACTGAGTGACTAACACTTTCACTTTTGGGCTTCCCAGGTGACGCTAGTGGTAAAGAAACTGCCTGCCAATGCAGGAGACATAAAACACACAGGTTCAGTCCCTGGGCTGGGAAAATCCCCTGGAGGAGGGCCTGGCAATCCACTCCAGTATTCTAGCCGGAGAATCCCATGGACAGGGGAGCCTAGTGGGCTACAGTCCATAGCGTCGCAAAGAATCAGAGAGGACTGAAACAACTTAGCAGGCTCGCACCCTTCATTTATAAAATGTCTCCTGCACAGCTCTGGTAAGAGCTATGCTACTGACAGCACTGAAGTGTCTCCTCTGGGTCAAAGGTCATTTCCAAGAGGCTGAGGTGCAGGTCATTTATGTGAAATGGGGCCAGAAGAGGCCTGTTCCATCTTGGATTGAGCGCAACCGTCATTGAGTTTGCATAGACAGAAGAAGTTAGAAAAGTGATTCAGCCAGACCCCTAATGAGGACAACTGACAATTTAGGCAAGAGAAAGCAGAGGTCATCGTGAGAACAGAGGATACCAGAGGGAGAGGAGGGGGTGGGGGTAGAGGCTTCAAACCCGTACTTCACCTGCTTTGACATTCTGCTTTGATACAGTGACTCTAATATTTGCAAAACCAAACTCACAAATTCTCACCATGTCTGTGTTACTGATATACTTCCCTGGTAATCAAAAAGTTTTGAGTGTAAAAGCAGAATCATCCTCAGGAGAATCATCCAAGATAAGAGAAAATTCCTCTTAAAATTTTTTCTCTAAACACTTCATATTTTCCCAATAAAAATAAAATTAAGTCTAAATCTAAGTTAATTTTCATTCGGGGTAACACTGTACTCATTTTGCTCACATCAGCAGGATAGAAGTTCCCAGAGAAGAAAAACTGTTCATCCTAAACAAAGTGTGGATTTTTTTTTTAATCACAAAATGATGAAATCTCTCTTTGGAATACTATCATCTTCTAGAAAATAAAATTCTTTTATAGGACCAAAACAACATGAGCCCAAGGAAAAGAGAGAGAGCCACAATTAATCCATTTCTTTAACAAATGTTTATTAGACATTTCTTTTGTGACAGGCACGGAGGGAAATAAAAACATGAATGGGATCATCCGCTCCAACTGTCTTTTTGAGGACGCATACACATAAACAACTACAAAACAATTCAACAGGGGCTGCAACAAAGGTTTACATGAGGCCCTACTGGAACAGAGAGAAGGGAGTCAGGTGTTTAGCCTATCTGTATCGAAGAAAATTTCAGAGAAAGGACATTTAAGTTGTCCTTAAAGGGAACAGTCCCACATGCAAATTTCCAGAGGTAAGACACATGAGGCCTGTTTGGGAACAGTGTGAAATTCCACATTCACTTGAAGGAAGAGTTTTTTATTTACTGAACATTATGTAGCTGACATCTACTCTTCAAAGGACTTTAGATGCATGCACTCATGCATTTTTCAATCTTCAAATTACCTTTCAAAATAACTCAGATTTTACAGATGAGAAAACTGAGGTTTAGAGAAGTTCAATAACGTGTCTAAGATCTCATCTGAACAAAACTAATATACAAATCCAAATAGCTGAACTCTAGGAACAGGGTCTTTTTTGTAATTTCTACATAATTGACATATAACTTTGCATAAGTTTAAAGTGTACAACGTGTTGATTTGATCCATTTATGCATTCCGATATAACCACCACCGGAGCATGAACCAACACCTCTATCACAGCATGTAATTATTTCTTTTTTGTGATGGGAATAAGTAAGATCTAGTCTCTTAGCAATTTTGAAGTTTATAATACAGAATTGTTGTCCATAATCACTATGCTGTAGTACAAGTTCTAACCATTACACAGCACTGCCCATGAGGATGGAAAAATAAATTGTGAAGGACTTTATATGTCCTGCAATAGAATTTGAACTTCATAGAAAATGACTATCAAAGGTTTCAACAGAGTCAGAATTGGGATATGGAAATGTTACTCTAATGGCAGCATATAGAAAGGACTGGAGGGCTTCCCTGGTAGCTCAGTGGTAAAGAACCTGCCAGACAACGCAGGAGACACAGGTTCGATCCCTGATCTGGGAAGATCCCACATGCTGCGGAACAACTAAGCTTGTGTGCCACAGCTATTGATCCTGTGCTCTAGAGCCCAGAAACTGAAATTACCAAGCCCATGTGTCACCACTACTGAAGCCCAAGCACCTTAGAGCCTGTGCTCCACAACAAGAGAAGCCACCACAATGAGAAGCCTGCCCACAACTAGAGAAAAGCCCATGCAGCAATGAAAACCCAGTACAGCCAAAAATAAATAAATTAATTCATTAAATTAAAAAAAAATAAAGAATGGATAGGACATCAAGGAAATTAGAGGTAAGAAGACCTGTTAAGATTTTATTGCAAAAGCACAAGCAAGAGACAGTGAAGATTTTCATCATGATGGTGAGTCTGTGCAGGAAGAAACAGAACGAACAAAGATTTAATGGTTACATTAATAGAGTTTGGCGACCCTAGGAACAGGAGGTGGAGAATGAGGTGGAGACTGAAGTCCAGGATGACATAGTTTCTAGCCTGAGCCACCGGAGAGATGCTAAATCCCTTGGTCAAGCATCAACAAATACAAGAAAAGGAAGTTTGATTATGGATGTTAGTAAGTTCCCTTTGGGAGGTGTTAAATTTGAGGTACTCCTTGAAATACATTTCAAGTGTTGAGAGGAGGTAAAGCCAGAAGACAAAAATTTGCTTGTCATTGTCAGAGGTATGGCTGAAGCCATGGAGGGACATGAGTGAACTTAGCAGTGATGATAAATTTCATCCAGAGGTAGAAGAGATCACCTAGGATGTGACTCATAGGTAAAAGAGCTGAGATGAAGAAGAGAAGTCCACAGACAAAGAAGGGAAAGAGGGAGGAGAGATGGGGGAAAGGAAGGAAAAAAAGAAAGAGGTAATAAAAGAAAAGTTGAGGCAAAATAAAGAATTGTTCAATCACTCAGTCGGGTCCGGCTCTTTGTGACCCCATGCACTGCAACACGCCAGGTTTCCCTGTCCTTCACCATCTCCCAGAGTTTGCTCAAACTCAAGTCCATTGAGTGAGTGATGACATCCAACCATCTCATCCTCTGTCGTCCCCTTCTCCTCCTGTCTTCAATCTTTCCCAGCATCAGGGTCTTTTCCTAATGAGTCGGCTCTTTGCATCAGGTGGCCCAAGTATCGGAGCTTCAGCTTCAGCATCAGTCCTTCCAATAAATATTCAGCATTGATTTCCTTTAGGATTGACTGTTTTTATCTCCTTGCTGTCCAAGGAACTCTCAAGAGTCTTCTCCAGCTCCACAGTTGGAAGGCATCAATTCTTCAGCCCTCAGCTCAGCTCTCACAGCCATACATGACAACTGGAAAAGCCATAGCTTTGACTATACAGAACTTTTGTCAGCATAAAGAATCTGACCATCTTAAATTTCCAAAACATAGTCTTACTTTTAATAGAGATTTGGCTTGTAATTTCTTTATATTTCATTTTCCCTTCCATTAATGGTATTTAAAAATATGATTATTTTAATAGCTGAATATCCATTGTATGGGCTTCCCTGATAGCTCAGCTGGCAAAGAATCTGCCTGCAATGCAGGAGACCTCGGTTTGATTCCTGGGGTGGGAAGATCGCCTGGAGAAGGGATAGGCTATCCAATCCACTATTCTTGGGGCTTCCCTGGTGCCTCAGACAGTAAAGAATCCACCTGCAATGCGGGAGATCTGGGTTCGATCCCTGGGTTGGGAAGATCTCCTAGAGGAGGGCATGGCAACCCATTCCAGTATTCTGGCCTGGAGAAACCCCATGGATAGAGGAGCCTGGAAGATTACAGTCCATGAGGTCACGAAGAGTCAGACAAAACTGAGCAACTAAGCACACACAGGCACTGTATTATCTGTAAATAACTAACAAATATATCTTCTAAGTAACAAATTCTCCACCAAAGTCAATAATTTCTTAAACATAGAGAGGAGAGGTTTGTCATAGACCTTGGGAAAATCCTGTCTCCCTAAAAATAAAAGAAAGAAGACACTTTCACACAGGAGGAGTTTAGGCATTTTCTACTTTTGCTTTTCCATGAGAGTAAATTCAGATCATTGAACAAAGAGCATTGGTAAATAATTATCAACGAAGTGAGAATTATACCAATTAAGCAAACATTGACAGAATTCTCACTTGTAACTTTTCTCCACTAATTAAAAAAGGGATAAATATTTGCATTTCTGATAAATTAATGATAATCATCAAAAATCATATTTGTCTAATACAAAAAAATGAGTTGGGCTCTTTTTGAAACATTTTTTCAGAGACATGAACATGAATCTCTGTATGTGATAACTTTTTACATACTGTAACACTGTATCAAGAGAAAGAGGACTTATATTTAGTACCCAAGTGTGTGCTTCCTGGACCAGTGTACCTAGTCTGGAAATAACCAGAGCCAGTGACATCTATGAATCTCACAGCCAGCACTGGATAATTTGATCTCAAATGAATAACCGTGGTTTAAAAGCCAGAATCATGGAACCATGAATGACAGCTCCCTTGGCTATCTTCCTTCTCTCTTTGGTTATTTGTTCTCCCAGCAATCAGATTTCAATGAAAATCAAAATTATAGGCAATACAAATACCACTTGCTGTTTGAATAAGATAATAAAACTTAAGATGCATACATTATCCATATGTGGGTATGAACGTTCCTCACATTACATAATCAATATATCCCTTCAAAGTGTTGTACAAATAAATTATAGTAAATGAGCTAATATTTTAAGTGCCTGCCACTTAAAGAAGTATTATGTTTCTATAAAGTGTCAGTCAGTCAGTTCAGTTGTTCAGTCGTGTCCAATTCTTTGCGAACCCATGGACTGCAGCACGCCAGGCTTCCCCGTCCATCACAAATTCTCGGAGTTTACTCAAACTCATGTCCATCGAGTCAGTGATGCCATCAAACCACCTCATCGTCTGTCATCCCCTTCTCCTCCCATCTTCAATCTTTCCCAGCATCAGGGTCTTTTCAAATGAGTCAGTTCTTCACATCAGGTGGCCAAAGTATTGGAGTTTCAGCTTCAGCATCAGTCCTTCCAATGAATATTCAGGTCTGATCTCCTTCAGGATGGACTGGTTGGATCTCCCTTGCAGTCGAAGGGACTCTCAAGAGACTTCTCCAACACCACAGTTCAAAAGCATCAATTCTTCAGCACTCAGCTTTCTTTATAGTCCAACTCTCACATCCATACATGACTACTGGAAAAACCATAGCTTTGACTACATAGACCTTTGTTGGCAAAGTAATGTCTCTGCTTTTCAATATGCTGTCTAGGTATATGCTATAAAGTGTAGCATTTTCCAATAAAATAATCATCTTTTAGGTTTGCTTACAGATGCTTCTGCTAATCCCTTCATAAGTGAATCAATCCTCACTTGATATTTTTAAAGAACTTAAATTTTCAAACATTTCCCCTAAAGCAGAGCACAAGTACAGCCACACTGCTAATACCATCAAATCAAACCAGTAGGTAGTTTTCACAGTCACCCTCAGAATGTGACCACTCCTGGGATGTGATGAGATTAAAGGACCACAGGCTGCTGTGTGGGGAATGGAGTGCATGTGGATGAAAGGAGAGTCCAGTTAGGAGGCGCTTGTACTGGTCTGGAAAAGATGATGATGGCCTGGACTGGGATATGGCAGCGGAAATGAGGGAAATCAGATGAATCAGGAGTAGTCAACTGGACATGTTCATGGATTAGATGTGGGATGACAAAGCAGTGAGTGGAGGTTATCTGGATGGATGAGACGCTGTTTACTGAGATGCAGAAGACTTGATTGGAGCAAGTGTGGCCAGTAGTTCTTTTGAGGCCAAGTTTGAGGTGCCTTCTAGGTATCCAAGTAGATGTCAATTTTCTCTAACTTTATTGATGATAATATGTACCTTGGTGAGTTGTTGGACAGAGTACAGATAGTGTATTTAAATCACCTAGCAGACTGGCTAGCCCACAACAGGTACTTCATAGCAGAAGCTGTTTTTATTATTATTGGACATGCACAGGAAGGAGGTAATGTTATTGGGACTAAAAGTCAGAATTATCGATTTAGAGTTTGGAATCATCTGCACAGCTTAAGTTCACGGCAATAGACTGAGAGTACCTACCACGACCCAGGTATTGGGCTAAGCAATAAGGAACAGACATAAGAATGACAAAAACACCATGTTCCTTCTTTCACAAAGCTCAGAGCAAGTTGTAGAGGAGAACAAAATGCTCAGAGGGCTGAAATTAAAGAGGAAAAAGAAGAGGCTTGGTGAATCCTCTGTTGAACATGCAAGAATTAAGAGGAGCCAACAGAGACAGGGTGGAGAAAACTAGGAAAACAACCTGGATAAGCCCAGGGTCACTGCTACCTAAACATGGCTGGGTGTCAACAATGGAGACTTGATGGACATTATTAACTAGAAGGAAAGTTGAAGGTGAATCAAGGCTAGGAAAACGTCAGAAGACCACAGGGGACTTTTGTCATTTTCATGTAGAGTTAAAAAAGCCAGAAACTAGATGGCCAAAGATTAATTAACGAGAAAGCATATAGGAAGTAGTGTCCCTAGGATGAAGAATGCCCCACAGCAGAAGTCTGACAGAGTAAAGAAGGATGGGAAGAAATAAGAGCGGCTCACCTGGCAGGACCTAGGACTCAAAGCCACCAAAGACACAGATGAAAGATTTTCCCCCAACTCTCCCCAAGAGACAAACTAAAGAGTGAACAAAACTCTGGCCCTCAAACTACTGGAAGACCTAGGGACAGCTGTCTGATATCTTTTCCAATGCTTCATTTTCTTTACACAGGCTATATATGTATATGTGTGTATCTATAGACATACATACACATACACTTAAGGACCCCTTTTATCAATTCTCTTTACCTTATGAGAAAGTTGAACCAGTGTAGCATCAATTCATGGTTATTGTTTCAAAAAAATACCATATTTTATGTTCTCATACTTGAGTTTTTCTCTCCTAACACTGTTTTGCAGTCATGTTTTAGTGTGAATTCAAGAGGACCATGGAATGCTGGTTCTTTATTCCAGGTTTCAGTATTAACTGATGCATATCTCTGGACACAGAACTAAACGTTTGCAAGATTCTATTCTGATACTGATAAAAGGTGGTTGGAAACCGCTTTCTTATGGAAAAAGAAGTGTGACTGTCTCCACCTCAGGTCACCTTAAGTAGATGAAGGACAATTCCAAGGACAATTTCCTCTAAAAATTAAGGAAAGCACTAATTTAAAAATTCAGTAAGCTTGATACTACCAGGTTTTAGAGATGGATATAAAGACAGACACAGTCAGCTTGATAGCCAAGTCCATTGCTGCTGCTGCTGGGTGAGGTCACTGTTACAACAGAGAGAAAGAAAGATGAAGCGACACAGGTCACTGTATAAAAGTGTACATGGCCATGCTCTCGGCATCACTAAAGGGAAAGTCTAGATTGAGATTTATATTATTTAAATGGGAAACATGTTCAACTAATTGAGTTACAGACTCAATTTAACTTGCACAACTAGCTCATAAAGGTGTGTAAACATGTGGCCATTCTCAGTTGAAGATATATCTATAGCTATAGATGACAGATAGCTTCACACTACTTTTAAATGGCCATATTAAATATTTTAATGACTATCAGCAGTCAATTGTGTGCTTAATTTGTGCTAGGCACTGTTCTAAGCAGTTTACATGTAGTTATTCAATGATCAACACAACCACATTAGGCGAGGACTATTAAAATCCCCATCTTTTAGATAAGAAAGCAAGACCTAGAACAGTTAAATAACTTATCCAAGATTATACGGCAAGTACCGGCAGCCTCAGAAATTGAACCCAGACAGTACGGTTCCTGTTCATCTATCTCACCATCACTCTATACTCTCTGCTACAAATATTTATTTACCCCCTCACTATATTACAAGTATTGTACTGTGCACTGGGACACAAGAGTAAATGAGGAAAATAGGGATTTTATAAAACAGTGGAGGTTATAAACAAATATGTGTGTAAAATAAAGGATTCTAGGTATTAGCCTAGAGGAGATACACGGTGCCCTGGGAGCACTGGGTCAGAGCAAAACTCAGATATGTTTGGAGGGAGGAGGAATCTCAGGGAAGGAATCCTTGAAACAAAAACTGGAAAGATGAGTAGGTAATCACCAGGAGAAATGAAGTGGAGGTGAGAGGGTAAAGAGTGGGAGAGGGAGAGAGAGAGAGTCCTAAGGGAAGAGAGTGCATAGAGCATTTGCAGATCTGAAGAAGCACTGTTGGAGTTGGGGAAAGACAGACAAGAGAGGCGAGGTGAACTCAGACATGCGAACAGAAGCCAGATCACCCAGGGACCTGCCATGATGAAAATTTCTGATTCTGCTCTCAACCAAAAAGGAGCCAGTAAATGGTGATAGAAGTGGAGTTTCTTGATTGTATTTGACATGTATAAAGAACATCATGACTGCTGTGTGGAGTCACCTGTAGGAAGACAATCATGAAGGTAGAGACTCATTGGCAACTCAGTGCAGTGATGTAGGTAAAAGAGTATAGAGCCCTGATCAGGGCATGGCCAAGGGAAAAATGAGAAGAGAACACATTTAAGAGGAATTTAGGTAAGAAACACAGAACCTCCAGGGAAGGGAAATAGGGAAAAGAGCTGTCAGGGTTGACTACCAAATTTCTGGTTTGTCAAGTGGTCTTTTCCAGCAGGTTAAGGCAGCCTGGTGTAGGTCTGAAGGAGGCAAAGACCTAGAGTGAGCCAGGATTGTGGTTCTGCAGGCCTGTGGGGCAATGGGGCAAGTGGGTGGAGGCTGCTGGCACGAGAATAATTTAAAGGATGGAGTATAAAATCTAAGTTAAGTAGGGAAGAAAAGAGAGAGAAGTTAGAAGGTAAGGGATTCAAGGAAATAGAGATTTTTACCAGGTTGCAGAAAAGATGCAATGAGAAGAAATGATGGATCGTGATCAGCAACTGGGATGCTGAACTTTTCGTTGAAACAGTCCCATAGAACACAGACTTTAACATAGAATGGAAGGGATATATCAAAGGGAGGTGGGGTGTTACCTTAAAGTCAACAGGGTGTCGTGTCACAGAGGGGAGACAGGGCTGAATGGAGAAGAGGGGGCTGTGTTGTGCTTAGCCACTCAGTCGTGTCCGACTCTTTGTGACCCCATGGACTGTAGCCAACCAGGTTCCTCTGTCCATGGGAATTCTCCAGACAAGAACACTGGAGTGGGTTGCCAAGCCCTCCTCCAACGGATCTTCCCAACCCAGGAATCGAACCCAGGTCTCCTGCATTGCAGGAGGATTCTTTACTATCTGAGCTACCACTGACCACAAATTAAGGATGCCTCTGCCAGCCCCTTCTCCCCACCCCCAGGCTCTCCCATCCCCTCCAATAGAATCATCTACTCTTTACAGTGACAGCAGGGCTGTGAGGTTTGGTGAATTTCATTACTCCCAACAGGGGCACAAAGGGCTGTTGCAGCCTAGTCTCTAGAGGACCAGGAACCCAAAAGCTTATTCTCATGAAATCTCTGTGACCCTTACCCTGGCTGTTGGCCTCTCAAACGCTATGATTTCTTCACACGTAGAGAAGAGGAGGGGCATAATGCTTCCTCCTACACTTGCATAAATCACCCAGAAGTCTTTCTCCAGCCATGCATTCAAAAATTATTTATTGAGTGCCAGCTATGTGCCAGGCATACAGTACCAAGCAGGACAGATGTCCCACCCGGCAAGCAACCCAGGCCTGTCTCTAAGGATTTTTAAAACCACTGTTCCAGCTGGAGGATGAAGACTCATGCTTGTGCTGGCCTCAAAAAGACACTATACTGGCAATGCAACTGGAGAAGTAATAAATAAAGCTAATGTGTGAGGATTTTTTAAGTAAGCAAATTATCATAGATCTCACTATTATTTTCTTGCATGAATTCCTTGAAGGAAAAAAATGTAAATTGAACAGCATAAATATGCAAAATAGTTGGCATGCAAAGGAGAATTTTTCTGCTTTTCCAAAGATTCAAGAATCATTTTTTTAATTGAGAAATAATTGACATGTAACATTATATTAGTTTCAGGTCTACCACATAATGATTTGATATCTATATGCCCTGTGGAATGAGCACCACAGTATGTCTAGTT
Source organism: Okapia johnstoni (assembly GCA_024291935.2). NCBI lineage: Eukaryota > Metazoa > Chordata > Mammalia > Artiodactyla > Giraffidae > Okapia > Okapia johnstoni. The sequence continues at coordinate 47,965,379 of CM044317.1, forward strand.
ACCATCTGTGGTGAATGGATGGATAAAGATATACATACAATGGAATACTACTCAGCCATAAAAAAGCGTGAAATCTTGACATTTGCAACAATATGGATGGACCTAGAGAATATTATGCTAAGTGAAGGAAGTCAGATAAAATAAGACAAATACCATGTGACTTAACTTATATGTGAAATACAAAACAAAACTCACTGATGCAGAACAGAATGGGGATTGCCAAGACTCATTCTTGAATTGTAGGAATGAAAGTATTAAGCCTGTGAGAAGAATTGTAATGCTATATGTAATCCAAATAAGTCACAATTTTAAGTAAACATATAGATGCATAAAAAAACCTAATAATTTAGAAGCAAGACCATATTTTATTTTAACACCTTCCCAAATAACCAGTTGTAGTTGCCCAACTTGCAATATTCACAAAAGAAACTATTTGCTCCTTTATATTTATTTTCAAAAAATACCCTGCAAATTGTTGAATAGTAGAATGGTTCAAATTTCTCTTCTCTATTGATAGTAGATTTTAATAAATTTATAAACATACAGCTCATTAAAAAATCTTTGGTCTAGGCAAAGCCTACAGAACATAAAGATAATTTTAATGCCAAACAGATCACAAAAAGAGACAAATTTTTGCTTTAGTTATACCAGCACAGTTATAGTACTCAGCTTAAAGCTACAAGAAAAGGTGCATTATTTTCTCTGTCTACCTGCTTATCTTCCTATTTATCAAAATTTAATTTGAACACATTATTTCAGATCAAGCTAACATCATTTTAGCAGGCGAAGACTTGGCCTACATGCTACTGAATTAAATACATGGTATCTGTGCTCTCCATAAAAATATGGTGAGAAAAAAATTTCATATACACATACATATATATTTGTGTATATCTTATATATACACAAATATCATAATTTCTAGTATAACACAGATTTTTAAATGACTGTAGCAATTCAACGACCTATTAATTAGCACGCCTAAAATATTAAATCTCTAGATAGTTTTAAGTGAACTTGAACTTGATTGTTTCTTAGTTCTGCCTCAGAAACCCATGTTCACGTGCATGCAATTTCCACAGAAGCGGAAATGTGGATATTGTGGGTCAGTGAGCATTCCTTTCCAGGGTGCTTCTGAGATGAAGCCCCACGATTAACACAGTGCCCTTAATGATGGGCGGGGGACTAAACATTCCAAGATTGGCCTGGATTCTTGCCAGAAGGGAGAGAAAGGGGTCTTTGTATGTGGACATCTGAAGGGCGGGCATAAACATGTTAGTTGATACTTAACACCCAAAACCAGTGCCAAAACCGTTAGCTCCCCTCAATAGCTTACTCTGGTTTCAACTGTCCACGACAATGGAGCAGCCACCTCAATATACAAAACTTGCTCTTTAAACATCCTCCGAGGAATTCCCAAAATAGCAGCTGTTAGAAGCAAACAGACTCCAATTCATAGACCTAAGCAGACCTTCTAATGTTTTTCTGCAGACAACTTTACTTTTTTTTTTTTTTGGTACCTACGCGACCATCTATGCATTTTTAATAATTACCTTGTAGATTACGTGATGCCATTCCTCCAGGCACTTGGAGAATGAGCCGCGGGATTCACATTCAGATGAAATTGCTGGGTTTTGCGGCAAGCGGCCCAGCTAATTTATGTGGTGAATTTTTTATACATTTCTCCCCCGGTTCTCCTTCCCTGCTGTCCTCGCCCCCTTTCTTCTTCGGTACATTAAGAGATTCTACGGTGCCTGCAGCCACATCCGCCCCGGTGGCTGACTGCAGCGAAGCCAGCCCAGACTTGCCCGCAGGGGAGCGGACCCTGCGCGCTGTCTCAGCACAGCTCCGCTCCCTCGGAATCCCCTCTGGGGTCTCGTCTGCCACCCTCTTCCACCAGGCCTGGATCTAATCTCACACCTTCAATAACTTTTGTGGGCTCAGTTTAGTTCCTGGCAGTTATCTGTGTTACATAAATTCCACTCGGAAAGCAAGCAACCTCCTATCTCTAGAGAACCCTAGGCCAGGGAGGTTGCTGCAGTAGCGGCAGCTCCAGAAACTTCGGCTTAGGAGTGGCCACGTGTAGCCAGATAAGAGAATAAAATGGTATGCTTGCAATTCCAAGGACTTTGATTGCTTTCTCCCCATATTTATTTATGCAAAATAGTAAGTCTACACTAAGAGGTCATTCGGTGATTTTTTTTTAATATATATAAATATATATATATTATACATATGTATGTGTGTGTATATATATATATATATATAGGACAGACGGTTAATACATTTTCAAAAGAACTAGGGGTTAACTCAGAAATGTCAGTTTTCAACGATCTGCTCAGCAAACAAGTCTGGTCAGCACAGGAGGTTGGCATCAACGTGGATGTTTATTTGGGAAGGCAACATTCCCATAAACATCAGCCACTCTAAGTAGATCACTATTCCTCATGAGGAAACCACTTAATGGAGACACCTACAAAACACTATTAAATTTGAAACTAGTTAATACATTTAAAAAATTACATCTAAGAATACACATAATAGCTTTTAAATATAAAAATGATAACATGAAGTGGCCATTAGTAAGAATGAAAATAATTTTTGTTATTCTTAAATATCTTCCATAATTTTTAAATCATCAAGCACTCCAATGTATTTTATTTATAATGTTTAGAAGTTTCATTTAATAAATGTCTATTTATTTGGAGTAGAATTACAGTGCTACGGGTGAGAAACGACACACTTTTGGTATAACTAGAGATTCTAGTAAAGGTGAAAGCAGACATTATGAACTTAACAAGCCTTTTGTGTGACCTAATTGCATTAGAATATATTAGTAAGGTTGCATACTATAGGTTTTATGTTTCATTAGAAAGGTCATCTCCGATTTGGGTGGAATCATTAGAGAAGAGACCACGCTAGCAGAGTGTTCTACAGGATGAATGTACTTTGCTTCATTAGAATTATCTCACTGTACCTTTGTATTCCGATTTTACAGCAGGAAGAGATGGTAGGACAGGTTGGAAGTCCCAGATTCCATACTCCTCTAGTTGAAAACCGATGGTTAATTACACCATGACATTGTTTCTCCAAAACACGAACAACACTGTAAATGCAGCCTGCCTACTTGTTTTGATTGTAATCAAAAATATCAGCCCCAACACCTGGTAAATCATGGAAGACCTTACCTTCCCAATTGTAGTGTTCTTTAACATTTGGGCCACTATATTCAGAAATCTTGTCCTGTTTTGGGAATTCCCTGGTGGTCCAGTGGTTAGGACTCTGTGCTTTCATTGCTGAGGGCACAGGTTCAATCCCTGGTCAGGGAACTAACATACCCCAAGCAGCACAGCATGGTCAAAAAAAGAAAGAAATCTTATGCTGTTTTAAGACATCACAATGTTCAATGCCAGAGTTGTTATTGAAACAAATACATTACAAGTTTTCTGTGTAGAATTCCTAAATGTTTTTATAGATTTAATAAAAACAGAACCCTCAATAATCCTCAATTGATGTTACCTGTAATTACACCAGGAAGAAATTTCAGTTGCTCTCTTTCTCTCACTCATGACAAAAAAAATAAATAAATAAACATACATAATGATTCATTTTGGTAAAAATTTTGTGAGAATTCCTAACTTCTAGTAAAAGATAATAAAGTATCCTTTCATCTAATCTCTAGATAACATGGGTTGACACTGTGTTTGGTGCTTTTTGGTTACAAAGAACAAAAACATGTAGATTACCTTATTGTAAGGATGCCCAAGAGAGTAAGGAATCAGAAAAAAATTTTTCCAAGCAAGACTTGTGAAAATGCTAACCATCACTCACCAACCCACTGAAAAACCTGTTCAGCGGCTACCATCATGTGCCTCCGCTTCCCGCTCCTTCTCTCACTCAGGGTTGTGCTCGTCTCATTTCAGAGCCTCCCTTCACTTCAGAGCCATCCTTTTTGGCCTCATTTCATTCTGATTAAAGCCAAGCTCTTTAAGAACAAGGATGCAATTTGGGTAATCAGTCCTCATCCTGCTGAGAGTAGCCACAATGGAAGGAGCTATCTTACCTGATCGTTCAAATACTGACCCAGAAGATGGTCCTGGCTCTTAGGACAAACCCAGCTCTGGCTGTGGCCAAAGTAGCAAGGTCACGTGACAAAGCAGGAAATGATTGTACAAGGAACTACTCGCTCACAGGGGACTCTGGGTTTGTGAGGATCACTCACAGCACCAAGAGGGTGTGTCAGCTCAGTGCACACAGAGAATACTCACCAGAGAGTCAGCTTCAAACTACTTACCACCCATGAGAGAATTATTTAAGGGACTTGCTAGCTAACCATCCCTCTACCAAGGTGGATATCAAATGCTCTCATGAGTGCCATGTTTTCTACACCCCTATGGAATTGTTCAGAAACAAAATAGGACACTTTTGAAATAGCTGTGCTCTATATTTAGGTTTAAGCTTTCTGGTGGCCTAAGTGAAAAGGGAAAATTGGACACTCTAAGATGGAGAAATAAACATTTTCTCTGGTGCACATAAAATTTTTCTTAGCACATATCCCTAAAGGAAATTATTCTTTTATTCTTTTCAGAATATTCAGAACTATTCTTTTCAGTCTTCCTTTTGCTTTCATTTATATTAATGAAAAGGGGGAAAAGTCTTGTTTTGGAGAAACTTTATTGCATTTGCTGTATGAACACAATTATGAACATTACATGTGAGTCTTCTCATACACAGCTCTACAAGAGAAATTTCCTTTGGGGATACGTGCTAAGAAAAATTTTATGTGCACCAGAGAAAATGTTTGTTTCTCCCTCTTGAATGATTAGCCAATTTTCCCTTTTCACTTAGGCCACCAGAAAGCTTAAACCTGAATATAGAGCACAGCTATTTCAAATGTGTCCTGTTTTCTTTCTGATCTTGTCTTTTGTTCTAATTCCAGTTTTCCTTAATCCTGATTTTTAAAATGTTTTGTATTTTGCCATTCTTTATGTAAATTAATTCAAATCCCTTGAGGAAATGAACAGAGTAAAATAAATAATATTTTAAAGACATACATGACAAAATACAGCCTAAGACACAAGAAAAGAGCATGCTACTTTATCCCATCATAATAAAGTTCTGAGACCATCACAAAGGGTCCTTGCTGGCTGGCTGTTCCATTGAACTAAGCAGTCAATTCAAAACCACTGCAGAGGAAGACCTTACCAAAAAGAACTGTCCTAAATGTAAGTAAATATCATAAGCAATTTTAACTATGAAAAATATCACAAGTATTTAACCTCTATGGACTTTCAAACAGCAGTTTATATTATCATAATTAGTACCTAATACTATACAATGTATTAGTCAACACCATTTCTAACAACATTTTTGTCATGGACAGCACTGTATAGATATAAGAACCCAAGTTAAAACTGACACAAACAGAAATATATAAATTTCCATATTTTACCAATAAAAAAGAAAGAAGACTAATCAACATGATTAGGTGACATTTTTGTGAAAGAGAGGGAGGGAGGAAGTGAGGGAGGAAGAAATGTAGGTAGGTTAAAGTGCCTCAAATCCTTATTTCCATTGTTTATTCTATAGCTTGAATAAATAATTCCTATTTTTAGTAGAAGAAGGAGATACAGTGCCAAATGGCTGTTACTGAGTCTGCTTCCCCAGTGTTCTTAAATAAAAGGTGGTCAAATAGTACATAATATTCTTTTAATTTAACCCTAAACCACCCTTGGTCTCCACAAAGTGGATTTTAGGTAGCGAGGTAGCCAGTGTTCAAAAGTACTCCAGTTCTGGGAAAAAGGGAAACACCCCTGTTAAATGTGCAAGATTAGTCCCCAAAACTTTCTCAGGTGGAGCAAAATAATTATTTTATGTTGTCCTTCCAAACAAGATCTCTCTGTATCTCACACATACAGATACCCCCTTGTATTCTTCCACCAGACAGATGAAGATACTTTGCTACATCCACAGATTCAGGCGACATGCTGCCTTACAAAATCAAATAGGAGCAATAAAATTACACAGAGATATTCTTTCAAGGCAGAAGAATTTTCAAAGTGATAAAGGAGACTCCTAAGTTTCACATCTCTCTCTAATGAAGATGAAAATCATGTTAAACACCAAATACACTTGTCTAATTACATCAGGAAATACTGTTCTGTATTTGCTAATGAAATGTGATGCTACTGTGTTCACTGAGAGCCAAAACAAAGTGAAGATATAACATTCTAATTACAAAAAGGCAATTGGTAAAATGGTTGTATGCTTTGAACTGTAATAAAAATTAATAAAATTATGTAAATACAAACACAGTTACTGAAAACGTGACGCTCTAATTTTAGAAAAGTCACAGAACATAATGACTTAAGAAACTTCAAACCATTTTTAACCTCGTTCTCTTCACAGAGAGAAAACTAATGAGAAAATGTTTGTCTAAAAGGCTAATATTTGTTTTAATATATTTACCCCATTGCTCTATGTGTGGAAGCCACTCCATATCCTTTTGGCAGTTAAGGGGAAATTTCTAAATAAATAAATATGCAAGCATGAGTTTTCCAGCCACAGCGTTTTGCAGTCTCCCAGCTAAGTCACCATTGATGCATTCATAAACTTAAGGTCTTCATGGCCTTACTACATAGAATCCTGTTATAATGCAGGAGCCAGAGGATACACACAGCCCCCTTATCATATGCTTTCCAAGTTTCAAGAAAGAAGGAAAGAAGATGTATCACACATCACTATGTACACAGAGAACGGGAGTCGACCTCCATAATCAAGTCCATGGTATAACCAGGTGCCTTGTAATAGGTCATCATTGTAGCTGGTACTTAGTGATTCTCCACAGTGGGCTTTGTTCTATACTAATTTTTCATCCTAAAATCTCTTCAGAATGTTCATGTTGACTCAAGAAATGTAGTGTCTTTAAAATTAACCTTAGGAATATATGTTCTATTAAATTTTCTAATAATTTAAACATGAAACTCATTACTAAAATTCATATAGCCTACTCCTACATTTTAATTCTTTAAAATTAATGTCTTCATTGGCTGTGACAGAGATCAGTGAAATGATAAGCTTTCTTACTTTCATCACTTAACAATATCTTGGTCAAGAAGTGAATATGGCTCTAAACCAAAGAAGCAATTTAAAAACTCTTCAAACGTTGTGTCTCTGAATCATCTGAATAAATACCATATTCTTTAGCAACAGTCTTCAATGATAAATGTGCTTATTTGCAATATACTTACTCAAGGAGTTATAAAGGGACTAGAGATGATGTAAAAGGTCCCCACTTGCTTTAGTATGCAGGAAAAAAAAAAACTACTTCAAGTCTGAAAATATATGATGAAGAGTATATCTTCCATTTGGTTCTGATTACTTTTTGTAATCTACTGGGAGTTAATGTAAGTGCACATATCTTCTGTGTTTCTATAGAAGTCTTCCCTAAGGTAGGTATGAGAATTAAACCAGCTGCAGAGGGTGTGAATTTACTCTAGTAAAATTGGTACAAATACACTATCAAAATTATGTGTATATGAAAATTGGGAAGATTTTTATTTTCAGTCACTTTTAAGATGTGATTATGTCAACAATGAAGGATTTACTTAATCCATAAAAATATAACATTTCTTGTGCTTTTAATGCAGCTCTTAAAAATACACACTTCACATATCAAGCACACTGGAACAAAACCGGAGTAGTATTTAAAACACCCAGATTTAACGTCTAAATGAAAACTATTGCATGGTCCTGCACATCTGTTCTTTGTAGCGTTTTCCAGTAATGCAGCAGAGTGCAGCATTTCAGCAAACCAAATCAAACATGAGAATCGCTATAGCGCAAAAGCTCTTGTCACTGTTTGTGATTGTCTAATGGTATATGGTTCAGTCATAAAGGGCAGCTGACAGGCTGGTATAAGAAATAAATTTTCTTCTTCCTCCTGACACATCAGGGTAGGGCCCCCTGCTGTAATGCAGAAAATCTTTTATGCAAAAAGAATACACCATCTTTCAGCACATGATTACTATTCAGAAGATTCTGATTAGGTTTTTTGGTGCATTTTTAAAATATTGATACAAAATGTACAAAGAGTACACTAGGTCTAGGCTGATGCCTTATCTTTCCTGCTTAGTCCTTCTATGACCTTGGACATGTTACCTTCATTTCCCCATCTTTGAAATGGGAATAGTAATAGTAAAATATATTTCCTGTCCTCCAGCAAAATGAGATGAATAAAATGAATGCATATTTATTCATTAAGAATTTCAGCAATGTGGAAAAATATCACCAGGCAGTGTTCAGGAGACAATGTTATCTTTTCAAATACTTAAAGAAAAACAATCATACTAAAAGCCCTAATCAAAAATTAATCAAACATGTGACATTTTTAATTTTGATATTTTATATATACTATATAAAATGTAAACATTTCCCTCTCCTGGACACAGAGCGATCAGCAGTCCTGAATAAATCTGTGATGAAAACTAACATTCATTGTCTGTGGACTGTGTGCTAAGCACTGTGGTAAATACCTTATGTTTATTTCCTCATTTAATCCTCACAACTTCTCTAAGAAGTTAGCGCTATTGTTAATTCCATTTTACAAAAACAGAAAACTGAAGCCTGGAGACTTCTGTAAAATAGCCCCTAGTCAAAATATCCAGGGACAGGAGGATGTTTTAAACTTTTTAAGAACTCTGGCTGTCCAGTCATGAACTACTACATTATCCTGTATTATTCACTGGAAGAGCTACCCAGTGTCAGGGGAAAGATGAGAGAGTGAAAAAAATACAAGAAACCGGGAGATTTTCGGTCTGGAGAAGAGATGGGTGCTCACATGGGAGAGGAGACCTCGGTCCCCTAGACAAAACCCCACGGAAGAGGGACTCCAACAGGAGACACATGCAGGTGAGTGGAAGAGCAGGAGCAGAGAGTCCTGGGCCTCAGCTAAACTGGTGTGAGAGTCAAGAAGGAGTGAGGTTTATCTGTACCATTTTTCTAGATTCCGCATATATGCATTAATATATGATATTTGTGTTTCTCTTTCTGTCTTACTTCACGCTGTATGACAGACTCTAGGTCCTCCACATCTCTACAAATGACCCAATTTCATTCCATTTTATGACTGAGTAGTACTCCATTGCAGACTTAGAGAATGGACGTGTGGACACGGGGAAGGCAGGATGAATTAAAGAGATTAGGATTGACATATATATACACTACCACATGTAACACAGACAGCTAGTGGAAATCTGCTGTAAAGCACAAGGAGCTCAGCTCAGTGCTCTGTGATGACCTAGAGAGGTGGGATGGGGAGGGGCATAGGAGGGAGGTCCTAGAGGGAGGAAATGGAACCCACCTGCCAATGCAAGAGACACAAGTTCGATCCCTGGGTCGGGAAGGTCCCCTAGAGAAGGAACTGGCAACCCACTCCAGTATTCTTGCCAGGGGAAATCCCATGGTCAGAGGAGCCTGGAGGGCTACAGGCCATGGGGTCTCAGAGTCAGATACTACTGAGGGACTAAACACCATCATAGTTGATTCACTTCATTGTACAGCAGAAACTAACACAACATTGTAAAGCAACTATACCCCAGTAAAACAAAAAAAAAGAAAAGGAGTGAGGAAAAGGACTGGGCAGGTGGGCTTCCCCTGGGAGAATCAGTACGATTATACCAATAACAGAGGCAAAGCTGAGGTTGGGAGGCAGGCTGGAGGCACGCTAGTCACCTGGGAAAGGAACCTCGAAGGGAAGTGGTACTAATGAATGTGATTTATGCGAGTTCATGTTCATAAGGCTGTATAAATGCAAGTTGTTATTGCTTGAGGAGTCTTATATTCACCAGAAGACAAGTGTTACAAAAGAGAGACGTAGGAATAAGATATCCTGTGCAAATTAACTGGAGCTGCTAGTCTGTGGCTAAGAACGTCCTCCCTCTGGCTGAGTATCACATTATCTGAGATGGGCAAGGAATGGATTAGTGTTACTTCCAGAGGTGGGGAGAGAGATCTTCAAACCACACCCTCTCAAAGACTGAGGTACTGCTGGAATTTTTAAGAAACACAAAGATGCCTCATTCTCTGAGGAAGAAGTGGGGCAACCAGCAGAAATATTTAAAGGGAGGCTACAGTTGGTGGGGGAGTAAGACAGGTCTGGGTGGTGGGGGCACCCATGGAAGATACTCTTGTAGGAAGTTTGAATGGGAAAAGGCCTCACCTTGTGAGTTTGAGAACATCTAAATTGACTAAAATGCCAAGTTTTATGTTTACACATCAGTGTTTCTTGAACTGAGGTCTGTGAGTATATTCTGATGACTCTAAGATTTTGTTAGCTATTTATGGTCACAGTACTTTCTCATAATTACTTGATTGATTTATCACACCTGACATTGTCCATTATTTTAATTCAGAGAAATCAGGCAGAGATTATAGCAAAACCCTAGGACAAGACTATAGAACCCTAATACCATACATTAGACCCTTCAATTTTATATGGCCCACAGAGTCAAGTCATAAGCAAAGTATACTGAGTGGTTCCGAGAAGAGTCTTAAATAGATTAAACCATTGTGCTGAAAACTGTTAGGATTTTGACTCCTTTCCAAGAAACCTCACTAAAACGGGGCTGGTGTCCCTTAGGAAGAGCTCATTATGGAGTTAAATGACTAGTCTGAGGTGTTTTTTGAGGTAATTTTTAAATATGCAGGGGGAAACTGTTTTAAATCATTTAGAAAGTCTCTTAAAAGCTATTGCGGAGGATTGGGAAGACCAAGGTCATAAAATGTATATTAATCCCAAAGTAAAGGGTTTATAATACAAAAGAAACTAAAGGACAAATTCAGGTTTCCTGGGACCTTAAACTTATTCAAGTTGGGGTCTTTTTTAAGAAAAGGAACTTTAAATTATAAATTAAAAGTACATACTAAAGTGAGTATTTCCAAATGATGCTGCTAGTAGCCCAGGCAAATGAGGAGTCTTGAAAGTTCAGCATCATCAGCCTCATAGTACATCCACTCCTGGGAGGAGCTAGGAAAGAGGACATTCCCTCATCTTCTGAGTCTCACAACACAGGGCCTAAGATCCTTTCATTGGAATAAATTAAAGGTGATCTTTCTCATAACTAGAGCCAGCTATAAAGAGAGGTTAGTTGGTGTTAAAATTAATGTATCAAAATGATTCCTATAAGAAGCCAAGAGCCAGGAATACAGTGATTAAGCAGCAGTGGGGGATAAGTCATGGATAATCCTGTAGTTTAAAAAATAAATTTAATGAGCACCATGTATTAGAAAATAATGTGGCATGACCTTGTCAAGTTAACATTCACATACTGTAAACCTGACGATTCTGCTCTAAGCATGTGCATATGTATGTGTGTGTATATATGTTAGAACAGTTTTGCATATGTCCACCACAAGACATGTACAAAAATGTTCAGAGCAGTGTTTCTTGTAACAGCGAATAATGATCATAAGAGCCTAAACCTCCACTGTGTGTGTGTGTGCTAAGTTGCTTCAGTCATGTCCAACTCTTTGCTACCCTGTGGACTGTACTCTTCCAGGCTCCTCAGTCCCTGGGATTCTCCAGGCAAGAATACTGGAGTGGGTTGCCATGTCCTCCTCCAGGGGATCTTCCCGACCCAGGGATGGAGTTTGAGTCTCTTAATCTTCCATATTGGCAGGGTTCTTTACTGCTGAGCCACCTGGGAAGTCCAAAACCTCCACTGCCACATTAGAAATAACTGTGGTTAATTTATTCAATGTAATATTAGGCAGCATTAAAAATACACAATGTAGACCAATTGCAGAATCCACAATACTGAAGAGAAAAAAAGTAAAGTCACAGAAGACTATGCCATATAATCCCATTTTAGTGAAATTTAAGGACAAGAAATGCAAAATAATATATCATTTAGGGATACATATATAGAAGGTAGAACAATTAGAACTGGACATGGAACTACTGGCTGGTTCAAAATGGGGAAAGGAGTACAAGACTGTATATTGTCACCTTGCTTATTTAACTTGTATGCAGAATCAAGATTTCTGGGAGAAATATTAGCAACCTCAGATATGAAGATGATACCACTCTAATGGCAGAAAGTGAAGAGGAACTAAAGAGCCTCTTGATGAGGGTGAAAGAGGAGAGTGAAAAGCTGGCTTAAAATTCAACATTCAAAAAACGAAGATCATGGTGTCCCATCCCATCACTTCATGGCAAATAGAAGGGGAAAAGTAGAGGGAGTAACAGATTTTATTTTCTTGAGCTCCAAAATCACTGTGGATGGTTACTGCAGCCATGAAATTAAAAGACACTTGCTCCTTGGAAAGAAAGTTATCACAAACTAGACAGTGTATTAAAAAGCAGAGACATCACTTTGCCAACAAAGGTCCATAGTCAAAGTTATGATTTTTCCAGTAGTCATGAACGGGTGTGAAAGTTGGACCTTAAAGAAGGCTGAGCACTGAAGAATTGATGCTTTTGAATTGTGGTGCTAGAGAAGACTTTTGAGAGTCCCTTGGACAGCAGAGGATGAGATGGTTGAATCCGTCGTTGACATTGATAGCATCATCAATGGGCATGAGTTTGAGCAAACTCTGAAATATTGAAGGACAGGGAAGGCTGCAGTGCTGCAGTCCATGGGGTCACAAAGAGTCTGACACAAATTAGCAACTGAACAACAACGAAGTGTTGAATAAGTGGGTTAATGATCGATCCAAGCAGTAGAGCATGAGGAACTCAAGCAAAGCAATGATAGCAGAGATAGGAGGAAAACTGTGACTGCAAAATTAATTAAAAGTCAATTTTCATTTCAAAGCCAAAGAACAGAGGGGACGTTGGAGACACTGTGGTTTTAATCCAAAGGGATTCTGCTTTTCTTTTACTGTGCTGTGTTATGCTGTGCTAAGTCACTTCAGTCATGTCCGACTCTCTGTGACCCTATGGGATGTCCTGCCAGGCTCTGTCTGTCCATGGGATTCTCCAAGCAAGAATATTGGAGTGGGTTGCCATTACCTCCTCCGGGGATCTTCCCAACCCAGGGACTGAACCCAGGTCTCTTACATCTCCTGCATTAGCAGACGGGTTCTTTACCACTAGCAACACCTGGGAAGCCCTTATACCACTTCCAAATAATACCACAGTGAAAATCTCTGTCTAACAAATTGCTCATTCCCTAAACTTCAACAGTGACCAACTAAATCATGTAATGCAACCAAATTTCAGTATAAATTTGACTAGTGTCCTGAAATTCATCAGAATAAATTTTTAGGACAAAATTTGAACTATAATAATGAGAAAAAAAGAAAACAATTTCTAGAGAAGGAACCAATAGAAAAATAGTAAAATTTGCTTTGACACTTATCCTGGTAGAGGTAGGGACATAAGAATAGTATAGACTATTAAAGTGTTCATAAATCATTTTCAGTATTGATTAATGTGCTGATCCATGGTCAGTCTTCAGAAGCTATTTGGGAAGGCTTGGTATCCATCCCTCATTTTTTAATTACTGCAACCAAAGGGTCCTCTCCTCCCCCCCACGAATGCTGGACTCATAGTTTAGTGTTTTCACTGTTTCTTGAGACCCAGGTTGGATCTGTTTACTTCAAGATGAGCTGGTAGTGACTCTACTTATTTCAGACCCCATCCAACCCCCTTCCTGCACTCCCTGTCCATTCTCTGTATTGAAATAATCTGTCAGGTAAAAAATAAATCCATCTCTCCCAGAAAGTGTCATGAGGTCTAAGAAAACCACAGAGAATGAAAGCACAATAACAGTATACATGTACACATTTGTAAAATATTTAATAGATTTCCTGTCACAGAGCAGAAGATCAATAAATGGAAACTGATTGATTATTTCTTCTACTTGACTTCTGCTGTCACTGGCTAGATCATTGCAACAGAAGATGATGAAAGACAGTAAACATGAGGCCCCTGCCCTCAATGAGCTCAAAGGATGATATCACAACCACATCAGACATGGAGCTGCCATGCCAGCAAATAGCAAAGCCAAGAAAATATAACTCTTGGCCACTTCAAGCACTGTACATACTCGTGCAGTAACACAGTGCACATTGTACATACCACTAGCCAAAGGAACAGCAAATTCAAACCACAAGTGTCAACCAAAGGTAAGGAAAGGATTGAAGAAACCACCTCTCTCATTTATACAAAAGTCAAACCCCAAAAGGCTACACCTTGAAAGGATGGGCTCACCTCCTACCCTGGTTGACTTTCCTTCAGTTTGATCGGTCCTGTCACCCTACTCTACCGTCCTGAGTGGGGAATACAGCCGCTGGGGTCAGAATTCATATGTCTTACATGCGTCCTGTAGCCCCACAGTCAAGAACATCAAAGTTTTGGCTCCATCTCTTCTTGTTCCAAATTTCTGTCCAGGTGAAGGGTGCCATCTTTTGACTCTCCATATAGAAACTGTCACTTACATACATTGAGACCTTCTGCTAAAGCTTAAGAGTGATTCTCAACAACCTGCAAGCCTAGAGAAATGTTCCAATTTGAGAGATAAACTCCTTCCTTCGTGACTAACAAATGACAATAACTAAACAGGTGAAACTCCACCTCCTCAGGCCTAATAAGCTAATAATGTATTAATCATTTGAGTTGTATAAGAATTACACTCAAATAAGAACAGGGGATTTCTACCACAGAAATTGAACAAAAATAAAACAATTGCCCACGTGGCTAAAATCTTTAGCTATCTTCTCATCTGTTGAAAGGGTCCTGCTTATGTAAGTCAACTACACTTCAATTAAAAACCAATTTTTAAGTGTCATCTTTAGATGTTTGCCAACCTATAATTTAAATTGAGATGCATGTAGCACCATGGTAAACATTTTGGCAGAAAAGTTGAAATATGGGGGTTTTTTTCTGGCAAGGTATTTTTCCTGCAAAATGACCATTTGAAAGTGAAAATGTTAGTCACTTAGTTGTGTCCAACTCTTTGCCACCCCAGGGGCTGTATCCCACCTGGCTCCTCTTGTCCATGGGGTTTCCCAGGCAAGAGTACTTGAGTGGGGTGCCGTTCCCTTCACCAGGGAATCTTCCTGACCCAGAGATCAAACCCAGGTCCCTTACGTTGCAGGCAGATTCTTTACCAACTGAGCCATCAGGGAGAGCCTCCAATGGCCATTTGATCATTAATAAACACTGAGCTCTTACTTTGCCTTCGACACTGTTCTAGGCCTTGGGATGTACCACTGAACAAAATGGACAAAAATCCCAGTCCTCACAGGGCTTCTGTGCTACTGTAGAGAGACCAACCACAAAGTTAATAATACAACAATAAAAATAATAAATAAGTAAATTACATAGTAGGTCAGAATGTAATAAAAACTATAGGATAAAGTAGAGCAGGGTAGGCAGTTGGGGAGCAGAGAGGGGACTTGAAGCCAAGATGTTATAACTTCAAATAGGGCTATTGGGATAGATCTAACGGAGACATTAAAGTTTGAACAAAGATCTGATTGAGGCGAAGGAGTTATCTATGAGACTGTCTGGAGAGAAAGTGTGACAGAGAGAAAACAGTTAGTGCAGAACTCTAAGAGGGGACATGTGTGGTGTGCTGGAAACACAGCAAGGAGGCCAGTTGTTTAAGCAGAATGAGAAGACAAGGAAATGACTCACAGAGAAGGCTGAGAACCAGATCATTCTGGGATGTGGACCACTGTAAAGATTTCAGATTTTACACTGAGAGAAGGGGTAACACAGGTGGGGGTGGAAGGTGTTGAAAAGAAGAGGACATGATTTGACCTTAGAGGGATAAACATACTATTGAGGGGCAAGAACGGAGGAGCAAATCCATACAAAGACCATCAGGGGACTTCCCTGGTGGTCCAGTGATTAAGAATCCACCTGCCAGTGCAGGGAACACAGGCTTGATCCCTGGCCCAGGAACTAAGATCCCACATGCCTTGGAGCAACTAAACCTATGTGCCGAAACTACTGAAGCCCAGGCACCCTAGAGCCGTGCTCCACAGCAAGAGAAACCACCACAATGAGAAGTCCTAGCTCCGCAATGAGGAGTGGCCCCCGCTCATCACAGCTAGAGAAAGCCTGTACGCAGCAATGATTGATTGATTTTGAATGATTTTGGCTAGTGCAGCCAAAATTAAATTAATTAATTAATTAAAAAAATTTTTTAAATACCATTGCAGTGACTGGGATGATATGGCTTCAAGGAGGTAAGAGCAATGAGGGTGGTAGGCGATCAGATTATGAGTACATCTTGAAGGTAGAGCAGCAATGATTGATTGATTTTGAATGATTTTGGCTAGTGCAGCCAAAATTAAATTAATTAATTAATTTAAAAAAAATTTTTAAATACCATTGCAGTGACTGGGATGATATGGCTTCAAGGAGGTAAGAGCAATGAGGGTGGTAGGCGATCAGATTATGAGTACATCTTGAAGGTAGAGCAGACACCTGGTAAGATGTGAAGAGTGAGAGAGGGAAGATACAAGGATGACCCCAGACTCTTAGCATAAGCAGCTGAAAAGGTGGACTTACTACCAAGTGCAATGAGGATGCTTATTCACGCTTGGGGGGAAGTTCACGGCGTTCAGAGAACAACACCAAAGAGAAAAAAAAAAACAATAAAAGGAGGAATCCTCATGAGGGAAGAAAGAAAATTCCCATCTCTCCTTTTGACTCAAAATCAGACAGAGAGCTAAGAATTTATTCTGTATTTGCGTACTAATTTGACACAAACCCCCCCCTCTCTCTCTCTGCCTCTCTCTGTCTCTCTCTCTCTTTTCCCACCTTGAAAAGACAGCGTTTTAAAAGAAAGATATACATGGAGGAGCTTTCTATGTCTGCAGTTTTTAAAACTGTAGTTGAAAAATCACTTGTTAAAAGAGATCAGGGCAAGATTTAGTCTTTGTAAAATTTTTATTTCAGGCTACATAAAGAGATGAATACTTTGTAAAACCCCTCTTGAAGGTAATTTGTCATTCTTGATAGTACTTTGTCTAACATTAATACAGCCACTTCAGCATTGTCTGATTAGCATGGTGTATCTTTTCCCATCCTCTTACTTGTAATACATTTGTGTCATTATATTTAAAGCACATTTTTGTTGTAGACAGTATATACTTGAGGCTTGCTTTTTTACCCATCTGAGTATCTTTACCTTTTGAATGAGATATTGAGACTATTTATAGTTAATGTGATTAACAATATAATTTGGTTTAGTCTCCCACATTCTATTTGCTTGCTATTTATTCCATTGGCCTTCTTTTCTTTTTTGTTCCCCTTTTCTTCTTTTTATTTCTGATTTCCTTTGAACTAATTGAGTATTTTTCATGATTTTGTCTTCTCTTTTGTTGGCTTATCAGATAAGTTTCTTTGCTGTGTTATTTTAGTGATTGTTTTAGGACTCATTGTGTAACATTTCAGTCTGCCTTCAAATGACATTATACCACCTCATGTTTAATATAAGAATTTTACAATACTGTTTTTATTTCTCTTTCCTGAACTTTGTTCAATTTTTCTCATACGTATGTCATAACCCCAAAATACATTATTATATTTGCTTTAAACAGTCAACTATATTTTAAAGGGGTTTAAATGTCTTATGTTTATCCATATAGTCACTAATCCAGTATTTTCATTTCTCTCTGCAGATCCAAATTTCCATCTGGTACCATTTTTCTCCTGCCTAAAGGACTTCCACAAACATTTCTTATAGTACCATTCTGCTAGTGATGAGGTCTTTCAGCTTTTCACTGAAAAAGTCATCATTTCACCATTGCTTTAAAAAAATACTTTCACTGGTTACAGAATTCAGATAAACTGCAAACATCCACTTGGGTTCCCCCTCTCTGTACTGTAGCTCAAAATTCTCTCCCAGAAGTAAGCTGGGGCAATCAGGAGGCTTTCCTCTCTACTGCCCCATCTCTTAGGAATCACTGTCCTTCACTGTATGATGCCAATGTCTTACAAACTATTATTTCATGTATATTTCTTTCAGTTTTGTAGCTGCTTAAAGTGAGAAGATAAATCTGGTTCTTCTAAACGAGGCTTTTTAAGATAGAAAAAAAAAAAAAAAAAGCAACTTCATCCAAAATGACCAGAGTTATTTTCAGTTGATGGCTAGTTAAGGAATGGTCTAGGAAAAAGGAGAGAAGTATTAATTTGGAATCATGTTGATCCTTCAACTAAGGAAAGCTGCTGCTCATCTCCTGTTTGGCTAATTAGCTATTACAGTCTTCAGTGGGATGCTTATCATTTCTATCAAAAATCAAGTTGAACCGAAGTAAAAGAGGAGGAGGAGCAGGGGAAGGAGGGGCAGGAAGAGAGGAAAAAGGAGAAGAAGTTTGAAGAGACTTATTGTAAAAACACAAAATACTAAGGTCAACACTAAATTCCTGTCATATGCTTCTTGTTATGTATTTCCAAGCAAAACATAAAGCACAGATAAAATTCTCTATCTTCAATACTCTGGGAAAATTTGCCTCCTTCAAATCTAGGACTTAGAAGAGCATGATACATAATCTTCTCATATAATTTAGGGCAATAGAATTTAGGGGAAATTTTGATGCAAAATCAACAGCAGTTTTCAGATAGTGACCAGTTAAATTTAAGGAACCCAGCTGACTATCCTAGTACCTGTATGACACTATGGTTTCAAGTTTGATTGGGTATTACTGTTCTTTTTTCCCATGAAATAAACATTTTTATTTGGGGCTTCCCTGGTGGTCCAGTCTAAAATAATCTGTCTGCCAATGGAGGAGATGCAGGCTCAATCCCCAGGTCAGGAAGATCCCCTGGAGAAGGGAATGGCAACTGTCTCCAATATTCTTGCCTAGGAAATCCCATGGACAGAGGAGCCTGGCGGGTTACAGTTCATGGGGTCACAAAAAGAGTTAGGGAGTTACAATGTTTCCTGTCATCAGTGCAGAAACTCTGCTAGGAGAATGGGCTGAGAAAACGCACGCAACTGGTGGAACTGGGAGCCAGCCTGTGTAGGGGAGCCTGGACTGATCAAAGCAGGTGAAGGGAAGGAGTTACAACTCATTTCCAGCAAAACAAAAAGTAGTCTACACTTTGTAGAAAATGAAAACTAAGAATTAAAAATCCAGATTAACAGTAGGAATGAAAGATGGTACTTATCTTTTCACATGAGAAGATATAATAATATATTTCTCAATGAATAATAAAATAATGCTCTATACACTTATGTAGAGGTAAGAATACATCTATTAGATCTCTTATAAATATGAATTTGCTTTCCTAAGAAATGGGAAGCTATTAATATGTGGTACAGAAACATATGATTCTGCATTAAAAATGCAAAGTTAAATTTATTAAATAACCGTGTCAGTAAATAATAATGTTTCTCCAGCAGAGAATCATCCTACATCTCTATTGTACAGAAAGGACATCAACTTCATCTCATTTTGTCTATCAATCAGCTTTGAAATGCAAATTCCAAGAGATCACAGAGCGATCACATCGCCTGTGAAAACTATCTGATCGACACAGTGAAATTTTCAATAAAGGTAAGAGTTTTCAATCTATAATGCTGCTTAAAGAATATCACTTTAATTAATAGATACACATATATATGAAATTCAAAAAAGCAGAATTGCTAGAGATAGAGGAGGACACAATCCAATTAATTAGGATTAATAGTTGTATTTCAAAATTCTTCTTAGACAATCTCAAGCTCTTTCCTGAAGATGCTTTCTACCCAGCAAATGTGGAAGGGAGCATGAAGGATGTTCATTGATGTAAAATTAAGCTAAAAGATACTTTGGCCTCAATTATCTAGATATTTTGAGCAAATGCCAGATGGTTTCCTCATTTTTCACTTCCTTTGCAAGAAACAAACAGCCTATGTCTTCTTTACAGGAAAAACTTTGCTCCCATTATATCACTGACAAATTTCAAAAGTATAAAATGACTTAGAGATGAATCATCTCTAAGAGACAGAAACTTGAATAGTTTCCCCTTTTGAGATTGAACTTCTCCGTGATTTCACAACGATCTTGGCACTTTAAGTCTGGGAGAGCAGTGTATGATCCCACCCAAGCAGAACTCTAGTGTCTGTACTAGTTTAACCCTGGGACACTTTTCTGGGCTCCTGGGCACTCTGTCTCCCCCCTCATCACCCAGCACTGTCCTGAGACCGCTCCTTCCCTCCACCTACTTTGATCAATCCAGGCTCCCCTAGACAGGCTGGCTCCCAGTTCCACCGGTTGCATTTTCTCAGCCCATTCTCCTAGCAGAGTTTCTGCACTGATGACAGAAAAAAGGAAGGGAAAAGGGCATTGAACACACATGCTGTCGCTGGATTTACTTGTACCAACCCCACAAGCTGAAATTTGAAAAATTTAGTCAGTATGCATCAAAACACTTGATTTGACTATATTTGAACTGTGGTGTGTGCTTATTTGACTTAACTGAACACTAAGTGGCTCTCTTCTTAAGTGCTGAATGATCCTATTAGCCACTTAATTTCAGGAATAACAAACTAAAAATATTTGTTAAATGAAAATTACAATTCTGGGCTGATATACTCCAAACTTTAAGAGATCAATAGTAAATAATTTCATTCATGAGTCTAATTCATTCTATCATCTAAGGGGTGTGTTCTGTAGCCCTGGGAGGCCTGTCAGGATGCCAAGATGGTAAGTGTACACTGTACAACATAACATTTTGATTTGGCTGTGGATGTCTGGTAGCACCCTCTCTAGAAAACACTAAAGCAAAAGTCATTTCTGTCATGCTACTTGGCTTGTCTTAACAAAACAGTTTCAACTGCCTTGGAAAACTCTGATTTTGCCCACAGGTCTGTCTATGACCCTGCATGTGAGGTATAAAGGCATCGCGTAAGGGCGAAAACACAAAGCAACCTCCTTAACTTTCTTAAATGTGTGGATAGCACCACTTGGTTCCCATAAGAATGAATTCTCTCCTTAATCCACAGTGGAGCTGAGCTGATAGACTGTTCACCAAGCTAGACAGAATGACCTTGATGTGTTTGACAATGAGATCCAGACAGAAATAAATTTAAGCTGCCTGCACCACTAGAGTGGAAGTTCTACAGATACAGTGTGTGTGTGTGTTAGTTGCTCAGTCGTGTCTGACTCGTTGCCACCCCCATGGACTGTAGCCTACCCGGCTCCTCTGTTCATGGACTTCTCCAGGCTAGAACACTGGAGTTGGGTTGCCATTTCCTCCTCCAGAGGATCTTCCCAACCTCATTGCAGGCAGATTCTTTACCATCTGAGCCACCAGGGAAACCCAGAGATATGTCATATTAAATATCGAAAGGTTAAATACTTAGGCAACTTCACTTCATAGCATAGGACATGGCCTTTTCTCAAAGGAGAGCATAAGAATGATCCACACTGACTGCACTTTTGTTTGGGTGAGGCCAACAGTGGCTAAGGATTTTTACCCCTTCTGTTAGGCATGCCACATCTGCAGTAGTTACAGGGATCAGTTATAGGAGCAGCTCCTCCACGAAGGGGTGGTTGTATTTCCTCCTCTCCATAATCAGTTAGGTCATTTATATGATCTCCCTGTTGTATTTGCTGCCAGAAATGCTCACAATCACAACCACTGTTCTTTAGTGTTATTTTCCCCTTCTTAAACTGCTTTTCCTCTTTTCAGAATTCATATGGGACTTCCCTGGTGGTCCAGTGGTTAAGAATCTACCTGCTAATGCAGGGATCTCTCCCTGGTCCCAGAAGATTCCACACACCTGCAGGCAACTAAGCCCGAGAGCTGCAACTACTGAGCTTGAGTACCCGGAGCCTGGGCTCCACAGCAAGAGAAGCCGCCACAATGAGAAGCCCATGCAGTGCAACCAGAGAGTCGCCTCTACTCACCACAGCTAGAGAAATCCCACCTGCAGCAACAAAGACCCAGGGCAGCAAAAATAATTAATTTCCTCCTCCATTAACTTAAAAAAAAAATTTATGTTCTTAACATTTGTCCTTTAAAGGCAGAGGAACCAGAGATCAAATTGCCAATATCCGCTGGATCATTGAAAAAGCAAGAGAGCTCCAGAAAAACATCTATTTCTGCTTTATTGACTATGCCAAAGCCTTTGACTGTGTGGGTCACAATAAACTGTGGAAAATTCTGAAAGGGATGGGAATACCAGACCATCTGACCTGTCTCTTGAGAAACCTGTATGCAGGTCAGGAAGCAACAGTTAGAACTGGACATGGAACAACAGACTGGTTCCAAATAGGAAAAGGAGTACGTCAAGGCTGTATATTGTCACCCTGCTTATTTAACTTATATGCAGAGTACATCATGAGAAACGCTGGGCCGGAAGAAACACAAGCTGGAATCAAGATTGCTGGGAGAAATATCAATAACCTCAGATATGCGGATGACACCACCCTTATGGCAGAAAGTGAAGAAGAACTAAAGAGCTTCTTGATGAAGGTGAGAGAGGAGAGTGAAAAAGTTGGCTTAAAGCTCAATGTTCAGAAAACTAAGATCATGACATCTGGTCCCAACACTTCATGGGAAATAGATGGGGAAACAGTGGAAACAGTGTCAGACTTTATTTTTTTGGGCTCCAGAATCACTGCTGATGGTGACTGCAGCCATGAAATTAAAAGACGCTTACTCCTTGGAAGGAAGGTTATGGCCAACCTAGATAGCATATTTAAAAGCAGAGACATTACTTTGCCAACAAAAGTCCGTCTAGTCAAGGCTATGGTTTTTCCAGTGGTCATGTATGGATGTGAGAGTTGGACGGTGAAGAAAGCTGAGCGCCATAGAATTGATGCTTTTGAACTGTGGTGTTGGAGAAGACTCTTGAGAGTCCCTTGGACTGCAAGGAGATCCAATCAATCCATCCTAAAGGAGATCAATCCTGGGTGTTCATTGGAAGGTCTGATGTTGAAGCTGAAACTCCAATACTTTGGCCACCTCATGCGAAGGGTTGACTCATTGGAAAAGACCCTAATGCTGGGTAGGACTGGGGGTGGGAGGAGAAGGGGACGACGGAGGATGAGATGGTTGGATGGAATCACCGACTCAATGGACATGGGTTTGGGTAGACTCCGGGAGTTGGTGATGGACAGAGAGGCCTGGTGCGCTGCAATTCATGGGGTCGCAAAGAGTTGGACACGACTGAGCAACTGAACTGAACTGAACTGAAACTGACTTGATTTGCTTCCAGTAAAACTGAAAATCTCTCCCTGTCCTCACCCCAAGCCATGGACTCCCTCCTCATCAGCACATTCGCATCCACAACTGTCCAGCATCTGCTCTCTTTATGGTACACATCCCTTCTTGTAAATGATCAACCCCCCAACTCTTTTATCTTTCTCTCTGCATACTAACCTGCTGTAATAGTCTCTATAGGAAATAGAACCTGGGTTGGAACCCATGTGCCCTGTGGCTAATGCTCATTTCTCCGTGCCTCATTCCTAGCAAAATTCCTTAAAAGAATAGTCTGGGTTCACTGTCTTCAATTCTCCTCCTCTCATGCCCTCTTGAACCCTTCCTGGTTACATGTTTCTTCACAGCACTACTGAGTTAGTTTTTGTCAGAATCACCACTGACTCTATATTCATTTTTTTTTAAGTTGGACTTTTTAATTAACTTTTCAGAGTTATAGTTGCTTTACAATGTTGTGTCAGTTTCTACCGTGCAGCACAGTGAATTGGCCATACACAGACTCTCACTTTTGGACTTCCTTCCCACTCAGGTCACCACAGTGACCTGCAGTAAGTAGAGTTCCCTGGCCTATACAGTAGGTTCTCATTGCTGCTGCTGCTGCTAAGTCGCTTCAGCCGTGTCTGACTCTGTGGGACCCCAAAGACGGCAGCCCACCAGGCTCCCCCGTCCCTGGGATTCTCCAGGCAAGAACACTGGAGTGGGGTGCCATTGCCTTCTCCGAGGTTCTCATTAGTTATCTATTTTATACATAATATCAATAGTGTATATGTGTCAATCCCAGCTCTGTATTCTTGAACCCAATCCATCCTCTGCCTCTATTTTACCCTGAGTGTAGGTAAGGCAAGCGAGGTGTTCATTGCAGGTACAAATTTTAAGTAGGTGCCCCAAACATTGAAAGTAATGTTTCACTGTAATATCTTCAAAGGAAAATAAATGCAAAAATTCACGATGAACCAAATACCAAAACTGTGAATAAAGATAAAATCTGGCCAGGCCAGGACCAAAGTGAGAGGCGTAAGTTAAAGTGGTGTGAGTTGGAGGGTCTGATCTTGTCTTGACTTAAATTGTGATATTTTGTTTATCATGGATTGCTTAAGTAAAATTTTCTTTTTATAAACATTGATAACATTTTTAACGTTGATATTAATTATTTTGATGACTGAGTTTCTTGCTACCTCCTTTAGATTTTGCACCCAAGGCAAGTGCCTGTCTCTCCTCACCCTATCTCAACCCCTGCTGCCACTCCCTTCAATCACTTTCTGAATTTGACTTTGAGAGCATCATCTTCTCTTTCTCTTCCAATCTGTGGTGACTCAGACGGTAAAGAATTGGCCTGCAATGCGGGAGACCTGAGTTCGATCCCTGGGTTGGGAAGATCCCCTGGAGGAAAGCATGGCAACCCACTTCAGTATTCTTGCCTGGAGAATTCCATGGATAGAGGAGCCTGGTGGGCTACAGTCCATGGGGTTGCAAAGAGTTGGACACTGAGCAACTAAGAACATCCAGTCTCACAGGTTACTCTTTTTCAGCTTCCTCTGTTGGTTTCTCCTCATCCCCAATCTCTCAATATTCAGGGCTCAGCTCTAAGACTGCCTCTCCATCTATACTCATCCCCTAAATGACCTCATCTGGGCCCATTGTTTTATAATTTTTAATATTTATTTTACTTATTTATTTAGCTGCCTTGGGTCTTGGTTGTGGCACACAAGATCTTCCATCTTTGTTGTGGCATGCAGGGTCTTTAGTTGTGGCATGTAGGATCTAGTTCCCTGACCACGGATCAAACTCAGTCACCTTGCATTGGGAGCAGAGTATTAGCCCCTGGACCACTAGGGAAGTCCTCAGGCCCATTGTTTTAAATAAAATAGCACATATGCCCTGACAACAGCCAAATTTTATCCCCAAACCACACTCTTCATTTTCATCCTTAAACCATCCACCCCTATGGTTTTCTAAATCTCCATAAAGAGCTATTCCATCCTTCCAGTTGCTGAGGCCAAAACCTTTGTGGTCCTTCCTATCTACTCTCTTCCTCCTCTCTCATATTACATATATTCCATCAGCAATTCTTGTTGGCTCTGCCTGAAAACATATGCAGAATCCAATCACTTCTCACCGCCTCTACCACCACTCCAGTCCAGGCCACCATCACTTCTTGCTCAGACAATGACAGTAATCTCCAACTGATTTCTTGGCTTCTTTCCTTTGCTTCCCTATAGTTCTTTTTGAACAAAGCAGCCAGAGTGATCATTTTTAAATGAAAATCCAGTTATGTCTTATGCTTAAAACACTTCAGTGGCTCTCCGTTTAACTCAGAATAAAATCCAAATGTAGCCTTCAACCCTGGGTCTCGAACTTGAGCTGCAACAGAATCAGAAATGTCTGGAGTCTTATTAAAACACAGATCAGATCGCTGGGCCACACCTGGAGTTTCTTGACTCAGGAAGTTGGGGTGCAGCACAGTAATTTGCACCTCTAACAGGTTCTGGGAGGTGCTGATGCTGCTGGTCTGGAGAACACACTTAGAGAACCATGGCCAACAGTGCTCTGTGTGATCTGTGACTGCTCTCAACTCATTGTTTCCTGCCTTCTTCTGTACTCAAGCCACACTGGCTTTCTTGGTCTTCAAGCCAGCTCCTACACCAGGATCTTTGTATCTTCCATTTCCTCTGCCTGGAACATTCCCCCCCCTAGATATCCTCATGTCCACACCCTCCTTGAAGTCTCTGATCAAATACTTTTAATAAGGTCCTTGTGTGCATGCATATGAAGTCACTTCACTCGTGTCCAACTCTTTGCAACTCTGTGGACTGTAGCCTTCCAGGCTCTGTCTTTCATGGGATTCTCCAGGCAAGTATTCTTGAGTGGGTTGCCATCCCCTCCTCCAGGGGATCTTCCCGACCCCGGGATCCAATTGGTCTCAAGTCTCCTGCATTGGCAGGAGGGTTCTTTACCACTAGCGCCACCTGGGAAGCCCAGTAAGATCCTTACTGAACACATAAAAACACCAAATTTGCCTCATCTTACCTTGCATTGCCTTATTTTTCTCTGTAGAACTTATCACCATCTATTCTTTATATATTCATTTGATTATTTCTTATGCTACAGTGTAAGATTCATGTGGACATAGACTTTCTATTCATAGTTTAATATAAAATCCAGAGCTTAAAATGGCACCTAAAACATGGATGATGCTCAATAAATACTTGTGAAGAAATGAATGAACAAATGATGTCAAAGAGGCATTCACAAGAAACCATTCCCATGTCTATTTGCAGATTGGAAGGGATCATCGAATGTATCATGTGAACCTGAGCAAGTCATTTAAACACTGCACCCTTGTCTTGATTCATTGTAGAAATTACTTTAACTGGCTTAATCATCCAGAAAACAAAATGGACATCAATTCAGTGACCAGTACAGGTAGTTTCCAAATCCTTTTTCTGTTTTACCCACAATCCTGACCTGTTACACATAGAGATCCACTTTGGTTGGCTAAAAATAGAGTCCTTTTACTGTGTTGCTTCCTATAGTCCATCTGTTCCTGTAAAGAAGCATCTCTGAGTCTTATTTCCTTGAACGTTTTTTTTCCTCTATCACTCGCCTCTATCACTTTCTTTATAATCCCCCAGAGAGTCACCCATTTTTGCCCAGCTAACAGTCATTCACTTTCTCCCTTATGAGGAGTGGCCCCAGTTCAGTTAAAGTGTCCATCCTCTCATATGACTCAGAATAAAACCTGGCAAGGAATACAATTCAGATAATTCTGATTCCTTTGCGAGTATCTGGTTTAGACATGTGCTCAACACTGAGTTCCAGTCTATGGACATAGTCTTCTGGGGACTTCAGGAAATTTTTACTTCCTCTCAGTAAAGAGACACATGAGATGAAACGTCTTTCTTCTACTATTGGACACTGTGATATGTTATGCCTGAAACTGCATCAACAATTTTGCAACAATGAGAAAAAAAAATGGCAAGAACGGAGGTTCTTAATGAATCAATGAGCCAATGAATTGACAACACTCTGACTCAGGATTCCTTGATATGTAGGACAACAGAAGTTTCTTACTGTTAAGATAGTTGGCTTTGGGGTTGGGAATAATTACTCGCATGCTTGCTGATACAGAGGACTGTGTTCACAATAACATTAATATACAACAGCCCAGTTACACACATAATTTGTAGAAAAGGCAAATTCCGTAATCCCACATATAACCTTATATCATGGAATAGCTCTTTCCGTACTCCATAAACTGCTTCCTCAGGTTTGAATGCCCACCATGGAGCATCTCATGCTGAGTTGCCCATGTTAAATTTCATATGGGCCCCAATCTCTTTGAGATAACAACAAAAACCCCAGATATCTGCTTCCTGGGTATGGCTCCAAAAGAAGCTGGCTTACATATATAAACCAACGGATGGAAATAACTAAAGTTTTTATTCCATATAATGACCAAAAGCAGTAATCTCTGGTTATTATTATCATGAGATCTAGGGAAGAAAATGTATCTTGAACTTTGTAGGGCCTTTCCATACAATCAGCTCAATAGAACTTCAATAGAATCTCGCAGATAAAAATGGAACAGCTATATGACATTTAAAAGAACCCCTACTGATATGCATAATTTGAATAATTGTAATGTTTTAAAGTTTCAGACAGTCTGAAATTTCCAAATCAAAAACATTCTAATATAACTATTAAATATCTCAATGACGCTCAAATGTTTATTCTTACAAAATATTTGCATCACTGAGGTTTTTTTCTTTTTAAAATCACTTTTAGAAATGGAATCTCTACCTAGACTGGGTTGCTGCTGCAATGTGGATAGAAAATTCAGGGTTTTTTTTTTTGTCAGTTCCACCTCCACCCTTCTTTTGACAAGATCTAGGGGTTTCTTCTAGGGTTTAGCTAATAATCCTTACTCAGGAAACCTCCAGATGGACATCACTGAGATGCTGCTTCAGTTTTTTTCTTTTCAATTTGGACATGCCATGCATAACCTCACTGATGTATAAAACATCAGTACAAAATACAGAAAAGTTCTTTTGCTTTTTGCCTGCGTAGACCCTTTTTATGATGAGCTGAGATGTTTTTCCACAGGCAAAAGTTTTCCTAAAGAAAAAAAATGAAAAATAAAAAGCTAAAATAGAACAAACAGAAACTTTGCATTCAGATTTTTACAGTTTCCTGCATAAAAATATGAGGATGCTGTGAAGTCTCTGGGAAAGCATAGAAGTCCAACTAGAGTGGCACTTTCGAGAAGGAATGTCCAAAGTACTGCTGCACATTTCAAAAGTTAATCATTATGGATCAGATTATCAAAGAGGCCTCCATCCTAACATCCAAAATTATATTCACTGTTTCCATATTTTCATGAGAATCATAAGTAAATAAATATTGCCCAATTGTGTTAAGTGGATATGCTAAGAGACATAGGAATCATGATGCAAAAATATTGACTTTGCATGATTTCCTTACAGTAGATTTGGTAAATACTTTAAGAACATGGAATCATGACAGTATTTTTATGTTGTTATAGTTCTTCACCTACAAACCTTTAGAAATTCATATGAGCACTTTATCCATATTAGAGCACTGTAAACATCCTTCTAAAAAAATGAAAATAAATCCTGGTTTTTATCTTTCCCTTCTATTGGGAAGTATAGGTTCCTATTTCTGGGAGTTAGTGTAGTGATATGATCTGACAGATCTAGGTTTTTATCCTGACTCTGTCACCTACATGCTCAATACATAATGTTGGGCAAATCCACTAACATGAGAAACACTCAAATTCTTCATTTGTAAAATGAGAAGAAAGACCACAGCTTCCCACACACGTTTATCACAGGCTTTTCACACTGGATTATAACTGTCTGGTTGCTTGTCTGTTTCTTCCAGGATATTATGATATTCTTCTTTCCTGAAGAAAGGAAGAATACCTTTCTCACTTTAAAACAGTGGTTCTCAGGCTTAAGGGCAATTTGAATCTCCCAGGACATTGTTCCCAGCCCCAGTGACCATGCTGCATCCAAACCACTGAAACCATTATCTCCGAAGGTGAACCAAGATATCTTTGTTAAGTTTTCCAGGGGATTCTCCGCCTTAGAACCAAGGTTGCGAACCACTGCTTTAAAAGGCTTAGCACAGTACCTGCTGTGTGGACATATTACATAGAATGAATAGGAAATTTCATCAGTAAATGAGTGAAGATGTCAGAGACTACATTATGATATCTCCCCCAGCAGGCTAGGAGCTCATGAGAGAACCAAGGGGTGTATTGTTTTCTATCCCCATCTCCTAACACAGTGTCTCATTCACCTTTACATCCCTTGGCTCAATGTTTGGTTGAAAAAAAATGTAACATGAAATAAGAAGAAAAGAGTTTTCTTGGTCAATGAAATTTAAAAAAATACTTTTAAGTAGAACAGAGTTAGAGATTAGATTTTGCTCATGTGTTTCCAGTGGAAGGAGAGAAACAAGTATTCCACTGTTTCACTTCCATATATATTGTGTGCTAACTCCATAAATACAGAACTATGTACTGAATAGTCAATGTACAACAATTTGGCCTTGACTGATTACTCTGAGAAAATCATGAAGCAAGTGGGAAAATACATCCTTTTTGGCTTTTATCTGGACTTTCGGGGGCTCTCCTGGAAGAGCTGAGCACATCTTCCAAAACGGACAGGCTCACACCTCATGAACACAAACGTGAACAACGCATCCTTTACTGGATGACCGTTTATTATAAACTATCCTGAGTAGCCAGGGAGCCTGCGTGCAGTTTCAGTGAATGTTTGCTCTTATGCTTCCCTCACCCACAGCGTGAATGAGATGAGATTTAACTTCCTCTCCTGGCTTAAATATAGCTAGAGTGTTCCTGAATTCTGTGAGACAAAGCCAGAGAGACTCTCATTTTGGGGGTGAAATATTTACTGAATCTCTCCTGCAAAATTCTTTCTTCAGCACATAAAATAGTTGAAAAGTGTGTGAATATTTACTTATTTTCTCATTATTTTATTCATACATCTTGGTAAATTCATATCCTTTAAATAGTTTGATAGAATTATCATGACATTTCTTTAATTCCCTTTGAATTCTCACAGGAAGTTGTGTATGTGAGTAAATACAAATTGCAATGAAAGCAAAGCTAAAATAAATACATACATAAAACAAAAGCCAAAACATAAAATCTGCCAAGTGTTTGAATGATGATGATTTCACTTCATCTATACAATAAATTTATTTTCCTTAGAGAGTCACTGGTTCCACCTACTGGAATTTTGACATCCTTATTATGCAATAATGTTATTGTATAAATGCCTAAGGTAATAAGACTGATGGCCCAGCTGAACTTAACTGAACAAAGTTATTGAAGAACAAATCTTACTGGGTCAGCTATTAGAATAGATCTGAAGTTCTTCTTACAATTATTAACTGAGAACTGAATATATGCCCTGTGTAGAATGTAGAATCGGCTTTTGTACAACAAAACACACACACACACACACACACACACACACACACACACACATACACGGGCCGTCCTCACTTCACACAGTAGTGTGGGAGTATAAAAAGACCATTCAAGCTGAAACCATGCAGAGTGATCTTAATAATCAGTGAAAAATTCACTGATGAATTCTACGAAACATTTGAAGAATTACAATCAAGACTTCTCAAACTCTTCCAAAAAGATAGAAGAGGAGGCAATACTTCCTAACTCGTGCTATGAAACCATTACTATTCTGATAC
The DNA here is from genome assembly GCA_024291935.2 of Okapia johnstoni. Classification (NCBI taxonomy): domain Eukaryota; kingdom Metazoa; phylum Chordata; class Mammalia; order Artiodactyla; family Giraffidae; genus Okapia; species Okapia johnstoni. Next base: position 47,996,307 of record CM044317.1, read on the forward strand.
CAAAGATAGACAAAGGTATCACAAGAAAACTAGAGACCAATATTCCTTACAAATATAGATGTAAAAGTCCTCAACAAATACTAGTTAACTCAATCCAGGAGTATATTAAATGAGTATACATCATGACCAAGAGGGGTTTATTCCAGGAGTGCAAGGTTGGTTCAACATGAAAATCAATCAGTGCACCATATTAATAGATTAAAGGTAGGAAAAACCACATGACTGTCTCAATAGACACAGAAAAATCATTTTACAAAACCCATCACCCTTTCATGATAAAACCACTGAACAAACAAGGAACTTTCTCAGTTTGACAAAGGGACCCACAATAACATCATACTTGATGCTAAAAGACCGAAAGTTTTCCCTCAAGATCAGAAACAAGACAAGGATGTATATTCTCACTATAGCTATTTACACTGTACTAGAAGTTCTACCCAAGGGAATTAGACAAAAGGAAGAACTAAAATTATCTCTGCTCATAGATTATATGATATGATATATAGTAAGAAAAAATTATTGGAACTAATAAATGAGTTCAAAAAGTTACAGGATATAAGATCATATAAGATCAACATACAAAAATCAGTTTCATTTATGTACACCAGAAATGAATAATGTAAAAATAAAATTAAGAAAAATATTTCATTTATAATAGCATTAAAAAGAATAAAATACTTGGGAATATATGTAACCAAAGTACAAGATAGAAGTGTTCCCTAAAACTACAAAACATTATTAAAAGAACTTAAATAAGATCTAAATAAATGGAAAGATACACCATGTTTATGGTTTAGAAGACTTAATATTGTTAAAATGGCAACAACCCCCAAACTGATCTGCAAATCAATATAATCCCTGTTAAAATTTTAGCTGTGTTTTTTTTTTCCAGAAATGATCAAGTTGATCCTAAAATGCGTTTGGAATTGCAAGGAACAGAGAATTTCCAAAACAATCTTGAAAAAGCACAAAATTGCAGCAACCACACTTCCCAATTTCAAAACTTACTTCAAATCTACAGTAAACAAAACAACGCATGGTACTGACAAAGGAATAGGCACACCCTGTTAACGGAATGCAATTAAGAGTCCAGTTGAGGCCATTAGTGGCTGAAAACTAAAATATGTCTGCTAATAACATCCCCAGCAGCTGGGAGAACAGGTCTCTCCTTGAACAGGGAGTTGGATGGCATACCCGTGGATCCACTTTGTTGATGTGTATGATTCCATTAAAATTAAATACTTTTTGGTGAAGAATACCTTGGATTAAATTAATAGGCAGGAAGCAAAAAGTGTGAAGACATCAACAATGTTTATAACTAATAATTACAAATATCTAGAGTCTACAAAGAAACCCTGTGGCAATCGCCAACTGAAGAAAGATGGATAATGCATATAAACAGGTAATTTACAGAAAAGAAAATCCAAGCATGAAAAATGTGCTTAAACATAATCAGAGAAACACAAGAGAAAATGAAAAGGAACACACCTTCATACAAGTAGACTGGCAGAAATAGGAAGGCTGGATAACACCAAGTTGGCCAGGATGTACGGACAGCACAAGGTAACTGTACATCCCAATTTGTCTGAAACAGTCCTAGTTTACATTTAATGTCCATCATAATTATTAATATCTGCTTTCATTGTCAAAAGTGTTTCCATTTAGAGCATAAATCACATGATCTCCCTGGGATAGAGGAATCATCATAGGTAGCTGGTATTGATATAGACTGGTATAGCCACTTGGGAAAACAATCTGACACATTATTCAATCACATCAAGAATTTAAATAACTTATGGTGCTGAAATTTCCCCCTGGATATGTGGATTATGGTCTTCCCTGGTAATTCAGCAGTAAGGAATTTGTCTGCAATGCAGCAGATAATGCAGGAGACCCAGGTTTGATCTCTGGGTTGGAAAGATCCCCTGAAGAAGGAAATGGCAACCCACTCCAGCATTCTTGCCTGGGAAATCCCATGAACAGAGGAGCCTGGAAGGCCATAGTCCATGGGGTCACAAGAGTCAGACATGACTTAGCAACAAAACTATCACCATTTGAATTATGAAAATATATATATATATATATATATATATATGATATACACATATGTACATATATATGTACAAAACTCACACAAAAGTCCATAAGGAAATACCTAATAAGCTGGTCAGTGTAGCATTATCTGTAGTGGCAAAGAGTTAGAAGCTATCTGAGTTTCCATAACTGGAAGAGTAGAAAAGTAAAGCATGAGGACACATGAGTAACAACACAAAAAGTGTAAACTTAAGAGCACAGATGGGTATTTAAGACAATGCTGACATGGTTATGCATACAGACTGAGCATAGGGCACAATCTCCAACTTTTTTGTATGGTTTATTTTTTTACCTACTGAAGCTTGACAGATACATACACAATCAAGAACTGTGTAGCGATTATAAACAATGGATTAGATGTACACATAGCAACATAAATAGATATTAAATATACAGTACTGAGTGAAAATGCAAAAAACAGAACAAGGTTTTCAACACAATGTCACTTACATGAATCAAAAATAATTCCTTCAGAAAAACAACATGTATTTTCAAGAATACATGGAATTCTTGGTGGGAATGTAAATTGTTGCAGTCACTATGGAAAACAGTATGGAGGGTCCTTAAAAAACTAATAATAAAACTATCATAAGATACAGAAATCCCATTCCTAGGCATATATCCAAACAAAACTATAATTTGAAAAGACACAGGTACTCAATGTTCATAGTAGCACGATTCACAAAAAGCCAAGACATGGAAGCAACCTAAATGTCCATCAACAGATGAATGGATAAAGAAGATGTGGTACATGTATACAATGGAATATTATTCAGTCATAAAAAAGAATGAAATAATGCCATTTGCTGCAACATGGATGCAACTAGAGATCATCATACTAAGTAAAGTAAGTCAGAAAGAGAAAGACAAGTATCATATGAGATCACTTACACTGGAATCTAATATATGATACAAATGAACTTAACTACAAAACAGAAACAGACTCTCAGACATAGAAAACAACAGATGGTTACCAAAGGGGAGAGGAAGTATGGGAAAGGGATGAATTAGGAGTTTGGGATTTAAAAAAAGAAAAGAAAAAAGAAGAATATATACAAACAGAATGGTGGACTATGACAGAGACAGGAATCTGAGTAAGATATGGGGATAAAGGAGAAGGAAGGAAGGAAAAGAGGAAGGAAAGAAGAAGGGAGGGAAGAAGGAAGGAAGGAAGACAGATATGAGAAGGGCTTTGCGCAACCCAACAATGATGCTGTGCCATGAGCTGAGTCATTTGATTAACTTAACTCTCTACCCTTAAGACCGTGAGAATCATGAAGGAATCAAGGCTGTTTCAATTTCAAGCAACAGAAACTCAAACTATTTTCAGGGGAGTAAAGTGATTTTTTGGCTTATATAAAAAAAGAATCCAAGAGTAAAGGTGCAGCTGAATCCAAGAGCTCAACTATGTCATCTTATGTTACTTGTCATTTGTGTTTCTCTGTATTGGTTTCTTTCAAGCATCTCCTCTTCCTAACAGAGCTCTAAGAGGATGAATGATTTTACTTTAGCAGTTGGGTAATGAGAACTTTAACTTTTTTATTCTTCCTCACCATTCTAGACAAAATTATGAAGCTAATGTTCATCGACTCTGATTGGCCTATTCGGGTCATGTGCATTTTCTGAACCAGTCATGGTAGGGTGCAAATAATTTCATAGGCCAAAATAGGTCATTCTTCCCCAGATTGTGGGGTCAGTCCCATGAAAACCTGTTACTAAAGGCAAATTCTACAATACAACTCCATTAAAACAGTTCCAACACTGCCCAGTTACTAATAAAGAATTCTATAATGGTACTGTTTTTCCAGTATAAACTTCATATCTTGGTAGATCACAGAGGTAGAGCTGGTCTCTAAAGAGAGGACAAAGAAGGTGACTCATGGCCATGTGGCTATATTTTAGGAATGCTGCAAATTCCTCTTGCCTAAAATATCTTCCCCATCTGCCAACCACAGTCTTAAATTCCAGTTCCACTACTGAGATTCATTGTTTGGGGCCTATAACATGGACCCTCCAAGATGCTGTGGAAATACATGTAAATACCTCTTAGCGTGTATCAGCTTTTAACACCTTGACACTGATTACCTTACCAGACTGATGATGACAGGGAAGAGTCTAAATGGGCTAAAATGTCACTAAGGGCAGACCTGTGGAATCAGGGTGATAGGCAAAAGTGAGGAGGGTAGAAAGGGACAAGATGCTCGAGACACAGCCTGACTACAATTTTTCTTGGTAACAACTTTACTGTGTGTCAAAAAGAGCATCCAATGAGAAGATGTTTGGGAATCTAGTCCCTTCCCCTAACAAGACACGCCTCATGTTGGAGACCTAGCTGTAGAAGAGCACCTGGCCTGTGTCTGCTGAGAGGTGAGATTGTTTAAACAGAAGATGCTCAACAGGAAGAACCTTGGACTCTAAGAACCTTATTGATATATTTCTAGCTTTTAATAGTTAAACAAAGATGTTCCCAGAACACTTGTTGATCTCTTCTATTGCCTCTATTGACACGAAAGTGCCAGTTCCTAAATGATATTTTGTTTTGTCTTGTTTCCAGCTAGTGCAGTAGCAGTGATAAAGCAATACTCCAAAGCTCGCTTCCCACATCATTTTGGACAAGTTTTTTTGTTTCCCTGGTGGCTCAGCGGTAAGGAATCCACCTGCCAGGGGAGGAGACTTGGGTTTAGTCCCTGGTCCGGAAGATACCCTGGAGGCAGAAATGGGAACCCACTTCAGTATTCTTGCCTGGGAAATCCCATGGGCAGAGAAGGTTGGCAGACTACAGTTCTTGGGGTGGCAAAAGAGTCAGACATGACTTAGTGACTAAAGAACGTTTTCCTTCTTTAGAGTATCCCAAACTTGAACTCTTCATTACTAAGTTTCTTATTTCACCAGGCCCCATCTTGCTAAAAGGAATTGTAACAATGCATAACAATAAAAATCTGGCCCAAAGTTTAGTAAGTAGATGGGGAGCCTGGGAGGGAAGGGAACTTAAACTATCAGCAGTGGTTATCTCAAGGATGGGAACTGTGATGTAGGTGAAGGTGGTGAAAAAGAAAAGTTACATTTTATTCCATATATTTTATTATTGCCTGACTTTTTTTTACAGTGATCATGTATTCATGGATCCTTTTAATAATTTAGAATTTAGTTAAATTTCCACTTAATGGATTCTACTAACTAAAACTTGTTCTCACATTTGGGATTAAACTTGAGAGAGGCAGGGCTAGCTCTGTGGCCTAGATAAATGCTGACCTCACAGAGAACAAGAGTATCCTATAAATGTCCCCACTGTCTGAATTAAGCTTAAGAATTATGCTCAAATTACAAGACACCAAGTTGAATAAAAATGCAAAATGTTCCAATTTTTTGTTACATCTACTTTTTCCTTTTTTCAAGAAGAATGAACTACTGCTGTTCTTGAGAGCATCATAAAGATACAGGTCGTTTACGCTGCTACCCTGTATGGGTTTCAGTTGGTAATAAATGGTTTTCTGAGAGGTTTGAGTTAAAGCTCTTATGTAAATAGAGAGAGGCTTACATAATGCTCTTTAAACTAGAACTTTGAAGACAATCTGCAGTAGGCATATGAGATCTGTCTGTGCAGCAAATGGCATCTGAAAACTATCAGGAAGCCATCCAAGATTTGGTTCAAGAAAACAGGAAGAATAAACACCCACGGTGCAAGCTTCTGATCAATCGTTTAGCCAAACCTCAGCCACAACCAAACAGACAATGTGGAAGAGATGTGCCTTAGGTTTATAGTAGTGCTACTAAGCCAAAGTATATTTCAGCAGCGCTCTTGAGCACGGTTCATTGTCAATTTCTACGTAAAATTCTCCAGGGGCTGGAGCCATGCCTTCGGCCGGGCCGTTTCCCTCCCTGTAATGTTAGACAGTGCATCATCTCACGGAAGAGGCTAAACTGGTATTGATTTTCCAATTTTTAAAAGGAGTAACCGTTTCCAGCAAAGACACGCTGGGGGCGGGAGGTGGGGGAGAGGGGTGGTCTGTGTAAAGGAGAAACACTTCAAACTGAAAGCGCTGCCGAGAAGGGAGGAGGGAAGCTGCGGTGAGCTAGCGGCGGCTTCTCTCTGCCCAAGTATCCGGGCTGCAAAGTTCTGGCCACAACAGCTGCGACGCTCTCATTCGGTGGACCTGCCGCGAGAGTTGTTTCTGTGCCAAAAGAGAGAGATTTCTGTACTTCTCAGGGAGGCGGGACGCACCCTCTTCGGGCCGTTTCCACTGTCGCCTCACCTCGGTTACTCCGGTCCTCACGCCCTCCATTCGGAACCCCATCCTTGTACAGCTGGGAGGGAGAGACAGGGGAGGAGGAGCGCGCGCGCTGGGTTTCAAACTCGGCCGAACTTTGCTGAAGCCCCCGGTCTTCACCGGGCTCCGTGCAGGAGCCCCTCCCGACTTCCCAGTCCTACAGCCCCGGGCCCAGAGAGACGGTGGTCTCTAACTTTCAGGTTCATTCCAACCCTGAGATCGGAATGCACCCGGAGCTTGGGGTTCGCAAAGTAGCTGCTGTGGCCGAGAGAGCGCGGGGCCGCGCGCGCGGTGGGTCGGAGGGCGGGCGGCGGGAGGAAGCTGCCGGGCCTGGAGCCGCAGGAAGTGTCCCGCCCGGCTTGGCCCGGGATGAGCCCCTCTTCGCCGGCCCCTTCCTCATCCCTCCGCTCCCACCTCCCCTCACCCCACCCTGGTCCCGACAGCTCCGCGGGAAGGGGACCCTGCAGGCAGAGCCCCCAGCAGCCGGCATCTGCTAACTGCCCTGACACCCCTTTCCCCTGCCACGTAAACACCATTGAGAACTGCGTAGACTCGCGCTCCCGCACCTGCCCTTTCCCCAGAAGCCTGAAAGTGGCTGAATGGAAACACTGACACGTGAAAACTCTATTCTGAGTGACTTAGCGTCCACCGCCTTGAGGTTTTAATCTTGCTCTGCTCGTCCCGCCCGGCGCTCGGGGCAGCTGTCCGCAAGGTTCCGGCGTTCTTTACTGTTCCCGGGGGAAGGTGAGGCGAGGAGGATGGGGAAGGTGGAGAAGGAAACGTGAGAGGTCTGGGGCCACTTGGTATATACGAGAGGATATCCTAATCCCAGGCATTTAGGTCCCCTGCATTGTTTCCAAGCCAAATGCACATAGCAGGTTTTTTTGGAGCCCTGGGACCCCTGAGTCACGTCTTACGAACCGAGAGAACGGACGCGCGCGCCACCACTGACCATCTGTCCTGGAGGTGGGGGCCGGTGGCGGTACTGTTCACTCTAACCCTGCCCCCTGCATCAGCAACAGGTATTAAAGTACGGAGACCCACGCAACATCTGGTCCTCCTCCCCAGCCACCTTGTGGCCCGACGCCCCGCCCTGTGTTGCCCCAGACAGGGTAAAACAGAGTCTCAGGGTCACTTGTGGCCAACAACGTGTGAGATTTCAAAATGTCAGGGCACTGATGGAGAGACGGCGGACAAGCCTCTTGTCAAACCTCTTCTCGAAGGAACTAAGTGCCCTTGTCTTGGCCTTTGACTGTTTCCCACCTAAGAAAACCATTTTTCTTTTGCAAATACAACAGCATCGAGGATCTCTCGCGTCCCTGCAATTCTAGCTTTGGCATTTCTTCTGAAAAGGGTTCGCGGAGGTGCATTTTGGCTGGACTTCCCTTCCTTCCACTTCCCCGCAGGGATCTTACTGCCTAGTTTTCTCAGCCTGAGACAATGACCAGTGACCCAGGTTTTCTCCAGACAGTTGATACGGGTCCCTCTGGCGTTCCAGGTCTACTTGAGGACCGCCCACCAAGCTCCTTGCTCTCCACCTACCACTGTCTGTACAGGGTGGAGGAGATTCACTCTCTAAAATATGACCTCTTCCAACCTGAGGGGTCTTCCCCGATGAAGCCAATGAAAAGAAGCAAAGGAAAGCAGCGGAGTTGGTGGCTGGACACCCGAAACTTTGACCTCAGAGAGGGAAAACCTTCCACTACTGCCTCTCACCACCTAGCATTGTATTCCTGAAACCCCGGGAATGAAAATGGAAATTGTTTGATGTATGAGGAGACGTTATCTAATTAGGGCATAAGAAATTTAATCTTTCCAGCATGCAGGTCATATAATTAATGTTAATTTAACGCTCAAATTCTCAGTCATTAATTTTTATTCTCTTAGATGCAGTTTGGCAGGGGCCCCAGATCCATGGCAATGGATTTTACTGGATGTGAGAGCACACTTGGTCTTAGGAGTGACTCACCGCAGACCTTCCCATCCCAGTAACAAGATCGCATCATGTATGCATTATTAAGCCACATAATTGAACGGTCCATAGTTTGCATATCAGACTATTAAAATAATGTGTTTTGCTTTTCTCTGAACACGAATTGTTCAAGCCTCTGCGAATATGTGGCGATTCTGATAATTATCACAAAATTACTGCAAATGTTCTCTTCATTAGCATGATTTCTTTCGAGCATTTTTAAAAATGTGAATATTATTATGAATTAAGGAACTGCTTACAAAGTTGTCTCAACTTTTTTTTTTTTTAAAGAGACTTGTCACTTGGAAGGAAAGTATATAATTTAAGTCGGGAAAGGAGAGAACTTCTCTTGTTATGCTTTTCAAATGGCTTCCTCCAGCCAAATAAAAGTTTTCTCTCTGGATTTTCAGACAGTTTCTAGGCAAGAGGCAGACACAGAGAGAAGAAAGAGAATGTAAAAGTCATAGGAGAGTAAGAGAATTGGTTTGTTTTTTAAGTTTTTACTATCTGATTCCCTCCTGGCATAGATGACTTGTCCCCACAAACAAGTCATAACTTTTTTGCCACGCCCAGAGTAAACGAATATTCTCCTCTTTAAAAAATACCAACTCAAAATTTTCCAAAACTAACAGATCGTAATTCACTAAATAGTGCTGTTTCCCCCTAGTTGTTCTAAGCTTTGTGGTTGGAGAAATTATAAGCCAAATCGTAAGAAGTCTTTATTGTAACCCTCCCTTCACACACTGTTCAAAGTTGAATAGAAAGATATTAAGAAAAACAGAAAAGGAAGAAAGAACACTATTGCAAAATAAGAGTCTCTTTTAAATGTAAGAAATTTGCATCTATACACCTTTCCAGTAAAATTTCCCTTTGGGTGATTTTTAAACTCATAACAAACAGCTCATTCTGCCTCTGGCGTCACCGCTCCTTCCCGGTACAGCGTCGCTGTCGCGCGCAGGTCTCTCTCCTCCGACGGCGCTTCCAGCACGGAGACGCTCCCACCAGTCTCAGCAAGGAGGGGGTTTCACCCATCGAAACGTCTCTCGAGTTTGAGAGGGTTGTAAGAGTTTTCCTAAATAAAATATAGCAGGGAAAGTGTAGGGAGAGAGAGAGAGAGTGGCGCATTCGCCCGCTCCAGCAGTAACCTGCTTGGCTGTTCCCTGCTGGGCTGGATACCCCCTCCCCTCGTTCGGTGCCCGGATCCTCCCGGCCCCTCTTCTCGAGTCCGCTGTCAGCTCTCCGGGGAAGGGGTGCCAGGCCCTGGGCGGCACTTTTATTTTGGCTGAGAGGAGGGAACGCTGCTCCCAGGCCCGAAAGAGGCGAACTGAGCCCTTCTGTTTGGAGTTCCCTCCTCGCTATAGCAACCAGCAGCATCCGGACAAAAATGCGCCCTCCCTGGACAATGGCCGGGCCTCCCGCTTCTCGCCCTCGCCTTCCTCCCCCGGATCGCAGCCAGGACCTGCCTAGGAGCTCAGTGGCTCGGTGGCCGGGAACGCCCCCACCCCCAGCCCGCGGCGTTCCCTAGCAGTTCCCCCGGGAGGTCAGGCCGGGGCGCCCGGACGCCGCCGTCCGTTCTCCCTACCCGGGCTTACGCCCCACGCAGGCCGAGGCCCGGACACACCGCCTCCCGGCGGAGTACGCGGGATCCCACCGCCGAGTTTTCCGCGAGATTGTGTGGGTGGTTGGCTGGCCCTAAGGGGCACGAACTCCAGCTTTTTTTCAGTGTTTCAAAAAAGGGTTAGTATAATGCACGAAGCAGACTACTCCTCCACCCCGCACATACACGTAAATATAAGCATCCTAAACCACGGACATAGGTTTGATCTCTGACTTTCTTTCACTCTCCCAAGGTTAATTAAGTTCCCTTCCACGACCTCCTCGCCTATTCATTATTCTCTTCCTCTGACCTAGGGCGTCAATATAATCAGGCCTGTGACTCTGCCTGTCCTGTTTTCCTATTTTTGCATTTAATGCTGGGACCCAGCTGCCCCAGGTTACCATCAAAACTCGCAGCAAAGACCAGAGGGGTGAGATGGTCTCATTGCTCCAACCTAAGGCTCCTTTTTTCTGAGTCTTCTTCCAGACAATGCCAGCCTCTGCATTCCCAGAACCCACATTCTGGAAACCAGTCTTCTAAAAAATAGTCATCTCTAGCTTCACTAAGCCCCAAAGTGCCTAGAATGACAGTTTTGAAGCTCAGAGATCTAGAAGAAGGTCCCAATCCACAGCTATTATCGCTGTGGTCAACTGTACACAAGAAAAACTTCGCTCAGTGCACCAGGACACTAACAATAGGACTTAGTGCATTCTTACACTTTAGCGGGGATTTGTATTCATACTCTGTCCAAGCAGAATAAGAAAAATGAAGTCCGACTTCAACTAAATGCAGCCTTGTTTCCCCCAGTGATGGAAACCCAGCCCTAAATCTTGGACACATTACCCATAAAATAGCTGAGGATACTCTTCCCCTGCACCTGTGCACAGGTGTGTGGGGGTGCTCTTGGCCCCTCCTTCTGCTTCTCAGACTGTGCCCCAAAAGATAAGAAAGAGAAAGGACTGTGGCAAGAACTTAATCTCAGTACATCTCCAAAAAGCTTTGGAGCGAAGGAGGTTTCTGTTGAAATTACTTTTATTTATTAAAGAGTTGTCATTTCCTCCTGCTTTAGGGCAAGGGATAAGGGTGGGAAACACCTTCAGGTTTCATTGTTAGGAAGTCACTGAATGTTAGTCCTTTGAAAAGGAAATTTCAGAAAGGGAACTAGGAGCCACCAATCCCCTCATGTTGTGTTCCTGCTATTTCAGTATAAACAAGCTGTATTAATGCCAAATAGAATTTGCCTTGTACACTGATGGAATGTGTCCTTTATGCTTTCTCCCCTGTAAGGCCTCATATTCACCACTCAAAATTTAGCAGACTTCCTTTGATAAATTACTCAAAGTAATCCTTGAAATAGCTAGACTGCCTGGGTGATATGGTTTTAGAAGTCTTCAAGCCATGCCTGTCTATATAATATTCACTTGTAGACTACAAAGGGGGGCGGTCACTTTTAATGATGAGATTCAGAATTTGAAGAAAAGGAGAAAGATTAATATCCACAAATTCAAATAATTTCATTTTAAAATACTGAACTTAGAACACTACATCTTACTGGTTTACACAGTAGTAAAGATAAAACAGAATCATCTGTATGTGAGACATGGTCCAACACAGATTTTGCAATAATATGAAGAATGGCCGTTTCAACTTTCAGAAAACTTTTCCTTCTTCTAAACTGTTTATGACATGGAGACAGACGCACATTTAGAAACTTGTAAAATGTATATATAGACAATAACATAAATCTATGTGGAATTTTTTTAATCAGGGAGACATTGTGCTGCATAATTAAAGATATTAATTTCTGTTCTTTTTTAAAGTAAATGTTTATTGTGTCTCACAAGAACTGGCAGCTTGGAAATGCATTTTCCTTGCTTCTTACAAATGCATCTCTAAGCCTGTAAGTCTTCAAGCTCTAAGGAGGTTTTCATTAAAGGAGCCAGCTGCCTCTTTGTGTGGATTGGCTGTTTAAAGCTGAAGCCCTGAAGTGGGAACCTCAGTTTTGACATTCTGTAGGCCCTTAGCAAAGAAGTTCCATTTAAATGTGGGGAAGCTCTCAAACAGCTCCTGGAGACTAGCAGAAGAGCAGAACGTACAGGAATAAATGACTGGGATAAGGGAGAAAAGAGAGAGAGAGAAGGGGCTTGGAATCCTCCTCCAAGGTGGATATATTAAAAAGGAAATCCCAGTAGGCAATTTTACCCAATTTTAAACCAGCTGCCACCTTGGAAGAAAATTCCCCTTGGTTTCCTGATTTCCATTATCATAGAACTATTAAAACATCAATAAGAAATAAATTAAGATCTATCAAACAAATAAATACCATCTCACCTCTATTTTAATAACTGCATCCTTTCAGTTCAATGTTTAGGAGTGATTATGGCAGTTTTTCTGCCAAGACCTGGTATGGAGAAATACAATAAATGATATTTTACATATGGTGTGTGTTTACTAGATGAAGTTAAAATAGAGTTCAAATTACAGTGTACAGACTGATATCATTAGTGTTACTCATGTGAAGACTTTGAGAGACTCTGGTCAAGGTGCTGGGCACTACTAAGACCCAGGTCTGGCTCACACTTTTAAGAAGTGTGACAATGTGGGGATAAATATCTGTCTTTTTGGTTTAGCTCGGATTCTCTGAGTTGTTTTCTCTCCAAGCAGTGCAGTACGAAGTCCGCACCAATTCCTCAGACCAGTCCAGGTCAGGATACCGACTCAGCAGAGCCCTTGCTGGGTCCTAGAGGAAGGGGATGGACTGGCGAGGTTGCTCAGGATGCCTGGAGCTTGTTCTCGCGGAGGGGGCCCGGGGGACCCAGCAGTCAGCCAAAGAGGCTGCGAGGCCCGCGTGAACCGCTTGCTCAGCCATTGTCCTAGCCAGTGATCTCGGGGAACTGTTCTGGAGTGAGGGAGATATCAAGACACCTTGTCAGTTCAAAGCATTTTAGGTTTGTTTGAAATCCTCTCCACGTCAACGTAAGCAGTCTCTGTATTTGAACAGTGCTTTGAACAGTGAAAGGGAATGAGCTGAATCAAAACCTGGAGGTGTCTCCCCGAGACACTTTCAACGTGCTTTTATGAGGGTGGAGAAAGGCAGGGAGACGCGTGGACTCTGCTCAGGCGGTGTCAGCCGCAAAGAAAGGCGCCCACGACGGTGGCAGGAAGGGAACAGAGGACCAAAAAGCCCCTCATCGGGGGTCTAAAACCTCTGAGGTTCCTGGAGCCCCAGGAAGGAGCCTCGCCGGGAGGCAGACTGGAAGCCTAGGTATTCAGGACCCGGCGTTCGCGCCAACCGGGCCTCCGGCGACAGGCGGAGAGGCGGGGGTGGCGCGGGGGGAGGTGGTACCCAGAGCCGCTGTGCGCGCCCAGCCCAGCCCGCCCGGTGATTGGCCGGGCTGCGGGGGTGGGGGTGGGGTGCAGAGGCTGAGGCCCAGGCGCAGGGCAGTGCTTTGTGTACTCCCGGGGATTTATTGGGTGCATTAACCGAGTAGAACCACCCGGCTTACCCTGTTGGGAACGTTTCGGCTCCGTCGCCTGCCAGCGAAATGAAGCGAAGGTGGGGGGAGGGGGTGGAGTGGAGACCTGGGACGTCAGCACGGGATGAATCTCCGAGCAGTCATCGTCAGTGAAGTCCCGCTGCAGACAGGAAGTTTCGATGTACACATGCAGCCTATTCTTGCTCCCCTACCCAAAACCCCAGCGCCCAAAGCCTGAAACTGGGGAAAGGGAGGCAGAAGGAGAGGAGGGTATGGGTAGGGAGGGTGGGAATTTTAAACTGACTCCGAGTCTGGCCGCTTCGGTTCCCTCGGAGATTAGAAACCTTTTTCTTCCCTCGAGTGTTTCACCCCCACCGGCTGCAAAGGGCCTTGTCTCTTGAGAAATGAGAAATCAAATCCAGAGAAAAGCAGACACCTGCCCCGGAAGGGGGAGGGGGCGAGCTGTTCGGCATCCGGACGCGGCCCTTCCCGGCGGCTGGATCCTTCCATCTGTGGGAGCTCCGAGTTCTCCCAGCCGAGCGGTTGGGGAGGCGGACAGCCGGCGGCCGGGGATAACGGAGGGTGGGGGTGGGGGGGGGCGGGGGGTGGTGAAAAAAGGCGCGGCGGGTTGGGCCAGGACGCGGTTGGCGAGTGGCCCGTGCGCTCCCAAAGCCCCAGGAGAGCCAGGCGCCCAGCGCTGGGGACACGGAGGCGCTGCTGAGGGAGGCGGTCCTGCCCTCCGCCCAGCCCCTTCACTCCCGGTCGAGCAGCCGCGGGCGCCAGCGGCCGAGTCTGCGCGCTTCCAGGCTTGGACTTTTTCATTTTTTTTCCTAGCCGGGCAAAGTTACGGGATTCCTAGCAGCCCCCAGGCGCGCGGCCAGAGTGGCTCCGCGCTTGCGCGAGATCCCAGCGCCAGAAGGTGTGTGTCCTCGCCTCGCCGCGCGGGTGCGCGCGTGGGGGGATGCAGGTCCGTTCGGTTGGCGGCCTGTGAGCTCGCCCCTCCCCTAACCATTTCTCTCTCTCTCCCCCACACACGCTCATAAACACAGGGCACGTGGAAATTCTCCGCCAAAGCGCCTTGCCCGGGCGAGTGCTCAACGCGGTGATTTATAAACAGCTCAGCCACTCCCCAAAGACCTCCGCTCCTCGTTAGTCATGATGAATTCTCTGGCCCGTTCCACTTTGCCGTCTAGATTAAGATGCTCGGAGGCCCCAAAGTGCTCCCCTTGAGCGTTGATTTGGCTTCCCTCACAAACCCACGATCTCCGGCAACGCCAGCGCTAAGGGCGACGACGGAGGGTCGGAGGGCGGAGGGTGAGAGGTGGGGGCGCAATTCACTTTCCCTGTGGTTGGGTTCCCCGCCCCCCTTCCAGGGCAGCAACTTCTGATTCGCTTTGCAGTAATCGCGCGGTACACTCGAGCGTGCGTGGTGGTGCCGCTGCTCCAGCACCGGCCTGCGCCGGATCCTCCTACCCTTGCTAGCAGGCTCGGAAAGCGGCGGCGGGCACCTGCTCCGGGTGGCTGCGGCGCTGACGGCGCGACGCGCTGCGCTGGGTAGAACCGTACTGCCAGTGCAGGGTCCCCAGGCTCGCTCCGGAGTTCTCTGCTGAAGGCTAAGCAGACAGCTTCGCCAGTGAGCGCCTGGCAGCTGAGTTAGACCACCCCACCCGCTGGCGTCCGCCGAAGTTTAGGATTCGGAAGATTCCCCTAGTACAGCCGGTTTTCCTTCACTCGCTCTTCCTCTCTTTCGAAGCAGCTAACGGAAAAAGTTGCATCCAAAAGCTCCAGGAACTCGGAGAAGCGCTTACGCAGTCGAAGCCGCCCTTGGTGCCTCCCTGCCCCTTACCCAGAGGCCGAACACCCCCTTGACAGCGCTCCTGTCTCAAAGTGAAGGTCTACCCGAGTAGGATCCTAGTTTTCTAAACCCAAACCTGTGCGCGCCCCCAGTGTTTGAATGTGTCAGAGACTTTAAGAGTTTTGTTTTGTTTTCAGTCCAGACCGCTGCGCTGTCAGAATAGGCAACTCCTCCGCTCCTGAACAAGTAGTCTCTTAGAAGCCAAGGCGCCGGTGGAGCCTGCCTTTAATGGGGTCCTCATCCCGAGGTGGTGGAAGACCATCGGGTCTGGAACCTAAAAGGAAGAGCTCTGGCGCTAGCGGGGTGAGGGGAGGCGAATAAAAGCACTTTTGGGGAAGCAAAAGTGTCACACCCTGGAGCAAGAAGCACATGGGCACTGAAATTCTAACAGTTGGGGAACGAAGACTTCATCGTGTGTGTGGAGGGCGGGGGAGGTGGTAGCCTGACTTCTGGCTCTAGGTATGAGACGTTGTGGGGGGGGGTTGTCCCAAGGTGAATAAAAGTCGGACTCCCCCTGGCTTGTTGGGACTCGGCCTTTCTCTTCCTCTCTCTTCACTCCTTCTCCCGCCCTATTGGGAGGAGAAGGTGGACCGCCCCCCCGCTCCCCCACCGCCACCCAAGTCTTGCAAGTGGCTGTGGTCGGTAGAGGGCCGGGGCGCCCCCACCCTACCCCCGCCACTTCTCCGCCGGGACCGCCAGGCGCGTCTGCTTGGGAGACAGATGGGGGGCGGGCCCATCCAAGAGGGTCGGAGGAGACCGGGGGTGGGGGAGAAGGGGAGGTGAGAACTCTGAGAATTTGAATGGGGCGGGTGGGGGGAATCAGAGAACAGCTAAAAGGACTCCGCGCCCGAGGCGGGGGAGGAGGAGGGGGCATCTCTGCGCCAATCAGTGGCGCCGGCCTGGGAGGTTGCTAGCGGTATCCACGTAAATCAAAGGGCGCGGAGCCAATGGGAGGGGGTGGAGGGGGCGGGGCCCAGGCGCGTGCCGCTGCGAGCCGGCGCTGCCAAGAGAGCGGGAGAGAGCTGGAGAGAGCAGGGAGAGGGGGGAGCGCTGAGCTAGTCGGAGAGTGAGCGAGAGCAAGGAGGGAGAGGAGGAGAAAGAGAGCGAGGGCGGGCGGGGGCGGGCGGGAGGCGGCGGCGGCGGCGGCGGCAGTAATAGCAGGAGCAGCCACAGAAGGCGTCGGAGCGGGCGTCGGAGCTGCCTGCTGGCGGGGAGAGAGAGAGAGAGGAGAGAGACGGAAAGCGAGCGAGGAGAGGAGCCCGAGGCGAAAAAGTAACTGTCAAATGCGCGGCTCCTTTAACCGGAGCGCTCAGTCCGGCTCCGAGAGTCATGGCGACCGCAGCGTCTAACCACTACAGCCTGCTCACCTCCAGCGCCTCCATCGTGCACACCGAGCCGCCGGGCGGCATGCAGCAGGGCGCGGGGGGCTACCGCGAGGCGCAGAGCCTGGTGCAGGGCGACTACGGCGCGCTGCAGAGCAACGGGCACCCGCTCAGCCACGCTCACCAGTGGATCACCGCGCTGTCCCACGGCGGCGGCGGCGGGGGCGGTGGCGGCGGCGGCGGGGGCGGGGGTGGCGGCGGGGGCGGCGGCGACGGCTCCCCCTGGTCCACCAGCCCCCTGGGCCAACCGGACATCAAGCCCTCGGTGGTGGTACAGCAGGGCGGCCGAGGCGATGAGCTGCACGGGCCGGGCACCCTGCAGCAGCAGCAGCAGCAGCAACAACAACAGCAGCAGCAGCAGCAGCAACAACAGCAGCAGCAGCGGCCACCGCATCTGGTGCACCACGCCGCCAACCACCACCCGGGGCCCGGGGCATGGCGGAGCGCAGCGGCTGCGGCGCACCTCCCGCCCTCCATGGGAGCGTCCAACGGCGGCTTGCTCTACTCGCAGCCCAGCTTCACCGTGAACGGCATGCTGGGCGCCGGCGGGCAGCCGGCGGGGCTGCACCACCACGGCCTGCGGGACGCGCACGATGAACCGCACCACGCGGACCACCATCCGCACCCGCACTCGCACGCGCACCAGCAGCCACCGCCCCCGCCGCCCCCGCAGGGCCCGCCCGGCCACCCAGGCGCGCACCACGACCCGCACTCGGATGAGGACACGCCGACCTCGGATGACCTGGAGCAGTTCGCCAAGCAGTTCAAGCAGCGGCGGATCAAACTGGGATTTACCCAAGCGGACGTGGGGCTGGCGCTGGGCACCCTGTACGGCAACGTGTTCTCGCAGACCACCATCTGCAGGTTTGAGGCCCTGCAGCTGAGCTTCAAGAACATGTGCAAGCTGAAGCCTTTGTTGAACAAGTGGTTGGAGGAGGCGGACTCATCCTCCGGCAGCCCCACGAGCATAGACAAGATCGCAGCGCAGGGGCGCAAGAGGAAAAAGCGGACCTCCATCGAGGTGAGCGTCAAGGGGGCTCTGGAGAGCCATTTCCTCAAATGCCCCAAGCCCTCCGCCCAGGAGATCACCTCCCTCGCGGACAGCTTACAGCTGGAGAAGGAGGTGGTGAGAGTTTGGTTTTGTAACAGGAGACAGAAAGAGAAAAGGATGACCCCTCCCGGAGGGACTCTGCCGGGCGCCGAGGATGTGTACGGGGGGAGTAGGGACACGCCACCACACCATGGGGTGCAGACACCCGTCCAGTGAACTCGAGCGGGGGGGGGGAGGGGCAGAGCGCGGGGCTCCCCCTCCCCTTTGGTCCGCGGCCCTTTCCCGACCCCCTTGTTCCCTCTCTAACTTCTGATTGTTATTTTCTTTTTAATTATTATTTCCCCGTCCCTTAAAAAGAAAAAAAAAATAATAATAAGGAAAACAACTAAGGCACTGGACTATCCTTTAAACGGTAGCAGGTGTAACGATATGTTTTGACCTTTACAGGCTAGTACCCACGCAATGGAGTGGAGTGTCTCCTAGAGAGAGTGAGCCGAGTGTGTGTGTGTGTGCGTGTGTGTGTGTGTGTGTGTGTGTGTGTGTGAGAGAGAGAGAGAGAGAGAGATGGTGAGCACTGAGTTAAGTACCTGGCAAAACTAAATAAATTACCAAAAAGAAAAAAAAATCCACCAAACCGTAGTAAATACAAAACATAGCTTCTGATGCTCGATTTTGGCACATGATGCTGTGTTTATTCAATGTGGATCCCCATCAGGAAAGAGGGAAAAATACACACGTTCTTTGATGTAGGCAAAACTTAACCACATAAATTTGCACTGCAAGAAAATTGAAGTTTACATGAACAAATTCACAAGCATGTTTTTTCTTTCTCCCACCGTTGATTTTGAAATTGCCGGGTTGGGTTTGGTTTGATTTCTGGGAGAGAATTGAAGCCAGCTTTTGGCCACTCTCCATTTCTAATGCTCTTGTGTTGCCCCTCCTTACTCTTACTGTTTGTGAACTTTGGTTACCTTCAGATCCCATCTCCTTACATTAGGATAACGTTTATTTGTTCCTTTTACCAAAGCAAACCCGATCGACTTCATACAAAATAAACAATTCTCTGCTTTCAGGAAATGGGCATGTTCTACCTGCTTTATCCAAGGCAAGAATCCTGTTTGGAATACAAAAATGAAAGTGAAGCATTGGTTTCGGTGACCAGCCACAAAGTAAACTTCATTTTCAGGCAGTGTTTCTGGGGGAGGTTATGGAGGGGAGAAAAAGCGAAATAGATAGTGAGTGACTGATTGTTTCATTTTATCGGGCGGGGCCCATTGTGAAAGAGCTCAGAGGAAATGCCGAGGTTAAATATATTTTCAGAGTTGTCCAACAGAAGGAAAGTGGCACCTTGAAAGGAACAAGGGAAATATATATCTTCAGACACCACCACACAGTTCTTTGCCTTCAGTTTTAATAACTTAATTATGAGGAATTATTTGTGCTGACAGCAGCAGTTAAACTTTGTTCCTCTAATAGCTTTTTTTTTTAACATAAAATAATCTGGGAACTTAATGGTGTATGCATAGACTATGATTCTTAGCACACAAAATACCCACATGCCTACAGAGAATATCTCCACTCTAGGCTGACTTTTGTCTTCACTAGCTCGTTTGTTTATCAGTCATATATAAGGTCCCACACCCTATTCATATGTAATTTATTACAGAAAATACCAGTTTGACTTGGACAGCTTTCCCCCCTCTTTTACTAAAGAAGCCAAATGAAGTATAGGAAAACAATGTTATTTTCAATCCTTCCTACTCTCCCTTTGTTAAGTTTTAAGTGCGTTTTTTTGACCTTATCTTGATGGAAAACGGTTGACTCCCTTAACAAAAGACTCTAGCGAGAAGTGTAAGTGGAAAAAAAAAAGCCAACTTGTAACTTTACTGAAAATAAATACCATTAAACTGTGATCAGTTAAAATATTAAATAATAATCAGCACAAAAAGGCGCTAAAAGGGAAAATACTTTGTATTCATCTTAAAAGTTTGGGGCTTTTTTTTTTTTCCTAGTTAGGTCTTAGACAAATTTTTATTTTAAAAAATTAAATTCTCATTACCAGAAAATGATGGTTCAGCATCAAATTAGCATTGCAATCAGTAGTTAAGGTTTTAGGAACTATGCTTTATATTGTCTTTTCAAACACCTGTGATTGTTTCATTTTCAGTGTTTTTGCAAGATAAATGATGGCTTATAAATGGGCATATTTATTTGCCTGTATTTCATTTCCCCCAGTGAATGTCTCAAGGAGATGGGCATGGAGCTCCTTGGGGGTGCATCATGCCGCCTGTTCCTGAGGTGTGGGAACTGGCCTTTAGAGAAGCAATCCAGAGCAGGGCATAGAGCCAATGGTAAAGGGAGGAAATGAATTTTCAAATTCTTATTACCAAGTGGGTAAGGTCAGAAGCTGGAGTTCAGGGGATGTGTCTGTAGCCTCTAACTCTCATAGGTTTACTAAGATGAAAGTTACCACTGAACCTTACCACTATGTATATATGTTTAATATCTGTCTTTTGAAATGCAGAAATAGTTTAAATGTTTCTTTGTCTATTTTCTTTTTTTTAAATGCTACCCAGGGAAATATTTTCATATCATTTTTAAGTGGCCTGCCTCAATGTATATTTATTTCTTTTAAAGCAAAAAGGTTCTGGAAACTGTTTTTCTGTAGCTTTAAATGAGTAGGTAAGCAAAATCTATATGGGATGTAATTTTTTTTTTGTTCAGTCTCTTTAAAAATACTTTGTTTTGGTACATTTGGTTGTGCTTGTGGGGAAAATAAAAATGCAGAGATCCTTATATATTTATGTTAAAGTAATATTTTATTATCTACATAAAACAGAAATGCACAATACCTTCGTAGTTTGTTCTAATTATTGAAATATCTTTATTTTATTTTAAAAATAATGCCAAGTTTTAAGGGGGGAAAATCCTAGACCTTATACTGACTGAGTTGAGTTGTGTGTAAACACTTCCCTTCCTTTATACTTCATAAAGTTTTGGAATAAATTTTATGCATATACTGCCAGATTTCATGTTTATAACTTTCAGGAGCTTTTTTTTTTTTAAGAGAAATTACTCTTCTGGTTCACTTTTCTTTGCAAAAACTATGGGTCCCAAACCTTGCAGTTAATATGCCTGTAGCATTTCATTGAAATGGTCACTGGGTTTGAGCTTCAATTTGTTTCCATTTCATGGTCTGACAAAGAGATATTTGTCCCCTGATGTATCTGCAGTGTCCCTGCATCTTCTTTCCAGGTTAGCTTTACCTTATCTGATTGTGCTTTTTTGGTGAACATCCATGGAACTCTGTGAACTTTGATCTTTACCCACATGTCCTCACATAATTTGGGACCTACAGAAGAGCAAGGCTTAGTTAAGAGAGTTATTCTTTTTCATGATTAACAAATATCTTTCAACAAAGAATGCTTCTGGCAATATGCACTATGTGTGTTTGCCAGGTGATTAGAGGTAGGTCCTATACGTTTTTCCTTTCAGGATTACAGAAAAAGATGTGATTTTCAATGGTTTATACAGTAGTGTCTATTTCTCATCAGACAAGCAAACAGGATCTGAAACAGGAAATAAAAGAAAAAGAAAAGAACGTATGGAAGAGACTCAAGATTAGGATGTGAATAACATTGTTTCAGACAGTCTTAGAGGGAACATCACACTTAACCAAAATCAGTTTTAAAGTTAGTGAGAAATACAAGCAGTGTTGCATTAATTTACAAGTTTACTGATGTATTTAAAACTCTCCTTGGAACAGTGGTTTAAGTATATATGCCCATTTGAAAGGTAGTTTCTGGGCTTATTACATCTGATCATCTTTTCTAACTCCTAGTCAATAATACCCAGGTCCCAAACAGATTCAGCCAAATGATCTTATCAATAGTCTGAAATAGAAGTGACAGAAAGAAGAAGTATTTTGTGACCGCAGTCATGCTGATGGGTAAAATGTTTAAGCTGGCTATAGATTTGTGTTCTGGGTCAATATCCCCCTCCATTGTAGGCAGAACACAAGCAGCATGTGCCCTCTGCAGGGCATTTGAGTGGACCTGGAGAAGGTGGTTTTTGTTCTTAGCCACAGGGGCTACTGACTGGAAACTGTCACGTGTTAAACGGACACGCCATGGTTTTGACCCATGCCTGCCGTCATGCCTGCCGTTCAGACTCTAGAACTACTCTGGCAGTTTTTGATGCCCTTTTGAGGAGTGTATGGCATGCTAAGATGAAAAACTCCATCACTGCCACTGAGAGAAATCTGTGGAGCAGTCATCCCTAAAATGCTGACTAGCCATGACCAACCCTTTGGTTTTCCTAAAGACAATAACACAGAATATGGCCGTCCTGAAAGAGTTCCTGTGTTTCCTTTTAAAATTTATGGTGTAAGATGGGGAAGAAACAATTCTGTGAGAGAGTTATGCGACGGTCAGCTGGAGGGAATGGCCATAAATAATATTATGCTTGGCACTTCTAAACATTCTCGGTTCCCACGAAGTTACCTCCTTTATATTTCAGATCCAACAACAAAAGCAATATTCACCTTCCCCTCCAGCTCCTACCGGGGGAGCCACACTGGTTGGCAAAATTTTCTGGTGCAATGGCTTTAATAAAGGCACTCATCTTTCTATCATCTTATTTCTCCAAAAGCAACTAATAAAGAGATGCAACAGCAACAATGGTGGGTGGGGGGGATGGCATGTGAGTGCACTGGTACCTGCCCTTGTGTGTCTATATGCTGCATTCATTTGCCTTTCATTTGCCTTACTGTGGAAGCAGTGACTTGGATAGTGCTGGGTTGCAGGGTGAGAGAAATTATCTTTTTATCACTGGTCTCTGTGATTTGTCTTTGTTGATTTTTCAATCAGTTTATAGAACTCAGTTCTAGATTCTATTAAATTCCTAGACAAGGTAAAGAATGAGGGAAGAACGGAACTTATACAGAAAAAGGAAGAAGGATGGTAAAGAGAAGGTCAAAGGTATAAGTGTTTTAGGGGTCTGCTTGTGTATCTCAGTGAGGCAAAAGGGACAGTGTTTATTTAAAATGAAAGAAAAAGATGCATCTTGAAGTACTATGGACAAATCTTGACAACATGGCTAAATGGGACCTACAGCTAAATTTTAAAACAAATGTTTTCCCTGTTCAGGGAAGTTTACTTTTTCAATGATGCATAGTCTCTTAACAGGGGGCAGATGGTGGTAGGAGAGAACCAGGGCTCCTGGCACCTATCACCACTTGATTCAGGATGGGAAATAATGCAAAAGTGGCAGAGCCTTGCCACTTAACTAGCAAATTATGGAATAAACTTGCTCACCTTTGTAGAACTTAAACCAGACTTATTTCAATGCCCCTTACATAGATGTGAGTACAGAGGGCCAGAAAATGGCTTTTTAGTTTTCTTTAAGGCTTTGCTTGGTTATGGAGATAAAGAAAAATCAAAATATTTTTACATTGTTCTTGTGTTTGGTGGGAAGCTAGGAAATATGTTTCCTCCCTTTTTTTTTAAGAAAAAAAGTTAATTAACTTTGTCATGTAGTACTTTCCCTTTACCATAATAACAACTCTTCTTGGCTTAGCTATTAGAGGTTTTAGACACAATATCATGTCGCATCAAAGCAACCCTGGCCTCTCTCATTGTTCCCAGAATTCTGGTTGTTGATAACATGAAGATGTATTACTTTTTTAATGTCTTAAATGTTATAATACATCAGTAAAAGTGCATCTATATCTTAAACTTCATTTCTTCCACGTCTTTTCTGAGTTTTTATAGCTCTTTGTCTGGGATTGGGGTGGGGGGGACTTCCTCATGCGCCTCGCGGATAAAGAGCTTGGGCTCTGGGGTGGTGTGTAGCTGGCAGCAAACAGCTCTCTGCTCTCAGAATGGGGAGCTGTCATCTAGAGAAAAGAAGAAAATAAATGCCCCACAAAGACTCACTTGTCACTGATTTCAGAAAGACAGGGGAGCACTTGGACCCCATCTGAGCAATATGGAGGGGATTTTGATTGTTATAAATTGTATACGATTAACTCTCAGTGTGCAGAACGACGGCGATAGAAAACCTCGCGGTGGAGTAAATTTGAATCTGCATCCATTTTGATTTGGAACATGTATTTTTCCTCCCACCAGTGTTTCCTCTGGGTTTGTTGTTTAAAAAGAAAGAAAGAAAAAAGCCACGCACAGCTAAATATGGCCAAAGTTTGGCAGCAGAGTGGGAAAAAGAAAAAGTTTCTTGCAGGCTTGTAAAATCAGCCATTGTGAATTACTGGGCTCTACTGTTTGGGCAAATCCTTGTGGAAAGTGTTGGGAGTCCTCCGTCCTGCTCTTAAGAAATCTCATCCCGTCCGAGGAATTTTGTGTTCCACAGCACTGGACTCTAGAGAGAATGATTTGACATTAACAACTTTGTGTTTGTTTGTTTGCTCTCGTAACAATATTCCTTTCAAGTTGTTACAGCGACTGAGCCAGGCGAACGTGTCCTGCGCGCGGGTCTCGGCTTGGCGCCCGGGAGACACCGCAGCCCGGCTGCGCGCCCCCTACCTCGCAGAGCCCAGCTCAGAAAGGTAGTCTGGGTTGCTCCCCTCATCCCTCGCCGGCTGGGCGGTTGGGGGACCGAAGGGAGAGGAGCCCCGCTTTCTCCTGATTCCAGCCCTGGCCTTCGCTGAGGGATGTAGAACTACCTCTAAGTGTTTTCAGCAGAGATGGAGATTCTCTGAGGCTCCCGAGGCTCGGACGCCCCAACCCTTTAGGGGGAGGTTGAACAGCCCAGACCTTCTGGGCCGTTCCAGCACTCTCCTTGTCCAGGCAGACCCTGGGAGGCGGAGGGAGGGTCGGCGACGGGTAGATCTGGTGATCTGGCGAGAGGAGATCTGATGGTCTGGAGAACGAGGGCAGATGCCCAGGGTGTGACCGCCGCCCCCGAGGAAGTTGTTTCTAGTCGCGCTGAGTTGGCGAGATCTCTCTGGGGGCGCGCGTGGCCCGGGCAGAGATGCCATGGGGGCACAGAGGTGACTAAGGGTCGAGGGTCCAGGGGCCCGTGAATCTCCTAGCTTTCTGCCTGCTCAGCTTTTCCGTTTGTCTCTGCAAAGTTGGGCCCAGGGCATGGTTTTCTGCTTGATAGAGGCAATCGTTGAAGAAGGAGCCCCAAGAGAAGAGGGCAGAGGAGGCAACTGCAGGAAAACTGGGGAGGGAAAAAGGATAAGCTGCCTGTGAAGTAGATAATTGGGCCTTTTCCTGTTTGTCGCTTTTGGGGAAGAAGGGGTGGGGAAACGGGAGGGCCAAGGAATGGAGCAGGGGAGCTGAGAGCTGATAAGCGAACTTCTGAAGCGTGTTTAGCCCACAGCCGTCAAACTTGTGGCTGCCACTGACCTCATCTCCCAAGCGCTGAAACTGAGAGAAAAACGAATCTCTAAACCCCGGACATTGATCTCTTCCTGCTGGGCCTAAACTCGGTTCCCCAGAGAAGGGAACCTGGGAGCCCCTTGGACACCCCATCATCCCAAGTTAGAGCTGAGGGCAGCGAGCGGGGAGGGGCCGCGCCGCACCACCCGAGGCCCAAGAGTCTCCTCTGGGGTCTGGGTACCCAAAGCCCAGGCGGATGGTCCCTTGGTCCCCCAAGGCCCCTGGGAAGCGTCGCTTGGTGGGAGGAAATAACTCAATTCTTAAAACCCTTGTCGACGGGCGCAGGGAGTTCTACCAAGGCCTTTCGCCTCCGGAAGAGGGGAAGCCCAGCGGGACACTGGGGCTTTTGGGGCCTGAGGTGCGCGACTGGGCCCCGAGGCGGAGGGGTGGGAAGGCGGCCAGGACAGAGGCAAGGGCTCCCGCGGGCGCAGGTCCGTGCTGGCGCCTGGCCCGACCTCCGCCCCGCGCGCGGGGCCTGCTGCTCGCTCCCGCCGCGCCAGCCCGCGGCCACTCACCGGGCCCCGGGGCCGGTCCGGGCGGGGACGCACGCAAACAAGGATGCTTCTATTTACTCGCCTCTGCCTGTGGATTTCTAAGACATTCAGCAGGCACAATCATTAAACTAATTTGTATTTGATTGTTTGGGCGGACGGAGGGTAGTTTTATTGCGCTAAGCATTCAAGCAGGCACGCATCGCTGATTACCAGTATACATTAAATAAAGTTGTTTGTACACATTGTCTTACCACATATAGGCAGAGGCTTATTATTCTAATTACTCTAATTAGTGCATTGAAATGTTTTCTACTTGATTTGAGGAGACAGTGATTAGTTCTATTACTTCTTTTAACTCGTATTTTATGGAAAACTGTTGGTGCATGTTCAAATTACTTTATTTGCCCCTGGAATATAACGCTGACCCAAACGCAGTGAACTGCATGGCCCTTGCGGGGCCCCAACTTTGATGTGGGCCTCGGCTTGGAAGAGGCTTCTGTTATGTATTATTTCCCTCCCACCCGCGCGGCCGCGTCTCGTAGAGCTGGGCCCGCCGCCCCCACCCCATCCTGAGTCCCAGATGCGCGCCCCGCACTGACCAAGTCCGAGCAGACGCGGGGCCGAAACCTGCTCGGATGCCGCTTCGCTGGCCCGCTGCCTCGTTAGTTCCCCAGGTGCGATTACTTTTAAGAGACGTCCTGAAGCATATTTCCCGTGAATCTGTTTCTTGAGCTTTAATGTTACTATTAATTGATAAGATCAGCTCATCAAACATACTATTTCGATAGGGAATTGTAATTAAAACCTTAATCCTGTTTGAGACTTTTTTTCCCTTTAAATTCCTTTTTCTTATGGAAGGGGTGCAAAGTTCACTATAAAAAGTATTATAACAGAGAGATTAATTCGTTATCTAAATAACAATCTTTGCTATTGATCCAACGCACTTTCCGCCACCTTTTGTTGGTCAGGGAGGCCCTTAAAAAGGAGAATATGACAAAGCAGAAGATTAGGAGCGAGCCCTACAGACTCCGATCCACTTGGCCAAGCGAGGGGGTCCGCGGCCCTCCCCGCTTAACTATAGTCCGAGGACGCTCCCGAGGTGGGTCTTGGGTGGCTCCCGTGATGCCACTGGGAAGAGCCCAGCCAGAGCCGCAGGCCTGAGATCGGGGCCTCCTCCGTGCTCCTCTCCCCTGGCAGAAGGAGATCTGCTCAGTTTCTAGGTAAATATTCCACCGGTTCTGCTTTTACTGTTAATATTTAAACTCGGATTATCCCATCTCCAAATGCGCGTTCCTAACCTTTGCCGGTGGCGGGGATGTAATAAACCCTGGCGGGGCCGGGGCGTTCAGTCTACCGGGGGTGCAGCGGCCGCCTCCCGCCTCCTGCCCTCACTCCGCCCCCGCCGGCCCCCGCCCTGCGCCCCCAGCCGCCTGCAGCGAAAGCCGCGCGGGAATGAAATCAGCGCCTCCCGACAGCTGACGGCTGAGCATCCCAGGCGCTCGCGGGCTGGGGTGGCCGCCCTTTATCACCGCCAAGGAGTCCTTGGGGGCTGCAGATGGAGTTGGGCAACCCCACGACATCCCGGAGGAGAAAGGGCCCGGCTTCCTAGAGGCGGCAGCCCCAAATGGGGGGGGGGGGGCGGGGGTAGGAGGGGTGGGAGGAGGGAAAGTTGGGCGGGGTAGCTGGTGTGATAGTGGAGAGAGGAGCCTCTCCAAATCTACAGCCCCTCCTCGCTCGTCCCCTTTAAAAGTGGTCGTGGCCTCTGTTTGAGAAAAAAACCAAGAATTCCTGAAGCGAAGGGGTGCGTCTGTGCTCCTTGGTCAGCTCAGTGGTCCGAGATCTTTTCTAAGAGCTTCCCCCAACTCACACCCTCTTTCCTTCCTTCCTTCTAACGAAGTCTTTTTTCCTCCACGCACAGACTTGTTATGTAACAAAGTCTCCCAGGCGAGTTTAACTGGAGAATAAAGGACACCCCAGCCCCACCCCTTCTTTCCCTTTCCTCCTTCCTCCCCCCTCTCTTCCCCCGGTGCATCTGTTCTCCAGGACGTCTGTCCTCGCACCCAAGACGACCGCAGGCCTTAGCCGAGTAGAACTTTGGCGCCCCACAGTGGCACCGGCTCAGAATTACTTTGAATTTTACAGACTCCTAAATCTATTCAAATATTTTGTTGAAGATCCAATTCTCCTCTATCCTCCTCCTTTGCCTCCTCTGTCTACATTCCTTCCCTGAGTTCCTTCTAACCAAACACTTGTGAAGGTGACTCTATGCATCTGACTTATTCAAAGGTTTCTAAACATCCAGTTCTAGAAAGTAAGTATTGATAGTTTGTATACCATTTAGTTCCTAAGTAGGAGTTTGAAAAACTATCTGCAAGGACCATATATTCAACACCAGAAAAATTCCCAAAGATAAAAGACTGGGTCCCCCAGTCCTTGGTTCCTGCATGTTTGGACTGCGGTGGGCAAGTCTTTAGTCTCTCACAGAAGCCCCAGCTTTTCAGGGCCATCAAGACCAGAAAGCCAGGCTAGACGAAATGGTTAACACCAGGGGAAAGGGAGCCCAGTGAATGCTATTTCAACTCAGGTTTCACTTGTGATTTCTTCCTGTCTAATAAGTTTGTTCAGTTTAAGGGTTCAAAAGAGAGTTTCCATATTTAACTTGAATAGAGATCCATCCATGAAAGAACTTTCCAGAATAGGGAAAACATCTCCTCCTCCCTGCAACACCTAACCAGAGATACCAGCTCAGCTTTTGGAGCTGAACTTTGCTTCCTTCAGAGCCCATGGTATTAGTTCCTCCCTCACTGTGTAGGCCATGTTCATCATGGATGGTGATTTTCCCCTCTGCCTTCTCCCAAGTAACATGACAAGAGGCAGAAGAGGAAATCAAGGCCTGGCAGCACTGATGGAGCTGGAACTGGGTCTACAGTCAGAACACCTGCATTTGTACACCAGCTGTGCACTTCTGTGTGAGCAGCCTGGGGGGAGTCAGTGGACACTTCTGAATCTTAGTTTCTTCTTGTGCAGAATGTGGTTAATATCACTTCTTTTTTTCCAACAGGATTTAAGTAAGGCTCAAATGAAACAATGTCCACGAATGTGTATAAAAGTGCAAACCTAATGGAAAGGGCTACTGTTGCCAATTCCAGTGGAGCCTCTGCTGTGAACATCCAACAAGAAAGGTTCTTTAACTTAAAAATAACGATGCAGCCTTATGTCTACCAGTGTGGGGAAAGAGAAATTCATGGCCATCTCAATTGCATTATCTAGAAAAGGCATCACCAGTTCCGGTTAGCTTTAAAACTGGGCTGCCGCTGCACTCCATTTTTTTTTTTTTTTTTTTTGTATTTAGGATATTCAGGCTCTTCGTGCTCAGTCACTCAATCGTGTCTGACTCTCCGTGGCCCCATGGATTGTAGCCTGCCAGGCTCCTCTGTCCCTGGAATTTTCCAGGCAAGAATACTGGAGTGGATTGCCACTTCCTACTCCAGGGGATCTTCCCTACCCAGGGATGCAACCCATGTCTCCTGCATTGGCAGGCGGATTCTTTATCACCAAGCCACAGACCCTCACCGGTAGCTAAAACCCTCATGAGGACCTCTGGCACCACATATTAGTAACTACAACAATTTTAACCCCACCGTGATGGCAGGCCTAGCCCAGGACGCCTGCAAACCACTCAATGTCTAACATCTTACAACCTCTTGACATTTATTGCGTCCTTCTCTGGGTATCATTTATAGTAGCCCGCATTTGTCACGAAGGGAATAGTGGGACAGTACACTTAAAGCCAATGGCACACACACAAAGTAGCAGCAGGAACAACAGCACTAACCACCAGCAGTTCATCCTGAATAGATGCAGGCCTCCCGAGAGGTCCAAAGCTTGAGGGCCACATCCAGTCACTGGGCTTGCAATTAAAGACAGTTTGGATCCATCAGGAGCTCTGTGACATTCCAGAGTCGCCCGGAGAGGCTGTGTCGGAAGCCGATCTCCCACTCGGCCGTTCAGGGGGATCCCATCCCACTCAGAGAGTCCTGCCATCACCATCAGGTACCTTCCACCACTTTAGGGAGTGGCCCGGCCAGTCCCTCCCTGTGCCAGCGCCAGAAGGCCCCCGTGGGGCGCGCAGCCGGGTAGGGGCAGAGGTTCCGGGTGACGCCGGGTCGCACCAGAGCTGGGGTATCAGGTGCGGGTCGCACGCTGGCCAAGCGGAGTCTGCTTGCCTGTCCCCGCGGGAGACCCGAAGGCGCGGGCAGGGCCCGGCGCCTGAAGTGCAGGCGGGGCGAGGTTCGCCCCGGGCCGCTCAGAGCTGCCCTCCCTCTTCATGTTGGCAAAGTGGGGCGGCCGGGGCTGGGCCAGGGCCAAGTTTTACAAACACTTTCTCTCCCCAGGAGTTCAAGTGGGGGAGGCAAGAGGCGATCGGTTGGGGGCCGGAGGGGAGCAGCGGGGGGGCCAGCATCCTGCAGCCGGGGACCCGGAGAAGCCGCCGAACTCAGACGAGGAGGTGTTCCCGCCGGGAAATGACCTGCGCGACACGCGGCCCGCTCCCGGGGGGCCCCAGCCGCGCTCCAAGGTCTGCCGCCTAGCTGGTTTCCTTCTGAACGCCTGGGGAGCCCTGGGGCTTCCCCGGCCCCGCCGCGCCGGGATGCGGGCCGAGGGGAAGTTGCCGAAAACCCCGGGGGCAGAGCGCCTTGCGGGAGAGGAAGAGAAGAGAGGCGGAACGGAGAAGCCTCCGGGCGGGAACCAAGGACTGCACACTAGATGAACCGTCACTGTTGGCACGAAAAGCCAAAACTCTAGCCCCAGGCCCGCAGGACTTCTACCAAACGCGTGGAGTCCTGAACCAATGTGTGGGCGCTGCTCCCTGCAACAAGGCGTTGCTAATGCCTGGACGTGAAAACACACGCATTTCCAAAAGGACACACCCACGTTTCACCGATTAGGATCCTTAGTTGGAGTAATCAAAGGTGGGAGGGAAAGGTAATTTACCACTCTTTCTGTTTAAAGGACAGAGTGCTTTGGCCGATAAAAAAAAGTGGTCCCTCTAAGGAGGAGGAGATTGGCCCAAGGTGAGGAGCGGAAGCAGGAATAGGCAGAGGGTGAGCTGGTTTGGTCGCTGGGCCAGAGCACAGGAGGCACCTGGCTTGAGATGGCCGCTAAGGGAGCCTCCTGTGGAGTTAATTAGAAGAGGGTCTTGAAGAAGTTTTAATTAGATTCGAAAGGCAATTAAGAGCCATTGCAGAGGAGTGATCCGATGACAGTCACGCTTGAGGAAGGAAGGAGCAGTGCATTGGATAGGTTGGGGAGGGCAGAAAGCAAGGAGGTGAGCTGGGGGGCCTGCCGGAGTCCTGACTCCAAGTGGTCAAAGAAGTCTGCAAGAGACAGCAGCTGGTGGAAAGGAGAGAGAGAATGGCCAGGCCATGATTGCAGGTGGGGGGAATTAGATGGACAGGGATTGAGAAATGGAAGCAAGGGGAGTTGTAGAAACTTCAGTTTCAGATGTGCTAATTTCACTAGTTTCTTCTGTCTGTCTCTCTCTTACACACACACACACACACACACACACACACACACACACACATGATGCCATCAGGATAGGTTTCTCAGCAACATTTCCCTATTTATTGAACCTATCTCTAAGGCAGACCCTAGTAAAATCAACTTCATTTCAATTAAGGAAATTTTCATTAAGCACCTACCATATGAGAGGCTCTTTCTTAAATGGTGTTTCTGTAACTGAGCTGAAGAGAATAGGAAGGAAGAGAAAAGTAACATATATCAGAGGCCACACGTTTTTCATACATAGTAGGTGGGATCCACAGACTGAGAAACCTTTACAAAAGGACCGCAGCCAGGCTTCCTGTAACTTGCCAGAAGCCCTGTGTGAGCCATATCACTTCTTTTTTTCATGTATCTTCTACCATGTATTTCCATCCAAATCTTTATTTGCTTCCAAGGGAGTTAAAGAAAGGAGTCTATTTTAAAGAAACTTGGACATACATTAAACTTTTCTTATTTAACATGCCAAGTCATCTATAACTAGAGGGGTTAGATTTGAGCATAATACTTGTATACATTTAATACTACTTCCCAATTAAGGTACAGAAACCCCTTTCTAAGATTTCCTAGCCTTCAAAAGATAGGAATGGTATGCTGAATGGCTTTTTGTTCGGAGAAACACAGGCAATTTGAATAGAGGCCAATGGAATACAAGTATGTCAACATTCTCTTGATTATAGTATAAAGGAACTGAGACTGCTTGGCTTAAACAACAGAGCACAAACTGCCTCCCACATCATTCATTTCTCTTTCTCTTTTACATGCCACAGATAGTCAACCTACAGTGTTTTTTGTTTGTTTGTTTTTTGCCACACCGCGGCTTCTGGGATGGTCTTAGTTTCCAGACCAGGGATTGAACCTGGGGCCACAGCAGTGAAAGTGCCAAGTCCAAACCACTGCACCATCAGGGAATTCCCTCCTGGCTCTATTTCCTGTTTAAAACTAAGCTGAACAGAGGACCATTTTTATTTTTATTTTTTTTCCTTAGGAGCTTTCTAAGTGGTATTCAGAAAAGAACTTTTTCACCCAAAAATGTTTGTTAGAAATTAATATTTGGGGGATATTGGAAGAAAAATGAGAAACTATTTTCTGCAATAGTCATCTGAATAAGATGTAGTCCCAATATATCAAGAGAATTAAAGTTTTCTGGAGTCCTTTAAAAGCACTTTTTTCAGATGTAGACATACTACTCCAAGCCTGGCCCATCCCGTGCAATATTTTATAAAATATACCATATAAAAAACCTCTCAGGTACAACAAAGTGAACTGGCCAGGCTGTTGGCTCTGAGTTGGAAGATGTATGTGTGCAGTGGCGTCTCTCTGCTTGTCGTTATGTAATTAATTTGAAAAGAAGACGGAAGGGTATTATGAAATGATAGTGCATGGGGGCTGCATTAGCAAAATAATCTGTATAGAGAGGCAACATTTTAGAAACCAATTATAAAAATATTTCTGAAAGAGTTTCAGGTAGCATAGATCTGAATGCTGTCTTAATCAGATGATAACTATAAAGATAACATTCTCTTTATAATTTTGCTGTGTTTCATATAGAAAGATCTAAGGGAAAATATAACAATTACTTGCACACCTACTACCCCATTTAAGAAATAAAACAATATGTTATTCACCCCTCAGTTATGGCTCCTTGATGGCCTTCTCCTCTCTTCCCTACCAGAGGAACTGCTATCCTGAATATAGTTTTGCCACTTGAATTTTAAAATATTTTTCTGGATATTTTTACACATATTTGTTTATGTTTCATGTTTTAAAACCTTATGTAACTGATATAAAACTTTTGAATAAACCACACTTTATAGAAAACATATTAAATATCTCAAATGCAAAAGGCAACTTGGAAATGCTGCTACACTTTTCAGGCTTACATAATGCAAGATATTGGTTCAAAGGCCTGTATCGCTCTTCCAAACCAGTTATATTTTCAAAAATTGAAGTTCTACAAAGCAGAGTAAGAGGCAGAATTAGTGATTACAGTATGTTTTGCCTTTTTCAATAAGAGCGAAACCTATATATATTACAAACTATCTGCTTAGTTGTGTATATAAGCCAAAAAAACCAAAATAGCCTAGCAGGTATGTGTACTTATAAATAACTGTATGTTCTAATACTTGCCCCTTCAGAAACACTTTCCAATAAAAATCACTACTTTTCATTTGGAGTACTTTTATAAATACAACATGGTTCTGGAAGGATTCTACTATATGTGTCAAGAGGATTAGGAAATAAAATGTATCCTAGTTTCTTTCTCCGTTATAAATAAAAACAAGAGTGAGGTAGATTGTTTCCAAAAATGGTCACACAAGAGGCCCTATACAGCACCCCTTTCTGCAATGAGATTTTGCCACTCTTCCTCCCATCAAGTGGTAGAGTTATTCTTCCACCACTGTTCCTACCTAAGCTGGGCTGCTGCTGCTGCTGCTGCTAAGTCGCTCAGTCATGTCCGACTCTTTGCGACCCCATGGGCTGCAGCCTACCAGGCTCCTCCGTCCATGGGATTTTCCAGGCAAGAGTACTGGAGTATGGTGCCATTGCCTTCTCTGTAAGCTGGGCTAGTCCTCACTTTTATTAAGAAGACACGGCAGCCATAGACCTGACTCTACATGGCTTACAGGCTAAGCTTTACAAGACCTTGTAACTTCCATTTTTGCACTCTTGGAACTTCTGAGGGGAGAGGAGAGGTGAGATGCCTCAGCCAACAACCTGGCCGAACGCAAGCCCAGCCAATCAGCTAACTGAAGGTAGCCGTAAGACTGCTCGTGAAAGATCAGACGAACTGCCCCAACAATCCGCAGAATCAGGAGAAACAATACATCATTATTCCTTTAAACCAGACATTCTGAGGTGGTTACAACGCAGCAACAAACAACTGAAAGAAAGTAACATGAGAATGGGCTTGCACTGGTCAGGCAAGTGGTCAGGCACATTTGACGGTAAGCTGGAGTCATAAGAAAACGTTCACAAAGGGAATTCTTACCAGTTCAACATCACAGTACAATTAAATATTTTTAAAATTCTTGGGGCATCATTCTTGCCCAACCCACAGTCCTCTGAGGGATACCTAATATGAACTGAAACTTGACACTAGATGAAATTTTTCACACAACCAACTCATATGATACTGTACTTATTGCTGAGTATGTGTGGGAGCCCTGAACTCCTTTGTTGTCACTATTACTCATACTTGCACGAGGAGTTTATAACCAAGTCCACGAACATATACCAATTTCCAGAACAACAGAAGTGGGTAGGTAGTATGCGTAAGCTGACGCAATTAAAAATCTTAGTTGGAGGAGAATTCAAAGCTAGGACGAGTAAGGTAAGAAAATCATTTAGCAGCGTTTTAATAAAGCGAGAGGCTTCTCAGGTGGCGCGGCGCTGAAGAGTCTGCCTGCAATGCAGGAGACGCAAGGGACTCAGGCTTGATCTCTGGGTCGGGATGACCCTCTAGAGTAGGAAATGACAACCCACTCCAGTATTCTTGCCTGGAAAAGTCCATGGACAGAGGAGCCTGGCAATGGGATCTGGCAGGAAGCGGGATGGCACTCTATAGAGGGAACAAATGGAAAAGACAAAGAGAATTTGCCCTTTACAGGAAATGGGTGGGAGGAAGAGTTGCTTATAAGAACATTCTTCAGCAGAGTAGAAGCTGATGGTTAGGATGCTTCCATTTGCAACTAAACTGAAATTCAATCGAACAGGCTTTTAAAACCCTCAAAATCAAAACAAAACCCAAAAACTAAATAGGGAATTTCTTGACTCAGACAACATAACCCTTTTGCAATGACTCAGTCCTGGAGGACAAAAGGCATCATCAGGACTGAGTCTGGCTTGTTTCATCTCCTGGCAACTGAATGCATTTTGGTGACCAGAACTGCTGGTCAGAAGATGGTGTAAGTTTGTATTCAGTACAATGAGGAGCCACAGCTTGAAGAGTTCTACCTGAGGCCCAGAATTAGTTTTATTGCCCATCTTTTGAAACAATCTGTGTGTGTGTGTGTGTGTGTGTGTGTGTGTGTGTGTACAGGTGTACGGGAGGGTTGAAATGCTCTGGTCTGTCCTGAGTTCACATGCTAACTTCTAAAACCAAAGAATCAGATGCATTCAAATCATATGTTCTAAGAGTCTGAGAGTCGAATTTTCCCTAAGAAAATCAGGGTGGTGGTTCAAGAAGGGTTAAATTTGGCTTGAACAGGCAAAATAAATAAAATAAAAAGTGTCTACCATAATCAGTGTACTTTTAATACAGTAATACTTGCATTTTTATCATCTCTTGGCTATGACTTGGAGTAAGTATACTTGGAAAGCTCTTTTTCTCTTCTATCCTGACTTAACAACTTGAAATAGGTTGTATCAACATTTAAGTGAACTGCAAAAAAGAACGTTATTTATCTGTTACCTACAGTTTCCCTATTTCTTACTGTAGAGGTAATAGACCTTTCTAGGAAACTACTCTTAGAAGATTGGAAGATTTCATCTAAAAAATGTACTTATTTGAAATTCCACAACATTCTTAACGAAAAAATATTATCTGCATAATTACATTAAATGGCTTCTGGAATACATTACCACTAATGATGCTAATAGAGTTAGTCCAGATGCAAACTATAAAAACATCCATTATCTTTTGTCCTTGAAGGAACTTCAAAAATTGCTTTTTTTCTTGTAGGAAGCCTACCAATGCTTAGTCTAATTTCTTGTATGTTGTTCTGTAACGTGTTCTACACAGCCCCGATAGCTCATAGAAGTTTCTGAAATGATTCTGAAAATATATCTCATAATTTCATATTTTTTTCTGTGGCCCAGTTTCATCTGTAATTAATTTAACGTTTGTACTCAAAAACATATTTAAATCTGATTTTTATTTCCCTTCCTATCTTGTATTCAGCCTATAGATATTGGCACTATACACAACAAAAACATTTTCTACTATTTTATAAGAAATAAATTAAGTTACCATTACTGGTAATACATAAAGTTTAAAATGTATTTCATTGTGCCTCAGTGTTCTATTACTTTATAGAATTTACCAAAAAATGTCTGTAGTGATAAAGAAACATATGCTGGATCTCAAGTTCATAAAAGAACAAATGTCTCACAAAAACGATGTTTATTAAAAACAAAGTAAAGGTGTTGTAAAGTAGGCAAGAGCATGGTGATACAAAAGTATATGTAATGGAAACTTCTGCTAGCTTTGAGTGGTCATATGACATGTCATTGATACTATACAATGTTTTGAATATCATTATTAAAATGTCTTTATTTTCTTGTATATAGGTCATAAGCTTTTTTTGGATTAGTCAGTATTCTCTGGAGAAAGGATATACGTGTAGGTAGATATGTATGCATGTACATGGGCTTCCCAGATGGCTCAGATGGTAAAGAATCCACCTGCAATGCAGGAGAGCCAGGTTCTATCCCTGGGTCGGAAAGATCTCCTGGAGAAGGGCTTGGCAACCCACTCCAGTATTCTTGCCTGGAGAACCCCATGGACAGAGGAGCCTGGCGGGCCACAGGTCATGGGGTGGCGCAGAGTCGGACACGACTGAGCAACTAACACTTTCACTCGCACTTCATTCATGGACATATGTTTACACGGTGTTATAAGGACTTGGGTCACGGGCTTATGGATGCTGTGAGTCCAACATCTGTAGGGTGGACCGATAGACTGGATACTCATGAGAACCAGTGTTTTAGTTCAAGTCCAAAGGCAGTCTGCTATAGAAAGAGGAACAGCCAGTGCTGCTGCTGAAGTCTGAAGGCGGTACGCTTGAGAAATTCTCTCTTGCTTGGAAGAGGCTAAGCTTTTTGTTCTATTCCGACCTTCAGCTGATTATATAAGGCCCACCTACATTAGAAAGGCATTATGCTTTACTTGAAGTACATTGATTTAAGTGTTAATCTCACCCAAACATGAAGAGTACACCCAGAATAATGTTTGACCCAAAATCTGGGCATTCCATAGTGCCAAGTTGACATGTAAAATTAACCATCACAAATGCACTCTTTGTCAACTTGGCATCCATACATAACTCCTGAAACCATAAATTGTGTCCGACTCTTGTGACCCCATGAACTGTAGCCCACTAGGCTCCTCTCTCTCCATGGAATTTTCCAGGCAAGAATACTGGAGTGGGTTGCCATTTCCTTCTCCAGAGGATCTTCCTGACCCAGGTATCGAACCCAGGTCTCCTGCATTGCAGTTGGATTCTTTACCGCTTAGTCACCTGGGAAGTGCCTATTAAAGACAATAAGAAGGTCACAATTCTGCCTAACATGGTACAACTATTCTGCATACAACCAAAAATGCACTAGCTCTTTCCCCAGAAGGGGATACAGAGTCCTTAGATATTTACTCTTCTTGATATCCTGTAACTTAAATACTATGGTGGAAAGTTAACAATACTTAAATATCATGATATAAAGATAATACATCTTATACTGCCTGATAAGGAGATAGAATAAGGAACAACCAAAGCTATCTGCTATACAAATACACACAGAGACATATTCATAGCAAAATAAGCAGGAAATGTGGCAATGTTAGTCCTTGTTTCTGTAACTGGTCACGTGGTCCTGGCTGGTATTCATGATTGCTTCTTTTCACTACCCATTCCATGTTCCCTTTGCTTTTGGCAATCATCTCTGCTGGTCCTGGTTCCCTACCTAGTGAGGTGACCCAAACCTTAATACCTAACAGTATACTAGCACATAGGGAATATCTAGGCAGCAGACTAGGCAGTAAGTGACAAGCAGGAAAGTCAGGTGAGGACAGGAAAAATGCCCAAATAAGCAGACTGTTTTAATGTGTTTCAATCTTATTCTACTAAAAGTGGTGTAAACATTTCAACAACTACTTTTTTCCTTCGGTTTTCTAAGTGTTTTAGACCTATTGTCTGAATAATCTCATTTCTGTTCCAATCAGCTTATCTTTATGGTAGGAAAACCTCTACCAGTATATGTGCTGGTTTTAGAGGCCATGTATCAGAGAATGCTGAGGAATAATTTATCCTCTTATTTTGTTTTTCAATCAAGAAGTTTTCTATTTTTCAAAGGAAATCCTGAGAGCTATTACTCATTCATGTACTATCGCATATATGTTTCATATGAAGATAAGTGCACGGTTTTATGGGAATGTAAATCTCGTGCCTTTCACCAAGGTTGAATTCATAGTTGAAGTTTCATATTTCAATTAAGTAATTAAAACTTGTTGAAATGAAAAATCAACTTTAAATTGCCACCATTCAAAATAAAGTATCACACATAATTAAACAATAGACTAGAAAAAGATGGAAAGTAGAGAGTTTGCAAAAGAGACGATAAATCTGAAAGTAATAAATTAAAATGACTCAAAATAGATGGAGCATTAAGAGAAAATATAACTGCCTTTTAAAACATTGCCTATTTTATAAAACTTGGATCTTAATAATTGTGCCTTTTACTAGAGACAGGCCAAGCTGTGGATCATCTCAAAAAGTTTTTTCAACAAATATTTACTGAGTGTTTCAGGTATTATTCTAAACCCTGAAGACTGGGCTGTGAACAAAGCACTCTTTGTGCTTATCGAGCTAAAAATGGTAGGGGGTAAATATAAATCAATCCACAGTTTGTCAAATAGTCGTAAGTGTTACAGTCATAATAGTGCTTTTATAAACAATATAGCAAGGTATAGAGGACAGTGACTGATGGAAGAGCCCATATTATTTTGGATTATCAATAAAGGTCTGATTTTGTAGGCAATGTTTGAACAGAGATATAAGTAAAGTCAGAACTGGCATGGAGAAGATATATTGGGAAGAGCACTTCATCAAAGAGCAAGATGTTGAGGGCAAGGGGGTGGGGCATTGAAGAGCTAAAATCTGATAGAATACAGGCTTTGGCTGTTATTCTGGAGAATTTTAAGCAGAGAAATGACATGAGTACAAGTTAAAAGAAGTATATGGATGTCGAGATTAGACTGAAAGGAAAAAAGGGAAGAACCAGAAGACTGGATGTAATAATCCAGAAGTAGCACTAATTTTGTAGTATTCAATATTTCATTTTGTGGTACTATTTCATCCTGAGATGGATCTGCCCTGTATGCATTTGGAGAAGGCTAATACCAATCAAAGCACTTTTACCTCAAAGGGATATTAAGATATTTTGGTTTCCACATCTCTAAAATAATATATGAACATAATTGTATCACTTACAGAGGTCCCATACACTAAATGTGATAACAGAAAAACCAAATTCACAAAGACAAAATACAAACACCAAATAATGAATGTATAATTGAGAAGCATGGTATTAAGAACTAATCTTAAATTATTATGCTAAGTATATAGTATCCCAGTATGTGGGTTTTAAAAAAATTATTATTACCAAATAATTTATAGGATTTGTACTGCTTAGACTAGTTTGGACACCTGGGGTGCTTGCTAAAAATATTGTTTTCTAGATTCTATCTAGTCTCAAAGTCTCCAGGAGGTTGAGGACTGGAAATTTACATTTTAAACAAGTTTCCAGATGATTCTTATATACAATGATGTTTAAACCAGCAAATCTCAGAGTAACAGAAGAGTAGTAGTTTAAATATTAAGATAAAAGCAAGTAGGACTATTCTATTACTTTATCTCAAGTCTATTTTTTAATTGGGCACAAGATGAATGCTTTGCCATAATTCTAAGAAAAAGTGAGTTAAACTATAATAAAAAATTACAGAAGGATATGCTTTGTTGATTAGATGACAATAAGAAAGCATTAGAATGAGAGCTTTACAGTAAGAATGACCTTAGGAAACTTGTAGAACAACTTTATTACAGATGAGAAAATTGAGACTCAGAAAAATTGAATTAACTGCCAAATAGTCCAGACTGTGGATACATGGCTCCCATTTTGCCTCTGCTGTTTCCATCACTATACCATCACTTGTCTAGGAATATTTCTGTGATTTTTATCATATTTTTAATTTCATACAGGTTTAAGTGATAGTGATATTTGGGAATCTTTTTATTTTCCAAAAAATGAAATACGAAAATACAAAGAGTGAGGATCCTTCCAAAACTCCTGAACCTAAACCAATGTAATCAGTAATCTATTTCTTCTATTTCTTCTTTAACATGTTATTTCCTTTCATATTATTTTGACATACTTGGGCTACTCATAGGGACCACAAATATTTGTCATATACTGAGGCTTCCCAGGTGGCTCAGTGGTAAAGAATCCGCCTGCCAGTGCAGGAGATGCAGGAGACCTGGGTTCAATCCCTGGGTTGTAAAGACCCCTTGGAGGAGGAAATGGCAACCCACTCCACTATTTTGCTTGGAAAATCCCATGGACAGAGGAGTCTGGCCCATGAGGTTGCAAAGAGTCTGACATGACTTAGCTACTGAGCACCCACGTGCATGCATGTGGTATCACTGTTCAGAATTACCTGTTCCCAACACTGCTGGTGATGACTCACCATGGTTCCAACAGGATGAGTAGCCTTCTTGCCCAATGACTGGGCTGGGTCACATGACTTTCTTTGACCCACACTATGTGAACAGACTTGATGAGCAGTATACACACTTAAGGGGATTCACAGGTGGCACTAATAGTAAAGAACCTGCCTGCCAATGCAGGGAACATAAAAAATGTGGGTTTGATCGTGGGGTCTAGATGATCCCCTGGAGGAGGGCATGGCAACCCACTTCAGTATTCTTGCCTGGAAAATCCCATGGACAGAGGAGCCTGGTGGCTGCAGTCCGTGGAGTCACAGAGTTGGACATGACCAAAACTACTTAGCACACACGCACACATACACACTTAAATACTTTTGGATGCATTTCTTGTTGCTGCCAATTCTCCTGCATCAGTGCCCCCTGCCACTGCAAGGGTGTATCCCAGGTGAACCCTTCTCCTTCAGCCTGGGTCCTGGTGAGGCAGACCTGAGCCTGAACCACATCTTCCTTGAAGGACAGCCACAGCAACCAATCCAGAGAGGCCAACTTGCCACAAGAGTGAGAAACAGATGTTATTAAAAGCCACTGACATTTTTGATTGTTATTCATTGTAACCTGATAAAGCTAGCACACAAATGCTTCCATATCCAGAGCAAAAATGTGGTACCTGAGGCAGAAAAATATCAAAAGTTTTGAGGTTCCCAAGCCAAAAATCTTTGTTATAAAAAATGTGTAAATATCTTATCAATGTGCCTGCATATACATTAGTGCTAGAATGATCTTATGTAGTTTAGCTGTCAGTATATGGATAGGTACATATTTCAGTTATGGTCATTTGTGTCTAGAAAATAGGTGTAATGAATCTAGATGACAATTTCATAATATAAAATTGCACCAACATGCAGAGAGGAAATGTCACAATTTATCTGGGGATATAACTTTCAGAGTCCATGGAAATATAGGGAAATGTATTTTTTTAATTATAATCCCATGACCAGTGTTGGTTTCACATTAGCAGAAACAACTTGCTTCTCCTTGTGAGTTTTTTTTCAAAGTTTTTCTTCTTAATATCCTTAATTTTCCTACTAATTACTGAATATCAGTTAAGACAAAATATTTTTGAATTTTATTCTTTCAGTGTACTCAATGGCAGGGAAAATTTTCATAGATTTTGAAGGACCACTTGATTACAGATAATATTAATATCACCTCTGGGAGAAAACTAGCAATAGGTGTATTCTGCCTATCAGTGTTTAATATCATCCGGTGGTGGTGTGAACTAAAGCCAGTTCACATCAACTCAAAAGAGCAAAGTATGTGCATCTCATCCCAACGCAGCCTTGAGGGGCTTCATATTGATAGCCTGAAATCTGTCACAGTGGGAGAATTTAGAAGACAAAAATTGGAAAACACTACAAATCAGGGCTTTGCCCCCTCCACCAGAAAGTCGGTGTCTAAACACTTATCAGTGTACCAATAGGTTTATAAATTCAACTTCTTTAACATTTCATATTTTAATATTCAAAGCATTAACAAAATAGATATTCTAATTTGATTTATGGGGGGAGGATTTGAAGCTACAGAATTACAATGGAAGCTAGTGGCTTTCGACAGTCTTCCCTCGTGGCCTCAATGGTAAAGAATCTGCCTGCCAATGCAGGAGATGTGGGCTCAATCCCAGGGTCAAGAAGATATCCTGGACAAGGAAATGGCAACCCACTCCAGTATTCTTGCTTGGAGAATTTCATGGACAGAGGAGCCTGGCTACAGTCCACAGGGTCACAAAAAGTCAGACATGACTTAGTGACTAAACACCACCACCACCAGTGACTTGTTACAGAGGTTGAGAACAGAAGCCACTGAGGCTCAGACTCGAGACTCTGGTAAAACTGCTGCACCCAGCATAAGACATGGGACCCTTGATTTTGACAAGCAATGCCCATAGATGGGAAATCAGAAGATATTCTGAAAGACAGAAGCTGAACAGTCATCTAATAGTCTACAAGTGTTTCTATTTTCTGGGCAGATACACAGGGCCAGATACTGCTGACAAATAGTAAGAGTAACATATGCTGAAAACACATTTAAAGGTCTTTCAACTTTAGAAATACTTCTGATTATAAAAATGTATACATATTTATTTTACATCTTATTTGGTATGATTATTTTTAAGACTTTTAAACAAGTTAGCAGGGCTTCAACACTCCCAGTTCTTTATTTGCGCTGTCAGCAAAAAATCTCTCAAATAAGAACAACTGTATGCCAGAATGTGTTAGTATTAACAGTTTTCTAGCTTTTGTTGTTGTAATCTTAGCATTAAGTTATAGATATTCTATAGAACACATTGCTGAAATATAACTTCCCACTTTAAAAAGTTTTATAAAATAAACACACATTTATTTGTGAGATTGAAATAAATACATGTATATATAGGTGACTAACATGTAATAGGGTTAATGTAAAAGTATCTATTAGGGAAGAAATGATTCTCATAATAAATTACTACCTCCCTTTATCTGAAGACTTTAGCAAAACAGATGACAGTAGTAAATGCTGTTCAGTCAGTTCAGTTCAGTCGCTCAGTCGTGTCTGACTTTGCAACCCCATGAATCGCAGCACGCCAGGTTTCCCTGTCCATCACCAACTCCCGGAGTCTACCCAAACCCATGTCCATCGAGTCGGTGATGCCATCCAACCATCTCATCCTCTGTCGTCCCCTTCTCCTCCTGCCCCCAATCCTACCCAGCATTAGGGTCTTTTCCAATGAGTCAACTCTTCGCATGAGGTGGCCAAAGTATTGGAGTTTCAGCTTCAACATCAGTCCTTCCAATGAACACCCAGGACTGATCTCCTTTAGGATGGACTGTTTGGATCTTCTTGCAGTCCAAGGGACTCTCAAGAGTCTTCTCCAACACCACAGTTCAAAAGCATCAATTCTTTGGCGCTCAGTTTTCTTCACTGTCCAACTCTCACATCCATACATGACCACTGGAAAAACCATAGCCTTGACTAGACAGACCTTTGTTGGCAGAGTAATGTCTCTGCTTTTAAATATGCTATCTAGGTTGGTCACAACCTTCCTTCCAAGGAGTAAGCGTCTTTTAATTTCATGGCTGCAATCACCATCAGCAGTGATTTTGGAGCCCAGAAAAATAAAGTCTGACACTGTTTCCACTGTTTCCCCATCTACTTCCCATGAAGTGATGGGACCAGATGCCATGATCTTAGTTTTCTGAACGTTGAGCTTTAAGCCAACTTTTTCACTCTCCACTTTCACTTTCATCAAGAGGCTCTTTAGTTCTTCTTCACTTTCTGCCATAAGGGTGGTGTCATCTGCATATCTGAGGTTACTGATATTTCTAAATGCTGTTACTATACCTTTAAAAATATATTATATATAAATATTTTTAAAATGGTCACTGATAAAGTTAACCTAAAATTTCTACTTTTTTCTGTTACTACACAGTTGATGATTAGAATAGTTTATGGGCTAGTATAACATACAAATTAACTTGACAGTGAAAT
This sequence comes from Okapia johnstoni, assembly GCA_024291935.2. Lineage (NCBI taxonomy): Eukaryota > Metazoa > Chordata > Mammalia > Artiodactyla > Giraffidae > Okapia > Okapia johnstoni. The sequence goes on from CM044317.1 coordinate 48,040,423, forward strand.
TCTATTGCCATTCAATGTTATTAATACTGAAATAAATGTTAAAAATAATCAGATGCTGCAGCAGTTCCTTTATGCATTTCCAATGTGTAGACCATGATTCTTATTTCACAGAATTTTAGGATACCAATGGTAAACACATATTCTAAAAATCTAATATATGAATAAAAATTGAGTTAGAAATTATGGGCCAAAATATAATCATGCTCAGAAATTTTTTTTAAAATTCATATCATCAAAGTATTGGTCAACTTCCTAATCTTCTTAAATAAAAATTAAAAATGTTTTTCATAGAAACAAATTACAATGCATAATCTTTAGCAAATAATTAAAAATTACTGTAGTGAATACTTTTGATAATATACTATATTATGCTGCTTAGCAGCATTTTCCAAACTGTGCTCCAAGAAACTAAAGTTTCCAAGAGATGTTTACAGATATTCCCTGGAAAATTGGCCACCACTACAAATCTTCACTCTGTCTCACCTTTATCATGTCCATTAGATAGAAGAGGTTCTGAAGTTCAGCAGTAAAGAAACCTAATTTTGTTGAATTCATTGTATCCCATGCTTATTCACCATAAAATTTTTTCTTGGCACATAACCATTTTTGAAAATTACTTTGTAGTTACTTATACACATTCTGCAAACCTGCCCCACCCCTAATCTTTGCCTAGCACACATATCAATATAGTTTTGTTGTCAATATACACTGTTGACTAAATGGATGGATGAATGTTTTATCTTGTGACATTTATTCCAGTCTAGCTCACTAGAAGTAGTCTGGGTGTGACTAAAGACTGTGGAACAACTTTGTAGCTAACTAGTAGTGAAAGAAATGGCTTCTACAAAAAGCATGTACCAGTACACGATACTTTATAACTAAAAGTAGGAAAACACTATATTAAACTAATAACAGTACCAAACAATACAAAACTAATAACAAATTAAACAAACTGCAAGTGAATAAATCTTATTTGGGGTAACTACTGAGAAAGTATAAAGGAAAAATAAATAACAGTGTGACTGCAGTTTATAGTTTAATTGCAGACTCATGTAATTTTAGAGTTTACAAAATGCACCCGAGCAGATGGCATTTCTACTGTTCAGCACATAGGTGATAGCTTATCTTTCAGGCTTATTCTCGTCTAATTTCATAGAGACTGTGACACAAACCTATTTACCCAAACCTTCCATTATATTCAGCAGTGTCCTGAAATGATCAGTTTTGAAAGTGAGCTAATGAGATACTCAAGCTTATCTTATTATTCTAAAGTACAGAATAATATGAACAATAAAAATCATTAGGCATTGAACAGCATTTTTATACAAATAAAATTTTAAACATCTCAGTCAGTTGTCTGTACAGATTCTCATTTGTAACAGAGCTTTCTTTTTCTTTGGTGTAATCTATATAACTTATCTGATCATATGACTGTTCTACTTTAAAATTTTTCCTTAAAACTTTTACAGCTAAGACTGCACTAATTTACTTTACCAAATACATTGATAAAAATCTTCCTTCATCTGAAAATGTCAATTTTAGCATAATAGCCTTTTTCCTTTCAAAAGCAAATAAACCATTAATTGTATTCATATGCACAAAAATTTAAGCCAAAAATTTAGACTTATAAGCAAAAATATTAAAGACACTCTGCCTGCCAAAGGAAAAATCTTGGCCTCTATCCACATTTATAAAGCAATATATAAAATATACATAATAAATCACCTCTGATTGAAGTGATTTCTCTCTCCCCTTTGACTTGCAGCTATAGGTGCCAATCACCTCATTTGCTTATTGACATTAACGTACTGCTAGAGAACTGGGCTACACGTTTAAAACCAGAGCTGCTAGAATAGGGTTTGGCAATAGATAACAATCTGTTAGGGGCCACCGACAAAATTTTTGGAGTAACTTTAAAAAAGAGTTATTATTAAGTATCAATATTAAATGTGCTAAATGGAGGAGAACTAAGATGCAACACTGACAAATGGCTTTGAAAATTACTGTCAGTAATAGGCATCCTTTAATACCTTAGAGTAAAAAATGAAAATCCAGAAAATTCACTAATAATATACATGGTACGTAATTTTTACTGACTTTCTTGGTTAGTATTTTTACACTTGCAAATATGAGTTTTCAGCTTCTAAGTTAATTCCTAGGGAAACACTAAAAAATAAAAATAATTCTGCCAAGAAATCAGTTTTGCTTTGCTACATATTGGCTCAAAATTAATCACTCCAAAGGAAAGGAAGAACTTTAACTGCCTAAACATTTTGCTGCATATTGTGTATTTTTACACAAGCAATTTAAATTGAGAGGATCCTTTATGCTCCCAGAGTCAGGGAGATATCTTTGTCTATTAAGAGCCACCAGGAAGGTCATTTGTCTTACCAAAATTCTAAGATTAAATAATTATAAAAAGTTTTAAAAGTCAGTTGACAATGCTAGCAATAATGGGTCATCTGGCTTTAAACTTTAATGGATAACCTACATATTCACTTTTATTAAGGGAACCCTTGTACACTGTTGGTAGGAATATAAATTGGTATGGCCTTTATAAAAATAATATGGAGGTTCCTCAAAAAAGTAAAAACAGAAATACCACAGCATCCAGCAATCCCATTTCTGAGAATCTGCACTTCCACATTCATTTCAGCATTATTCACACATTCACAGAAGCCAAGATATGGAAACAACTTAAATGTCTGTTAAGAGATGAATGAATAAAAAAATGTGGTGCATCTATGTGTAAAATAGAATATTATTCAGCCTTAAAAAAGAAACCCTGCTATCTACAACAACATGGATGAAACTAGAGGACGTTGTGCTAAGTGAAACAAGACAGAGAGAAAAAAATACTGCATGATCTCACTTCTATGTGAAATCTAAAATAGTCAAATTCATAGAAACAGAGAATATAATGGTGGTTACCAGGGACTCAGGAGGGAGAAATGGGGAGATGTTGGTGAAAAAGTACAAAGTTTCAGTTAAGCATATAAGTTCTGGAGACTTAATGTACAATAATGTGGCTAGAGTTACCAATACTTCACTGTATACTTAAAATTTGCTAATAGGGTGGATCTTATTGTCACCACCAAAAAAAAAGTGTTAATTATCTGAATAGGAGGATATATTAATTAGCTTGAATATGGTGTTTTTTTTCACACTGTATATCAAATTATCAAATTGTATACCTTAAAATATATACAATTCTTGTCAAATATACCTCAACAAAAAATATCTTAATCAAAAGATCCAAAATTCTTGTCATGGTAGAAGTTTTATTTTCTCAAAGTCAGCAAAATGGCTTTCCTGGTCGCTCAGCTGGTAAAGAATCTGCCTGCAACAAAGGAAACCCTGGTTTGATTCCTGGGTCAGGAAGATATCCTGGAGAAGGGAATGGCTACCCACTCCAGTATTCTGGCATGGAGAATTTCATGAACTGTATAGTCGATGGGGTCACAAAGAGTCGGACACAACTGAGCAACTTTCACTTAGCTTAGCTTGCTGCTGCTAAGTCACTTCAGTCGTGTCCGACTCTGTGCGACCCCATAGATGGCAGTCCACCAGGCTCCGCTGTCCCTGGGATTCTCCAGGCAAGAATACTGGAGTGGGTTGCCATTTCCTTCTCCAGTGCATGAAAGTGAGTTAGCAAAATACTGTTCTTAATTCTAAAATCTAAATGGTAAAATGAAAAAGATAAAAGCTGAGAACAGGTTTGATTCTGATTTATAAAATTAGGAATGGGCAAAGCTGCATTAACTGTTTTCAGAATCTCCTCCTAAAGGGGTCAAAAATTAGGCCCACAAGCCAAATTCAGACTGCAACTTAAAAATGTTTTTTACCATTTCTAATGGCTAATAATAAACATATCAAAAAAAGAATTCTATTTTGTGACACATGAAAATTATATGAAATTCAACTTTAAGTGTCCAGAAATATAGTTTTATTGGAATGTTACTACGCGTATTCACTTCTTGTCAATGGTGGCTTCCAGACTACAATGGCAGAGTTGAGTAGCAGCGACAGAGACCTACGTGATGCTCTCAGCATTTTGCACTGCTGCTCAGCACATTACAAATCGTAGTGAGAGGGTTCCCTTTTCTCCATCGTATGGCAAAACAAACACAATATTGTAAAGTTAAAAAATAGATAAATAATTAAAAAAAAAAATCGTAGTGATAGTTATTACTACCAGCATTCTGAATGCCACACGTATTGTCATTCCACAATATTTTAAAAGTTTTTATTACCAGTGCATACCCATAAAGTTGGAACAACAAAAGAGAAAAGTAAATTCAAGTGTCATGTATTTAAGGCACAGAGTGTGGATTATTTTGTTACCGAAATAGACGGCAAAGCATTGTGGTTAAAATGCAGTGACACTGCAGCCACTCTGAAAGACTATTACATACATGGGAATTACCATACTAAGCACTCACCACAATATGCTCAATTCATAGGAATGCAATGGCCAGAAAAATTAGAAAATTTAAAACAAGGTATCTTATCACAGCAGAATGTCTTTGCAAAAATTAAAAAATGAAAATAAAGCTTCAAAGTAAATTTGTAAGTGGCTCATTTGTTAGCCAAGCAAGGAAAGCCTTTTACCAATGGTGAGTTAATTAAATTGTTTTTGATTCATCAGCTGAAGAAATGTGTCCAAAGTAAACCTGCTTAAGACTAATAAATTAGCCTTTTGGCCCAAAGAATTGAGAACACTGGGAACAACATCATTAGTCAATACAAAACCAAAGCAAATGATTCTGAGTGGTTCTCCTTGGCTCTTGATGTGTCAACAGATGTTACTGATACTGCCAAGTTATCATTATTCATTTGATGAGTCAATGCCAGGGTTGAAGTGACTGAAAAGTTGGTTTCTATGAGTGGTCTGCATGGAACAATTACAGACAAGAATATTTTCTAGTAAGTTAAGAAAATATGAATTCAGTATAACCTAAAGTAGAATCTGCTAAGATGTGTTACAAACAGTGGTGGTAAAAATATGTGTGGAGCAAAACACAAAAGGTTTAGTTGGTCCAATTTACAAAGCTTGTGGAAATGCAATTTAAAACCTATAATTGTTTACTGTATTATTCATCAACAAGTACTTCATGAAATATATGATTTAATATTGTGTTATTGTGCTACCGGAATAGCAGTGTCAGTGGAGAACTTCATCTAACCATCATTAGTTCTGCTATTTTTCATCAGATATAGAGGCTGAATATCCTTATTTGTCCTCTCATACAACAGTTAGCTAAACAGTGGTAGTTTTATTGTGAGTTTTTGAGATCAGAGCTAATATTGAGATTTTTCTGAACTAGAAGAAATGCCCTCAACCACTATTACAGAATACTGAATGGCTTTGGAATTTAACTTTTGTTGCAGGATTGATAATGTTTTGTAATGAATTCAACCAAAAATTGATCAACAGTGCACAACAATATGACAATAGTTATTCCCACTATATGTGGATTCACTGGGATTAAGGGAAAGCTTCAGACTTAAGGACAACTGTAGAGCAGTGTTTCTCAAAGGGTGGCCGTCAGACCAGCAGGAGCAGCAATGCCTAACTAGTATTAGAAACGCATATTCTACTGAATCAGAGGGCTTCCCAGGTGGCTCGGTGTTAAAGAATCTGCCAGACAATGCAGGAGATGTGGGTTTCATCCCTGGGTCCAGAAGATTCCCTGGAGAAGGAAATGGCAACACACTCTGGTATTCTTGCCTGAGAAATCCCATGGACAGAGAAGCCTGGCAGGCTAAAGTCCATGGGGTCACAAAGAGTCAGACACAACTTAGTGACTAAACAACAACTGAATCAGAAGCTCTGGAGGTGAAGCCAGCAAAACAGTGCTTATGTGCAAAACTTAATACAACAAAGTAATATTGATGACAACTAACACTGAATCATCAAGTTAACACAGAGCTGCTTTATTACTTCCTGCACTATGGAAAGGTAAGACAAAAGACAGGAGCTCCATTCTCACATGAACTTGCAGCAGATATATTTTCTGAGTTCCAACAGTAGGTCTGGCAGTGTTTTCTGGATTTCTGAATGTAAGTATAAAGAAAATACCTACTTGTCAAAATCTATTCAATTGTGCAATTGAGGAACTTCCACCTAAACTTCAATCAGGAAGTGAGTCAAGAAGTGAATAATCCGCAATGTAATATCCTGAAAGGAAAATATCAAGGGAAGAAAGAACCTAATGAAATTCTATTAATGCCTTCCAAGTGATAAATCTGCTCCATGAAAATCATATTCTCATGGATTAATGTATTTGGCAATCCTTATCTGTATGAAAAGATATTTTCAAAGACAAAATATGTAAAATCTTATTGCAGATGAACATTAACAGATGAATATGTACAATCAATTTTTTTCTATTTTGATGATAGGAAATATTAACACTGACTCCAAACTAAGTGAAATGTTCTCCTCCTCCAACGTATTTCTTTCTTTTTGTTAGTAGAACTGCAATATAGAAAACTTCTCAATTATTTTTATGTTTTGAATTCTGTCAATAAAAATTTTGTGGAAATTTTCTCTTTAGTTACATATGTACTTACAAAATAATCTCAAATTTTTGCCTCTTAGCCCACAGTATTCAGTATCCAGGTGTGCCTGAAATACTGCCTGAAATATTCAGTATCATAGGTCTTTACAGAAAACGTTTGCCAACCTCTGCCTTAGAACCAGATGCCTCACCTGGACACTTTTAAAGCACAGACTGACCGTACAGTATCTAAGGCCAGATCGCTTGGGTGTGCATGCTTGGCTCTGCCAGTAGCAGCCATGGTCATGAGATAAATTGTTTGATCTTTCTTTGTCTTACTTTCCTCATCTATAAATGGGAGTAACCAATGATATCTATCATACAGGGTTATTATGAAGACTAAATGAGTTATAAATGCAATCCACAGGAAAGAGTGCCTCACAGGAAGTATTAACTCAATGATAGCTGTTAGCTTAAGAGAAAAGCACTACTTCACCCAGTTGGTAGTCAAATTATAAATCCCATCCTCCACGGAAAAAGACATTTAAGATGCTTACATATATTCCTGAGTGAAAAGCAAATCCAAGTGCTTGAAGATAGTAGTGGAGAATAAGGAAGCCCTTTTCTTACTGCCCTTTGCTTCTGCCATCAAACAGAAGATCTGGGGTGTATCAAAAGGACAGCAACTCTCATACAATGGTTTCTTATGTGGAGGAGATTGGATTACTATTTTAATATTTTAAATGTCACATACTACATTCTTTTTATTCTATGAAAGAATAGGCACAGTACTACTTGTATTTATAATTTTAAAATTTGACATATGGCTGAATTCAATAATATATTCTTATTCATTCAATAACTATTTACTGAATGCCTACTATTTCCCATATGTATAAATTCACTAGCTTACGAACTTTGGTAGGGGTAAAAATGCTTTCCTATATACACTATTGAGAGTATCTTCAAAAATTTCCTAGAGATATATATTAACCATGCTAATTTTTAACCCAAATATGCTTCTTCTTAAATGACAACATCTTATAACAAGAAATTATAGAGTAGTCCTGTCCAATATGATAACCACTAGCCTCAGGGAACTACTGAACACTTGAAATGTGGCTAGTACAACCTAGGAATGCAAGTTTTAATTAAATTCAAGCTAAATAAAACAGCCACATGTGGCTAGTGGCTGCTGTGTTGGACAGCAGAGTTCTACAGGATCACTCTAGGATGTGTGGATATTGGAAATTAACACTTTGCCCTGTGTGGGAAAATAAATTTTGTTACACTAAACATTTAATATTAGTTTGGTATTTGGAACAGCCCTGCTTTTTCATTCCACAAAATATTTTCTGCCTACTTTCTTAGAAGCAGAACTAAATCAACTTACAATTAACAAAACAATGTTTCTTTGCTTTGTTTCCTCCACTATAGCTGATTTCTGATTATTTAAGGTGCTGGGGCACAGAAAAAAACATAAAATCCACATATAATTCAGATGACTTAAATCTTTCTCTCTGGCAAATTTTTAAGGCATCTGCTGAGCAGTTGTCAAATTATTTCATTTAGGACCTCTTGTTCTTATTTGTGCCCATCATTTTATACTGTTATTATCTAACAGTAAAATAGGTAAATATATCAGAAGAAAAGTGGAGAAACTAAAAACTTTCAACTTGAATAATTAGTACATCAACTTAAAAAATAATCTTAACGGATGAAAAGTACGCTTCTTCCTTCAAACAACTCTGACAATTTTGTACATACCAAACAGAATATTGGCCGAGTCATAAGGCTTATTATTAATAAGGCATCCTTACATGGAGGTTTGAAAAATTAATTTTATTTTTGCATAAATATCATGATACTTTATTGTCCAAAGTGCTCCTTTCAAAATAAGTTAAAATGTTTCCATATTACTTTTATCAAACATGTAGTTACTGACTAAAGCATTATACCACTGATTAACATAAAATAAAAGTAATACGAGCCACTCAAATATTCTTGAAGGAAAGTGCTTACATTATTTTGTGAAAACATTTGTTTAAATCATTGATTCAGTGATTTAAGGGACAATTCCACATTTTTCTTTAAAATCCACAAATGTCTTATGGGATATTAAGACATGCCCACCATTATAAAAACTAAACAAAACCAACCCCAAAACAAAACCCTAAAAAAGCACATTCATTTTATTACAGGACATATATGAAGTCACTGGGTAAAGCTCTTTTTTATGAACACTTTTGGAAAGCTCGCACTGAGTTCCAGCACAGCTCTATTATCAATCTGAGAACAGAAGGACACATCAAGTAAGGAGAGATCTTTGCAAGATTCCAGGAGTTTTCTTAACGATGCCGGACTTACCATTCTTGTTCCTGTTTAAAAACAATACAAAACAAAACATTACACAACATTTATATAATATCCTGATGAAAAGTTCCTTTTGTTAATTATTTAAAATACATTTAAAATAGCCTTTTAAAAATTAAAAGCATTTCTTAAAAGACTTCATATTGAAATTGTCCTGTAAAAAAATTTTTTTCCAGCCAAGCTGGTGAATCTAGGTCCTGAATTTCATCAATAACCTACCCATTTGATTTTCATTCCTACCTCCTACCCTTTCCAATCAGCTCCTCCAGACTTTCCTATTTCTGCTCACCCCCGTTCAAAACTGTGTGCACATCTCATTTTCCTGATTGAGATGGGTCAAATCGGGCCTCAATACTTAACAATGATTCAACCTCTAATTCCATGCAGTGTGATTACTGAGCGACTACCCTGTAGAAACTTCTGTCTCAGGGCACTGGAGATACAAAGATGAGTAAGACACGTGCTTGCCTTAAAGAACTCATTGACCAGAGTTGAAAGCAAATAAGTACAATACAACTTGATCAGTTTTACAGTAAGTATAAAATGGCATGACTGGAAGACAAATGATGGCTGATGAGTACTATTTAGCCCATAATAAATTTGAAGTGATTATGGGGTATTCAGACGGAATATAAATCATATAAATTATGTAAAGCACCCGACAAATGGCAGGCACTCAATACATACCAAATATGACTAGGATCTAAGATGTCATGTGTTGTAACTACAGATTTTCCAGGGAGGAAAAAAGAAACCCACAATGGTACTGCGTATACATTCATGGGATGCGGATTAAAGTTTCTGAAACAGTAGTCTATGCCTTTTGCTCTGAGAATCCTATCTCCTCCCCTCCCTGCCACAGACTCTAGAAGCTGTGACTATACTGCTATCCTGACTGTGACCAGCCCTGTGACAAACCAATGCAGATCCTCCTGGGAATTCAGAATTGGGATTCGGTAAAGTCTCCTGATGAACTATGGACAGAGGTTCGTGACACTGTACAGGAGACAGGGATCAAGAAAATCCCCATGGAAAAGAAATGCAAAAAAGCAAAATGGCTGTCTGAGGAGGCCTTAGAGATAGCTGGGAAGAGAAGAGAAGCGAAAAGCAAAGGAGAAAAGGAAAGATATTCCCATCTGAATGCAGAGTTCCAAAGAATAGCAAGGAGAGATAAGAAAGACTTCCTCGGCGATCAGTGCAAAGAAATAGAGGAAAACAACAGATTGGGAAAGACTAGAGATCTCTTCAAGAAAATCAGAGATACCAAAGGAACATTTCATGCAAAGATGGGCTCGATAAAGGACAGAAATGGTATGGACCTAACAGAAGCAGAAGATATTAAGAAGAGGTGGCAAGAATACACAGAAGAACTGTACAAAAAAGATCTTCACGATCCAGATAATCATGATGGTGTGATCACTCACCTAGAGCCAGACATTCTGGAATGTGAAGTCAAGTGGGCCTTAGAAAGCATCACTACGAACAAAGCTAGTGGAGGTGATGGAATTCCAGTTGAACTATTTCAAATCCTCAAAGGTGATGCTGTGAAAGTGCTGCACTCGATATGCCAGCAAATTTGGAAAACTCAGCAGTGGCCACAGGACTGGAAAAGGTCAGTTTTCATTCCAATCCCAAAGAAAGGCAATGCCAAAGAATGCTCAAACTACCGCACAATTGCACTCATCTCACACGCTAGTAAAGTAATGCTCAAAATTCTCCAAGCCAGGCTTCAGCAATATGTGAACCGTGAACTTCCAGATGTTCAAGCTGGTTTTAGAAAAGGCAGAGGAACCAGAGATCAAATTGCTGATATCCGCTGGATCATCAAAAAAGCAAGAGAGTTCCAGAAAAACATCTATTTCTGCTTTATTGACTATGCCAAAGCCTTTGACTGTGTGGATCACAAGAAACAGCGGAAAATTCTGAAAGAGATGGGAATACCAGACCATCTGACCTGCCTCTTGAGAAACCTGTATGCAGGTCAGGAAGCAACAGTTAGAACTGGACATGGAACAACAGACTGGTTCCAAATAGGAAAAGGAGTACGTCAAGGCTGTATATTGTCACCCTGCTTATTTAATTTATATGCAGAGCACATCATGAGAAATGCTGGGCTGGAAGAAACACAAGCTGGAATCAAGATTGCCGGGAGAAATATCAATAACCTCAGATATGCGGATGACACCACCCTTATGGCAGAAAGTGAAGAAGAACTAAAGAGCCTCTTTATGAAGGTGAAAGAGGAGAGTGAAAAAGTTGGCTTAAAGCTCAACGTTCAGAAAACTAAGATCATGGCATCTGGTCCCATCATTTCATGGGAAATAGATGGGGAAACAGCGGAAACAGTGTCAGACTTTATTTTTTGGGGGCTCCAAAATCACTGCTGATGGTGATTGCAGCCAGGAAATTAAAAGACGCTTACTCCTTGGAAGGAAGGTTATGGCCAACCTAGATAGCATATTTGAAAGCAGAGACATTACTTTGCCAACAAAAGTCCATCTAGTCAAGGCTATGGTTTTTCCAGTGGTCATGTATGGATGTGAGAGTTGGACAGTGAAGAAAGCTGAGCGCCAAAGAATTGATGCTTTTGAACTGTGGTGTTGGAGAAGACTTTTGAGAGTCCCTTGGACTGCAAGTAGATCCAATCAATACATCCTAAAAGCGATCAATCCTGGGTGTTCATTGGAAGGACTGATGCTGAAGCTGAAACTCCAATACTTTGGCCACCTCATGCGAAGAGTTGACTCACTGGAAAAGACCCTAATGCTGGGTAGGATTGGGGGCAGGAGGAGAAGGGGACGACAGAGGATGAGATGGTTGGATGGCATCACCGACTCGATGGACATGGGATTGGGTAGACTCTGGGAGTTGGTGATGGACAGAGAGGCCTGGCGTGCTGTGGTTCATAGGGTCGCAAAGAGTCGGACACGACTGAGTGACTGAACTGAACTGCAAGTCTCCAGTGCCCACTCAATCTCTTGAACTAAAGACATGGAAAACTGGGTCAGGGTTGCTATATTTGGCCATGTGTACCCAGAGAAGCAGAGATGGTCAGCACGACAAGAGAAGAACAAAGCAAGACCAGAGGGAGATGTAGACACAGAGCCTAAGGCAGCAGAGGGAGGGCATTGGGGGCGGGGGCCTCAAGGGCAAGACAGGAGAAGGAAGGAAAAAGAGAAAAAGCTCCCTCGCCTTTGGATGGTTTTTGGTTCTTCCTGAGGTCTGACCACAGCCAGCTTCTACCCATGGGATCTGAGACGGACACCTGTATCTTCATGATAATTGTCTTTTTCCTATGCTTTAGTTGGTGGCTCAGATGATAAACAATCTGCCTGCAATGCGGGAGATTGGGTCAGGCAGATTTCCTGGAGAAGGGAATGGCTACCCAATCCAGTATTCATGCCTGGAGAATTCCATGGACAGAGGAGTCTGGTGGGCTACAGTCCAAGGGGTCACAAAGAGTCAGACACGACTGAGAGACTAACACTATACTGTAAGCTATCCTGAGGGTGATTTCGTTATAAAAGATTAGAAAACTTCACCGAAGCCTGTGAAGTTCTTCACCTAGGGTTGTGACCATTGTCTATTTGCCAGTCTTGGTCATTTGAATCTGAGTTTCCTGATAAACTGTTGTTGTTCAGTTGCTAAGTCGTGTCCAACTCTTGTGACCCCATGGACTGTAGCCCCCCAGACTCCTCTGTCCATCAGATTCTCCAAGTGAGAATACTGGAATGGGTTGCCATTTCCTTCTCCAGGGGATCTTCTGGACCCAGGGATCAAACATGTGTTTCCTGCATTGCAGCATGGATTCTTTACCACTGAGACACTAGGGAAGTCTTCCCTGATAAATTCGGAGTTCCTAAAGCCCAAGAGAATGTCAGGGAAGGAAGTCAGAGACTGAATATTTAACTGGGCTAGTGTCCCCTGTCTTACGCTTCCAGAGGACTATGTGCTGTTGTTTTGTTGTCTACTTAGGACACAGTTCTATTTTTAGTCAGCTTGCTCCTTCAGGGCACTGAGTATCTCCAGTGTTGAAAACAAGGCCAAACACAGCATATGCTCAATAGGTGTGTAATCAGTGAAAGGATGAAGGGATGGTGGCTAATTTCCCAATGCCATTACCCTGGTGTAGACCCTCCTTAGATGGATTATTGCAGCCAATCTCTCTGATTTTGATCTCTTCCTTCTCCAAGTCACCTACTACTCATTTCCAGGTAAGGATTCCTAAAACATAGCTCTAAATATATCACTCATACCCCTAACTGAAGCCCAGTAAAAGCTCTTCCTTGCTTAATTTTGTGCAGAGTCCTCATCCTGGTGTTCAAAACTCCCCATGATACCCTCCATTATACCAACATTTTAGATCAAATAAGACTGCCTACTCCCTAAAGATATCCTGTGATTTCAACTCCTTTGCTTTTGCTTCATGCTATTCTTTCTGCCTCAAATGCCCTCCTCCCCCAATTTCCTGCTCACTTTTTTAAGTCTATCTTTCAAATACCTATTAGCCTTTTTAAAAAAATTATTTTATACATTTATTTATTTTTGGCTATGCTGGATCTTTGTTGCTAAGCATGGGTTTTCTCTAGTTGCCACAAGCAGGGGCTACTCTCTAGTTGTAGCACGTGGGTTTCTCACTACAGTAGTTTCTCGTCTTGCAGAGCATGGGCTCTAAGACAACTGGGCTTCAGTAGTTGTGGCACATGGGCTCAGTTGCCCTGTAGCATGTGGGATCTCCCTGGACCAGGGATAGAACCAGTGTCCCCTGCATTGACAGATTCTCAACCACTGGACCACCAGGGCAGTCCCCTATTAGCCTTCTGAATTAAGCCTTTCCTTATTTCTCTGATCATATATATATTTCTCTTTGCTTTGAGCCTCATCAAGGTGGACTTGCTTCTAGTTTGCATTACAGTTATTGATAGGCTTGTTTTATTTCTTCTTGCTAGGTTGTCAACTCTCTGAAGACAGGGACTCTATCTTATTCAGCTTTGTACTGATAGATAAGTACATTTAGTATGGAGAAGCTATGCCACTTAACATTCATATGTGCTAATCACAAAATGACAAATAAAATAATGAATATCAGCATGGTTTAACTAAGAATCCCTTTTAAAAGAAAACAATAAGGATTCTAACATCAAATGGTGAAAAGAAACCAAAAAACAATAAAAATACAGCACAGTGGTTAGAAGCAGAGACTCTGGTTCAAGTCCAGATTCCTTACTAGTCAGGAGCCCTGGACAAATCATTTAACCTGTTTCTACCTGTTTTCTTCTCTGTGGCTAATATATCTATTAATACTTCATGAGGTTATGGTGATGATTAAATAAGTTAAAATATGCTCAGAACAGTATAAAGCATATAGTCACATCACTGTTAATATTATGAATTATTATTAGTGATTTCTTTTTACTGTGCTCTTTATATTTGAAATAAGATGCTCCAATATATTTGCATGATGGTCATCTTCCATTGAAAATTATATAATTATATTCAGCAAAATAAATAATGATACTCCCTTGCTCATGCAAGTCACAAATATTTCAAAAGAAGTCATGATACTTCTTACTTGTATTTCTTTTATATCTCTGTCAAGTAATTCATACATTCATAGACCAAACTTAGGCTATCTGACAACAGAACCCACGGTCCATAACAGCTGTGCTTTGTTTTGGGATCAGTGTTACTTACGTCTTTGTAGTTGGTAGCATCTCTTTCAGATACTGGCTACTCTCCATTTCTAGTGTATGCTTGGGGGTTTATTTGAGGGTTTTTTGGAGGGGAAACTATAAAATAGATTTTAAACAACACTGGCACCATCCTCTGAAGTGAAGCCTGATGCAATTTGTGATTATTTTAAAAGGCCTTTGGCTGCTTTTTCTCATTGTCCCTGTGACTTTGACTTTTTTTGAACATTTCAAAATACTTATCTTATAAAAAAGTCTAGGCTAATTCAAGGGAGAATGTGAATAGGCAGGAAAAGAAACAAGCAAGTTAAGTGGGTGTGGCGTTTTGAAAAGACAGTACGGATTGTGAGGTCAAAATCCTTGTACTTGACCCTTGCTCTGCTACATGTTAACTGCTGGCTCCAGCACCCTCAACTATGAAAAGACAGTGATATCCAGCTTTCTGAGCTATGAAGATGAAGGAGAATATAACACAGACAAAGTATCTAGCCCAAAGTGTGTATATAATAGACAAGAAGTTCTTCCTAAGTTTTTTTTTAATCAACTGTTTTTTTATTGATTTTTAAAAATGTATTTACTTTTACTGAAGTATAGTTGATTTATACTATTGTATTAGTTTCAGGTATATGGTATAATGATTCAGTAATTTTTGAAGATTATATTCCATTATAGGTTATTACAAGATACTGGATATAATTAAGCATATATATCTTTGTTGCTTAGTTTGTAACTATTAATCCCATATGCTTAATTTTCCCTTCCTAAGTTTTTAAGAAACAATTTCTGCCTTTAAGGAACTTTGATAAGTAACATGTGACTATATAAGCAACACCTACAAATGTACCATAAGCCTGGACTGTGGAGAGATTTTAAGTGAAACCAGAAACACCAGTGTTGAAATCTTCAGGTTTCCCTTTGGTTAAATGTTGAATAAACAGGGAAAGATATAACTAGCATTAATAGATGACCAGAAACACAGCACAAGTGTTTTGGGCTCACAACTGTGTGGGCGATTATAACCATGGCATTCTAGCAATTCTGGCCAACATCAGAAGTGACAAAATATCACACGGTTTCTGGCTGTAAGTTGCAATAAAGACACAAGGAATCCCAGAGCTGGGAAGGATTTTCAATAGCTCTGCCTTAGGGTAGAACGATTCCTAAAAGCACAATCACCAGGGATAGAGACTTACAGGATTCTTTAATCAAGAATTTAACATCAAGAAGCCATGTGTGTGTGTCTTGAATTCATTATACAAACACATTATTTCTTATCTGTCAATAAAAATGGAGTATACAGCTCATACAAACTCTCATTCTTCTCACTAGACCGAGAACTAAGGATTATTCAGAGCTTTCTGATAAGTTCAGTGATAAAATTCTGTTATTGTCCTCCCTCTCTTACTTAAGGACAGTTACAATTATCAAGACAACATTTTGATTGCATCCAAGATTTGTTTTTGTTTATAAAATGCCCGAGATCAGCTTTTATGTCAAGGCTTTAAAACAAAACTTACAGACTGCACCTTACCTAATATGTCCAGTTGGCGTAATCTGGTACAATTACACGCCAGTTCTTCAATGTCTGTGTCACACACCGACCTGTTAGCCGTCAGAAAGAGTTTCTGCAAGTTTGGAAGCTGGCGTGCCAGTCTGGCAAAGCACCCGGTGCTGCTCTGCAGAGTAGGGCACCAGCCGAGGTCAAGTTCCTCCAGAAGCGGACACCCAGAAGCCAGTTCTGCTATCCCGTTCTCAGTGATGTTCTTACACCTCCACAGATCCAGAGTCCGGAGTTTTTTACACTTGGCTCCTATCATGCTAGCTGTTACATCGTAGTCTTCAATCTGGAAATCAAGTAATTTCAGTCTTTCGCATACTATGCTCAGAAATAGAAACTGTCTGGAGCATGTTCAAACATCCTTAATCATCTCCTGTTGTTGCTTCCACGTAAACATCCCCACATTGTGGTTAATACAGATCTGCTCACTCATCTCCCAGAGCGGCCGCTGTTTCATAAAACAGCAAAAGTAATCACGTCCTTAAAAATCCACTTAAAAGAATTCCAGACAGGACGCTAATGAATTAAATCCAAAGGGAGCCTGAAATCCTCAGGCCCTCTGGAAGAATTTGAGGATTATTTAATGTCCTTGTATGCCTCCCATTTTGACAGTGCTGTTGCCACTTTGATAGGTATGTAAGATCTCCCTGATAAAGGTCTGTACTTTGCTAGGCTCTAAAATAGTAAGTGAATATGTTGATAGTACTAGTAAGGATACTAGTTTTGGTTAAATAAGGTCCTTGGAGATTGAAAATGCAACCTGAAAATAATTTAGATCATGATACATTAGCTGTTGTCAGTTATCAGAGGTGACCAGTGATTTAACTCATGATCATGGGATAAGCTTCTACTAATCAAGAATTAAACATTTCAGTTCATGGACTTTGACTGTTTTAATGATGTTTCTTTAAACAGATTCTTTTTAAGAGTTTTATTTGCCTTTGTTATAATCAGGTATTGGCATTATCACCAGACATCAAAAGGAAATGAAACAGCAAACATTTCCAATGATTACTTCCTTTTGTTTATTTCTTTATTCATATTTTCATCTACAATGTGCCAGCACTACTCCAGATATCAGGAACAACCGTGAACCAAAAAAAAAAAAAATACTGTGTTCACATTTCTTGGAAAGACATACAGACAGATAAGTGAGCAAAATAAATTCAGAGAATGATAAGTAAAATAATAAAACAAGATGCTGTGAGAGTGATTATAGTGGCATGGGTTGAATGAGGGAGTAGTGGCTGCCAGGGTCTCTCGGAATGAGTGGGACATGTTCATAGATGTAATATGGAAAAACAGGTTTAGTGTCAGGTAAAGCTAGAAAATACTGGCTTAAACAAAGGCAAACTGTCTCTTTATTGTAGGACATACTATTGAAAATGTCAGGAGGAGGATATAGGAGCATCGTTTCCTAGTTTTGACCCAGAATTCCTATTTGCCCTACTCTCTCCCATAAATACACAACTTTCTAAATTGAATATCTTTTAGGACTAATGTTTCATAGGTCAACTTTGGAAAATGTTGCCTGCTACTACACCTAATTCCAACTATAAACATACATAATTCCAACTCTAAAGTGCCTGTGATCAGAGGCCTGTTTTTCTAGAGAATGTTGCTCTACTTTATGGGGAGGTACTTAACAGGCAGAAACCTCTAGCCAAAGTTAAAACAGGGTCCTTACCAATCTAAAGAAGGTGGGCAAACAATAGGCAAAGATCCAAGTGACAATAACTGGCTGGTGTGTTGTCACAGAAAGTGCCATGGAATGTCACTGAGCTCATCTAGAAGAGAAACTAGAAGTACCCAACAGAAGCCCATGAAATGGCTTACTAAGGTAAAAAGTTGATCAGAAGTAAGCAAAACTTAATGCTGAGTGAGTAGGCTCCCAAGACTGTTTCCAGAGACCAAGATGAGCCTGAGCCTATGAAAGTGAAAGTGTTAGTCCCTCAGTCATGTCTGACTCTTTGCGACTCCATGGACTGTAAACCGATAGGCTCTTCTGTCCACGGAACTTTCCAGGCAAGACTATCGGAGTGGGTAGCCATTCCCTTCTCCAGGGGATCTTCCTAACCCAGGGATCAAACCCAGGTCTCCTGCATGGCAGGCAGATTCTTTACGGTCGGAGCCACCAAAGAAGCCCACCTGAGTCTATACATGTGGTTTAACAAGGCCTAAGAAACTTTGATCTTGCAACCATCCTGCTTATTAAGGTCTTCCTAATAAGTGGATGCAAAACTGGAATGATTTAGGATCTCCTGAATCTGCTTTGAGTGTGGGGGTGGGAGGGAGCAGGTAAGAAAATAAAAAGGAATAGATTGCTCCACAGTCAGTTACACTGGGAGATGCACACATGCACACAGAACACACACACATACACACACCAAGGGCTCTGCTGTCCCTTAAGTGTCAGCACTATCTATTAACCATGCCATTTAGTTGAAAAACATTTAATTCATGCCATGAACTCTTTTAATGACATGTAAACTGCAATTTTAAATCTCAAGATGATTTATTCCAAGAGTCCCTAGACTTTTGGATTTCACAGACCAGTGATGCTTCAAAACTATGTGAGCATCAACACAGGCTGGTGTCCATCATTTTAGCTTACTCAATAAGGACAGTAAAACAAATGCAAAAGCAAACAAAATAAATTTATCTACTCTCATCAACATTTCCAGGAAATAATCTCAGATCTCAAAAACTAAAATTAGCCTCGTGAAAAAGTTACCAAACTACTGGCATTTGGGTATGACTGATTTATTATTTTGTAAAGAAGCCCAGAGAGGTAAATAGCTTGTCTGAGATAACATCTTACTTGAGGCAGAACCACCCACTTTACACCACACTATACTTCTTTCCTTGTTCTCACAGATAAGTAATGTCCATGTTTCAAAGACCAACTCTTCGATTTGAGAAAAATGTTTGAAAGTGGGGTGCATAGTTGTTAACCATAAATCTGAAAAGCTGCGGGTGGGTGTGGGGTGAGTTGGGATAAAATTCACCCATGGGAAGAAAAAAGAATTTTCCAATACTTACCATGACACAACTACCCAAACTAAGGTGCTGAAGGTCTGAACAGAAGTTCAAAATGCTGAGCAGGGCTGTTTGCTGCCATTGGGACCCACATCAGACACAAATAAGGAAAAAGAAAGAAGGTGAAACAAAGAGAAGAGGTCAATTAGACATTAAGGGCTGTCACTGCTTTTCCTGAAACAGAGCTCAAAACCTCAGTTACAGACACCACAAACGCCATTTAATGAGTCCCCAGATGTTCACACCATTGATTGGCTTGGAGTCAAGGTAATCATTACTCGTCTCCACGTAAAGTCGTAAGTCATCACTCTGTATATGATTTTGCATGCCTTAAAGACACCTATATTCCCTATGACCTCTCAGCGCATTTCCCAAAGGTAAGCAATTTGAAAGCCTGGTGAAGACGAAATAACAAGATAAGCCAAACCATCCCTCCCTAAAAAAAAAAAATTCTGAGAGCTGGTGACAGTGTAGAACAGCACAGCTCTGACATTCACTGATCAGCGGCAGCCTGATGGAACTGCCAATAGCCACCCCAAATCAGGATGGAGCCGGTGACTTTAATGTCAAAGGATTCTCTTTGTTGACAAGGATCCCAACAACCATCGAGCACCTGTCACTAGTAACATGCTGACTGAAACGTATATAATGTGCGCTTTCTAGTCATGTTCCCATCATTTCAGCCCATCCATCCTGGGCAGTGAAAACAGTCTCACTACTAAAGAAACCCAAAGGTGTGCAAGACTGCTACATAATCATGGTTCCTGAAACATCTCTAAACAAATCAAAATTTCACTTGATTACATGCCCACTGTGACAAATTTTTAAACAAACAATGCAAAACATTTAGATTACTAGTTTTTCTTTTATAAACTAAAAAAAAAATTACTACTCAACATGTGGCAAACTTTCTAAATATCTGAGCTAAATAAATAACATCTAACAAAATTAAAATGATAGTATACAACCTCTGTTTAATCTATTTCAAGTGTTACAACACGCCCCCCTCAAATAGCAGTTAGTGCAAAATTTAAAATGGATAACCAACAAGGACCTACTGAATAGTACATGGGACTCTACTCAATGTTATGTGGCAGCCTGGATGGGAGGAGTGTTTGGGGGAGAATGGATACATGTATATGTATGGCTGAGTTCCTTCACTGTTCATGGCTTATTATACTTATTATACTTATTTATATTTATAATTATACTTATTTAGGCAAATATTTTACAATAACTTACACAGTCTGCATATTAAATTGAGAATTAAAAATTCATTTAATTACAGATAAAAATCATTTTTCATTCCTACCTTAAAAAAGGAACTAACATAGAACATAAGAGATTCATATTGAATGATATCACACATCTTTCCTAAGCAAGAGATGAGAGATCAAATGCTGAGACCAAGCTATGAGGGGATAAGAATGACCTTGGAAGAGATGCTGTGAGGAATGTAACAAGGAGTTGAATAGAGATAAATAAAAGGGTTGATTGGTAGCACTGAGGTGAGCAAGCACACGTTAACAGTTTCCTGACTTTCTCCAGCAGAGCTCATGATAAGCCAGAGACTGTGGGAACACCCAGATATCAGTTCAGTTCGGTCACTCAGTTGTGTCTGACTCTTTGCGACCCCATAGACTGCAGCACACCAGGCATCCCTGTCCATCACCAACTCCCGGAGCTTGCTCAAACTCATGTCTATTGACTCAGTGATGCCATCCAGCCATCTTATCCTCTGTTGTCCCATTCTCCTCCTGCTTCCAATCTTTCCCAGGTATAGAGCACACATCTGTAGATCAGCCTGCAACTCTCCAAATGCAGTTAACCAATCTCCTCCTAGAGTATCTTTAGTATCTTTTCTCTATTCTATTAGTGTTCAGAATGAAAGTACTACTATTGATGATAAAGCAAAAAGCAGAAACTGCCTCTTCACTTTCAGACATAAAATGGCCTGATTTTAGAGAGACCACAGACTCAATGATTTAGAGCAGGAGTTGATGAAACACTGCTCATTGGCCAAATTAGCCTATTGTCTGTTTTTGTAAATAAAGTTTTGTTGCAACAAGGCACACCCATTTCTTTCTGTATTGTTTATAACTTTTCACTCTACAGCAGCAGGGCTGAGTAGTTATGACAGAGAACATATGGCCTGCAAGGTCAAAAATATTTACTATCCTCAGAATGAATGGGCCCACCTCCAACTTAAGAAAACAATTCCACCTTAATGACTACTTGCAGCACTTCTACACTTCTAGAACACACAAACAGATGGATTACAGCTACATTAAGGGTACTACAAAAAAGGTATTCAGAAATAAAAACTCAACGATTTTATGAACCTCTCATTTAAAAGATTTAAGATACCTTTAAGGTCCCCAAATTGACAAATTCTGCTATTTAGTCCTATAAAATTCAATATAAGCATAAGAGTGGCTCTATAAAATTAAAATACAATTTAAATAGTTAGTAACTTTAATAATACAAAGCACCAGATTCATTTTCAAATGCGTTTGCAATTTTTAAACAAAGGTCAACGTTATTTAAATCACTGTGGAAAGGGAGTCACCAAGAAGTGACTGGATCCATGTTAATTCCTTCTACAGAATTTTCAAAACATACTCTAGGTCAGTAGCCCCCAGCCTTTCGGGCACCAGTGACAGGTTTCCTGGAAGATAATTTTTCCACGTACCAGGGTTGGGGGGACCGGTTTTGGTATGATTCAAGTGCATTACATTTATTGTGCATTTTATTTCTATTATTAGTACATCAGCTCTACCTCAGATCACCAGGCATTAGATCCCAGAGGTTGGGCACCCCTGCTCTAGATGAATGCTGGCAGCTGGTAGTAGGATTTCCATTCATAAAGAAAGAATCCTTTTGCATCTACCTGAAATCTACCTACTAGCCTTGATCAGCAGCTTCAAAACCCAATGGATAACTATAGGTTACAGAGAATTATTATTGCCTCTACTTGTTACATGGAAATTTATTAAGAAATAAAGGAGGGATTCCCTGGTAGCTTGTGGGAAAGAAGCTACCTGCCAGTGAAGGAGACACTGGTGCACTGCCTGGTTCAGGAAGATCCCACATGCCGTGGAGCAACTAAGCCCTTGCACCACAACTATTGAGCCTGTGCTCTAGAACCCGGGAGTCCCGAATACTGAGCCCACATGCCACAACTGCTGAAGCCCTGGCACTCTAGAGCCTGATCTGCAACAAGAGAAGCCACTGCAATGAGAAGCCCACACATCACCCTAAAGAAGAGCCTCTGCTCACCGAAACTAGACAGAGCCTATGCGGCAATGAAGGCCTAGCACAGCCGAAAATACATAAATAAACATTTTAAAAAAGCATATGTAAAAGGTGAAAGAAGACAGAAATTCAAATTTTCATTGACAGCTTTTTTAAGAGATGCTATCCATAAAGTAATCTATCATAATCTCCTTTCTTCCAGACTTCTAAAGGGCTAAGCAAAAATACTTAATAAAATGATAACTGATGCTTATTATATAAGTTTTAGATAGTCCAGATTTATAGCTTAGTAGAATAACAATTATATATATATATATATATATATATATATCATGCACATTTTATAATATAATGAGACCTTATATAATCCACATATGCAATATTATGGTCACTATTTTACATTAATATAGGTTTATAATTATTATAACTAGTTAATAAGTTTTACAGTTAGAATTTTTTACAGTTAAAAACTGTTGCTTATCTTTAATAACAAATACAACCCTTACTTACAACACTCTTAATATAGGATGGTAGAATTTTTAAAATCAGTATTTTCTACTCTAAAACATGATTCCTAGACAGCATACTAATGAAACAGATAACAAGTCTATATATCACAAACATACATTAACTAAAATAGACTAGTGATATCACCTTATCACAAATGTGTTTTCACTGATGATGTTTCAAACACATCAGAGCAGTAACTACAAGTAATGAGATTAGATGTTAGAAAACTATATTCACTAATGAATATTTATAAATTTACATAAGAAATACCACCAAAGAAATCCTAAGAACACAATAATTCAATTATTGAAATTTAAGATACACATACATGTATGAATTTCTCTTTCTCTAATTTAATTTTTTGGGGCCCAGCATTCCAATATCAATAAATTTGAGTAAGGGAAATATAGACTAAAAGTTGAAGTATTTTAAGAACTATTTAAACTTGAAACTAACTATATTTAGGATATTTCATTCAATTACTTTATAGATGTTTGCTATAAATCATCTACTATAAACTGTTTCCTTTATATTGTTTAAATATATATGATACAGTTTATATACTGATACATAACCATAACTTGAAAATAATATTGTCTTTAATAGGTTAAACCTGAAGATCAACATTGTGGTAGAAAAGTTAAGACTTCTGATTGGGCTGTAAAAGAGAGAATGTTCAAAATCATGTCATTATTCAGTCACTCAGTCGAGTCTGACTCTTTGCAACCTCATGGACACCAGGCTTCCCTGTCCCTCACCATCTCCAAGAGTTTGCCCAAGAAACTATCTTGGGCGAGTTAAATAAGCAGAGTGACAATATAGCGTCTTGTCATACTCCTTTCCAATTTTGAACCAGTCCATTGTTCCATGTCAGATTCTGTTTCTTCTTGACCCTCATACAGGTTTCTCAGCAGACAGTTAAGGTGCTCTGGTATTCCCATCTCTTTAAGAATTTTCCAGTTCGTTGTGATCCACACAGTCAAAGGCTTTCACACAGTCAAAGGCTTTCACATAGTCAATGAAGCACATGTCTTTCTGGAATTCTCTTGCTTTCTGTATAATCCAATGAATGTTGGCAATTTGATCTCTGGTTCCTCTGCATTTTCTAAATCCAGCTTGTACATCTGATTTCTCGGTTCACGTTCTGCTGAAGGTTAGCTTGAAGGATTTTGAGCATTACCTTGCCAGCATGAGTGCAACTGTGTGGTAGTTTGAACATTCTTTGGCATTGCCCTTCTTTGGGGTTGGAATGAAAACTGACCTTTTCCAGTGTCAAATTCCAAAAACCAATGTGTGTGAAAGAACAAAACCTAAGACTAAATCACACACATTTGCCTTGCCCTATAGTCTCATTTCAGAGTTTATTTTTACAATGGTAGTGGATCTCTCCTATAATAATACAGTTGAACACATCTTTGGTCACAGATGACTAAACCAATCAATTTCCATATCAACGCATGATAGATGATGGCAGAGATGTGCAGTCAAAAAGTCAGAGCACTTTGCATACCAGCTGAACTGGGCTGTAACCTTACCGCCTACACTAACAGAAAGAATGTTTTGATCTGAGGTTAAGGGTTGGATTGTCTAGAGAGTATCGGAGACAAGTCTGAAGCACACTTGGTTGACACTGTTCATCTAAATGATGCTCAGGTGAAGAGGATACACTCATCCAAAGACTTTATCTTCTTCCAAAAGCATACCTTTCCTTCCTGTTAAGAGGAAGATATCAATCTGTTTTGTGCTGAAGTCTTGAAGCATTTAAGTCACATAAATAACACTCATTGTTCTCATTCTAAACTCACTATACAGGTCTCATAACCATAATTTGGTTTCCCTTGTGATGTACCAACACTGACAGAATGTGTTAATCAGCTGTCTCTAACGAATGTGTCCTTACCAGGTAGATTGCTTATACCTGGTATACTGCTTACTGTCATGATAGTGGATGATAATGAATCTGACCCCCAAGAAGCCAACAGGCTTCTCACTGTAGCTGAATCATAGCCAATCACACAGGTCACACACACTCAACTCCACCAAAAGTCTCATATTTCCACTGACACTTCTATAAAGCCATCCAAGATAGAAAAGAAGTATAGACATATTCTTTCCTGGAGACCTATATTAAGGACTTTTAAAAGTTTGTTAGTTTTTGAATATAATATATGAAAAGTTATTAAAATCTTAATTCTGTTTAAGAACAAATAATTATCAATATCTTTTGTTTTACATGTTATCTAGCTAAACGAAGCTCTCTAAAATGGACTGCATTTTAGGTGACAGCTAACGACAGCCTGCATTAGTCAATAGAGGTGACCAAAGCAGGTTCTTCCGACTTCCAACTGTCCCTCTTGATCGTGATCTCAGTTAGTAATCAACACTGGCTCTGGTGAGAGGCCATCCTCTCCCTGAGTTTGTTAGCTGCACTCGCTCTGCTAAAAGAAAGGTCAGGGACTTCCCATGCCATCCAGTGGTTAAGGCTCTGCACACTTCCACTGCAGGGGGTCTAGGTTCCATCCCTGGTCAGGCAGCTAAGATCCCACAGTCCCGTGGCTTGGCCAAAAGCTTTTAAAAATAAATAAACAAAATAAAGGCCATCTGTGCTTCTACTTACCAATATACATAAATGTGTTCTTTAAATCAAGTAAGAATGCAGCCAGAAGAACATCATTATCTATGTGTCAGAAAGCAAATTCATGGCACTAAATCAAATCTTACTGTTTTCAAAAGACATGCATCTTCTGTAGGAAAGCCCAGGTGCTCTCATCAACAGATGGGAGTGGTACATATTTTACTTATATATAAACCAGCACAGAAAAAAGAAAATAGGAGGTGAGTTTTGATATTCAACAGAAGTAAAGATCAACTACTTTTGTTTCTCTCCTAGTTCATGAAGATGAAGGCAGTGGGGTCCTTGAAACCATTGTCCCAGCATAGTGAGCCAGGTAAACAGTTGCTATACCACACTTACGGATTACTGTCATATACTAGTCCCCTACAAAACCTATAATCAGTTTTTTCACTTCTTCAGATTCTTTCAATTTATGCTCTATCATTCTTGAAGTGAGGCAATCAAAACTGGATGCAGGTGTTCCACTTATAACTCCAACTTTTAAAAAAACACTCTTGGTTTTCTTGTCTGCTGCTAAGCAACAGAATGACATTCTTACTGAGCAACCTATACACCCAACTCACCCCCAACTCCAGATATTTTTTTCCCCAAAACAAAGAAAAGGTAAACAAGTTGAAACTCCTAACACTAACCCAGATTGCTTTAGACAATGTGAAGGCCTTCTCTTGAAGTCACTTTTTGTGCAATATGTTAAAAAGCTATCCTATGCCATCCTGTATAAGTTGTATTAGTTTGCTAGAACTGCCATGACAAAATACTGTAGACTGGGTAACTTAAACCACAGAGATTAATTTTTTCACAAATTTGGAGGCTAGAAGTCTGAGATCGAGGTGTTAGCAGGGTTAATTTCTTCTAAGGCCTCTCCTCTTGGCTTGAAACCTGCCATTTACTTTTGGTGCTTTCATATAGTCTTCCCTCTGTGTGCCTGTGTCCTAGTCTCTTCTCATAAGGAGACCACTCATATTGGATTAGGCCCCACCCTAATGACCTCATTCAACTTAATCATCTCTTGAAAGACCCTATCTCCAAATACAGCCACATTATGAGGTACTAGAGGTCAGGACTTCAACATATAAATTTTTGGGAGACACAATTCAGCACATGGCACAAGTATTTAAGAATAGTTGCAGATATATGCCCTTTTATGGGTAAAGGAGAGTTATATCTTTATTACTTTCAAATGGTTCAGGAAAAAAATATGCATAAAGTAAGGCAATCTATTTTGTATGCAACTTTTCATAAGTCTAAAATTATTTCAAAATAAAAGCTCTTTACTTGTAAGTATTTAACAGTCTATTTCATGAATTAAATTTCTACAGCTCTCTCTCACAAAAATACATCATCATGTATGGCTAAAGAAGGGCTTGTAATTAAAGTTTATCATAAGTAATAAGAATCTTGTGAATAAAGATAAAAAGGACTAAAAGAACTTAAAGTCTTTCCAATCATTACATATCTCACTGTACTATAACAACTTCCTTGTCATGAATGGTAGAAGAAACTAACTACAATTAAAGTCTTCTTCATGTTTGTTCCCATCTTTTGCCTTAAGTCTTGCCTATACAGTCATCAAAGACCTACCAAATTCAGTAAAAAGAAAATTACTGCATTTAACCACTCGTTTCACTAGTTATTCTGAAATCACACATTAAACAGGGTCTAAACCTCAGCATATGGGTCACTTCTGTTCTCCATCCCTTTGTACTATCTTTTCATCAGGCATACATTTACAGCTCTGCATCTACTTAAATTCAATCAATGTATACCCCTAACTCTGAAAAGAGGTTATCTCATGGTTTTCTCTCTCTTTTTTTAATGTTTTAAGAAGACATTTGCTATTTCTTTGATGAAGCAATTTTTCATCACAATCCTAAACATATCTAAAGAAGGAAAAATATCTCATGAAATAAACTAACAATACAAATAGAAATGTATTTCATTATCTTTTAGAGCTAAAAATTCTGGACAAATACAAGTTCAAAAAATTTTTTACAAGTTTTCCAAGTTGTAGATCTCCCATCCATCTGCTTAGCTGATGTGGTTATTCTGTAGAAAGACAAACTTATCTGATGCTTACTAACTTATCAAACAAGGAAAGAATAAATTGACAAGCGAGAGCTATCACTCATTCATTCAACACAGGTTTACCAAGTCTCTAACATATATATTCACTATAGTGAATACCAGACAATGTTCTACATACTAGCTATAAAGACACAAACAGTCAAACATGATCCCTCTCATTTTGGAGTTTATAAGTTAGGAACGCACTTTCCTTCTACCAGAAACAGATCAGAAGCATGAAAACAGTAATTTAACCTAAGTGCCTCATAGCACATGATGGAAAAGATATTCCTATTTAGGAGGATCTATAAGAATACTTCACAAAGTCGGGAATAATTTGTAGGGTTATGCTGAAAAAATCTATACTATCATTTTCACATGTGCACAAGTCTATGTTTACAATGTAAACACAAGTTGTATAAACAAGTTTACAGTGTGTTGTTATTTACAAGTATGATCTAATGTGGTCTTCTCAATAGCCTATGTGATAAGGTAAATTTTTTTTTTTAACAGGTAAACTTTCGGCTTAGTATAAGTGACTTACTCAAGCACATAAATCTTCCAAGTGGGAAAACCAAAAGAACTGTTTTATGATGTGGGTCTCTGATACAGACTTAAAAACAAATATCTTCCCAGTTTTTACATTATAAAATAATGTCTGAATCAGACACCCAGAACTTGCTGCTGAGCAGTTTTAACCATAGTTAAAGTCCGATAAAGATCCTACTGCTGCTTCTTCTCACAGTAGGGTACTAGCTATGGTATAATCCAAAGCAGTGGAGCTGGGGAGAAAAGTCTTAATGAGCTAGGCTAGGGCATAAAAGGCTGGGTTTCCAAATGACCCTTGGGGCTTGTTTTAAGGTTGCTTTCATTTTAATTGACTACCAAAGCAGCAATCAGACAGTATACACAAAATGTATTGTGATACAACCCCAGTTTCTAACAAGGTTATACATGAGGCTCAGTGGTCACTGCAGCAGGCCTTGTTGGTAAAATCCGTCAGGCAGAGAGAAGTGTAGTGCTCTGGGCCCACTGTTTCACCACTGGCTCAGGGAGGTGCCACATCAGCATACCAGGCTCTACCTACCAGCATATAGGGCAATTCTGACCCTACTCAAGCTTCATTCTCCTGGGTTCTCATTCTTATTGAGTACCCAGGCCAGCAACATGCTTGGCTACACCTAACCACTTAAGATCACACCACCTAGACATCAGTTATGCATTACTTTACATGCTAAAATATTTGGGGGATTATATGACCCAATGCTGCTCCCCACTATGGTATAATATTGAGAGTCGGCCCATATATATAAACCACTTGCTTGAGGTAGTTCATTATGTATTGATTATACAAACTATTACTTAAATGTTTCTAAATGTGATTTGACTAACTGGTATTACAAATTCAGAACTAAGACTTCAGAATAAGTTTGCTCATAATAAAAATCAAAACCCATTTTCCTACAGCAATTTAGACTGGAAAGAATTTATAGAATATAACTTCATAGTTTGTATTTTACACCAGATCAAAATGTTGTATATCTTAGTTACAATGTTTTATTTCCTTACCAGCTGAAGACTAGAAAAGGATTAAGTGGTAAACAAAAAGTTCTATTTTATTTGCTGAGTCATTTCCGACTCTTTGTGATACCATGGACTGTAGCCCACCAGGCTCCTCTGTCCATGAAATTCTCCAGGCAAGAATACTGGAGTGGGCTGCCATTTCCTTCTCCATTAGATAGAGGCAGCTAAGCTATTAAAAGAACTACTATTCTGTGCTCTTATATATCTTACAATTTTCACTGTAACACTGAGGCCACCAAATCTGGGTTCAATTCCTAATTCTAACTTGTTGCTCTGTGTCACTGGGAAACTTATTAACTTTCATTTCAACATATGTAACGTAAAGAAAGCTGAGCAGCAAAGAACTGATGCTTTTGAACTGTGGTGTTGGAGAAGACTCCTGAGAGTCCCTTGGACTGCAAGGAGATCAAACCAGGCAATCCTAAAGGAGATCAGTCCTGAATATTCATTGGAAAGACTGATGCTAAAGCTGAAGCTCCAACACTTTGGCAACCTGATGCGAAGAACTGACTCATTGGAAAAGACCCTGATGCTGGAAAAGACTGAAGGCAGGAGAAGGGGACGACAGAGGATGAGATGGTTGGATGGCATCACCGACTCAATGGACATGAGTTTGAGCAAGCTCCGGGAGTTGGTGATGGACAGGGAAGCCTGGCATGCTGCAGTCCATGGGGTCGCAAAGAGTTGGACATGACTGAGCGACTGAAATGAACGTAAGAATAACACTTACTCTCGCTGGACTAGTTAAAGGATTAAATAATATACAAAATATCTAGGAGAGCAAACAAAATATATGCGGCAAGTTTTCTCACACTTTGGGACAAAAGCCCCAGGTTCCAATATCCTCTAAAGCTATATTCACCATGCACACATACTTGCTTAAATCCTAAAAAATGGCATAAATGTATTCCACTTATTAATGTAGGTCATATATAGGTACATAAAATATAACTCTACTACATCATAAATTGGTCTCTCTGAACATAATATGCTATCATGGCGTCAATATTTTGTAATACTTTTTGCTTATTTTAGAATTACATAGAGTTTAGGGGAAAAAAGGGTAAAAGTGGCTGGCACTGGATAATCTGTATTCCTTAAAAGAAGAAAAAAAAAACCTCTCCCAAGAAGTTCAAATTCATATCTTCTTTTTCTCCTCATATACTTCCTTAGAGCCATCAGAGGCATCTGAAATCAATTGCTGTTTTTTCTTTTCAAAACAGTTTATAACATCTGAATGTACTGCCAATAATTATGTGAAGATTTAGAGAGAAGCCAATCCCCTAAATCTTGTCTTCTCACTCAGTTTTCTCTCATCCACCAACAACGGGTGCAGGACTGAAACAATGCACTTACCGAAGGGCAAAAGGGATGACATAGTGTTTTTCGCTCAGTCATGTCCAACTCTTTATGACCCCATGACTGTAGCCCACCAGGCTCCTCTCTCCATGGAATTCTCCAGACAAGAAAACCAGAGTGGGCTACATTCCCTTCTCCAGGGGATCTTCCTGACCCAGGGATCGAACGCAAGTCTCCCAAATTGCAGGCAGATTCTTAACCATCTGAGCTATTAGGGAAGCCCATAATGCTCTGCTTAAGTAACAAGGGAGGTGCTTACAGATTGATACGATTACCAGTGTTGTCACTTCGGTTTGTTTTAAAAGAGACCAGTTGATTGTGTTGTCTTTTCCCTTTATTCCTCTGAGTTACTTAGTGCCTATAGGGGAGTCTGATGCAGATCCCGAAAATGACAAAGATAACAGATGTAAATAAAGTATAGGTAGAGAGCACTGAATACAGAGCTGGGAAGCTGTTAAAAGTCAACACTGCCTGGGTAGGTTTTTCTCCATTTTGAACTTTGTCATTTGTATCACTAAAATGAGATTATTTTTTATTTTAAGTCCAATGCACATCAATGAAAATCAATTTTATAATTTTTTTCTATGTACTAAATGTCAGAAAAATTATCTAGAATAAATTTAAAAATGATTTTATGGTCTTTTAGCAGCTAGATTAATAAAAACAAACTTTAATAGGTAGTAACATATGGTACAAACCAAATTTTACTTAATGAAATCATACAATGATTTCACATCTATGTTTAAGTGACTGGGGGAATCAGAGTTGATGCTATTTAGCCTTGGATACATATGTATAAGGTCTCCAGTCTTGAGCTATGAAATCTTCTCAATCCCTATAAATCAAACTTTTTAAAAAATATATAATCATGTACTATCAGCTTCTGGAGGTAAATTGCAGAAAATTGTAGACTATTTAATGATTCCCTCACACTTAAGATGATGTGAATTTATAACATTTCAAAAGCATATCATGGGAAACATTTTTACAAATCATCACAGATGTAAGATGCCTAGCAAGTTATATAATTTCTTAGTTTTTACCCTATTTTTCTTCCTGAAGGTTTACTTAATAATGAACTAAGCTACATTTCTTCTTAAATTTAATCAGAAGATTTTTTAAATGAGGTGTTATCTTGCTCAGAGGGTATCAAACTTTACAGCACACAAGGCAATATAAAACAGTAAATATACCAGTAAAACACATGTGTGGCATAATTTCAGAATGCAAAACCTACTCGAGAAAAGTTAGTGGCAGTTTTACACCCTCATAAATCGTGAGTCACTTCACCACAGACTAATGAAAACATGGACTAACGCTATCTTTAAACTGGCATTCAGGGGCCAAAGGCCTCTCATTTTACAAATAAAGAATCCTGGAACTTCAGAGACTATGTGAAAGAGATCACTAAGAGATCACTAAGCTTGTTACTGGTAGGGCTAGAACTAGAATCAAAGTCTTCTTTCCACCAAGTCACCTGTTAACCTCTAGCTAAAATTCTGCCCCAAGTCAGGAATACTATATTCATGTTTCCATGGATTAGTTTAAAAACTATGTCAAGCTAAAGATATCTACTCTGATCTACCAATAAAAAGGCTATACACCCAGATAGTTTTATAGATAAATTCCATCTAACAGATAATTCTCATTTATTAAAGTTATTCCACCACTCTAAAGGCAGAAAGCAAAGGGGAACTAAAGAGCCTCTTGAGGGTGAAAGAGGAGAGTGAAAAAGCTGGCTTAAAACTCAACATTCATAAAACTAAAATCATGGCATTCCAGTCCCATTGCTTCATGGCTAATAGATGGGGAAAAAGTGGAACAGTGGCAGATTTTATTTTCTTGGACTCCAAAATCACTGCACATGATAACTGTAGCCATGAAATTGAAAGATGCTTACTGCCTGTAGAAAAGCTATAACAAACCTAGAAAGTGTATTAAAAAGCAGAGACATCACCTTGCCGACAAAGTCAAAGCTATGGTTTTTTTCAGGAGTCATGTATGGATGTGAGAGTTACCATAAAGAAGGCTGGGTGCTGAAGAATTGATGCTTTGAACTGTGGTATTGGAGAAGACTCTTGAGAGTCCCTTGGACAGCAAGGAGATCAAATCAGTAAATCCTAAATGAAATCAACCCTGAATATTCATGAAGGACTGATGCTGAAGGTGAAGCTCCAATACTTTGGCCACCTGATGTGAAGAGTTGATTCATTGGAATGAGAAAGATTGAGGGCAGGAGAAGGGGCAACAGAGGATGAGATGATTGGATGGCATCACCAACTCAAAGGACGTTGAGTTTGAGCAAACTCCAGAAGATAGTGAAAGACAGGGAAGCCTGGTGTGTTGCAGTCCCTGGGGTTGCAAAGAGTCAGACACAACTTAGCAACTGAACAACAAATATCAAAGAAAAAGATGTCAATGTCACAAATCCTTTTTGCCAAGATGTCATACTCCAAGCTCCAAACATGATAAAATGGCGTGAAAAGGAAAAACACAGCTCAATTTCATTTAAGAAAGTAGATGTAAAAAGTATTGATAAATAAATCTCAACTCTTAAAGAATGTTTACTTTAAACAGGTACTGTTGTAAACTCTTCATGTATATTAAATCATGTTAATTCTCACAACAACCATTTGAAAGGTATATTATCATTATATTCACTTATATAGAAGGAAACAGGGTGTCAAGAAACTTCCTCAAGGTAATATAATTAGTAAGTGATATCCAAAGTAGAATCCAAATCCAGGCAAGTTGGCTCAAAAATATTAGGAAAATAGCCTAGCTATGTATTAAGCTAAAACATGTAGGCATTATCCCAGGAATGTAAGGACTGTCCAGCGTAAGTCATTATATTAACAAATAAAAGAAGAAAAAGATCAGTGTGATAATGGAGACTTTAAAAATTTTTAATATAATACACATTTTTGATAAAAATAGTCTTACTCAAATGATATTTATCAGAAAGCACATCAAACAATAGATAAAATTAGTAAGTTACATGAGGAGTTGTCTATTTAGTTCGCTAATGAACTGGCACTATTTGTCATATAAATATTTAAAAGAGAAAAAAATTTCCTCTCTACTAGAAATAAGACTGGTATACCTATTGTGACTCTA
Organism: Okapia johnstoni; assembly: GCA_024291935.2. Lineage (NCBI taxonomy): Eukaryota > Metazoa > Chordata > Mammalia > Artiodactyla > Giraffidae > Okapia > Okapia johnstoni. The sequence continues at coordinate 48,074,110 of CM044317.1, forward strand.
TTATTCTACATTATTTATGAAGTTCTACTTAATGTAGAAGTACTTTAAATACTGGAACAGAAAGAAAAAGTATATTAATTTCCAGATTATACAATTATATCATTAGAAAACTCAAAAGATCTAAGTTATTAGAACAATTATAAGCATTTAGTAAGGGGAGCAGATACAAGATAAATATACAAAACTCAATTTTTCTTTATATTAAAAATAACCAATTAAAATGAAAGAAAATAGTATCTGAGACTATAAAAGACAAGGGGTAAATTTAACCAGAAGGATATAAAATCTAAATGAAGAAAACTATAACATGCTCTTGAATGTAAAACAAGACATATATGAACAGATATGAAGCCTCATTAAAAGCAAAATGAAATATAATAAAGGCACTTCCAACAAAATCTGCTGAAAGATATATCTGGAAGAATAATAATACATAAGGATTTCTTTTAAGTTTAAAAAGAATAGAGAGAGGAGACCTTCCCTACCACATAGCAAAACATACAGAATTGCCATAATAATTATTATTACTCTTACTACTGTTTTAGCAGATAATATTTATTGAGAGTTTACTATGTGTTTGGCACCCTCTAAGGACATTACATGTCAATGATTCTCAAAATACTTGGCCAAGGCAACATTCAAGGCAGGCAAGGGTTCACTAGAGTGGAGAGGCAACTGGTACGTCATTTTGGAAAAGTAATTTGTCTATCTTATTCATTCCTTTAAATATTTACTGAATGGCCAATCTTTACCAGGTACTATACTAGATATCAGGAACATGACAATGAAAAAGATAGACAAGGTTCCTACTGTCATGAAACATATATCCTAGTATAAGGAGACAGACGATCATAAGAAAAACCAACATGATGATTTCATAGCGATAAAGTTGTTAGAAAGAAAATACACTAGGTGATATGATATGACAGGAGCCAACTAGAAGGGGGTGGGGAGGCTACCTTTTATCAATGTCTAAGAAACCATCTCTGAAAAAAAATATTTAAGTAGGACACTGAGTTGAGAAGCGGGCAGCCATAATAACAAGCTGGAAGGATATCCCAGACAGGCATAGGACAAAAAGCCATGAGCCACGACTGGATCAGAATGTTCAAGGAACAGAAAGAAGGCCAACATGACTAGAGCAGAGGAAACAGGTATACGACAGCAAGTGGATGTTTATTACAAGGGTCCAGGCACATATTCTGACCAGCAGTGCTACTTACAGAACTCGATCCCATATCAACAATAGCCAGTACATAGAAAACTGTGCAAAATAATGCTAATGCTAGATGGTTTGTAAAAGAAAAACAGCTGGAAAAACTGAAATGTTAACCATCTGGGGAACAATTGAGTTGATCATGGTAAAACATAAACTACACAGTTAATGAAAAGAGTCAGGTGGTAATACATATAATGATCCGGTAAGATGTCCTAGAACTAAGTGGAAAAAAAGCAAGGAGATCAATAAATATTACGTGACTCCATTCTTCTTTAATGAGACTCCTAAACTATGTATTAGGAATATTAACTCTGAAGTTTGCTCCTGGATAAATTCCACTTTGCTTCCTCTCACTCCAAGCAAATGTCCTCCTACATACTTTCCTCCCACCACTTTCACAAATTAATTATCTGCCAGCATTTCAGCTCACCTCAGCCTATTGCTTGCTTCTTTACCTAGAAACACGAACAACATCAAAAAATTTTAAGAGCACAGAGGGTAACATTTTCTTAAATTGAAAAACAAAGAAAAAAAATACCATAGACTAATTATGACATGACTGAATCAGCTCTAATTGTTTTAGGATAGTCGGGTGGTGTCATAAACTTAATTTATTTAAAAATCATAAATCATATTATTATGAGCAATTACAGGCAACTGATCATTCTGTTGGTCACCGTATTACTAAAAGTGTAAATCTTACCTCTACTTTTGTTCGATATAGAACGAGTCGTTTCAGGCCGCACAACTTGGCGATGTGGCTGAAAGCTTGAGGTGGTAGTTTATCACAGGAGGAGAGATTTAAGTCCTGTAGATTTGGGCACATCTCAGAAATAATCTCCAGGCAAGTTTCATTAAGGAAGTGGCTGCAGGCTAATTCAAGGCGCACTAATTCAGATCCGCAGACCTTCAGAAACCTGTAAACACAATGCTCCGTGTGAATTTCACAAAACTAAAACATATTTTTTGCAAGCACTTTGGAATTATATCGACTCTAAGCAGACACCTTCAGAAGAATAGATTTCTATCAGGGAAAATAAAAAACTTGTTTCACTTAAATTCTCATTTACTGCCTGCCGAAACAGGCATTGGTTAGGCTACAATAAATCAACCTGAGAAGATAAAATGGATTCACATCACATAAAAAGTCAGCTACTGCTAAGTGGGAAATTAAGAAAGCAAGAGGGTGTATTTCTTCTACTTACCTGTAATTCACACCTAAGCTGGTAAAGCCAATAAACAAAATATAACAAAACTCTCAACTTTTGGAAGCTATTTCTTCCTAAACAGTACCCATCTGGTACTGGATAATTTATTTTGAACATGGCACACAAAGTGACAGCTCTAACTAAATGACCTCAAAACAGATCAGACTAGCCTCCTCTCAACTCAGAAAATTTCCGGGTTGGTTTAACCATACTGGTTAGATATGTTTCTTGACTGCTACTATTTAGTACCTAGACCAATGGTGAAATTATTACAAGATATTCAATTGCAGCTTCACATAAAATACACAGAAATAATTCAGTGTAGGGGACACAAAACACTTTATCAGAGTAGGAATAGTATTTATCTTCATCACATTACAGGTGGAGGGAAAAAAGTCCTGCCCATAATCACTGTCTGATAATAAAAGTAAAATGTGAGTCTATGAGTATTCAAATCCCTGAAACTATCAACTAAGCAAAGCAAACCCTTCAACAAGTGCACCACTCACCAAGTCTCTTGACATTTTCTTCTCCGTCTGAGTGTCACAATCAGTGGCATACTGTTAGTTTATCTATACTGCATCTTTTTTCTACAAGACTTAATTAGCTTACAAATATACATGCAAAACAAAAATAAATCAATCACTTATGAAAATAAAGGAAGTAACGCTAGACTTCTAAGTCAAAGGAGGGACTTTTTTTTTTTTTTGGCCCTGTTCCACCGCTTCCTAGCATGTAACCTCGGAAAGGGCATTCATCCAGGTCTCAGTCATTTCCTCAGGTTTCCCAAGAGGCACAACGGTAAAGGATCTGCCTGCCAATGCAGGAGACGCGAGGGACGTGGTTCAATCCCTGGGTTAGGAAGATCCCTTGGAGGAGGAAATGGCAACCCACTCCAGTATTCTTGCCTGGAAAATTCCATGGACAGAGAAGTCTGGTGGATTCCTCTGTTCATATGGTCGCAGAGGCGGATGTGACTAAGGGTGTGCCTGCGCGCACGCAGAGCATTCCCTCAGCAGTAGAAGGCAGACTAGAAACGTGTAACAGCACTCACCACACTGCTTGTGGTTTTGAACATTCTACAATAATGTGAAAGTGGTCTGCAACGGCCAGAGCACCCCACAAACATTAAAAGTGCAATCTTAGCCAACACACAAACAATAAAAACTGTAACTGCTACAAATTTACGTATTGCAAATAAGTTGGTAGCCCACACGGCTTATTTACACCCAAACATCCAAGAATGTCCGCTTATTCTTAATCCACTGCAGTCTATGTTCTGCTTTCCCTAAATTCATCCTTTCCTTTTAAATGCCAAATTAACGGGCCTTTCTTTCCAGCCCTTGTATTACTTGATTTATTGGGGCATTTCACATGCCCCCGCCACCTTCCTTCAAATTCTTGGGCACTCTTCAAGCTACCCCCTCACCTTGATTTCCTCCCACGTGTTTCACTACTGTTCTCTGCTACCGTAGTGGCTAAATTGACAGTTTACCTCAAGCACCTTCAGGCATTCACTCAACAAATATGTACTGAGCTCCTACTATGACCCTGCGTTACTCTAGGTACTGGGAAGTGGGCGGTGGGCAAAGTCCCTGCTCTCATGGAGCTTACTTACATTTCAGTAGGAGAGGTAGACCATGAACAAATAAATGAGTAAAATTAATAGTGTATTAGAGAGTGAAAAGTGCCAAAGAGAAAAGAAAAGCAGAGAATGACCACAGAAAGTGTGAAGGGTAGACAGGGAAGCCTCACTGAGAAGGGGAGTCGAGACCCAAAGGAAGTGAGAGGATGAGGAAAGCAGCTCCTGGAGAAGCGGCGCAGGCAGCAGCAAGGGCGACAGCTCAGAGGCAGGGCACCTCGGACAACGCCTAGAGCTGGGGACTGCTAGCAGGCACAGAGTGAGAGGCAGACGGGAGCAGATCAGAGTGGCACGCAGGCAGCAGCAAGGGCGACAGCTCAGAGGCAGGGCACCTCGGACAGCACCTAGAGCTGGGGACTGCAAGCAGCCGCAGAGTGAGAGGCAGACGGGAGCAGATCAGAGGGGCAAGGGGCAGGTCACAGAGTGTGTATCCTATAAAGACTCTGGCTTTTATTTTGAGGGAGACGGGATTCTCAGACACCAGAGGGTTTAGAGCAGAGGTGCGGTACCACTTGCTTGTGTTTTAACAGGATCACTCTGGTTTCTGGGTGGAGAACAAACTGGGAGATCATCAGGACACCATCACCGTATTCAGGGAAGAGGGGACGGTGCACTGGATGGGGTGGTGGCGCTGACTGCGGGCTCAATATTCAGACGGGATCTGTTTCAAAGGGAAGCAATGGGTACTGAATTAATGATGTATCTTCTACACACTGACCTGAATGAACTCAGCTACTCTAATTCTCAACCAAAATTCATTTTTGTTAACCATAATTTCCTTATTTACTGATTTGTTTATATTGAGTCTATCCTTGGTATACTTAGTACTTAGCATGATGTCAGGTGTGTAAAAACCACTTGATGAATTGGCTGAATAACTCTTCCAATTATGAAAATGCATTTGAGAAATTTAAATTTCTTCTACTCTGGAACAGACTAAGTTCTATGGACTCAGTATTTTTTCTTTAAGAGGGTCAAACTAGGAAATAGAACAAAATGAACATTTTTACCTTTCTTTGAATATACATTGTAGTTATGGCTAGTTCATCATCATTTATAAGCTAGCAATCTAGAAATGAATGTAGGGTACCAGAGATCTAGAGTACCCTATTTTGATTTGATGCTTCTAACATTATCTGCAGATTACAAAGGTTAAATGAGTATATTAACTCTTAAAATTAAAATCTTTAGGCATCTTATCTATTGAAGGTCTTCATTATTTGGCAAAGCACTTTGTTCTACAATTCTTTTTAGTATTAGACTTGGAATGCTTCGACACCCCTTTTCTCTTTTCATTCATTAATGAACTTTTCCCTTCTAAAGATAGCAAGCCAATCACCAGAAAGCTGTTAATAGACTAGAAAACTTCCCAAATTGATGTAATGAATGATAGAATTTGGAAGCACATACCTTTATGACTCTTTATGACTCTCATACCTTTATGACTCTCTCCCTTTTTCTATAATCCATATTTTTACTGAGTAGGTTATTTAGTCAATACCCCCATAGTCAACTCTTCCTAAACTTACAAGATCTACATCACTGGCTCTTTCATAATATTTCCACTACAAGAAGGCAGAAACAGCAGAATCGATTAATTAGCTGAACAAAACTCATTTCCTTCCTTAATGTTTCTCATAAAGTTTTATTTTAACACACAATTACAGATCTTAGTCATCTGTTTATTCATCTCAATTATAATACTGGTCACCTGAAAAGAGATCTATAGCTTGTTTATTTCCTGAAGGCTGTTCATTCCATCTTATGAATTCTCATCAAGTATTTCTTGATATTGAGGGTATTAAAAGAAAACCTAAGTTCAGATAAACAATCCCAAACTAGGTCTCCTGCTATGAGAAAAGGAGTCTCTAGAGAAATAAAATGCCTATCCTTATAAGGTGTATTAATTTGTCCAGAGTAATACAGGTACATAAGAAGTAACTTACTAAATGGTAATTTCCACCCTAAAATAATTAACATTATGTGAATGAATGATTTAATCTGAGTTTACTCATCATAAAATAAAAGGCACCAATCCTTACACCCTGCCTGAAATTTCAAGGTAAAGAGGAGAATTAGGTATAAATATCCATGGCTCTAAATCCTAATCTCATGTTTTGTAGCTGGCCCTCACTGAGTTTTATAAAACAGTGTATTTAAAATATTTTTAATTCCAAATAGCTGGAGCATTATTTACTATATTGGATCCAAAATAAAGTTATTAAAAACAAAACTTCTTAACTGTGTACGGCACCATCCAGCAATGGTAGAAGGATATGAAAAGAAACTGTCGTAACTTGTCTTTAATCTCTAGGAATTGACCATCTAAGACACAACGGTGTAAAACAGTGGCAGGCAACTGAATAAACAAATATATGAATATGCAAAAAGCTCTCTATTCCATAAAATTGTAGCTTTGTGTCAAAACATCGTCCTTAAACCTAAAAAGCATCCAATAGTGTTTTCTGAAGGGAACAAGTAGATGGGCTAGGTGTAGAAATCTCCACATAACTGAGGTGGAGCTCAAGGTGATTAGTTTGAGCAACTATCTGAAGAAAAACTATATCAGAGAAAAATGAATCTAAGGCTTTTTGAACATCAAAATGGTATAATTAAGCCTCAGAGCACAAACAAACAGGGTGGCAAAGGAATATCCAAGACTTTAGGGAGCGTATTGTAAGAGGAAAGTGTAATTATAATAGATATGATTTTAATGAATAATGATATAAATGAGCAGGACTTGAAGTTACAAATCACAAATCTGTAGATAGAATAGGATTTTAATAACTGATTAAAAGTTTTAAGTTCTCATTATTCTACTTTCCCTGCTACTTTGAATAAAATAAATTCCTAACTTCTTTAAAGTGCAGTGAAACAGTTCCAGTTTGTGAGCATAAGGTTTTTAGGCAACAAAAATTAACTATATCAAACTGTTCCCAAAGACTTGCTCAGAAGGCAACTCATCATCATCGGTTTCTACTTCAAAAATGTACTTTTTTTCCCTTTAAAGTATTATAAATAAGCCTTCTTCACAGTAACGAGCATAAATAGACCACACTTATTCATAGATTATTCATTAATAATCAAGCCATGAATATTTATTGTTTATTCTGGGAATGCTGCCTACAAGCCATAATGACTATCAATTCAGCAGTCAAGTCAAGGGGGCCAACAGTAATCAGTAGGCAAAGCTCCAGTATCTCCCATCCCCAGAAAGACTCTCTCCCTGTTATTTCAACTTTTTCTTTTCTTTTCTTTCTTTCTTTTTTAATTATTTATTTTAGTTGGGGGCTAATTAATTTTCTTTTCTTAATGGGAACAATGACTATGCTTAAAGGAATGCTATCAAGATACATGGTTTTACAGGCTGAAATACTCCTGTGAAATATGGAAAACTTAAATTTATGTATGTACTTTTGTGATTATTCAAACAGCTTCACGGCAACTAAATGGGCGAATTGAAAATGGAAGAGAAATTGCTGGTGAGAAAGTAGATTGGAGCTTTAACCTTGTAAAAGAAGATCTTTATCCATTGCACGTCTAAAATTCTTAAAATAGCATTGTGAAGTTTTCTTCTAAAAACTTATGTTTCTGCTCATGCACCAGAAGAAGCTACAAAAAGAGAGTTTTTAAAAACTGATTTAATATTATCTTTATATTTTACTCATTATACTATGGGTATATGCCACATTTTGCCTAGGAAGTTGGACTTGGTCATTCATTACCAATGTTTTCATTAATGTCTTTACTCATTAGCTGCCTCCCTGTTATTTTATTTATAAAAATACGGGAATGATATGTTTAAATGTTTATCTTTTTATCTGTATCTTTTTTGTAGTAGGAACTATATAATCTGTCTCTTCACATGGTCCACAATACTCACCATAATGCCTTACATACTACACACCAACAGTGAAAACAAACACATAATGAGTCCCAAATAGTGGGAAACATTGAAGAAAGAGCTATGAGGGGAATTAAAATACCCCAAAGTCCTTATAATGTAAAATAATGCTTACTGATACCAAGGGTTCTATCTGCTCTCAGTTAGCCTTGGTTTATGATCCACAGTGCACTCTCTGAACACCCACAGTCATCATTAGCTTCAGTTCTTGGTCCCATTAGCAGTGAGGACAATTTGCCAATGAAGCGTGTGTTTGCAGAAAGGGAAGCAGAAAGGACTAAGCTATGTTTCAATGGAGAGCTGTCAAAAATCCAGCAATTTTCAAAATGTGGATTCTGTCAAAATTCACCAAAATTACACTGCCAAAAAGAAACAACTCATTTTCTTACATATATATATAATACCTACATATTATATATATATATATATATATATATATATATCTCCTCTTAAGCAAATTTACATAATAAAAAAGAATTTTGTATACATAGCATGTTACAAAATCTTTAGATTCTGACCCTCAATCCCAGAACGCTTTATCTAAGAACCCCTTCCTCTGGTTCGTTTCTGGCAGAAAAGAAGGAAACCCAGTGCATCCATGGCTTCGACATGTGCTGTAAGCCATTACTGCTTGTGCTCATTTTTTATTTTGATGCACAAACTATTAATATTAGCATTTTGAACACATTGGTGCTATTTCAAACATGATTTCATCTGAATCTAAGGGTATCAAATATTTATTTCTGGAAATGCATCTTTAATTTTATACTCTAAGTCAAGGGGAAACAAAGCTCAAAATACAAATTTCTAATTCATAAGCCACTGTGTAGGAATGCATCCACTAGGGATGTGTGTAGGGAAAGCTGTAGTTCATTCTAACTTCTAAAAACATGATAGGTGATTATTTGTTAATCAAAAATAACAGGTAATTTCCCTGAAGTGTCTACTTCTTCATTATTTAACTTAATGAAATGGATTATACTGTAACTTACAATGAGAATAACCATCATCAAGGTTAAGAGAAAAACACCTGTTTGTATCACAAGAAAAAATGACTATGGTGTTGCTAAATGAATATGCACGCGTGCAAGCTTTCAAGTGTTTAACAGGTGACATTTAATAGTAAGGAAACTAAATGCTTAAATAGAAAGGAGCAGAAACACCTGGGCAGGTCTGCAAGTGTGGTCGCCTATTTAACATGCAATTGCATTTTCAACATAATTAGTTTAAATGAGCTTCTAAATTTGGGTGATGTATTGCACATGTAATTAAGATTTAATTAAAAATGTTCTATAATAAATTGTTTTCCATTGCTGACAAATCACATTAGAGAGGTAGATTTTGATTTGGAAATAGTTCTTAAATGTGTTAATCATCTGTGCTGAAAATATGAGAAAGAAAAAAAAAAAGGAGCTCTGTTGAAAGTTACTTGGGATTTTAAAAAATTTGAGGTAAAAGACATAATTTACCCTCCATCTTATGAAGCTGAGCTGTAAGAGGAGGGCAAAACGAACTCATCCACTTTCGTAAGCAGAAGCATTCTGAACATGATACACAAAATGTATTTCTCTTGATTTCTATAAAGTACATGGTGTATGATTTCAAACTTTTACTATGTTAACTACTATACAGTAAATACAGTCTGCTGGTGAAATAACCTCAACGAGGTTTGGCACTAACCTGCTAAATCCTGCAACAGAGATGAAGCCCCTATTGCCGGTCCAAGATAAATTAAGCCACTGCACGAGAGTGCAGCGAGCCTGCAGAAATTCTAGAGAGGTGTCATTTAGTTTCGCCCAGTACGGTTGCAGATTGAGGTGGATGTACTGCAGAGGATCACAGCAATGCTGGTTCAGTAGTTTGCAAGTCTGTGCTAATCTACACAGGTCTGGTAGCGTAAGATGATTCAGAATCAGTTGAATGAGCTACATAAAACAGAGAAACCAAGATCACCCAGACTGAAAAAACAGTATCACTTTATGAAGCCTATGATATGATCTAATAAAGAACAACAGTATCATACATTTTACAACAGTATTTTCACATACTAAATAAATCAATATTCAATAGAATTATCCACATCAGTAGTACCCATACATACATAAGGCTATATATATATTATATTTCAAGAGTGTTCACTCAATTCATGTTAGTTATTCTTTTTTTTTTTACAGTGCAAAAAGTATATATTGGTAATCTAATACAATTTTTCACAGACTTAACCTTTACTGAACATCGATTACACATCTATCACTGGTGATAGAAGAGCTCCCCCTTTCAGGGTTTTCAGAGTTCAGTGGGATGTTGATAAGGACAATGACTGTTTTAATAACTTTGCTAGGAGCATAGACTGCCACTGGACCCTAAACACAAGACACAGGCTTAACCACAGTAAAAGTAGACTTGGACCACGAAGGCTTAACTTTAAAGAATGAGAAGCAAAACTGGGGAGAGGCAAGACTAGTTGGTGGTTAAGGCTTAGGTCACAGAGAGCCTCACAGAGGAGACTGCATTTACACAAAAAGCAATGAGGAGTTTCCAAGGGATTTGAGCCGCAGAGTGACACAGTCAGATTTCTGTTTTAGAAAGATCATTGCAGGGGGCCACCCCTGGAGGCAGGAAGGGAAACCAGCCAGGGGGCAACTGCAGAATTCCAGGGAAGAGGAATCAGGAGCCTGCTTAAGGCAACTGGCAATGATGATGGGGTAGCTAACAGATACCCAAAAACCTATTAAGGAGGAGGAAACAAAAAGATGTTTATCTCTAATTCTAACAGTTTATTTGAACTGTTAGTAGTTCAAGAGTTATTTTTTCTTAATGGTGAACAGTTGGGGGCTTCTAAACTAATTTTCAAAGAATCATAGCTAAGTAGCCTATTCTGAACCAAGAAACACAAAGAAAAAAAACTGAATATTTGCTAAATGGTAAAAAAAGAAACCTCTAGATGAGAGAGAAGGTTGAGTTTTTCACTTAATGCAGTGCATTTATCTAGCTATACTTTTTGATTTGCGATTATGCCCTTTAACCTAAATGTTCTTCATCAATTTATTTAACTATGTAAGCCCAGTATTATTTTCAGGTCAGAATAACCCTGTTTGAGGCCAAAGTACAACAAAGAGTGACATCAATATATTTAAAATAAGCTTAAAGAGTACATATAAAAATGCACATTGATAATACACATATTAAGTATAAGAAGGCTTGGGGTGTTTTTGCTATTTGTTTTTAACATGTGAACTTGACTTCTGAAAATAACATTAAGGGGTGTGGGTGTTTGTGTTATAAAAACAGGGAAATACAGGAAAATTAAAAATTAGTCTAAACTCTCACCATCCAGATGACGTGTAAACTGTCGACAAGCAAAATATTAAACAAATAACAAGAGAAAATTCAGGTAAAATATTAGAAAATCCAAACAGTGAAGGCAGGTAGAAAATGATAAGTTTTTCCCTCTCTACCCTCAAATCTAATAATCCCTCAACCCCTTGGTAAACACTGATAACAGTTTTTCTGATCTTTTCCAGATAAATATGTATGAAATTCTATTCCTGGATTTGCACCAAAAGAATGATACTTTATACACTGTTCTTCACCTTGCTTTTCTCACTGAATGATGTATCCTGTAGATATTTCTACATTTGCACACACAAATCCACCCCATGCCACTTTGTAGATGTGACACACTAATTCAACTAATTTCTCATTGATGTATTTCCTGGTTTGTTCCCTACTGTAAATAACACTGCAAGATCATTGTGTGTATGTATGCATATCTTGGTAAATTCTGCAAATATATCGTAGGGTAAATTTCATGCATTTAAAAGTTTTGATATAAACACAAAATTGCCCTTCAGAATGTTTGCATCAATTTACACAAACTGTATAAAAGTACCCATTCACTCATAACCTATCCAGACTAGTACCAATCTTTTTAATGCTGCCATCCTGAAAGGCAGGAAAAGGAAAAAAATTAAAAAAAAAAAGAAAAACAGCAACAAAAATAGTAGGGCACTGTTGTCTTGGGGTTTTGTTTGTTTTGCTTTTAACTACAGAAATGTAACCCTTGCCAAGGGAGTTCCCAATGTTTCCTTCTTTCTTGTTGGTCTCTATTCTATTCCATTTATTTCTCCCATAGCAATAGCCCACTGGGTCAAATAATTAAGTTATGTTCTGTCTTTTTAAAAGTTTACATGTGGCATGATAAGATGCTCAACATCACTCATTATCAGAGAAATGCAAGTCAAAACCACCGTGAGGTACCATCACATGCTGGTCAGAATGGCTGCTATGAGAAAGTCTACAAACAATAAATGCTGGAGAGGGTGTGGAGAAAAGGGAACCCTCTTACTCTGTTGGTGGGAATGCAAACTAGTACAGTCACTATGGAGAACAGTGTGGAGATTCCTTAAAAAACTGGAAATAGAACTGCCATATGACCCAGCAATCCCACTGCTGGGTATACACACCAAGAAACCAGAATTGAAAGAGATACGTGTACCCCAATGTTCACTGCAGCACTGTTTACAATAGCTAGGACATGGAAGCAACCTAGATGTCCACCAGCAGATGAATGGATAAACAAGTTGTGGTACATATACACAATGGAAAATTACTCAGCTATAAAAAAAAGAACGCATTTGAGTCAGCTCTAATGAGGTGGATGAAACCTGAGTCTATTATACAGAGTGAAGTAAGTCAGAAAGAAAAACACCAATACAGTATATTAACGCATACATATGGAATTTAGAAAGATGGTAACGATGACCCTATATTCAAGACAGCAAAAGAGACACGGATGTAAAGAACAGACTTTTGGACTCTGTGGAAGAAGGTAAGGGTGGGATGATTCGAGAGAATAGCACTGAAACATGTATATTACCATATGGGAAATAGATGACCAGTCCAAGATCAATGCATGAAACAGGGCGCTCAGGGCCAGTGCACTGGGATAACCAGAAGGATGGAATGGGGAGGGAGGTGGGAAGGGGGTTCGGGATGAGGGGACACATGTACACCCATGGCTGATTCATGTCAATGTATGGCAAAAACCACCACAATATTATAAAGTAATTAGCTTCCAACTAAAATAAATAAATTTTTTAAAAAGTTTATATGTGGGAATGCACTGGATTATTTGGTTGCAAATGAGAATCTGCCTTCATTGTTGACCCACAGGTATCGGTACTATGGCTTCGTAATATGTTTTATTCTCTGGTGGGGCTAGGGCTCCCTCCATCACTCTTCTTTTCCAAAATTTTCCTGAGTATTTTCATAGCCTTTAGGTGAACTTTTATATTAAAAAATGGACAAATTATGTTTGCATTTTACCTGGAACTTCATTGAACACGTAGATCTTATTAAAGAAAACTGACCTCTTTGTTGTGTCTTCCTACTCAAGAGCATGGCATAATTTATCATTTAACTATCTTTTTTGATCCTAGAGTTCTTAAAACTATTGATTTTTTTATCTATTAATTTTGTAACCTGCCAACTTACTTATTGTTCTGAATAGTTTTTGGTCTATTCTCCTAAGTGTTCTAATACATAATAATATTGTCTGCAAATGACAATAATTTTACAGCTTTCTTTTCAAAAATCATGCCTCTTATTTCTTTCTCCCATCTTCCAGCACTGGATAGTACATCCAGAACAATGTTAAGTAAAATTGCTGTCTTGTTCCTGACTCTAATTTGTATGTGAGCCAAAAATGTGAGGCACACATGTAATTTAAAATTTTTTTAGTAACTACAAGTTGTTAGAAGTCAAAAGACTCTAGTTAATAATATAGTACTGTATACTTGAAAGTTGCTTAGAGTAGATCTTGAGCATTCTCACCACACACACTCACACAAAAGAGTTAAAAATGGGAGGTGACGTATGTGTCAGTTATCTTGATCTTGGTAATCACTACACAATGTATATCAAGTCACGTTGTACACTTTAAGTACAAACAATTATATTTGTCAATTATTCCTCAATGAAATTAGAAAATAAAATAAATTCAAAAATAGGTGATATTAATTTTAATGTATTTTATTTGATGAGAGATATTAAAATGATCATCTCAACATGTGCTCAACACAAAAATTATTACTGAGATGCTAAATCTTTTTTTTGTCATTTTAAGTCTTTGAAATCTTATGTGTATATTTTCAGCTTATTTCACTTCAGATTAGACATAAAGTATTCAATATTACATGTGGCTAGTGACTACCATCCTGAACAATACATTTTGAGTGTTTGATAATTAAATATGATGTTAGCTCTTGGTTACTAATACTTGGTAGTAGACAATTCATGGATAGCTTAATAAGATATTTACTTTTAAACTGACATTGATAAAAATTTGGATTTCTATCCAGCTGCCATTTGTCAACTAATTTTGCACATCTACTGAGATGACCGTAGCATTTTTCTCCGTTGACTCTGTTACCATTTTATAGTACTGTATATTATCATGTATATTATCTAATACCTAAATAGCCTTAATTCCAGGAATACATCCTAAATGATTTTTTTATTTTTAAGTAATTATATTCACTATATTTTGATGAAGAAGTAAAATTAGTTTGTAAGTTTATTTTTATGTGCTATAGTGTTATATCAGCTTCATTAAGAAGTTTAAAAACTTTCCTTTTTCTTTAGTCTATGAAAGAGTTTAAATAACACAGGATGTGATCACTTCCTAAACATGTGAAAGAACCTATGATCCATCCAGGCTTGGCAACAGTAGGACCTTAAATATTTGTTGTCTTAACTACAATATTAAAAGTTATTTCAGTAAAATTTTAAAGCAGTTAGTACAAAGAGGCATTAAAAGTTAAATATATCCCTGTACCCGAGGATAAATAATTTATTTTTTTCCAGATGATTTGTAATTTAAATAACTCCCAGCAATTGCTGGCATCATTCCAAACAAAAGTCACCAAAATTAAGAGATGTATACTGTGTGAAAACATTTCCTGATCCTTAATATTCTCCAGGCAACAATACTGGAGTGAGTAGCCATTCCCTTCTCTAGGGGATCTTACCAACCCAGGAACCAAACCTGGGACTCCCACATTGCAGGTAGATTCTTTACCATCTGAGACACCACAGAAGCCCCCTAATGTTATATTTTAAGCAAATACCAAAATAGAAAAAGAATAATGAAATTATTGAGACCATGACATTAGCATGTAAAAAAGCACTTTTAGATTTTGATTAAGTGAAAAATAACAGGCTTTAGGCCCACAATACCCATTAATCATTACTGATCTAGTAGCTAGTGTCTGTCAAATATGTTTTTATATGGGAGTATCCTAGCCTAAGAGACTTTCCTGGTGACTCAGTGGTAAAGAATCCACCTGCCAATGCAGGAGACGTGGGTTCAATCCTTGGGTCAGGAAGATCTCCTGGAGAAGGAAATGGCAACCCACTCCAGTATTCTTGCCTAGGAAATCCCATGGACAGAGGAGCCTGGCGGGCTACAGTCCATGGGGTCACAAAAAAGTCAGACACGACTTAGAGACTAAACAACAAAAACATCCTAGCCTAAAGTACCATTTGACACCATGCAATGTAGGAAAGGACTCTCAAAAAAGTTGATCTGCCCTCAAAATTCATTCTACTCATAATAGAATTATTTTCAACTATGGAAAGATGATATCACTTGGCATATTTATTTAAATGTGGTTTTTTTTTTTCCCTTAAGATAATTTGAAGTACCTATAATTTGGGTAACTTTAAAAAAAAGTTTCTCCTTTTATTCAATGTGAAATCACTTGGTGTTTTGGAGCATTAACTCTCTATACCTTGCACTGCTTTCATCATGGCTATTTAATTTCCTTCAGGATGCCTGATTCTATCTCCCAGTTCTTCCACATGATTTTATTGTATTGACTAAACCCCCTACATGTACTAGAAGCTTTAACTCTCTACAGTCTCCTTCCCTACAGCATAAAAACATGCTGAAATCTCTCCCAACCTGTGTTACAAACAGCAACCTTCTTACTCTACTGCATCTTCTGCCACCCATCTTATCTCCTTTTAACAGACAAATTAGAGCAAATAATATCTATAATAATGTCATACTCTCCTTCATTTTGATATGCCCTTCTCTGAATATGACATGAAGGACTGGAGTGTTAGTCAGGATGCCAAGTATTATTCATTATTGGTGAACAGTCTTATCCATGTTATAGCCCATAATTAGAGTATATAAACAGAAGTTTTTTTTCTGCTTATGCTCAGACAGCAAATACTTTTCATCTCTGCTTCTTTCCCACTGCTTGATGCCTTAACCAGATATGGAAAAGTTTTTCCCATCTCTCACCTATGGTCATAGTTCCACTGAACTGATGATAGTAAAGGATTATCAAAGCTCTCCCGACGACCAAAAGCAGGGGCCACTGTCACTGAGCTCTCTGCAGTAGTGTGGTGACCACACCCATTTTATGTTCTCTATACCTCTTTAGCTTCCTATCGCTGCTTTTAAGACACTCTCATCTTTGTCCCAAGTGCCTTTTCTGACTTGTCTGCCTGTATTTGACTCTTAAAGTGAAGTTGCTCAGTCGTGTCTGACTCTTTGTGACCCCATGGACCGTAGCCTACCAGGCTCCTATGTCCATGGGATTTTCCAGGCAAGAGTACTGGAGTGGGTTGCCATTTCCTTCTCCGGGGAATCTTCCCAACCCAGGGATCAAACCCAGGTCTCCTGCATGGCAGGCAGATGCTTTACCGTCTGAGCCACCAGGGAAGTCCTTAGATGTTAGTAATTCTAGAATTCTGTCTTGACCCTTTATTCATACCCTCAGAGTATGAATACCCTCAGAGATTTCCTGGTCAGTTTCATCTACAAGATAGCCCTCTGCATGGTAATTTGAGTTTAGAAATTTTTCTTTAAAAGATCTGATTATATAATTAATATTTTAAACCACACACAACTCTTCTCAGCAGGGGACAGAAATGCCTGGCCCCACCCCCATTCCAGGAGATGTGCTAATGCCATTGGATGCCTGGGAGGAGTGCTAAATATACCCTAGAAACAACCCTGCGGAGACACACCAAAGACAAGACTTTAGGTAAAGCCTCCCTGTACCTGCCTAGACCAAAAATTATAGCTAGTTAGAAGAATATAGAATACAGTTAGTGGAGAAGAGTAACTGACCCTTGGAGAAACTGTGCACTATTAAACAGAATAAGGATTCTTCTCACAACCTTATTAATACTCTTATTTTTCATAACAAATCATCTTTAAAATAACTAGTATCACGTTAAACACATATTGCCCATGCTTACGCTGTGTAACTGTGGAGTGTAATTTATTACTGCTTTATGTATTTTGGTTATTATTAATCAGTGATAAAATCACATATATCTAAGAATTTGTCCAGAATCACTAAAGTCAATCCAAAACAGAAGTGGTGAAGTTACTGAACACAATCTTATCTAGTTTTTCCAAAGTCAAAACACACAATACATCAGACTATGTATACTTCACTAATGCTCCGATTTCTCTGACATTCAGCAAAATAAACATTAATATCTAAATATTTTTAAATGATAGTATGTCCAATATTGCTACTGAATATCTTTGGCTTACCTCATAGGGTAGTTTATCAAAATATCCATTACTTGGCCCTTCCCTGAGAGCAGTAATGCTAAACTTTTTGTTCAGATTGTCCATTTCACAATCATCCTTTTCTTCATAGTCATCTTCCTCTAGATCATTCATGTCAATAAGTGAAGTCTTGAGAGAAAGCATGGGCTTGTCCTTCGTACCATGTAATACAACTGCATCTAATTCAGTGTAGTAATCCAGAAGAGTACTATTTATTTCCAGGCGTATAAGATTTGTAGGAAAATTTATCTGCTTAATACAAGGTTTAAACTGGCGAGCCTGGGAAGCATTCACCTTCGTAGGTTTCTCTGACCAAAGAGTCTCCCATCTGCCAAAGAAAGAAATTTCTCTATAATACCGTTTAGAATGACATTTTCTGTTACTGTAAAGTTAAGGGCCCATGCCCAATATGTTCCAGTGTGAAGCAAAAGCATTAAACAAAGCAGGCAGATACAATCAAACCAATAATCATTTCCATGACATGAAAAAATTTTAAATCTAAATGCCATAGACTTTATTATTTAAAATATTTTTACTACTTAAATTAATTTTACAACTCCTTAGAAAGTCATTTTAGGCAGATTTCACAGTTAGTTAAAAACTACTGGAATCACTAGTCAGAGGTACATAAACAACATTCAGTTTTATAGAAAAAGTAAACTCCAAGTATTAAAGCACATGAAAGAAAGCACTCCTGGACTTCCCTGATAGTACAGTGGAATTTTGGTAATTTCTACCTTTAGGAATAAAAGCATAAGGCAGAAACTCAATGAGGATTCCAGTAAACATATCACTGACAATAACAGTAGGAACTTTTACAGTTAACAGAACCCTTATAATCACCCCATATTTGTTAGATTTGCTACTTCTCTCCTGAACACTAGGAATAAAACCCATCAAGCATATAAAGAGACTCTGAGTATTTGTATTTGCAGACAACCTGAAAGTAGGAATAGAGAGACTGGCCCCGCTCTATAATCAGCCTTGGGAGGCAGGGGAAGAGTTCAAGGAACACAGCAGGTTGTGGCAGATTTAAGGAGGCAACGAAAGCAGGATGAGCATTCTCACTTTCTGTGACAAGGCAGAAGAACAAATTCGAAATGCCAGCCCAGACTAAGAAGTGCTCCTAAAGTTTAAATGCACAAATCTTGAGGGTTTCTAACAATGGTATTGATCTGAACACTCTACTGAAGATCCAGGCAGTTCAACAGAGCTAGCCGTACAGGAACAGAAGTATGAAACATTTAAAACCATGTTCGTAGGGAAATGCTTTCCTAAATTTGGACAGATTGTTTCCAAGAATCCTGGGGTACATGGCAGAAGGTATGAGAAAACTCAGACTTCGGTTTTGATCATCCTTTTGTTGCTGCTGGAAAATGACATCAAGTGAGGCAGGAGGTTTTTCTCATGTCCAAGAAGTAAGGACCACTCAGGACCCTGTGAAATAACTGCCTGCACTGGCTCACAGCACATGTGGACAAAACCAGCCTGTTTTATTGTTTAGCTTCAATGAGAAGTTTTTATGAAGCTTAACAGAAACACTGAATATGTAATACAGAAATCACCTCTGCCAGGTCCTTCGCAATAAATAAAGACACAGACAAAACATGTTCTTTATGCAGAGCTGGACCTGTATTATAATGCAAATTATGTTATAAAATTACAAATATAAGCTTGAAAACAAGCATTGATTAGAGCAGAAATATTCTATTGAAATAATGTATTAATCTACTAAAGTCTCCTTCTCTCTCTCTACTTTGCAGAATGGACAAGGTTAAGATGATGCTTTAAAATGACTTCCTTAAAAAAAAAAATAAATAAATAAAATGACTTCCTTAACATTTCTAGCATGTTTAAACATATAAGGGTTAATGCTATTTTAGTATCACTTTTGCTTCTGACTTTAGATAGTATAAATATTATATATTAGTTATACATAAATCATAAGTTTAAATATGACAGCATACTTAAAGTAGAATAATATCAAATCATCAGTTTTTAGAAATATTTTTAAATGTTTAAAAATAAAAAAATTCAGGTATCATTATTTATATTTTATTTTGATTTTTCTTGATAACCTAAAAAGTAACCAAGAAAAGTGCTAAAAAGATGAAAAATTATTTATAGGTCTGTGGCCATCTAAATTAACTATGAGAGTTGGACGGTGAAGAAAGCCGAGTGCCGAAGAATTGATGCTTTTGAACTGTGGTGTTGGAGAAGACTCTTGAGAGTTCCTTGGACTGCAAGGAGATCCAACTAGTCCATCCTAAAGATCAGTCCTGGGTGTTCATAGGAAGGACTGATGTTGAAGCTGAAACTCCAATACTTTGGCCACCTCATGCGAAGAGTTGACTCATTGGAAAAGACCCTAAGGCTGGGAAGGATTGGGGGCAGGAGGAGAAGGGGACGACAGAGGATAAGACGGCTGGATGGCATCACTGACTTGATGGACATAGGTTTGGGTAAACTCCGGGAGTTGGTGATGGACAGGGAGACCTGGCGTGCTGCAATTCATGGTGTCACAAAGAGTCAGACATGACTGAGTGACTGAACTGAACTAAACTGAGGAGACCAATACAATTGATTTAGGGATATCTGCACTAAAGTGAATTTTTGTTTAAAATTCTAACAGAACTAGACTATATTATTTTAAAGTTAGAAAGCTATCTACCCAACAAGAGAATATATCAATATCTTTTTTAAATTATCGTACAGTTGATTTATAACATTAGTTTCAGGTGTACAACACAATGATTCAATATTTTCATAGGTTATAAAATATTATTATATTACAAAATAATGACTATTATAAAATATTGGTCGTATTTCCTATGCCAAAATCTTTCTGTTTAAAAAACTAAAGTCTGAACTTTAAAAACTAATGAGTGAAAGCAAGCAAGCAAATACAAATAAATGCACATGTGTACACCTGTGTACACATACACACAAACATACACACACATAATTTTCCATGAGACAGCCCTGACTCTTAATCCTCTAGACTCAGAGCTGTGCTGATGAGATTAAACTGCTCTAAGTCATGGCTTCTGTAGTTTGCACATTTAGATGCTAACTTTATCTGCCCATACAGTATATTTCTCTATTGGACAAATCTGACAAACAATTATTTTAAATCTACAGTCGCATGTACAGAATTTAGTGTGGAATCCCCATCAGACTGTGCTTCATCTGCACTTGAAGCACTTAATTCTGGGGTGGTATCAGCATTCTCTTCACCAGCCCACTTATTTCTCCTTTTCTTGATTGTACTGAATGCCTACTATGTGTCCAGTGCTTGGACACCAGACACTCTGTCTCTGTAACTGTTGACCTGCTGTTACCCACTGAGAAAGTCTCTCTAGGCTCCCAGGAAGCAGCAAGAGGACAAGAGAGGAAGAGAGATGTTTATCAACAGAAACTGGAGAAAGTAAGTTTTCTAACATATTCAGGTTGGAAGCCAGGCACATGGATGCAAATTACTTCCCTGTAACCAAAATTTTTCTTGGTTACTAAGCACATCTAGTAGCCAGCACAAAGAAAGATCTCTTGCCAACACTGTTCCATTTTACCAGCTGAAAGTGAAGGGAGAGAATAGGAAAACAAGAATAAAATTAAAGTATTCTAAGAGGTATACTTAATTCACTCTGTGTTTCTCAGCCTGCCACTAATGGGCACTAACAAACTGGTATCTGCTTTAAAAAGAACCAGTAAAGGGTCTGATTATTTCTGACTTAAATGACAAAATCATGCTTCACAAAGTTAAGGGGACCAGATCATGTCCAATTAGTGAAATCACTGCTTAAGCAACTTTCTTTGGCAGCAAATCCTGTGACAGCCATTTTCTTTCTCCCTGCTTTAACTTCAATATTTTATAGTGAAAATGCTTTCAACACTCAAGAGTACCACTAAATTTGAACCCCAAATAGCTTTATTCCAATCAGTTTATTTAATATGACCTCAAGTTCTCTTCTCTTTTCCTTTCTCTCTCTTCCAATGTGTAACCCTGCACTTGCCTTTTTTCTTACTCTTACATAAGCATATATTAAGATCTTATCCTCAGGACCAGGACACTCTATACAATTTTCTTTTCTCTTAGTAGAACACTAGGCAAGAAGTCAAAAGACTTTGAGATCTTACAGGACTACTTGTAACTTTCCCACTTCACTCACCGAATATAAGAAATGTAATCAGTAAGAAATGTAATCAGACAAAATGGGGAAAGATTGTTTTTCAATTTTCTGGGACATGTTCATTTCCCATTAACAAATTCTTGAACTACTCCAAAACACTCTTACTTGCTAAGCCTTAAGGTGGAAATAAGGGCTTCCTAGGTGGCTCAGTGGTAAAGAACCTGCCTGCAATGCAGGAGACTCAGGTTTGATCCCTGGGTCGCGAAGATCCCCGGGAGAAGGAAATGGCAACCCACTCCAGTAATCCTGCCAGGAAAATCCCATAGACAGAGAAGCCTAGTGGGCTATAGTCCACAGGGTCACAAAGAGTCAGAGTCAGACATGACTGAAAGACTGAGCATACACATACACATGTAAAGTTGCCAACTGCTCTTTATTTGAGATTCTGAGCATGCTAATTTCTCAGTATAAACTGGGGTTTCTTTTATGAAATGGCAGTGATGAAAATGACATTGGTAGCAAAGTAAATCGGAGAAGGCAATGGCACCCCACTCCAGTACTCTTGCCTGGAAAATCCCATGGACAGAGGAGCCTGGTAGGCTGCAGTCCATGGGGTCGCTAAGAGTCGGACACGACTGAGCAACTTCACTTTCACTTTTCACTTTCATGCACTGGAGAAGGAAATGGCAACCCACTTCAGTGTTCTTGCCCAGAGAATCCCAGGGACGGGGGAGCCTGGTGGGCTGCCGTCTATGGGGTCGCACAGAGTCGGACACAACTGAAGCGACTTAGCAGCAGCAGCAGCAAAGTAAATAATCTGACAACTCTGTACCAGTTCTCTTTTATTATCAATACATCATGTCTACCAGTGTATTAGAGCTGACTTTCTCTACCTACGCTCGGCTTATCTCCTGGTAGTTCTGTGCTCATACCCCAGATCTGCAGCCTTGCTCCTTAGGGCTCCCAATTGCAGCCTTCTACAGAGAACTACATGGGCTCCCAAAGCCTCTTCATCAGAGAGTGGCAGGTCTCTGGAAGACTTCCATCCCCCTCCCACTCCCCCAGCTCACAGCCCAAGACAGACCAGCAGGGGTGTCCAAGTCCAGCTCCCTGGCAACTCAGCCTCCAGGCTGACTGGGACGTCACAGGACACTGCATCCTTGTCTTCTTCCCTTCCTTACAGCACTTTCCCTGCTCCCTTACTGGTTTCTCCAGGAGCACTTTCCTAACAAACCCTTGGTGGAGGAACAGTCTTCTCAGGTCTGCTTCTGGGAAACTAGATCCAAGAGCTCTACAAATTCCCAGAGCTTGTGACCCCTTGATAGCTTGTTCTCTCCACTCTGGGACTTCTCTCACTTCTTGGAACACCAGGATTTCACCTCATGATTCCACTTTTGCACGTGCTGTTCTCACTTCACCTTTCCTACCCAAATTAAAGCTTTACTCAACCCTCAGTCCCAAGTAAGTCACTTCCTCTGGGAGGACTTCTTTAGCCGCACAGGCTTTCCTCTGTCAGCACAGGCACCCGGCAGTTCCCCAGCCCTTTTCCAGGCTGGCCTGCAAAACTCGAAGAACAAGACCCACATCGGTCCAGCCCTCTGTTTTGTTCCCAGCAGTTAGTGGGCAGAGAAGGTGTTCAATCAATGTTTCTGACGGTCTAAAGATTCACCAGAATGCTAACACTTACTAAATCTGGGCAGAATTGTGGAGTTTTTTAATACAAATTGTGGGGTATTTCCTAACAAGTTTTTTAAACAATGAAACTGATTTCATAATCAGTGAAAATTTTAGGCCCTTTTTTATCCTGCAGTAATATATATTAGTTAGATTCTTTTCCTCAAAAGCTAATGGTGTTTTCTGTGGAATAAGGCTAAAAATCCGTTAAGCAAAGTAGACTTACATCTGTAAATATAAAGTTGTCATTTTCATCACAATCACACACTACAACTCTCAGCTAGGAACCCAAGAGCATGATTTATAGTCACAATCAGTTAAGCAGAAATTAAATTTTATATCTTATCCAGATACTGGTTCATCTTTTTAGGGAAAAAGTAGATAGCTTTGTAGGAAAGAGGCAGAGAACGACAGAGTCCAACAAAACAGTTTTCACGTAAGCAAGCATCCTATTCAAAGAAATTCAAAGCATCCCCTTTCAGAAAAAAGAAAAAAGTCTGTATAATAAAGGATACTGGTTTTCTGTGTTTTAAAAAACTGATTCATTAATAACATTGTTGACAATGAATTATCAAACTCGTTCTTATAAGAATGAATAAAGATTATACCAGCAGTGTCCAGCTTGAGCTGAGCTGTATTCTGCATTTGCTTCCTGGTAGCCTGGGAGGGTTCCTTGGAGCTGAGGAGACAAGGACCTCTTCCCAACTCAAAGGGAGGAGTGCGTTAGGCCACACCAGATCTGTGCACCTACTCCTCCTCCACGGGCAGTTGAGCTCCTACAGTTTAACAGATGCCCACAAACTGCTCTTGGCCTAGAATAAGCTCATAAAGGCAGAGATTTTTGTCTATTTTGTTCATTGTTCACTACCGTACCTCAACACAGAGAACAATGCTTAGTACATGGTAGACACTCAAATATTTAATGAATGAATAAATGAAGCAATATAAAGATTTAAAACTGGTAAGATCAACACGTAATAGAAAATGGACAAATATTAATAACATGATAGACAGTTGAAAGAGAAGGAAATATAAATGGCTCTTAAACACGAGAAAACATTCAACCTCAGAGATGACAAAAGAATTTTAACTTAAAGTTAACATGAGATAACATTTTTCACCTACCAAATTAACAAAAATGCTAAAATTTCTTAAAACACTCTACAGGTGAGGCTTTGGTAAAACACGCATGCACATACACTGCTGGTGGGAATATAAATAGGTAGAACCTCTTTGAAGGGAAATCTGGCACATGTTAACACTACAAATACACAGACCCTTGGCCCAGCAAAAATTCTCACAAGTTACCCACATGCATGCTTGTACACAGGAAAAGTGACTCAATGGCAAGGTTATTCATTGCATTAACACTAATAATAGCAAAGTATGGAAACAACTAAGAAGCCATCAATAGGGGAGTGGTTAGTAAGTTGGCGTATACATACACTGTACATTACTTGCAACTATAGAAAAGACTAAGGAAGCTCTCTTTACATTTATATGAAAAGATCCAATATATACCACTAAGTGAAACAAACAAGGTGTAGAACAATGTAAATGGTGTGCTTATTTTTGTGTATAAAGAAAAGTAAAATGAATATATTTGTATTTGTTTATATCTGCATAACAAAACTCTGGAACAATGCAGAGGAAGAGGATAAAAGTGGTTTCTTTGAGTGCAGGGTGGATCCTAGGCACATGGAGAACAGGGTATAAAAAGGCATTATGTACTTTTTAGATTACTGAATATAATCACCTAGTCAAATAATTAGATTCTAAAAAATCAGGAGGTTGAACTACAGAAACAAGAAAAAGAGAGGCACCATGATGCAAATAAATGATGTAAATAAACAGGTTTTTAGGGAGAATGCATGAATACTTAAGGCAGCATTTATTTTCAAATGAATATAGTTGTTACAAAAACATCCATTTAACATTAAAGCTAATCCCCTAAGGACCTCCTCTAAAGTATTACTCTGTAGGCTGACTTTGAGCTAACCAAAGTGTTTAAAAGCAATAACATGATGCCTGTTCGAAAATATGTTAGAAATCATACTTCCAACTAACTTCTCAGATTGGCTCATGTTCCAGTTAGTTTAAATCATGCTTTTCGGGGCAGTCCTAAGATGGCGGAGGAATAGGACGGGGAGACGACTTTCTCTCCCACAAATTCACGGAAAGAACATTTAGACGCGGAGCGCATTCCACAAAACAACTTCTGAATGCTGGCAGAGGACATCAGACACACAGAAAGGCAGCCCATAGTCTTCGAAAGGAGGTAGGACAAAATATAAAAGATAAAAAGAGAGACAAAAGAGGTAGGGACGGAGATCCCTCCCAGAGAGGGAGTCTTAAAAAAGAGAGAAGTTTCCAAACACCAGGAAACACTCTCTCCGGTGGGTCTGTGGTGAGCCTTGGAATGGCAAAGGGCAAAATAACCAGGAGGAAAAATAAATAAATAATTAAAAACCACAGTTTACGTACCTAACAGCAACTCCCAGAGGGCAAGCAGCCCAGATGCGCGCATCCCCAACTAGCAAGCGGGGGCTGGGCAGGAAGGGGCGGGCTGCATTGCTTTGGGTAAGGACTGGGCCTGAATGCCCCGAGGGCAATCTGAGGTAACTAGATTGAGACAGCAACCTAGACCATGGGATAGCTTTCCTGCGAAAAGCCTTAACCTAAGACACCACCAGGCCGGCTCACAGAACAAAGGACTGAGCAGAGCAAGTCGGCTGCGGACCGGCCCATCCCCCGCAGGAGACGGGCAGGCTAGGGCAGCCAGAGCCGGAAGGGTGGAATCGCAGCCAGAGATCAGCTCCCCAGGGGAGAGCATGGCACACCTGGGAAGCTGCGCCCCTTGTACACCCAGAAAACCCAGCAGCTGGGACGGGAGAAGGGAAAAACGTGCAACCCCCGACCGCGCTAGCCAAAAACCTGGTCACCAGAGCTGCTCAGATCTGGGAAGGGCACAAAACCCAGGCTCAACGAAGTCTGCGCCTTTGTGAAGTACCCAGGAACCTGAACTTGAGCGGCTTCAACCTGGGAAGTACAGGCAACCCCAGGGGCCGCTTCAGACAGTTCCCGGCAGTGCAACCTAAAGCCTGAGCAGTGTAGACTGGGAAAGCACACATGACGTGAGTGGGGCAAGCCCAGTGTGGCCGAAACATTGTGAGCGCACGCCAGTGAGATTTGTTTGCAATGTTCCTCCCTCCCCACAGCACAACTGAACAAGTGAGACTAAAAAAAAGTGATCATCACCACCCCCCTTGTGTCAGGGCGGATATTAGACACTGAAAAGACCAGCAAACAGAAGAAGCTAAAAGAAACAGAGGGAACCACTTTGGAAGTGACATATGCAACAGATTAAAACCCTGTAGTTAGCACCAACTACATAGGAAGTGGCCTAGAGACCTTGAGAAGTACAAGCTGGACCAAGGAACTATCTGAAAATGAACTGATCCCACACTGTCCGTAACAGCTCCAGACGAAGTCCTAGATATATTTTTACTATTATCATTTTTTAAATTTTTAAAACTTTTTTAATTTATTTTTTAATTTTTTTAAATTTTATTTTCTCATTTTATTTTTATTTTTAAGTTCGCTATTACTCCTTCAATTTTCATTTTTATAACCTACTTTACCCTGCAAAAAAAAGGACCCTATTTTTATTTGTATTTTTTTAATGTTTTTTATAAGACCTTATTTTTAAAAGCAAACTTCATATATATATATATATATATATATATATTTATTTTATAATTTTTGTGACTCTGGTGGGTTTCTTTT
Source organism: Okapia johnstoni (assembly GCA_024291935.2). NCBI lineage: Eukaryota > Metazoa > Chordata > Mammalia > Artiodactyla > Giraffidae > Okapia > Okapia johnstoni. The sequence goes on from CM044317.1 coordinate 48,101,274, forward strand.
ATTCTTTTCTTTTTTACCTCCTCTTTTTTTAATATTGTATTTTTGAGAACCTAACCTCTACTCTAGACTTTTAATCTTTGCTTTTTAGTATTTGTTATCAACTTTGTATCTTCAAGAACCCAATCTTCAGTACCCATTTTCACTTGGGAGTGAGATCACTGGCTTGATTGCTCTCTCCCCCTTTTAACTCTCCTTTTTCTCCACCAGGTCACCTCCATCTCCCCACTCCTTTTCTTCTCAACCCAACTCTGAGACTCTCTTTGTGTGTTCCAGGCTGTGGAGAACACTTAGGGAACTGATTACTAGCTGGATCTTTCTCTCCCCTTTTGATTCCCACTTTTCTCCTCCTGGCCACCTCTGTCTCCTTCCTCCCTCTTCTCTTCCCTGTGTAACTCCGTGAACATCTCTGAGAGATCCAGAATGTGGAGAGCACATAGGGAAGGGATTACTGGCTAGCTTGCTCTCTCCCCTTTTGATTCCCCTCTTCTCCTCCTGGCCACCTCTATTTCCCTCTTCCCTCTTCTCTTCTCCATGTAACTCTGTGAACCTCTCCGGGTGTCCCTCACTGTGGAGAAACTTTTCATCATTAACCTAGATGTTTTATCATCGGTGCTGTATAGATGGAGAAGTCTTGAGCCTACTGTAAGAATAAGATTGAAAACCAGAGACAGGAGACTTAAGTCCAAATCTTGAGAACACCAGAGAACTCCTGAATCCAGGAAGCATTAAACGAGAGGAGCTCATCAAACGCCTCCATACCTACACTGAAACCAAGCATCACCCAAGGGCCAACAAGTTCCAGAGTAAGATATACCACACAAATTCTCCAGCAACATAGGAACATAGCCCTGAGCTTCAATATACAGGCTGCCCAAAGTCACACCAAACCCACTGACATCTCAAAACTCATTAGTGGACACTTCACTGCACTCCAGAGAGAAGAAATCCAGCTCCACCCACCAGAACACTGACACAAGCTTCCCCAACCAGGAAACCTTGACAAGCCACCCGTCTAACCCCACCCACAGCAAGGAACCTCCACAATAAAGAGGAACCACAAACTGCCAGAAAACAGAAAGGCCACCCCAAACACAGCAATATAAACAAGATGAAAAGGCAGAGAAACACCCAGCAGGTAAAGGAACAGGATAAATGCCCTCCAAACCAAACAAAAGAGGAAGAGATAGGGAATCTACCTGATAAAGAATTCCGAACAATGACAGTGAAAATGATCCACAATCTGGAAAACAAATTGGAGTTACAGATAAATAACTTGGAGACAAGGATTGAGAAGATGCAAGAAAGGTTTAACAAGGACTTAGAAGAAATAAAAAACAGTCAATATATAATGAATAATGCAATAAATGAGATCAAAAACACTCTGGAGGGAACCAACAGTAGAATAACGGAGGCAGAAGATAGGATAAGTGAGGTGGAAGATAGAATGATAGAAATAAATGAAACAGAGAAGAAAAAAAGAAAAAAGAATTAAAAGAAATGAGGACAACCTCAGAGACCTCTGGGACAATGGTAAATGCACCAACATATGAATCATAGGAGTCCCAGAAGAAGAAGACAAAAAGAAAGACCATGAGAAAATACTTGAGGAGATAATACTTGAAAACTTCCCTAAACTGGGAAAGGAAATAATCACTCAAGTCCAAGAAACCCAGAGAGTCCCAACAGGATAAACCCAAGGCGAAACACCCCAAGACACATAATAATCAAATTAGCAAAGATCAAACACAAAGAACAAATATTAAAAGCAGCAAGGGAAAAACAACAAGTAATATACAAGGGGATTCCCATAAGGATAATAGCTGATCTTTCAATAGAAACTCTTCAGGCCAGAAGGGAATGGCAGGACATACTTAAAGTGATTAAAGAAAATAATCTACAGCCCAGATTACTGTACCCAGCGAGGATCTCATTCAAATATGAAGGAGAAATCAAAAGCTTTACAGACAAGCAAAAGCTCAGAGAATTCAGCACGACCAAACCAGCTCTCCAACAAATGCTAAAGGATCTTCTCTAGACAGGAAACACAGAAAGGGTGTATAAACTCGAACCCAAAACAAAAAAGTAAATGGCAACGGGATCATACTTATCAACGATTACCTTAAATGTAAATGGGTTGAATGCCTCAACCAAAAGACAAAGACTGGCTGAATGGATACAAAAACAAGACCCCTATATATGTTGTCTACAAGAGACCGACGTCAAAACAAGGGACACATACAGACTGAAAGTGAAGGACTGGAAAAAGATATTTCATGCAAATAGACACCAAAAGAAAGCAGGAGTAGCAATACTCATATCAGATAAAATAGACTTAAAACAAAGGCGGTGAAAAGAGACAAAGACAGACACTACATAATGATCAAAGGATCAATCCAAGAAGAAGATATAAAAATTATAAATATATATGCACCCAACATAGGAGCACCACAATACGTAAGGCAAATGCTAACAAGTATGAAAGGGGAAATTAACAACAACACAATAATACTGGGAGACTTTAATACCCCACCCACACCTATGGACAGATCAACTAAACAGAAAATTAACAAGGAAACACAAACTTTAAATGATACAATAGACCAGTTAGACCTAATTGATATCTATCAGTCATTTCATCCCAAAACAATGAATTTCACCTTTTTCTCAAGTGCACACGGAACCTTCTCCAGAATAGATCACATCCTGGGCTATAAATCTAGTCTTGGTAAATTCAAAAACACTGAAATCATGCCAAGCATCTTTTCTGACCACAAAGCAGTAAGATTAGATGTCAATTACAGGAGAAAAACTATTAAAAATCCCAACAGATGGAGGCTGAACAACACACTGCTAAGTAACCAACAATCACAGAAGAAATCAAAAAAAGAAATAAAAATATGCATAGAAATGAATGACAATGAAAACACAACAACCCAAAACCTATGGGACACTGTAAAAGCAGTGCTAAGGGGAAGATTCATAGCAATACAAGCTCACCTCAAGAAACAAGAAAAAAGTCAAATAAATAACCTAACTCTACACCTAAAGCAACTAGAAAAGGACAAAATGAAGAAGCCCAGGGTTCGTAGAAGGAAAGAAATCTTAAAAATTAGGGCAGAAATAAATGCAAAAAAAACCAAAAGAGACCATGGCAAAAATCACCAAAGCCAAAAGCTGGTTCTTTGAGAAGATAAATAAAATTGACAAGCCATTAGCCAGACTCATCAAGAAACAAAGGAGGAAGAATCAAATCAACAAAATTAGAAATGAAAACGGAGAGATCACAACAGACAACACAGATATTCAAAGGATCATAAGAGAGTATTATCAGCAACTATATGCAAACAAAATGGACAACTTGGAAGAAATGGATAAATTCTTAGAAAAGTACGACTTCCCAAAACTGAACCAGGAAGAAATAGAAAATCTCAACAGATCATCACAAGCACGGAAACTGAAACTGTAATCAGAAATCTTCCAGCAAACAAAAGCCCAGGACCAGATGGCTTCATAGCTGAATTCTACCAAAAATTTGGAGAAGAACTAACACCTATCCTACTCAAACTCTTCCAGAAAATTGCAGAGGAAGGTAAACTTCCAAACTCATTCTATGAGGCCACAATCACCCTAATACCAAACCCTGACAGTTCAGTTCAGTTCAGCTGCTGAGTCATGTCTGACTCTTCGCAACCCCATGAACCGCAGCACGCCAGGCTTCCCTGTCCATCACCAACTCCCAGAGTTTACCCAAACCCATGTCCATCAAGTCGGTGATGCCATCCAACCATCTCATCCTCTGTCGTCCCCTTCTTCTCCTGGCCCCAATCCTTCCCAGCATTAGGGTCTTTTCCAATGAGTCAACTCTTTGCATGAGGTGGCCAAAGTATTGGAGTTTCAGCTTCAACATCAGTACTTCCAATGAACACCCAGGACTGATCTCCTTTAGGATGGACTGGTTGCATCTTCTTCCAGTCCAAGGGACTCTCAAGAGTCTTCTCCAGCACCACAGTTCAAAAGCATCAATTCTTCGGCACTCAGCTTTCTTCACTGTCCAACTCTCACATCCATACATGACTACTAGAAAAACCATAGCCCTGACTAGACGGACCTTTGTTGGCAGAGTAATGTCTCTGCATTTCAATATGCTATCTAGGTTGGTCATAACCTTCCTTCCAAGGAGTAGGTGTCTTTTAATTTCATGGCTGCAATCACCATCTGCAGTGATTTTGGAGCCCGAAAAAATAAAGTCTGACACTGTTTCCACTGTTCCCCCATCTATTTCCCATGAAATGATGGGACCAGATGCCATGAGTTTACTTTTCTGAAAGTTGAGCTTTAAGCCAACTTTTTCACTCTCCTCTTTCACTTTCATCAAGAGGCTATTTAGTTCTTCTTCGCTTTCTGCCATAAGGGTGGTGTCATCTGCATAATTGAGGTTATTGATATTTCTCCTGGCAATCTTGATTCCAGCTTGTGTTTCTTCCAGCCCTGCCTTTCTCATGATGTACTCTGCATATAAGTTAAATAAGCAGTGTGACAATATACAGCCTTGACATACTCCTTTTCCTATTTGGAACCAGTCCGTTGTTCCATGTCCAGTTCTAACTGTTGCTTCCTGACTTGCACACAGGTTTCTCAAGAGACAGGTCAGATGGTCTGGTATTCCCATCTCTTTCAGAATTTTTCACAGTTTATCGTGATCCACACAGTGACAAAGATGCCACAAAAAAAGGAAACTACAGGCTAATATCACTGATGAACATAGATGCAAAAATCCTTAACAAAATCCTAGCAAACAGAATCCAACAACATATTAAAAAGATCATACATCATGACCAAGTGGGCTTTATCCCCAGGATGCAAGGATTCTTCAATATCCACAAATCAATCAATGTAATACACCACATAAACACATTGAAAAATTAAAAACCAAATGATTATTTCAATAGATGCAGGGAAAGCCTTTAACAAAATTCAACATCCACTTATGATAAAAACCCTCCAAACAGCAGGAATAGAAGGAACATACCTCAACATAATAAAAGCTATATATGACAAACCCACAGCAAACATTATACTAAATGGTGAAAAACTGAAAGCATTTCCCCTAAAGTCAGGAACAAGACAAGGGTGCCCACTCTCACCACTACTATTCAACATAGTTTTGGAAGTTTTGGCCACAGCAATCAGAGCAGAAAAAGAAATAAAAGGAATCCAGATTGGAAAAGAAGAAGTAAAACTCTCACTGTTTGCAGATGACATGATCTTCTACACAGAAAACCCTAAAGACTCCACCAGAAAATTACCAGAGCTAATCAATGAATATAGTAAAGTTGCAGGATATAAAATTAACACACAGAAATCCCTTGCATTCCTATAGACCAACAACGAGAAAACAGAAAGAGAAATTAAGGAAACAATTCCATTCACCATCGCAACGAAAAGAATAAAATACTTAGGACTATATCCACCTAAAGAAACAAAAGACCTATATATAGAAAACTATAAAACACTGGTGAAACAAATCAAAGAGGACACAAATAGATGAAGAAATACACCGTGTTCATGGATCAAAAGAATCAATATAGTGAAAATGAGTATACTACCCAAAGCAATCTATAGATTCAATGCAATCCCTATCAAGCTACCAAACGGTATTTTTCAGAGAACTAGAACAAATAATTTCACAATTTGTATGGAAATACAAAAAACCTTGAATAGCCAAAGCAATCTTGAGAAAGAAGAATAGAATTGGAGGAATCAACCTGCCTGACTTCAGGCTCTACTACAAAGCCACAGTCATCAAGACAGTATGGTACTGGCACAAAGATAGAAATATAGATCAATGGAACAAAATAGAAAGCCCAGAGATAAACCCAAGCACCTATGGACACCTTATCTTTGACAAAGGAGGCAAGAATATACAATGGAGAAAAGACAATCTCTTTAACAAGTGGTGCTGGGAAAACTGGTCAACCACTTGTAAAAGAATGAAACTAGAACACTTTCTAACACCATACACAAAAATAAACTCAAAATGGATTAAAGATCTAAATGTAAGACCAGAAACTATAAAACTCCTAGAGGAAAACATACACAAAACACTCTCCGACATAAACCACAGCAGGATCCTCTATGACCCACCTCCCAGAATATTGGAAATAAAAGCAAAAATAAACAAATGGGGCCTAATTAAAATTAAAAGCTTCTGCACAACAAAAGAAATCATAAGCAAGGTGAAAAGACAGCCTTCAGAATGGGAGAAAATAATAGCAAATGAAGCAACAGACAAAGAATTAATCTCAAAAATATACCAGCAACTCCTGCAGCTCAATTCCAGAAAAATAAACGACCCAATCAAAAAGTGGGCCAAAGAACTAAACAGACACTTCTCCAAAGAAGACATACAGATGGCTAACAAACACATGCAAAGATGCTCAACATCACTCATTATCAGAGAAATGCAAATCAAAACCACCATGAGGTACCATTTCACACCTGTCAGAATGGCTGCTATCAAAAACTCTACAAACAATAAATGCTGGAGACGGTGTGGAGAAAAGGGAACCCTCTTACACTGTTGGTGGGAGTGCAAACTAGTACAGCCACTATGGAGAACAGTGTGGAGATTCCTCAAAAAACTGGAAATAGAACTGCCATATGACCCAGCAATCCCACTGCTGGGCATACACACCGAGGAAACCAGACTTGAAACAGACACGTGCACCCCAATGTTCATCGCGGCACTGTTTATAATAGCCAGGACATGGAAGCAGCCTAGATGCCCATCAGCAGACAAATGGATAAGGAAGCTGTGGTACATATACACAATGGAATATTACTCAGCCATTAAAAAGAATACATTCGAATCAGTTCTAATGAGGTGGATGAGACTGGAGCCTATTATACAGAGTGAAGTAAGCCAGAAAGAAAAACACCAATACAGTATACTAACACATATATATGGTATTTAGTTAATCAGTAAAGATAACCCTGTATGCAAGACATCCAAAGAGACACAGATAAATAGAACAGTATTATGGACTCTATGGGAGAGGGTGAGGGTGGGATGATATGGGAGAATGGCATTGAAACATGTAAATTATCATATGTGAAACGAATCACCAGTCCAGGTTCGATGCATAATACAGGGTGCTCGGGGCTAGTGCACTGGGATGACCCAGAAGGATGGGTTGGGGAGGGAGGTAGGAGGGGGATTCTGGAAGGGGAAAACCTGTACATCCATGGTGGATTCATGTCAATGTATGGCAAAACAAATACAATATTGTAAAGTTAAAAAATAGATAAACTAATTAAAAAAAAAAACAAATCATGCTTTTCATTTATAGTAAACTCACACACAAATCTCACAATCCATGATTATTATGGCATGAGGTATTATAGGTATAAAGAATGTATTAAATTTCATATGTCTGATCCTTCTTTCCCTATCAGAAAAGTAAGGGAAAATTTTAAAAACTGAATTTGTTTAAATTACCTAAGGAAACACTTCCAATGAAAAAAGACCTCCAGTATTGAAACCACCACCATCTTTCAGCGGTAAAATGTGGTCATTAAAAAAAATGAGTCTTACCTGACATCAGCCAGTGGACCTGGGGAATAGGGATTTGCAGAACAAGCTAGAATTCTAATGACTGCTCCAGGATGATAGGTTTCCAGAACGTGAACAGCTGTAGGATACACCTGTTGTTCAAAAGCAAGTTCCACATAGTCTTGGCTCTGGAAATTTGCCGGTGTCCTCTTGAATGGCACAGGAGCACTGGGACACTGATCCCACCATGTTCCGTAAGTTCGAAAAACAGCTGTCTGAGTAAAGTCACCAGAACTCGGAAATACATTTGGGACACCTGCTAAGTTCCACATGGTATAGGACATGCTATTCTCACTCCCATAATGGGAGCTGAAATCCACTACCTCTTTGGCATACTGGACCACCTCTGCATTTAGAGGGGAGGTCCGGCTGTTTGATTCTACAGTTCTATGGCTGTTCATTATTTCTCCTCTTGTAGCGGTCCTGGCTCGGCGCCGAAGGCACATATAATAAAACATAGTCAGAACTGTTAACATGGGAAAGACCGGTGACATCTAGGTGTGAATTATGAAGCTTCAAAAGGTCAGGTGTCCTCAGTAAGACGCATGAACTCTTTGAAGGATGTTCTAAAAAAATGAATGGCTTGATGAAATAAAATAATTTAAATACGTAGAAAAATGCATGGATAAGGTAACAAACAGGCTTTTTACCCAATGTAATTTCCCAGAATCAAACAAACGAACAAAAAATTCACTGTAAATGTGACTCTCTAAGCTATCTAATGTACTTTTAAGAAACCTGAATATTGAAAATGTATACAATTTTATGCTATATGGGAAGCAAAACTGATATTGTAAGGCAATGGAAGACGGACGACCCAAAAAACCCCATTTTGTACAAAATTATAACTATCCTTCAAGAAATACTAAGTCCTTGAACTTTTAAAATTAAAATTATTTAAAATATATGGCAAACCACTAAAATACTGCTGTAAATCCAAAAGGATCTTAGGCATTTTATAACTTCACATTTTAACAAATGATTCCCTATTCTTAATTATGACTCACTTCTGAACATGCTAAGTACAGATTTCACATTATGGGAATATAGTTTTCTGGAGCTGACAGTTAATCCAGACCAACTAAATTAACTGCCTTACACATCACAGATCACCAGACAGTGTTTAATTTATTATAACTCTCAGCATTATTTGTGAGGGCAGTCCATAGCTCGCTGGCATCTGGTTGGTTGCCAGCTCCTCTTAGAAATCACTCACCCCAGACAGAACGGTCACAGGATACACAGACTCTTTGTGACCCCGTGGACTATAGCCCACCAGGCTCCTCTGTCCATGGGACTTTCAAGGCAAGACTACTGGAGTGGGTTGTCATTTCCTTCTCCAGGGGATCCTCCCAACCTAGGGAGTGAACCTGAGTCTCCTGCATTGCAGGCAGATTCTTTACCATCTGAGCCACCAGGGAAGCCCAAGGATAAGACGTGTCCCTGGGTGGATATACTTTAATAGGACCAAATAGTGATTTGTAAAGTTGAAGAAGTTTGTAACTTTTAACAGTCAAGAAGACCCTGTGAGAAGAGGCCTGAGCTTCCCTGGTGGCCACTCCTGTTCTCAGCCAGCTCTCCTAGTTCACGACACAGACCTGGCCCCTGTCTGCACTGACTAGCTAACCTCTTGGCTACACAAACAAGGCAATCAAGCATACTCATTTTTCTACCTGTGAAGCCTTGAGTTTAACCTCTCCTAAGTAAAAGAAGGAAAATACAGCAATTTTTCTTTAGTAGAGCAATGTGCTAGCCTTTCAAAACAGTACACTAAGATTATAAAACATTCAATGTCTCTCCCACCCAAAACCTCGCACAGCTTTTTTGTTCTTACATACAAGATACAATCTAAACCTCTTGGTTTGACATTTCAAGGCTCTCCTCAAGCTAGACCCATTTCTTTGCATCTAATGCAGTAAACTCGGTCACCTTCTAAACATCCTTCATATTTTATTTTAATCTTCCTGACTCTACCATTCCTTTTCCAACTCCTTTATTCCATAAGTAGGCTTATTATCTGTCACGAATCAGGTACATACTCTTGTTTCCACAAGGGCCTACATTAGGACCAAGTTTCTTGCAGGAAGGACTATAGCCAAAGACTTCATTTATCAAAGTACTCAGTACACGAAATATGACACATGTTGACAGAAAGATGATGAGGAAAAAAAAAACTATAAAAATCTAAAATAAGTTAAAATTAGATAACACCATCTTCACAGGTGATGCTAGTGGTAAAGAACCCGACTGCAATGCAGGAGATGCAGGAGACAGGTTGGATCCCTGGGTCGGGAAGATCCCCTGGAGGAGGAAATGGCAACCCACTCCAGTATTCTTGCCCGGAGAATCCCATGGACAGAGAAGCCTGGTAGGCTACAGTCCATATGGTCACAAGGAGTCAGACATAACTGAAGCGACTTAGCACAGCACACAAAATGGCATCTTCTGCCTCTCAATCCTGGCCAGATCCAAACACATTGAAATGCTTGACAAAATATAACCAGTAAAACAGGAAATAAAGGGCTGAGTTAGAAACAAGTGAGGAAAACCTATAGTTGTGAGAAACAAAGAGGAAAATGAAAGAGCAGAGAACAGAAACTGAAGCTAAGACTCAGGAAACCCATTATAGGTCTCAGTGGTTGTAATAAGAGGACTTTCAACACCCATGCAGAGAGGTGATTTCAAGCCACAGGTCCCATTTGGAAGAATCTTCCTAAAGCCAAAATTCAGGAGAAATCACCCTATCTGTGAAACCAGGAACATGAAAGCTTAGCTCACTGGCCAAGAAGCCAAAGGATACTTGACATCAATGTGGGCAATGAGGAGAAAGTCAGCCGAACGGAGTCAGAACCCTGTTAGGCAAGTACCACGCAGAGTAGGGGCCTAGATTCACATTGGGCCTTCGTGGTTGAGAATCGCTACACCATCCCCAAGCCAAAAGATCTAAAAAGAGACAGTAGTCCTGAACTGGTAGAGGCAGATGTGAACTTCTCTGCAGGGACGCTTCCACACACACGACTGACTCAGTTCAGTTCAGTTCAGTCGCTCAGTTGTGTCCAACTCTTTGCGACCCCATGAATCACAGCACACCAGGCCTTCCTGCCTAAACCCTTGCAAAAGATGCATCACAGCACAAACTTACAGACCACAGCAGAAAATGAACCACTATGACAGACAGTCGGTAGGCAGACTCACTAAATGGAAGAACCTGCACCCTAAGAACAAAAAACAATAGAACACTCTGGACAAGAATTTTTGGGGGAAAGAGTAACAAAAGCATGTATAAGGTACTTTTGCAACACATGTTACATGTTCTCATGCTGATAAACCATGAGTCAATGAATCAGATTCATTTCAGGACAGACAACACAGAGTGCTGAAGCATAGAACAGGTTGTAAATGTGGGAAAAATAATGATTTAGAATATCACCTCTTTATTCAAACATTCCACCCATCAAAAGGATAAATCTGTCAAAGAAAAAAACTTATCAATGCACAAATATCAAATCTTTAACACCAAAACCTGAAATTACATAGCTCTTTCTTTTACCACTTGTACCTTACTTCAAAATAGGCCCCCAGGTAAATTAAGAAGCATAATTTCCCAAAGAAGTTACTTGGCCCCTGTCTTTCTTGAAAGAAAAAGAATTAATGAAATAAATTTAAACTGCAAAAATGAAACGCAGAAAATCCCACTCAATTGACATCTCAGCTAATCTGGGAAGACTGTGGGTGTTTCATCCTGGAAATCTTCAAGGGAAGGACAGAAACCTATTTGTCAAGGTGGATGGACGGGTTTGACTCTATAATCTTTAGATATCACTTCTCCCTCCACAGTCTATAAATTGCTGCAATGGAGCTCCTTTTACTTTCTTTATAAAACTGCATTTATCAGAAAGTAATAGTTTTATAAAACCAAAGAAACATCTGCAAAATAAGATCCCATCATTCATGTGAACTTGCACAATCACTCCTGGCAAAAAGACTGAGACAAATTCTATTTGACCTACTGAACCACAAACTTTATAACTGTTTTCCAGCTAGCTTTTACCATCAGATTATGATAATATCAAAAGCAGCAAGACTGTCATGTGGGTAGTATCATTTTTAAGCTGGTGTTAAGTAAAATTTTGCATTGAAGCAACATACATAAAGGTGAGTTATAAATATACGTATTATATGTTGAGAGTTATAAATACATGTATTATATATATGCTATAAATATACATATGTTCAAAGATCTTTGGTGTAGAAGAGATGCTTAATTTTTTTTCAACTATGGATAACAATAATCTACAGGGTTAATTTTCTGTGAGATAAAGCTATACTGACAAAAAGAAGGAAAGGCACTGGAAAACCTAATATATTTATTCTTTTACCAGCCGTAATATTTAGAAAAATATAATGCAGCTAACACCTGTTTTTTTAAAATAAAAATGGCATAGAAATAAAAAAGGAAAATGTACAAACCCATTGTTAACATCCTTCATTGATTCTAAACTCCTTTCCAGTCAACTAAGATGACACATAACAGTGTCTAGGGGGTGAGGACGAACGTATAGAGAAGAAAGCATAGCTCACTCTACTTTTCTTGGGAAATAAAGCTGAAAAAGGGAATAGAGCTGCAGTTTCAGGACTCGTGTGAGCAGCAATGACCAATACACAAGTTCAAATTGTCCATGTACTGTCTGGGCTTCTGCCAAGGCATTGAGGCAATTTGTGATAACCAATGAATATCCCAATGGGCAATGAACCAAATGTGAATGATACAATAACTCCCCTTTAGGAGGAGAATGGAATTCAAAGACAAAATGATTTTTCCCACCAGATGCAAGTAAACAAATATTAGTCTGGTACACTAAATTTGTCCAAGAGGGTGACTATAATATACACCTTTTGGGAGACATTTTCTTTCCCAGTTCATTCAAAAAACTACATTACTATTAAACACAACATATAAAAACACTATTTTCCATTTAACAAAAATGTCTGAATTAGAAATACAATGATCTTTATTCATTTAATCCAATAACTTGTCAACAATGATTACAAAGTAAGAAATTCCCCACAACATACTGAACGCTTATACTAGCACAATCAAGGAATACAAAACAACAGCCATTTTAACCTGTATCAGGAGACTTTCACACTCCTTGGGAAACAACTTGCTTTATGCGACATCATTTTATTATAATACAACTTTATTTTCAACCTCATCTTTCATATTATAAAATGCTTAACAAAGTTAAATAATACAATTACAGAGAAAGCAATAACAGTGGAAAAGAGAAATTAAGAGGTGTAGACAAGGGAGAACATATGTTTACTACTGAGATTTGAAGTGAGATGGGGAGTCGATGAGGCGGAGAGAAACAGGATGGCAGGAACTGCAGAGAAGAGGGCAGAGGAACCAGAAGGAAGGAAAAGGGGCTTTTCATGAAATCAACAAAAGCAGGTAACTGGGGTGAACGTGAAAGCTTAGGTTCATGGTATAGTGGAAGAACCTGGAGAACAAGTTTAAAACTCCACAGAGGATTCTCAACTTATTTTAAAGTGAAAAGATATGGGAAAAGATAAAAAGGCTAGGCAAAAAGGCACAGTCCTACATTGAAGGCAAGTCATAACAATACGTACTTGCAAAATAGCCCACAGAGACATGTCAGTGAAGTGACAGAAAAAAAACTGAGAGTTTCGGCAGCCTTGCAGGATGTTACCGAAATGTCATAGAGGGCGGAATGTGGTAACAAATCCAGAAAAAAAGCTGAACTTTAAATGCTGTCATTTCTGAATCCTGCTGAAACTGATCAAGAGACACTCCTTTGAGGAAAGGACTTTTCAGGTTGAGTCTAGAAATCCAGACATAGGGAAATGGAGGAAAATATCAGTTAAGAAAAGAAAGGGGTTATATTTGAACTTGGTATAGCAGCCGACACTCCCAACCAGCCCTCTTCCCTGGCCTGCCCTCTGTAGGCTTCCACACCATCACATGCTCTCCTATCTCCTCCTGCCTTTCTGGTAACTTCTGTGTCCTCCCTCGGACTCCTCTCTCCTCGCTCTTCTAAAGTATTTGGAGGTTCCATTAAAGTAAGGCTGTCTTTTTAATAACTTCCCACTTATCTTGGACTAGTCTTCCTGTGTCTTCCACTTCACATACCCCACCCTTCCTACAGACCTACCGGAACACCTACCACGGCCTCAGCTGCACCTGTACTTTCATACCTCAGCATCTCCAGGTCTCCCACTTAGGCTATGTGGCTCTGAAATTCCCTTACTCTTCCCCTGTTTGACACCCTTTTACTCACCTTTAAGGTTCAGACCTTTTCCACTACTCACTTTTTCCTTGCTCTTATCTTTCATGTGCATTTCTTACGTGTGTGTGTGCTCAGTCATGTCCAACTCTTTATGGCCCCCTGGACTGTAGCCCGCCAGTCTCCTCTGTCCATGGAATTTTCCACACAAGAATACTGGAGTCGGTTGCCACCTCCTACTCCTGGGGGTCTTCCCAACCCCTAGGGATCGAGCCTGTATCTCTTGCATCTCCTGCACTGGCAAACGGATTCTTTACCACTGCGCCACCTGGGAAGCCCACCATTTCTTACATGCTGAAATATTTTTTTTCTACTATAATAGACTACAAATTCCTCAAGTTAAAAGAATGTTTCTTAATGAGAACTATATCCTTAGGGCTTAGCACATGCCAATATACGCTCAGTAAACATTTATTAATTTGGGGGGGATGGCAGAAGAGAATTAAAATAAGTAAGTTTAAAATAGACACAAAAATAAACCAGTGACCTTTCAAGATAAGGCACATGTAGACCAAAAAAAAAAAAGGTTCTATATCTTGATACAGAAAAAGAGAGAAAAATGGATAATAAAAACAGAAACACAATAGGTAAGAATCAAATATATATGACCTTCCTTGAAGCCATCCAATAAGGAATAGTATATATATATATTGAAATTTTACTATTCAAAGAGAATGTAAAAAAGTGGTAACTTCTGTTAATACAAAAGCAGCTTTGAATACATAAAAGAAACCTGACCTTGGCCACAAAGAAACTCTGATTGAAATTAAAGAAAGATTCATGAAAGACATGATTGGAGAGGTAAAAGAAGCTATTTTCTCAAATATGATGATTTTTTTAACACTCCAAAATCTATGTTAAGACCATATGGTAATTATGGAGAACTGGAAAAAACTGTGGATGAAAAAGTTCTTTAAAAAGCGAGAAAGAGATAACTTCAAAGTAAAAGAGAAGAGATAGGCCAAAAAGGGCAGTAATATAAGAGTAAGGATAAAAAAAGACAGCTTAATACTTTTCTGCTATTAAATACACTAGGGAGGAGCAAAGGTCGAGTCTTATAAAAGCATCCCTCTGCCTTCATCATTATTGCACTACATTGAAAACATACGGCAGTGCCAGTAAGGAGACTATCGGGGGTGGAATATTATGACATTAAGTGCCTCTCTCCTCCTCTATGTAAATTCTTCTCCAGTTGAAACATTTTTATTATGACTATAGGTTTTAATCAACAAGGTCCCAATACAGAATAAACAGACAGAGTTTAACTGAATGGACGAACAAAGAAAAGAGAGCCTTCTATCCAGCTTCATGGCTATTTGAAAACCCAGGCAAATAAAGCAAAAGGAGAAGCAACCAGGAAGAAAAATCTGAAGGCCAAGGAAAAATCTTGAAAACCAAAGAGGTAAACAAAAATCTTCCAGAAATCAAGGTAGGCCTTGAAAATACAAAAAGTATGGAACACAATGGGCTCTTCAGAATTTATGCTGAGTTAACAAGCAAATGGTGAGGATGAAGCAGGAAATGCCTAGCAAGTGAAACTAGGAATAAACTTGTCAGAAAACAAAGGATGAGGTTTAGAACCAACTTAAACTAGAATTTACAATGGTTAGTTCTGTACAGTGCTTTATTTCGTTTCTTTCTTTCCTAGACTTTAACAAACAAATCTAAATTTATGAAATATTTCACAAGCAATCTTTTAGTAGCAAGAAAAAGGAATTTAGGAGTCAATGTTAAAAAAAAAAAAAGCCACAGAACGGTAGGATAAGTGAATTGTAATTTTCTGATACAACAGACCTGGAAACCCTCTTCCTACCAAAGATACTATTTCACAAGTGACAAATAAGGAAGTTTCTAGTCACACAGGCATGATACTATAAAGTACCTTACTTACAAATGCCACTAATTCTATCTCTGTTTTACATTTTTCTTAATTATTTATGATGAGTAAGAATAAATCATCTGAGTTGGAAGAACTATAAATTAGAATAACCCAAAACCTTTAACAGACACATGACGTATATTTAACTAAAACCTAGAGTATTAAAATTTAAGAATATCTGGTTGCAGATAATTTTAATGGACGCACTGAAGAAAGAAAGAAAAAAAAAAAACTCTCTAGCTCTTAAAACCGTAAGGTAACTGTAAATTTATTTTAGCCAAATACTAGTGATACATTTGTACATTAAAATAAAAAGTATTTTACCTAATAAAAAAATAACTGAATTTAGTTAGCCTTCCTAACAAAAATCCAAGTACAAAACCATAGGTATGTCACTGCTAGCCATTCAAGCTAAAAGAGCAATTAATTAAAATGGCACAATACTGCTAAATTAACTCTGGAGTATAATTTATATTCTAAAACATGTACTCCATTTTAAGTGTACAGTTCAATGAGGTTTGACAAAGACATATAACAATGCAAACCACCACCAGGACCAAGATATATTGGTTGGCCAAAAAGCTAATTTGGGTCTTCCCATGAGATGTTACAGAAAAAACCAAATTTTTTGACCAACCCAATAAAAAATTTCTGTTCTCCCAATCACCCATCCACTCCCTGTGCCAGGAAAAAAAAACATACTGCTTGTTGTCACTATAAATTAGACTACCTTTTATTCTAGTTACATAAAGTGAAATATGTCTGCACTTTTGTGTCTCTTTTGCTCTGCATAACTGAGATTTTCCCTCTTGTTATGTTTATCAGTCATTTGTTCCTTTATTGCTGAATCATCTCTATCAAGCAGACATATTCATTCACCTGCTGATAAGACATTTGGGTTGTTTCTAGAACCAAAATGTTTACAAAATGAATGTAACATTTTACATTTCCACCAACAATGTATGAGAGTTCTAGTTGCTCCAAATCTTCACCAACTTTATTGTCAATCTTTAGCCATTCCAGTGGGTGGGTAATAATACCTTATGGTTTTAGTTTGCATTTCTCAATAGACTAGTAATGCTGCTGCTGCTGCTAAGTCGCTTCAGTCGTGCCTGACTCTGTGTGACCCCATAGATGGCAGCCTACCAGGCTCCACCGTCCCTGGGATTCTCCAGGCAAGAACACTGGAGTGGGTTGCCATTTCCTTCTCCAATGCACAAAAGTGAAAAGTGAAAAGTAAAAGTGAAGTCGCTGAGTCGTGCCGACTCGTAGCGACCCCATGGACTGCAGCTTACCAGGCTCCTCCGTCCATGGGATTTTCCAGGCAAGAGTACTGGAGTGGGGTGCCATTTGTGTCCTTATTTTCATGTCCTTATTTGCCACATGTATCTTCTTTAGTAAAATGGGTATTCTTCCCATTTTTAATTGTCTTTTTATTAATCTTTTATTATTTATTGAGTTGTAAGAGTTCTTTATACATTCTAGATACAATCTTTTCTAGATATATGTTTCGCAAATAGCTTCTTCCAGTCTCTCCCTACTTGTGCTTGCCTTTTTATCTACTTGATAATAGATTTATCTTTAGAAACTAGTTTCTCTTTAGAAAAGTTTTCAATTTTTAAGTCCAATTTATCATTTATTTTTCTTTTATGACATACTTTTGTGTGTCCTGGCAAATGTTTTACTTAGAAGCAGTTTCAAAAGAATAAACCCTAAGACAGATAGTGTTTAATATGTTAAATCTGAGAACAGTTAAATACAGATTAATCAATTCTAAAATGATATCAAACTGGATGCTACAAACACTTCTGGTGGGAATATGAAATAGTACAGCCACTTTGGGTAAGTCTGAAAGTTTGTTATAAAGTTACATACCCTTAAGAAACCATCTAGGATATTTACTCAAATGTATTAAAACCTATATTCAAACAAAAACCTGTACACAAATGTTTAGGGCAGATTTATTCATTCTCATTCCAATCTGGAGATGTCCAAGACGTCCTTCAACAAGCAAATGGATAAACAGCGGTACACCTATTCAGTGAAATACTATTCAGTAATAACAAGGAATGAGTTACTGACTCAGGTAACAGCAAAGATGACTTAAAATGCATTTTGTAAGTGAAAGAAGACACACACAAAGGCTACACAATTGTTTAGTTTCATGTACATGATACTGTGGAAAAGGTAAAATTATAGGGAAGGAAAGCAGATCAGTGTTTACTGGGGAGTTAGGGAAGAAGACAGGATTGAGTCTGATGACTACAAAGGGGCCACACAAAGGAATTCTTATGGCAATGAAACTGTTCTGCATGCTTTTATTTTGTCTTCGCTGTGGACCAAGACAGGTTAGAGATCTGGTATCCCAGAATTGGGTTGTTTATGGGCATCTTAGCTTATTAGTCAGTTTTTGACCAGCTGCTGCTGCTAAGTCGCTTCAGTCGTGTCTGACCCTGTGCGACCCCACAGACGGAAGCCCACCAGGCTCCCCCATCCCTGGGATTCTCCAGGCAAGAACACTGGAGTGGGTTGCCATTTCCTTCTCCAATGCATGAAAGTGAAAACTGAAAGTGATGTCGCTCGGTCGTGTCCGACTCTCAGAGACCCCATGGACTGCCGCCCACCAGGCTCCTCCGTCCATGGGATTTTCCAGGCAAGAGTACTGGAGTGGGGTGCCACTGCCTTCTCCGAACACCCTAAAAAATATATCTACTAGTTGACATGTTTTGCCCATTCATTATGCTCAGGGCAAAGCCTGATCTCAGAGCCCCAGCCACCTCACCTGGCCTTAGACATCCATCCTAAAGACCGAGAAGCCACTTGGGCAATTAGAGCAACAGGTCTCAACAAAAGTTAATGCAAAAAATAGGAGAAGAGTTTTAAAATAGTTAACTATTATCTTAGTGTGAATTAACATGGCATAGGCTACATAAAATAAGTATAAGCTAATTTAAAATTTTTTTTAATTTTTAGAAATTAAAATCATAGTAGTCAAAATAAATTGAAAATTTAAATGAAAAAATAGGAACACAGATGCAAGAAACCCAACATCTATATAAAGTGAATTCAAGAAGAGATTGAAGCTGATGAAAGTTCAAAAAAATGCTAAAAGATAATGGAACATTTTAGAAATTACAAAGGAAAAAGAACTGACTCAAACTTTTATTCACATAGAAAAACAAACAACAAGCCAGAAACTATTTCTGGACATGCAAGTATTCCTCCCATAACTCTTCTTAAAAACATTACTCAAGAAAGTATTCCAGTCAAAAAACAAATGAATTTAAGTAAATAAATTTTAAAAGAGGAAGACACCACATTCAAGTGACCAGTGACCTTATAGTTAAATCTAAATCATTACAGATGCAGAACTAGTAAAGTTGAAAAGGAGGATTAGGGGAAAACAGAAGTGATATAAAAGGAAATCAAATCAATAGAATCAAGAATGTGGGGAAGGCAAAGAGTCAAGGTCTTGCCTCATTAAATGGAGGAATAAGGGCAAGAGAGTCAGCTCTACTACATCGTGTTAGAATTTCCAAACTTTCAGGGGAGAAAAAAAAAAGTAAGTACGAATAGGTTAAATTTTCCTGTGAAAAAGTAAGTCCTTTTGCACAAGGGATCCTTGTAATGGAGTGATCCTACATTTTGACTATGGTGGTGGTGACAAGATCTACACAAAATGTCAGAGAACACACACACACACAAAGGTATGCAAAGCTGAAGAAATCTGAGTAAAGTGTGTAGATTAGGTCAATGTTAATTTCCCAGGTGCACTATAGTGTTAAAGTCATGCAAGATGTTAACACAGGAAGAAACGAGGTGAAGTATACATAAGATATTCCTTTATTATTTCTTTCAATTGCATGTGAACCTATAATTACCTTTTATAAAAAGTTTTTTAACAATGCTAAATAAATAATAAAGACAAACTTTCAGGTTGGGAGGGCGAAGGTTGGAAGGAAAAATAAAAGTCTGCCTAAATGATGCTTGATATTTATAAGAGAGTAAAGCAGAATGATGTAAATACCTGAAAGAAACATGAGCAATAAAAATCTATCCGGTACACACAAAACGGACAGAGACGGCAACAGTAATACCAGAAATCATCAGTCAGAGCAAAAAGTGCTCTACATTTTGTAAGATTGAAATCCACTACCAACAAACATCTATAAGGATGAGTCCAATCAAATTCATAGTCACAGTAAGAGACCAATAGATTCTGTTTACTGATTTATCAGTTTTGAGAAAACAGTGAATAGTGCTATAGTACAAGGAATGTGTCAAGCCAAAAAACAGGGAAATGACAGCTTATCAAAAATATTTTGGGAAAATGTCTACACACTTAAAAAGTAAATTTAGAATACAGTTGATCCTTGAACAATGCAGGGGTTAGGAGCACCAGCCTTCTGTGCAGCTGAAAATCCATGTGTAACTTACAGCTGGCCATGCATATACACAGTTCCTCCTTATCCACAGTTTTGTATCCCTAGGTTCATCCAACAGTGAATTGCTTAGTACTGAGCATTTACTACTGAAAAAAATCCACATGTATATGGATTCCTGCAAGTCAAGCCCATGTTATTCAAGGGTCAACTGTATTATCCAAGCAACCATTTTTTAAAATTTAAATAAGTAACACAAAATATCCAGTAAGAGAATATGTACAAAGAGCATTTTAATAACCTTGGGATGAAAACTCAGGATGCCATAGAGGAGGAGAATATAGAACTGACAACATACATATTAAAGCTTTCTAGATGATTAGATAGCATCACCAACTCAATAGACATGAGTCTGAGCAAACTCTTGGGAGGCAGAGAATGACAGAGGAGCCTGGTGTGCTGCAGTCCATGTGGTCGCAGAGAGTCAGGCACGACTTGGTGACTAAACAACAAAAACAAGATGGCAAAGGCTCCCACAAAAAGCATTTAAAGAACAAACTATGAAAAAATACTAGCAATGGTGTACCCAGCCACTCATACCCATAACATATAAAGAGCTATTACAAATTAATAGGAAAAAGAGGAACACCAACAGAAAACTAAGCAAAGAATATGAATAGGCAAATTCAACTCCATCAATAAGCAAACAAATGCAAAATTAAAACAGTAAAAGCACCTTTCATCCACAAAATTATAAAATGCAAAAAATGGTATCATTTTAGCAGTGACTGTTTCAGAACAATTCTTCACAGGTCTCTCACATTTCTGCACATCTCATAAGCAGGGGCACTGATAATCTCTGTTCCAGACTATTCTTTCAAAGGTCTTTATACAGTGAGCATTGTTGGCAGATAAAGAGAAGTCTCCCTCTGGAGTAGAGGGCAGATTTTTATTTTTACTATCCAGCATTAATAAAAATAATGTCTCTCTCTAGGGTAAAGGTTAGGCAGACTTGCTTGCAGCCTATTATAAACAGTCAGGTTCCCTAAGCTCAGGGTTTCACTCCTATAATGTAATCTACTGCATATGCTTGAACTACCTGGCCCTCATCACATCACCCTGTGGAAATCAGGGTTCAAGGAAGTGACAGAAGAAAAGAATGGTAGAAGGACATGTGCTCACCTCCTCCTGGGAAAGCACTGAAACCACAACTAACTGCTGAACAACCAGCAACAGAAAGATGCCAAAACCGACAAAAAAAAGGTACCCCACATTAAAAGACGAAGAAGAGTCAATGAGACGGCAGAAGAGGTGCAATTACGATAAAATCAAATCCCATACCTGCCAGGTGGGCGACCCACAAACTGGAGAACAATTAAACCACAGAAGTTCTCCCACTATTGTGAAGGTTCTGAGCCCCACATCAGGATTCCCAGCCTGCGGGTCCAGCAAAGGGACGAGGAATCCCCAGGGAATCTGACTTTGAAGGCCAGTGGGACTTGACTGCAGGACTTCCATGGATCTGGGGGAAACAGAGACTCCACTCTTGGAGGTTACACACAAAATCTTGTGCACAGCAGGATCCAGGGGGAAGGAGCAGCGACCCCACAGAAGACTGAACCAAGCCTACCTATAATGTTGGAGGGTCTCCTGCAGAGGTGTGGGGTGGCAGTGGTTCACTTCAAGGACAAGGGGACTGGCAGCAGCAGTTCTTGAAAGTACCAACTGTGAGCTCTCTTGGAGGCCACCATAAGCCTGATCATAGAGTCTGCAGGCTCCAGGGCTGGGTCCTCAGGCCAAACAACTAACAGAGGGATCACAGCCCCACCCACCAGCAGACAAGCAGATTAGTTTTACTGAGCAAGGCCCTAACCACCAGAGCAAGTACCAGTTCTTCGCACTGCCAGTCCCTCCCATCAGGAAGCTTGCACAGCCCTTTTAGATAGCTTCATGAGGCTTAGTATCATCAAAACAGACAACCCAATCAACGAATGGGCAAAAGATCTAAACAGACATTTCTCCAAAGAAGACACACAGGTGGCCTAAAGGTACATGAAAAAATGTTCAACATCACAAATTATTAGAGAAATGCAAATCAAAACTGCATTGAGTTATCACCGCACACCAGTCAAAATGGTCACCATCAAAAAATCCACAAACAATAAATGCTGGAGAGGGTGTGAAGAAAAGGGAACCCTCCTACACTGTTGGTGGGAATGTAAATTGGTACTGCCACTATGGAGAACAGTATGGAGATTTCTCAAAAATCTAAAAATAAAGCTACTATATCACCCTGGAATCCCATTCTTGGGCATATGAAAGTGAAGTGAAAGTGTTGGTCACTTCAGTCATGTTCAACTCTTTGTGATCCCATGGACTGCAGCCCACCAGACTCCTCTGTCCATGGGATTCTCCAGGCAAGAATACTGGAATGGGTTGCCATTCCCTTCTCCAAGGGATCTTCCCAACCCAAGCACTGAGGTCTCCCGCATTGCAGGCAGACTCTTTATCATCTGAGCCACCAGGGAAATTATATATCCAGAGAAAAACATGGTCTGAAAGGATACATTCACCTCAACGTTCACTGCAGCACTGTGTACAATAGCCAAGACATGGAAGGAACCTAAATGTTCATCGACAGAGGAATGGACACAGAAGATGTGGTAAATACATACAGTGGAGTATTACTCAGCCATTAACAATAAAGAAATAATGCCATTTGCGGCATCATGGATGGACCTAGAGATTGTGAAGTCAGACAGACAGAAAAGGAGAAATATCATAGGACATTTTTTATATGCAAAATCTAAAAAGAAACATTTGTTGTTGTTTAGTCACTGAGTTGTGTCCGACTCTTTTGAAACCCTATGGACTGGGACCCCATGGACTGTAGCCCGCCAGGCTCCTCTGTCCATGGGATTTTCCAGGCAAGAATCCTGGAGTGGGTTGCCACTTCCTTCTCCAGGGGATCTTCTGTACCCAGGGGTCAAACCCACATCTTCTGCATTGCAGGCAGATTCTTTACCACTGAGCCACCAGGTAAGCCTCAAAAAATACACAAATGAACTTATTTACAAAACAGATACAGACTCACAGAGAATGAATTTATGGTTGCTAGGGGAAAGGATAGTTAGGGAGTTTGAGGTTGACGTGTACATACTGCTATATTTAAAATGGATAACCAACAAAGACTCTGGCAACTAAAAAACAATAACAACTATATAGCACAGGAAATTCTCTGAATGTTATGTGGCGGCCTGGATGGAAGGAGAGTTTAGGGGAGAATGCATACATGTATATGTATGGCTGAGTTCCTTTGCTGTCCACCTAAAACTACCACAATATTGTTAATATGCTATACTTCAATATAAGATAAAAAGTTTAAAGAAATAATTATCTCTGGCTACTGTTATTGTCGGCTCTTTTCTTCTACCAGCATCCATGAAACTGTGAGCTTGCAAACAGGGTAAAATTCAATCTTGATAATTTCTGGCAATGATACAGCAACAGCAGGGAATATTTTCAGAAACTGTATAAACTGACTCTGACAACAACCTTTCGAAGAGAAATATGGAATGATTTATCATAATTTAAAACATATGTAACTTTTTATTTTTTAAAACAGGTATATAACTTTTGACCCAGCAGTACCGTGTCTAAGCATTCACACTAAGGAACTAAATAAATCTGCAAATATATACATGCAATAGAAATCCCTGAGGCTTTGTTTCTAATAGAAAGAAATTCAGAATAGCCTAAATATCACCAGGGGATTGGTTAAATAAATTTTAGGTTATTCCTACAATGAAATATCAAAAAGACTTTTAAAAGATAATGTTATATGCACCGACATAGAAAGATGTTCATCAATTATTACTAACTGGAAGTTACTTAACATTATATATAGTATACTGCTAGTTATGAAACACATGTAGACTTACACACATGTATTTTTAATGTCTGGAAGGAAAAGAGAACAAATGATTAAAAGTGATGATCTCTGGGGAATGGGGTTACTAGAGAGGTGGGCACACAACATTTTTACTTTCTCCTTTGGCTATTTCTGAATTACTTTTATAAAAGAATGTATACATTTATTTTATGATCTAGTACCATTTCTAAGTATTATAACAACACTTGAAAATTCATTATATTTAAGTTGTTCAATCACAAAACACAAATGGACATGGGGCAGTCCTAGGGATCACGTCTACAGGCATTTATCCCTTGTGAGTGAGTGAAAGTCGTTGGGTTACATCCGATTCTTTGGGACTGTCTAGTCCATGGAATTCTCCAGGCCAGAATACTGGAGTTGGTGGCCTTTCCCTTCTCCAGGGAATCTTCAGATCTTCCCAACCCAGGGATTTAACCCATGTCTCCCGCATTACAGGCACATTCTTTACCAGCTGAGCCACAAGAGAAGCCCCAAAATACTGGAGTGGGTAGCCTGTCCCTTCTCCAGCAGACCTTTCTGACCCAGGAATCGAACCGGGGTCTCCTGCATTGTAGGTGGATTCTTTACCAACTGAGTTATCAGTCTCCAGCATTGCAGGTGGATTTTTTACCAACCGAGCTATCAGGGAAGCCCAATTTATCCCTTAGAGCTACTGAAACCAGCTACAGAACATCCTGAGTCCTAACTGAAGAGGAGAGACACACTCACTAGACTACAATGCAAAGTCAAAAGACACCCAGATTTTGAATAGAGCTGCTTTTCTAGGTACAATTCTGAGGAGCAACTCTAACAAGGCGAGTTCTACCTTAGCAAGAGAAGGGATTTATTTAACAATGGTTAATAATTCAACTGACCATGAGAAGGGCAAGCTAAAAAATAATTTCAAGAAGAAGCAAGAAACGTTAAGGAAGGAGTGGGGTCGAGAGGAAGGGGTAAAAAGGGAGTCAACTTACCCTCTCTAAACGGGTTCATTTCAAAAATATTGAGAGATGTCTCCAATATGGCCAGGCACTGTTTGAAGCACTAGACATTAAAACACATTATAAAACTAGGAGCAGTGTGGTATCAGCACAGGAAGCCAGAGACTGCTCAACATTAATTCAGTAGAAGTTTCAAGAATGTACTAGAATTAGGGCCTCAGATAAAAACAGTATTTGCCAACAGTAGGGGAAAACAGAATTCTCCAGTTGCTGGTGGGGACAATGGCTAACAACTACGAGAGTAAAAGGCGTGCTTTATTTCCTTGCTTATATTAAATATAATTGAGGTAAAGACTTAAACATGAAGAATGCTTGGGTTGCTAAGTCATGCCCGACTCTTTGCAACCCCATGGAATAGCCCACCAGGCTTCTCTTTCCATGGGACTTCCCAGGCAAGAATACTGGAGTGGGTTACCATTTCCTTCTCCAGGGGATCCTCCCATCCCAGGGAGCAAACCTGCATCTCAGGCATCTCCTGCATTGGCAGGCAGATACTTTACCACTGAGACACCAGGGAAGCCCAAATATGAAGAATAAGGCTATTAAAAGTACTAGAAGAAAATAAAGGAGTATATTTATGTACAATTCATTTGGCAAAACATCTTTCTTAAGAGGATACCAGAGTTAGACCCATGAGGTTAAAACTGATTATGTTGATCACAGCAAAAGTGAAAGAGGATGCGGCAATGAAACTAACACAGTAAAGAATAAGAGGGAGTCTTCCCTTTACTGGCCATGGGTAGAAATAAAAGATAAATAGCAACATTTTAAGATGCCTCCTACACAGGACTATAACCGCATTACTGGATCATGGGTGCTGGTAAAAAGGATATAACTATCTTATACTGATTTGACCTCTCTGATTTTTACGTCCATAATAAAAGGGAAGAGTATGAAAATGCAGGGCCCAGAAAAAGCAAATTTGGGGGGAGTAGTAAAAAGGGAGAAAGAGGGACGAAAAGAAATGGTACTCTGAAAGGAAGTACGGAAAGAAGGATCCAATTCAAAGAACAAGTAGAGTGTCTACTATGGGGTAATGCACAGTACCATTAAAACGATTAAACATACTGTTCCTTTCCCCCAAGAGCTTAGTATCTAATAAAGGACTAGAGAAGCCTTGATGTCTCAGGAAAATCTCCCTTTACTCAGCCAACAGGTACGATATGTAATACAGGACAACACAAGCATGAAGTGAGCTTTGAGGAGGGAGGGGGGGGGGGAATGTACTTATATTCTGAACTTAAGACACCAAAGAGTGCATGCCAAGAAGCAGTAAAGGCAGCCTGTGTCCTCTAACACACCAAAGCAAGCAAGATCCCCGCACCTAGTGAGTCCTCCAGGGCATAAAGCCAGACGCCCCTTCAACTACCCGATCACAGGTTTATAGCATCTTGACTTTCTAATTACTCGTATATTTTAACTAGTTGACTACATGAGAGGCTTTGTGGCAACTAGTATTTGGGAAACCATCAAGGAAATCCAAAACCGTTCCCACTGCAAACAGGCTGATAAGGAGGCCAAGTGGATGCTCACCATCTGACTGCATTCTAAGGCTATCTCTAAACACACAAACAGGGCTGCTGCCGGGCATCTCGTGGCAGTCCTGAATTAAGACGCGGGCCTGATTAGGCGAAAACCATCGAGTGCCAAAGAGAAATCAAAGTAGCACGCGCAGGAGCAACAAGTACACAGGAGGGCGGGTGGCCAACTCGGGGTTGCAGGGTCAGCGCTACCTGCCAACCCCGCAGTGTAAACAACCCTGCGCCGCCCGCATTGGGCGACGCCTCACGCCTACAGACAGTCGTGCAGAGAAGCGGCGCCGGAGGCAAGTTAGATGCTTGCAGGGTCCCCAGCAAGCTCAGCAAACGCAGGCTGGCGGCAGAGGGGCGGAAAGCCGGAGCGGGGACCTCCGCCGGGCGCTCCGGCTCCCCAAAGAGCTGCTCCGCCCGGGCCCGGCCCAGCCCCAGAGCCGAAAGAAGACGGAGACCCCCAAGAGGGAGAAGTAAAGGAAGGGCCGTACCCTGTAGGGTCCGGGAGAGGCGCGCGCGTGGGCTTCACCAGCGACCAGACGGCGCGGGAAGGCGGGGCGCGGGGGCGGCTCCCAGGCTCCCGCGCTGCGGCGAGACCGCGGCTAGCCCGGCCCAGGGCGACCCGGAAGGAAGACGCTCGGGCCGCGCTAAGGGGCGGAGTCAGTGACGGGGCGGGGCCACGTCGGCGTCTGGACCGCCCCCTCCCTCGCCGAGGGGAGGAGCTTCCTACTGCGGTCCTGGCCTGAGTGGTACCCTACGAATTGCCAGTTACTCCTCAAGGGGCAGTGGTTGCAAATGTGCTGTGGAAATAATCTCTTCCTCTAATCGGCCTGCCATCAGTAATGTAGTAGAGCTAGGGTTTCTTCAGTCTAGAGTTGATGGGTCAGGGGATGCACAAGGATTATGGGTGTTAATGTTCTCAGAAGAAAAGGGGAGCAAAAGTAATGGGTGCTCTAAAGGCATACTTCACCAAGTTTGCAAAAACTCTTCTGTCCCAGTACAAATCCTTTTTGCAGGCTCATCTCCCTCCCAAAATTCCGAAAGTGAAAGTGAAGTCGCTCAATCGTGTCCGACTCTTTGGACCCCATGGACTGCAGCCCACCAGGCTCCTCTATCCATGGGATTTTCCAGGCAAGAATACTGGAGTGGGTTGCCATTTCCTTCTCCAGGAGATCTTCCCGACCCAGGGATTGAACCCGGGTCTCCTGCATTGTAAGCAGACGCTTTAATATTCCGAAGCCCGTGATTATCACTTCTGTTGAAGAAGATGCTCTCATGGTCTCCCTTCATCATTTTAATGTATTTTCAATAGATACAATATTACCCTATTTTTAGTTTGCATATTTATCTTGCATATTGCACGGTTTCCATTAAGATGGAAAACATTTAATAATGAAGAAAGGTAAAACTACACATTACTTGCTATCTAATTACTCCTAAAGAGGCAAAATAATAAGGATATTTATTCTTAAATTATATACCTGAACTACTTTGCCAGCAAAGGTCCGTCTAGTCAAGGCTATGGTTTTTCCAGTGGCCATGTATGGGTGTGAGAGTTGGATTATAAAGAAAGCTAATTTGGGGGGGCTCCAAAATCACTGCTGATGGTGATTGCAGCCATGAAATTAAAAGACGCTTACTCCTTGGAAGGAAGGTTATGGCCAACCTAGATAGCATATTTAAAAGCAGAGACATTACTTTGCCAAGAAAAGTCCGTCTAGTCAAGGCTATGGTTTTTCCAGTGGTCATGTATGGATGTGAGAGTTGTACGGTGAAGAAAGCTGGGCGCTGAAGAATTGATGCTTTTGAACTGTGGTGTTGGAGAAGACTCTTGAGAGTCCCTGGGACTGCAAGGAGATCCAATCAATCCATCCTAAAGGAGATCAATCCTGGGTGTTCATTGGAAGGACTGATGTTGAAGCTGAAACTGCAATACTTTGGCCACCTCATGCGAAGAGTTGACTCATTGGAAAAGACCCTAATGCTGGGTAGGATTGGGGGCGGGAGGAGAAGGGGACGACAGAGGATGAGATGGTTGGGTGGCATCACTGACTCGATGAACATGGGTTTGGGTAGACTCTGGGAGTTGGTGATGGACAGAGAGGCCTGGCGTGCTGCAATTCATGGGGTTGCGAAGAGTCAGACACAACTGAACGACTGAACTGAACTGAATATACCTGAACGGAGCTAATATATGATGTACAGTATAAATTGTGTACAAAACTGGAAAATTTTTAAATAAATTGAAGCTTAATCCCCATTCTACCCTCAACTCTCCTTGAGTGTGGCCAGCAACTGATGACTTGCTTCCAAAGAATAAGGAAAGGAGAGAAAAGTAGCTTTACTGTGAAGAAAGCTGGGAAACATTATCTTGGTCAGATGGAAGTTAACACCGTTAGTGATAAGCCAAGTTGGTAGCATGTAACTTGACATGGTGTGATGAAAAGGGTACTTCATCTCTGTGATAGTCTTCCTCAAAACCCATAAACTGTGTCTAACCTTGAGAAAACATCAAAAAGTCCAGGTATCCTATAAAAAACTTGGACAAAATGCCAAATTTTTTTCATGAAAAAAAAAAAAAACTGAGAAATTTTCACAGATCAGAGCTCTCTCCCTTAGGAAACAGGGCCACTACATGTAACATGGTATTTTTGAATGCAATCCTGGAACATGGAAGAAACATTAGTGGGAAAACTAATTGTAGTAGAGTAATGAATGAAATTTAGTTAATACTGATGTACCAGTGTTGGTTTCTTAGTAGTAACAAACATACTATTTAACATACAAAGTTAACAATAAAGGGAAAATGGATGAGTGATATAAGGGAACTCTCTGTACCATCACTGGAATTTTTCTGTAAATCTCGATCTATTCTAAAATAAAGAGTGGATTGCAAATAATAAATAAATTACAAGTAAATGAAACTGACCCTTTTATGGTTGCCAGAGAGACTTGAGTTGATGTCCATAAAATACTCAGACTCAGTCTTACTAAAACAGATTCTCATTTAATTTCTAAATAAACCTTTCATTGAAGTATTAAAATATATTCAGAAAAAGGCACAAAATATAAGTGAGTTCAGTTCAGTCGCTCAGTCGTGTCCGACTCTTCGCAACCCCGTGAATCGCGGCACGCCAGGCCTCCCTGTCCATCACCAACTCCTGGAGTCTACCCAAACCCATGTCCATCGAGTTAGTGATGCCATCCAACCATCTCATCCTCTGTCGTCCCCTTCTCCTCCTGCCCCCAATCTTTCCCAGCATCAGGGTCTTTTCCAATGAGTCAACTCTTCGCATCAGGTGGCCAAAGTATTGGAGTTTCAGCTTCAACATCAGTCCTTCCAATGAACACCCAGGGCTGATCTCCTTTAGGATGGACTGGTTGCATCTCCTTGCAGTCCAAGCGACTCTCAAGAGTTTTATCCAACACTATAGTTCAAAAGCATCAATTCTTCGGCGCTCAGCTTTCTTCACCATCCAACTCTCACATCCATACATGACCACTGGAAAAACCATAGCCTTGACTAGACGGAGCTTTGTTGGCAAAGTAATGTCTCTGCTTTTAAATATGCTATCTAGGTTGGTCATAACCTTCCTTCCAAGGAGTAAGCGTCTTTTAATTTCTTGGCTGCAATCACCATCAGCAGTGATTTTGGAGCCCCAAAAAATAACGTCTGACACTGTTTCCCCATCTATTTCCCATGAAGTGATGGGACCAGATGCCATGATCTTAGTTTTCTGAACGTTGAGCTTTAAGCCAACTTTAAAGAAGAGTTTAATAAAAAGTGAGCATACACATATATTCACCACTCAGATAAAAAAATTAATTACTAGCACTCAGAGCCCTGTCTGTACTGTTTATGCTTCCTCAAAGGTAACTATTATCCCGACTTCTAATACCAGAGACGCATTTTGCTAACTTTTGCCTTTATATAGCTAGGTTCATACACGATACACTCTTCTGAATCTGGCTTCTTTCTCTCAACATTAGATTTGGAAGAGTTATTTATGTTGTTAAGTATAGTAGTTTATTGAGTTTCTGTTGCCCAAATATGCCATGATTTATTTACCTATTCTACTTGTGATCAACATTGAGTTGTTTTTAGTTTTGATTATTCGAAGTGATGATGCCATGAAATTCTTACTCATATCTTTCAGTGCCTATCTTCTTCATGCCCTCCTATACATTTCTCTGGTTTTGGTGTGTAAGAAATGTAGTAGTTGGTACTGTTGTTTCATGTAGTATTTTGGTTTAGTTTTGTTTCTAAAGGCATTTGAAGTCCTGCTTGGAATGTATATAAGGTTATATTTAAAGAAAGGAAAAGACTAGGGCAAAGTTCCATTTCTGTGAGTAAATGGAATTTTGATCACCATTGTTCAATCTATTCTCCCTCCAACCTTCTCATCTCATGGGCCATGCCATTGTATGCTTTGTTTGCTGGGAAGAAGAGCCAAGTGAGGCCAAGGAAAAGGGTGATACTTATCAGTTCATGATGGCGCTGATTTGATAGATGAACTAATGCCTGGTTATTAAATGGACTGTTGTTTGCAACTGAATAGCATCCCACGCCGTAACAGTGCTATTACAAATAAAGAAAGTCCCAACAAAGATTAATTGTGCCTAAAGTCACCAGCTCAGCAAGCTGGTTATGATCCATTCTATGTTAGCTTCAAAAGTTACAATGTTCTACTCAGATGGGGAGGCGGGCAAAGAAGCAGCAGGTTCAAAACTCTTCTTTGTCTCTAAGTCCTGAAGCACTCACCATCATAACCTCTATTTTCAAGTGATTTTTCTTCATCTTAGAAAGAAATGTCTACCAGTTATAATAAGCTTTCATGGCAAGGAGTAAGTATGTCAATGAGATAATATACCAGAGAGGCAGAGATCTCCTTCATCATTCTTCCCAGGGGACCCAAAATGTCTTCACAGGCAGGTCCCTTAGGTTTTCTGTTACTGGTACCTAAACAAGCTCTTCTGTCAAGACTCTCAGGAAATGCAACCCCATTTCTTACATAACTCAGCCAAATAATTTACCCCTCTGTGAAATTTTAAGTTAACTAGTTTGTTGGAAAATGACTTTCACTCAGTAATATTAGTCCAAGGTATTTAATATGCAGCTGGTGAAAGAGCATGAATAATCAGCAGTAGAAGTGGTCTCTCCATGTACTTTTTTTAAACTTCTTATAATCTAGTAAAAAGTTTCAATTTAATATTAATGTGTCACAAAATTAGTCTAGATATAGTCACAGCCATTAAAAAGAAAATACAAATTTTAAGCAAGAAGCCCCAAAGTCATGTCCAAATCCCTTTTTTTACAGATAAGGAAACTGGGACTCGAGAGGTTAGGTGACTTCCCCAAATCAAAGTATCAGAACTGTCCGTGAATCCTAGTTCTCTGCCTTTAAATCCAGAGTCTTTTTTTTTTAATGATACTGCATTATTATTTTATGATTTAACAAAACCTTAACTAATCATGCTTCTGTCTTACTATCATAACCTTGAAGGAGCTGAATACAATAGAAAAAAAATTGAACTTGGGAGTAGGAAGACCTGTCTGTCCTGCTCCTCTATGTAAGTAACTCTGTGATCTTGGGTAAGCTACAACTTATCTGAGCTTGTCCTCGGGTCTATGAAATATGCCTAACTCACAGGCAGTGGAGAGGTTTAAAAGAAATCATACATGTGAAAGCACTTTGTGAGCTATAAAGTAGTATGCAAATATATGAATGTTATTAATATTTATTAAAACGTGTTGAAGATCAGAAATTGGCTCTTTTCAGCACAAAATGTCAGAATAGAACCTTCAAATTCACTCTAGTCTAATCCTTCCCATTGTCATCAGAAGAGAGAAAAGCCTAGAAAAAGTGAATAATTAATTCAAAGGCTTATGGTAAATTTCTGGCAAAGCTAAGACTTGAATATAGGTCTCCTAACTTACAACTGCTAATGTCTTTGATAGTGAAGTGAAAGCTGCTCAGTCATGTCCAACTCTTTTCGATCCCATGGACTGTAGCCTGCCAGGCCCCTCTGTCCATGAAATTCTCCAGACAAGAATACTGGAATAGGTAGCCATTCCCTTCTCCAGGGGATCTTCCCAACCCAGGGACTGAACCCGGGTCCCCCACATCACAGGCAGATTCTTTACCATCTGAGCAACAAGGGAAGCCCAATAATAAGTGAATACTAATTACAAACCAGTAACATGGTTTAATTATGGCAGAAAGCGAAGAAGAACTAAATAGCCTCTTGATGAAAGTGAAAGAGGAGAGTGAAAAAGTTGGCTTAAAGCTCAACATTCAGAAAACTAAGATCATGGCATCTGGTCCCATCACTTCATGGGAAATAGATGGGGAAACAGTGGAAACAGTGTCAGACTTTATATTTTTGGGCTCCAAAATCACTGCAGATGGTGATTGCAGCCAAGAAATTAAAAGACGCTTACTCCTTGGAAGGAAGGTTATGACCAACCTAGATAGCATATTTAAAAGCAGAGACATTACTTTGCCAACAAAGGTCCATCTAATCAAGGCTATGGGTTTTCCAGTAGTCATGTATGGATGTGAGAGTTGGATGATGAAGAAAGCTGAGCGCCGAAGAATTGATGCTTTTGAACTGTGGTGTTGCAGAAGACTCTTGAGAGTCTCTTGGACTGCAAGGAGATCCAACCCATCTATCCTAAAGGAGATCAGTCCTGGGTGTTCATTGGAAGGACTGATGTTGAAGCTGAAACTCCAATACTTTGGTCACCTCATGCAAAGAGTTGACTCATTGGAAAAGACCCTGATGCTGGGAAGGATTAGGGGCAGGAGGAGAAGGGGACAACAGAGGATGAGATGGTTGGATGGCATCACTGACTCAATGGACATGGGTTTGGGTAGACTCCAGGAGTTGATGATGGACAGCAAAGCCTGGTGTGCTGCAGTCCATGGGGTCGCAGAGTCAGACATGACTGAGCAACTGAACTAACTAACAATGGTTTAAAATAACCAAATAAACCTTTAGACAATTTACACAGGCCTAGAAGGGATATCTTGAAATACTTAAAAAAAATATTTTAGGGGACTTCACTAAAGTCTAGTGACATGCAACGTGGCATTTAAGCCTGCACACCACAACTAGAGAAAGTCGCAGCAAAGACTCAGTGCAGCCAAAAAAAAAATTTTTTTTTAATGTTTTCACGTGTACTGTTCTTTCTTCTGTAGTTTGGATTATTTACTTAAAATTTTCAGCATTAATAAAAGATTGTCAGTGGTGGAGAATAAAAGAGAGACACCACCTGGAAGCAGTGGACAAAATAGATCTCTTCCTGAGGTAACTTCACACCTATGATTATGTGATAGATAGAACACACAGCTTGAAAATGAAGATTGTGGTCAGGACCTCCACTGAGCCCAAATGAAGCTACAGTTTCTCTCCTTCCAACTTATTCCTGTTTTAAGTGGAGATGCTTTTGAAAGAGTTCTTGTGTGTCTGAATTAGGCAGATCCCTGTGGTCTATTCACAGAGTGACATAGTAGTCAATAGAAAAAAATCAGTTTCTCTGCCATACAGATAAGCAAAAGTATCATGTGACTTTCTGAGAGTTTCAGTAGTAATGTCCCATATAATTCAAAGTTTTTAATCCTTCACAATTATTTTGTCCTCAATAGAAGACTTGAGGGGACTGAACTATCCAGATAAATACTCAGTATTCATTCATTTATTTGTGCCCTGGCACAAGTGTGAATATCCTGGCCCCCCTGTAACATAATATGTGTGTTTATTTAAAAGAAAAATATAAAATATTTTTTTTCTAGGATATATCCATTGGAACATAAAGAAGTATCCTATTTTTACCAATGAGCCTTAAATATTTTCCCCATCAAGTTAATATAAGTAATATCATCTATATAGTGAGTACACATGCCCCAAGAATAATTTATTCTGCATAATTTAAAATGAAATCTTTACAATAATTGATGAGTCTTTATTACAAAGCTTCTCCAAAACTCAGTACACTTTGACGATGCATTTCCTTCATCCAGCAGTATCTCTCATCTCTCTGCTCTGCTTAGTTGCTCAGTCATGTCCAACTCTTTGCAACCCTATGGACTGTAGCCCACCAGGCTCCTCTGCCCATGGGGATTCTCCAGGCATGAATACTGGAGTACGTTGCCATGCCCTCCTCCAGGGGATCTTCCCAACCCAGGGATCGAACCCAGGTTTCCTGCATTGCATGCGGATTCTTTACCATCCGAGCCACCTAGAAAGCCCATTTGTCTATGATGTAATCAAATAGAGGCAACAGATTATGTTTCTTTTTTGGATAGTGTGTAAAGGGACAAACATCGTCTGACAAGAAGCTCCCTAAAAGTGCATCTTTAAGTATCATTCTTTATGATGCTATAACTATTTTGGATTTTTTGACTAGAACCCACAGTACCTTACAGGGAAAAATTCTGCCATGTCAAAGAAATATAGGAAAACAAATTTAAAAATAGCTTTCTTCTTTTCTCTTTCTTCTGATTATAAATTGTAGAAGTTTTCCAAGTTTTGAGGAGAAATTGACTTTCCTCTTGAAAGGGTTTCTTAAAATGTTACCAAGGATAAAGTTCCCTATTATACACTATCCTTTTGCTATTTTTTTTCTTGTTTATCATTTCAGCCTTTAATGGTGAGAGATCTGATTGCTTTAGAGTAGGGGGTCTTTCCTCCAAATCAAATAACTCACAAAGCAAGTCATTAAAAGAAGAGGTGAAAAGCCAGGATGGGCTGCTGGCAGCGGTCCCCCTTCCACCTTCCTCTTGGCCTCCTGCCCCCTGAGAATGCCTGTGGCTGCCAGGACAGCACAAACATCTTGGAGATGGGCCAAGCAAGATATAACAATGGTCAGTGGGATCGATCTGTTATGGAACCAAGCACTTTATTTACTATTTCCTAAGTAGATTGCTATTCATATAGTGTTGGACTATTTTGTAGGATGAGAGGTCTTGAGCTAATTTCATATTTGGATGTCCTCTTTCCCTAATGATGAATATTTTTCCATCGTCTTTAGTGCAGCAAGAAAACAAACTTAATGCAATCACTCAAAAGTACCTCTTTAGGGAAACAACACAAGTATTTGAAATTCAAAAGAGTGGGTTTTTGAGCTACTTTTTGTGAAGGTCATATTTTGAGGATGGGAGGGGCCATTTGGGGGGAAGGACAATATCAGTATTTATTCTCTCACTAATAAGCATTTATGTTCATTTAGACTGAGAGTTGGACCTCACATACAAATTGTGTTTGGTGGTTTATTCTAGTTCAGTTCTGTCTGTGCCTCTTACTGTAAGTAGGAATCTAAGTAGACATTCTTTTCAGGGAATGCTTGACAAATACCATTTGTAGTAAAAATAGTAAAAGTCGTATATGCCAGTACTTCTCAAACTTTAATGAGCATTTGAATCTCCTGGAAATCATATTAAAGTATAGATTCTGATCTGAACTTGTAACAAGCTCCCAGGCAATGTGGATGCTTCTGAGCCTTGACCTACACTTTAAAGAGAACGCTTTAGGCCATTTTACTTGGGAATATTGTATCTGAACGATGAGAATTTATCAGGACCAAGTACCAATATTACAGAGCAGTATCTCAACTTTGACTGAAGTTTTAAACAGGTAGTGAATGGATAGAAGCTTGTTAAACATGAGCGTGACTCCTTTAGATGGTTTTAAATTTCTTTGGGAATAGGCCAAGTAGCGGTGGCTCAGTGTTAAAGAAACTGCCTGCAATGCAGGGGTTTCAGGTTCGATCACTAGGTCAGGAAGACCCTCTGAAGAAGGAGATGTCAATCCACTCCAGTATTCTTGCCTGGAGAATCCCATGGACGGAGGAGCCTGGTGGGCCATAGTCCATGGGGTCACAAAAGAGTCAAGACATGACTTAACAGCTAAACAATAACAACCAAGTCCAGATTCTATTTTCATTTTACTGAAAGAGCCAGTGCAAGAGAAAAATCTATAAGTGATGCCACAAGTGGGCATCTCTACAGTCTCAGAACACTGTCTCTGATCCATCTTGCAAGGTAACTGAGGAAGCCAGCAGCCAGTATTGGCAGAGTTTTGTAGATACCATTCTGGCATGGGCCAAGACTGCATGAGCTGGATGAGTTTAGCTTTCGGTGTGTCAAAGTTCTCAACCAGTAATGTCAGTCTCTAGTGGCTGCTCTGCTCTGGCCTGCTTTTGCTTTCACGAAGTCCAAGTGCAGCACAGAAATGAGAGCAGAAGAAAAATATTAGGTTTGTTATTCACAGCAACAGCTCGAAGCCCAGACAGCTTCAGGGTAAATCTGAGCAAGGTCTTGCTATGACTTTGTGACCAAAGACTTAATGGTCTCATATCATTAGTGGGCTCTGGCATTTATCAAACCTGTGATACTGACCAACTACCAGTAATTGCTGATTTATGGGCAAAGTTTTCTCTGCCTTATTTCCTTCAGGACTCTAACATACCTTCATCTTCTGGAAATGGGTTGAATCAAGTCAGTTCACGTTCTCTGCGAGCTTTGCTGTTGATATATCTAAACAGAGCACATCTTGCTCTTTTACCTGTTGCTGTTGAGATGACCTTGTAGCAGTTTATGTGCCTTAAGTTATCCCTTTAAGAGAACAACCATACTTTCATGCATTCAGGGAGGGCAATTAACAGACTAGAGCACTGGGGAAATAAATTTTATTGTTCTATAATTGTCAAAAGCTCTTTACTTAAGCAGGATACAATAATGATAGAACTAGAAGGATTTATAAAGAGCATCTAATCCAGGGTGACAAATGAGTTTCACTTCCAGTGTCACAGGACAGAGGAGTGAGGGCAGATAATCCAGATCTAGTATCAACCCTAACTTCTTTTTTAAAATTTATTTTTAATTGGAAGCTAATTGCTTTACAATGTTGTATTGGTTTCTGCCATACAACAGTGTGACCCTAACTTCTGAGTTTTTCTCTTCTTTCCTTCTGTCTCTCTTTCTCTCTTTTTTTTTTTATTTCTCTATCCAGATACAAATACTAACCAGGCCTCAAAGTTACATCTGAGGAAGGATTGGGGTCATACTGAGAGCCTAGGACAACTCTGCCAATTTCATCTCCCCTTCACACTTTCTCTACCCTTTATCCCATGATTGACCAGCATCCGGGGCTCCCCAGAACCACATACATGGCAACCTTCATTCTCTAGCATTTTTAAAGGGGTCTGTATTATAACTGGGTGCTTTGTGCCTGATTCCATGATCACAAATGTTCATGTTACAGTAGTCCTTCAATCATACTATAGAATGTTTATGACCAAGTCACAGCTCACAGTAGTTGGATACATAGATACATCTCTGGTTTCCATTTATATCCTTTTCCAGAATCAAGGCTTCAAAATTGCTGTCAGGTGCCCCCTTCCCTTTTCACACTTCCTCACTCATTGCTTATAGCATTGGGAGGGAGGCAGAGGTTGGTGACAGCACCATTTGAGACCTTATAATATCCTGGAAGCATCCATGTGTAGAAATATTTTTTGTCCTGTTTACTTCTGACTTCAGGAGAGTGTTAATTGCAGCTAAGACGTCTAGAGCTGATTTAGATCTCTCTCTGGCACTATGACCTTGGCTAAGTTACTTCACCTTTTTGATATTTTGTCAAGTGTGGATAAAGGCATCTGCTCTTAAATGTGGTTAATCAAAGATATGCAAAAGAACTCCACTCTCTCCACAGGAAAGTTTCTAGTCTATATAAACACAAGGAATTATTAAGATACTGATATTTTCAGGCTGAGTTAAGTGTGATTGAATTTTGCACCATTAAATGTGCATGTTCAGTGATTTTGTTATTGGTGGGCTGATTCTTGGTATGTTAATGAAGACCTATGTATAGTTTTCTTGATTAACTCATGGCACAGGACTTGTTACTTCAAGCACCAAACAAGATTCAGTTTTTTGAGACATTTCATCCAATATCTCAATTATTCATCTTAGGAATTAGTGTAAAATTAGCACAGATTCCTGTTCATATGGAAATAGATGGGTATGTTAATTGAAATGCTGTAGCTGGAAAAAATTTTGCATAATGAAAGGAATGATATTAATATCTTTGAATGGAAGATGTGTATTATATTGTTAGTAAGGAACAGTTCATTCATGTGTACTTGTTCTAAGCAATTATTTTATGTAGTTTATCTCACTTCCAAAGTAGAAGCTATTCAATATATCTAGCAAATATTTTGAAATAGAAATATGCTAATAACATTTAACTTAAAGTAAAATTGTGTTAAAACATAGAAAAATTTTTCTTCCTTCTTCTTATCATATTTTCTATCACTTTCCATGTTCAAATTTTCACATTTAGATGCTGTAAGGGTTTATTAATTATTAATCAGAACCAAAGAATAATTGGTACACTTCTACCAACTATCCAAATTAAACACTAGGTGTGTGTGATAATTTGCCATCACTAAAATTTCTTGTTTCTTGTAGGTAAGTCCCTTGAAGTCATTTCTGAAATTAAATACAAAGTTAAGCCCCAATAGTAAGAACAATACAGAAATGTGAAGGAAATGAGACACTGATTTATATCATATGTAAATATATATACATATATTTATACTTATGTACACATACACGTATATAACAAACTCAAGGATCTGATAAGTTTTAAATTTCTGAAGCTTATTATAATATATAAGAAATATGTACATATCATATAAACTTTATTACAATATGATAACCTTATCATATTATTTCACTGTTCCTTGTCATTTAGAAATTTAACTCAGAAATTTAATTCAACAAACTTGTATTGAGGATCTTTTATGTGAAAGGCATTCTGCTAAATGCAAAGGAAATAAACACTAACAAAGATTCACTATCTAGTCAAGGACATAATCCATGTGTACAGATATCTTAATCACAAGAAGAGGATTTTAAAGTATTATAAACAAAATTCTGAGGAAGCATAAAGTTGGATAAGTGACACCAAGCATGGCTACTTAAAGGAGCTGGTCAGCTTCCCAGGTGGCTCAGCAGTAAAGAATTCGTCTGCAAAGCAGGAGCTGTGGGTTCAATCCCTGGGTCAGGAGGATCCCCTGGAGAAGGAAATGGCTCCCCATTCCAGTATTCTTGCCTGGAGAATTCCATGGACAGAGGAGTCTTGTGAAGTCCACGGGCTTGCAAAAGAGTCAGACATGACTTAGTGACTAAACAACAACAAGTTTTTAACAGAGCTAAAAAGATAGGTACAATTCTGGGGATTTCCAGGCAAAGGTAAGGACATGAAGAAAAGCCTGCAGAGGCAAAAAGAGGCAGGAAGGATTTTGGCATTGGTGATGGGAAAGAGCTGCCAAGAGAAGCAAAATATCTCCAATCCTTTTTTATCTTTTTGTTTATACCATATTGTGATCATTTTACCTCCTTTTTATCCATTATGTGAAAATAATGTGTTTGAACGCGGATTAGTATGTGAAAAAATTCTAAAGCAGGAGTGATTTTATAGGAAGCGCATACACAATAATTTCAGAGCTTCAAATGGCCCAAGATGACTGGAGGTTGGCATTAACTGACATTGTCAGCATCGACTGGGAGCCTAAGGAGTGCTCAAGAGGGAAGAAGAATCATCTGGCAATCCTGAGCTGGCAGCCAGCTGACAAGCTTAGAGCACAGGGAAGATAGCGAGGGGGTCACAGGAGGGCCCTGGGGTGATAGGCTGTCAACTGAGACTGCCAGTCCTGGCCCCAGGTACCACTTCATACTCCAGTGCAACCCGGTAGTAAATGAGAGTAGGAGCTGCGGATATGAGCATTGAGCAAGTAGTCCTCAAATGAAGGGACGTCTTCAACCACTTCTAAGTTAAATTTCTGGGACAAGGATCCCTAAACATACTATTTACTTATTTGTACAAAGGGCCTATTTCAGTTACTGTGATTGCACAACAAATTACTCCAAAATTTGATGTAGAAAAACGACAATTAATCATGCTCACAGATTCTGTGGGTTGGGCTTTCGGACAGAGCATAGTGGAGTCGGCTTGCCTGTGTCCTGTACTTTCTGGGTCTCAGCTGAAAGACTTCAAAGCTGAGGGCTGGAATCATCTGGAAGCTCATTCGCTCACATGTCATGCAGTTAACACTGACTGTCAACTGAGGCTGGAGTTCCTCTCCACTTGGGCTTCTCCATGTGATCTGTTAGCCAAAAAACGCTAGTTTGACTTCGTTACAATATGGTGGCAGAGTCCAAAGGGCAAGAATCCTAAGGGAGGGAGTCAAATGGAGACTATATCCTTTCTATTCCCTGGTTTTGGAAGTTATATAGCATCAGTTCTATCATATACTATTTGCAGAAGTAGTTAACAAGCTCCTGCCCAAAATTATGGCCAGAAAACAGAGATCCTACCTCTTGGAGGGAAGAATGGCAAAGTTCTGAAGGGCACGTTTGAACCAGAAATTTTACCGTAGTCATATCAGGAAGATCTGCCACTAAGCCTTGGAGAGATCACGGAACCAACCGATCCTGCATGCTGTTTCTGCCTTTCTCTGACCCTTTCCTATACCCCTTATAGCTATTGCAGTTTCTAGAATATACAGAGGGGCAGAGGACTCAACAGAAACCTGGAGTCTGCTTGCATGCGTGTGTGTGCTCAGTCTCTACAGTGGTGTTCGATTCTTCGCGATCCAATGGGCCATAGCCCTCCAGGCTCCTCTGTCCATGGGATTCTCCAGGCAAGAATACTGGAATGGGTTGCCATGCCCTCCTCCAAGGGCTCTTCCCAACCCAGGGGTCAAATGTGCATCTCCTGCATTGCAGGTGGATTCTTTGCCACTGAGCCACTGGGGAAGCCCTGACTCTGCTTATGGGAATTATTAATAAAGTCGATTATGGGTTTTCTAAACCCAAACTCAATGCAGATTAGTATTTCTGGAGCATGGAAAAGGAAAATGTATTTAGAGAAATGGTTTGGGATAAATTATTGAGAATTTTAAATGCCATGCTGAGAATTTAGGTTTTCTGATGGACTCAGGACTTTGTTCCATGGCATTGGAGAAATGGCTGCATGTTTTTGATTGGGCAAGCAACATAACCATTTAGAAAGATCACTCAGTCTGAAAGCCCTGAGCAGAATGGATCAGAATGGCAAGAGATTGGAAATTGAGAGAAAGGAGAAGTTCTCTTAACTGACCCCTGTTAACTGAAATACCTCATTAAGCCCTGCTGTCGATGCTGCCTCTCAAATCTCTGGATGCTGAGGACAGGAAGATATATTCTAACATGCCTTTTTATTCCTCCTCCTCCTTCCAGATGAGTTGCCTGCTGACCAAGAGTCAAGATGTTTGCTACCAAATATGTGTGTGAACTTTAATTGCTATTGCATTATTTAATTAAATACTTTAAGACAAAGTTAACTGAGTGCAAAATGAAAGAGAGTGGTTGTTTCTGTGAAAACCAAACTACCTGCTTTGGGAAAGACTAAAGAAGAGTGTAATAAACACTGTAGGATTAAGGGTGGCTGAGACAGGTAAAAGATTGGGCAGGGAGGTGGAAATGAACATTAGGAAAGATTCTATAGTCAAGTTACTTTGTAAGAGTTTTCCACTTTCAGAGTACAGCACAGTAATCAAGCACCTACAGAGGTAAACTTAATAAATCCAATTCCAATTCTACCGTTTGTTATCTATGACTTTGGGTAATTTACTTAACATTTATGTGCCTCAGTTTCCTTATCTGTAAAATAGAGTTATAATAGTACCTACCTCATACACTGCAGTAAGGATTGAGTTAAAAGGGTATACAAAAGATTCTGCTACATTGAAAGTGTTACAAAAAGACTTATTATTACTGTTGTCAGTATTCACTATGGATACGGCTTCAAGAGGATAATAAAGAACAGCAATAAATGGACCAACAGTCAGGAAAATATCATGGCTACATCAAAAGGTGAGTGAGTGTAAATTTATAGGTTCTTAAGGTACATGAATGTTTTTATTTTTATAATTCCTTGCTTAAACAGACTTAAAAACAACATTGACAAGCCATTGACCCAAACAATCTCAGGTAAGAGAGCTTTTGATATCTGGAGGGCTCTTGCCAGGTGGCTGATGCTAGGGCTCTAGGGAAGGGGCAGAGAGAATGGAGAGTAAGGGACAGAGAGGAGACACTTAATGAGAGGGGACTCAAGAGGAGAGGGGGGAATATGACTCAAAGTTTTGAGCCCGAGCATTTGAAAATATGTTCATCAGAAGAGAGGACCTAATGTGTGGGAAGGGAGTGGAGAAGCATTATATTTAAATATAACTGTTTTTAAATTTGGTATTTCCCAGGATTTGGCCCTGGGCCCTCTTCATTCTTCCACAAAACACTCTTTAGGCAAACTCATCTCATACCTTTGGTTAGTGTATTCTGATCATGCCAAAATTCATGACCCAACTCAAACCTCTCTGCTGAATTTTAGACTAGTTTATACAGCTGGCTCCCACACATAGCTCTTCTTGAAGGTTCCGTAGAACATTCACCGAACATTCAATATGTGCAAAGTGATTTATTATCTTCCCACTAACATCTGTTCCTTTTCCAAATTACCTTAACAAATGATGCCATCATTTACCCAATCATTCAGGCCATGGGTGATCTGGAAACCAATCTAAAAATATATCTCCTTTACTCTACTCTTCACATTCAATTGGTCTTTAAGATTTGCCGTTTCATCTTTTAAACATCATTTGAATCTGTCCCTTCTGCCTTCTAACTGACTTCATAATTGGTATCTCTGCCTTCATGTTTTCTTCCCTCTAATCCATGCCTCACATTGACAGAGCTATATTTATAAAATGCAATATGATCATTTACACTAATGGTTAAAACTCTTCAATGGCTCTCCATTGTCTATAAGGATCTAGCCCCAAATTTTTGTAGATGGTACATAACATAAAGGACACATTGTAATAAGCTCTCTGTCTCTCTCTCCAGATTCATCTCTACCCCTTGTACCCTATGCTCAGTCATATAGAAGTATCATGAAAATAACTCTACTGTCCAGAATTTCCTATTCAAAAACTCTGCACAATGGAATTCTCAAGGCAGAAACTCTTACCCTGATCAGTAAAAAGCATCTGTATTTTGCTTCAAGGAAACTTTCAAGAAACCGAGAAAAGCAATCTCAATCCAAACTTTCTGAATTCATTTTAAGAACACTTACCTAGTGTAATTCCACAGAGAAAAATCCTCAAAAAGGGATATTTGCAATATATGTTTTATTCTAAATATTTGTTTTATGGAATTATAAATATTTGCTTCTAATTACCTATATTTTATAATTTCCTTGCATTTACTGTTATGATTAAGATTGTATTTTTATAGTACGATTAGGGCCAGAGCTCCAATTCTTAACACTCTTCTCTATAGGACTTTATCTAAAGAATTTATCTAAAAATGACTTGACTCGTAACAATCATACAAGAAGCAATTATGCTGCCAGAAATGCCCCTACACAAAGATAGAAATGAAAAAGAGAACAGAAAGGATATTAAAAGAACTCCAAGAAAATGCTTTGCACATCTCTATAATAATAAAATCAGAAAGAAATGAACAGTAGTCTAAGAAAATAAAAATTAACAAAATTGGCCCTTGACGA
The DNA here is from genome assembly GCA_024291935.2 of Okapia johnstoni. Lineage (NCBI taxonomy): Eukaryota > Metazoa > Chordata > Mammalia > Artiodactyla > Giraffidae > Okapia > Okapia johnstoni. The sequence continues at coordinate 48,145,535 of CM044317.1, forward strand.
GGTATAAAATCTAAATAAATCAATTTTCATGGAAAAAATAAAGTTGTCACAGAACTACTCCTCAAAAATGTGCAGGACGCAGATGGTTTTACAGATGAATTATTTCAAACTTTCCAGGAACAAATTTTTTCCATGTTATATAAACTGGTCCAGAACATAGATAAAGAAAGAAACTGTTTCTCTCCCTCATATGAAGTTAGCATCCATTCTAACAAGGAGAACACAAACTTCAAACCAACTGCCCTTAAAAGAACTGACACAAAACTCCTAAGCAAAAGATGAGCTCGTTTACTTTGAATATTTTTAAATGTTACAGAATGACCTAGCAAAGTTAATTTCAAAAATGCAAGGATAGTTCAATAGTAGAAAATGTATTAATAGATCAAAAGAGGAAAATCATATTATAGTCCCATAATGAAAAAAAAGCATTTAATTTATTTTGATACACTTAAACTAGGAAAATGCAGTCAATCCATTTTTAGTGTAACTATCACCTACTCTTAAAATGGATATGATATGGTTAAACAATAAACCCCTGAGATGCCACAAGGTATCATAAACTCCATGCATTTTGTGCAGAGCCTGTTTCAGTCCAATCTGCCTACTCCCTCCCCCCAGAAATGTAGCGTGAGATGTAAAGTGCTTCCCATGTAACTGCCCTGGACCAGAGTAGGTATAAACAGACCACAGGCAGACAAGGCAGGGAGCAGAGAGCAATGCATAGGTATGAAAGCCCCACTCCTGGAAAAGCAGGCAGCCGCAGCAGGCATTTCAAGGCATGATGTCAGGAAGAAATACAATTGATGAAGTAACTGCTAATGCAAAGTCTATTCATTCTCTGGAACTGGCATCACAGATCTGGTGTAGAGAGGCGCTCGTTTAACATAGATGACTGAAGACCTGATCAGTGGGGGATAGAGGAAAAAAAATTCAGTGATCAGCTCAATATAAAAAGAGCATCGAAACTGGGGCAGGATAGGAATATGTTACCTTCATCATACCTGGAATCACACGGGGGATGTGCTATAGTCTGGGATATTTATTTATAGCTGAGTTCATCATACAACTCGTAGGATGAAAGAAGAGGGAGGTACTGATCATGTTACACAACCCCATGAAGACTGCAGGGTCTGCAGTGTACTTTGCCCACTTCTAAAAAAAGTCTCCTGAACTGCTTTGCTTTGCTTTGTTTTTTTCTCCCTTTAAAAGCTGGGATGAGATGTGCTTCAACTTCACGTGAAAACGACCTGTCACTGTGGCCACCGCTAACTGGGGAAAAGACTGTATGTGACGCAAAGACAGCCTTAGAGGGGTGCCCTTGAACCAGGCATTAAACTATAAGAGGTGATGAAAATTGTTTACACATGCAATAAATTTCAATGAAAAGATCATGTTTGAACTAAACATATGATTCAGTTCAGTTCAGTTGCTCAGTCATATCTGACTCTTTGCAACCCCATGGACTGCAGGGCTTCCCTGCAGGACACCAGGCTTCCCTGTCCATTACCAACTCCCAGAGCTTACTCAAACTCATATCCATAGAGTTGGTGATCCCATCCAACCATCTCATCCTCTGTCGTCCCCTTCTCCTCCAGCCTTCAATCTTTCCTAGCATCAGGGTCTTTTCAAATGAGTCAGTCCTTTCCATCAGGTGGCCAAAATATTGGAGTTTCAGCTTCAACATCAGTCCTTCCGGTGAATATTCAGGACTAATTTCCTTTAGGATGGACTGGATGGATCTCCCTGCAGTCCACGGGACTCTCAAGAGTCTTCTCCAACACCACAGTTCAAAAGCACCAATTCTTTGGCGGTCAGCTTTCTTCACTGTCCAACTCTCACATCCATACATGACTACTGGAAAAACCAAAGCTTTGACTAGATGGACCTTTGTTGGCAAAGGTGTCTGTCTTTGCTTTTTAATACTCTGTCTAGATTGGTCATAACTTTTCTTCCAAGGAGCAAGTGTCTTTTAATTTCACAGCTGCAATCACCATCTGCAGTGATTTTGGAGCCCAAAAAAATAAAGGCTGTTTCCATTGTTTCTCCATCTATTTTCCATGAAGTGAGGGGACCCAATGCCATGATCTTAGTTTTCTGAATGTTGAGTTTTAAGCCAACTTTTTCACTCTCTTCTTTCACTTTCATCAAGAGGCTCTTTAGTTCTTCTTCACTTTCTACCATAAGTGTTGTGTCATCTGCATATCTGAGGTTATTGATATTTCTCCTGGCAATCTTGATTCCAGCTTATGCTTCATCCAGTCCAGCATTTCTCATGATGTATGCTGCATATAAGTTAAATAAGCAAGGTAACCGTAAACATGTGATTACTTTTTAAAAATACCCTTTGGTGGTTTCTATGCCTAGGCAGTCATGTCACAAGTTCCAAGACTACTGTCAGGGTGAATGTCTTGCTGAAAGGACTCAAGAAAGCATTGTACTCATGCTTATGATTTATTACACAGAAAATATAGATAAGAAGATAAGAAAAGGGTAAAGGTACATAGGGTGAAGTCCAGGAAACACCAGGCACAATTTTCTAAATGTGTCATTCCAATGAAATTGCACAAGGACACACTTAACTTTCCCTGCAATGATATTTGACAACGCATACAAAGTGTTTCCCCCAAAAAACACACCTACTGAATCTTGGTGTTTAGGGTTTATACTGGACGCCAGTCATACAGGTTGACTTAAAAAGAAAAAGAATGTGTTCTACACCCAATTAGCATGAGAAGAGTGTAAACACTATGATTTTCATCCAGACAGCCTTAAGCAACAGGCAATGCTCACTGGCTGAAATGCTGATACTTCCCTGCTCAGAAGGGGCATTTTCATCGTTCCTGGGGTGATGCTACTTCAATCTTTTTTCTCACCATCACCTCTAGCTAATACTGTATCCTGCCTGGAGACATGAAAAATAAAACCCTCTACTGTTCTCTGGGCTGGAAATGGAGCCCCTCCCTACCCACGGGGTCTAAGGGAGGCTGGAAAGCTTGCTTGAGTTTGCTCTGGCATTGGTGAGTTGCAGTTCATAGAGAATCCATTTGGTTAGAGGAAAAGAACCTGCTCTCAGTTCCTACTCTGGAATTCAGTAAAATATTAATCTTTAACTAGACTGCTTCAGAAAAGTGACAATTCTTTGCAAGGCCAAGATGTGATGCTATAGAAGGAAGCATGTGCTCTGGGCTGGCAATGCTCCATCTCTCCCTTAGTCAGAATGTTTGGGTCTGGGACACAGAGAGGAGATGAGAATGATGCCCCTCATAAAGACACCTAAGGGCCCACTCCCAACATATCAAGTTAGACAAGGCCAGAGCAAGAAAAATAATGCATGCATGTTAAGAAGGCTGGATTTATCCTGGAGGTAATGGGAAGCTATTGAAGAAATTTACAAGGCCCGTGGCAGACTAAAATTTATACTTTTAAAATATTGCTCTGCACACAATGAGGACTGAGGGAAATAAGAATGGATGCCAATTTAGGAGATTAGTGCATTAATTAAGGCAAAACTGGATGGATTAAGATAGTATCAGTGGGAATGGAGAGGATTTTGGGTAAGAGATATTCAGACAAAACTGACATGTGCTGGAAAGAAGCTGACAAGATGCCCATATTCTGGGCTAGATGAGAGAAGGATGGAGAATCAGCTAGTCCGAAGCCTCTAGTAGGAAATACAAAGGAGTAACACCTAGCGTGGTGGACTACACTTAGGAGGGGTTAACACATCTTTATTAAGCTGAATGTTGGAATAGGAATTTTAAGAGGATTATTCTGAAAGCCACAAGTCACAGGCGCTGGTTAAACAAGAAACAAAAGCCAGAGACCCCAATTAAGGTGTAGCAGTGATAAAAGGAAAGGAAAGAAAAATCAGTAACTTGAAACCCTAACAACTCCAGAAGAAAACATGTGCTGTTTTCAAATATTCCTGCCACTCCTGTTGTTTAGTTGCTCAGTCATGTTTGACTCTCTACAACCCCATGGACTATACCCCGCCAGGCTCCTCTGTCCATGGAGATTCTCCAGGCAAGAATACTGAAGTGGGTAGCCATTCCCTTCTCCAGGGGATCTTCCCAACCCAGGGATCGAACCTATGTCTACTGCTTGGCACAGAGATTCCTTACCACTGAGCCTCCTGCGAAGCCATGCCCAACATCACTAGGCATCAGGAAATGCAAATCAAAAGGACAGTGAGATAATGCCTATGCCAGGCTCCTCTCTCCTCCACTATCTCCCAGGGTTTGCTCAAATTCATGTCCTTTGAGTCCATGCTGTTATCTAACAATCTCATCCTCCGTTGCCCCCTACTCTTTGAATATTATCAAAAATTCTACAAAGAACAAATGTTGGGGAGAATATGGAGAAAAGAGAACTCTGGTGCACTGTAGATGGAATTGTAAAATTGGTGAAGCCACTATGGAAAACAGTATGGAGATTCCTCAAAAATTGAAAATAGAGCTACCATGTCATCTAGCAACTCCACTTCTGGGTATCTATCTGAAGTAAAGAAAACACTAACTTGAAAAAATATGTGCATTTCATGTTTATTGCAACATTATTTACAATAGCCAAGGCATGGGAGTAATCTAAGTGTTCATTATCTATGAATGAATGGATAGAGCAAATGTGATCGTATAGTAAATGTGCTCAGTCATGTCTGACTCTTGGTGACCACATGGACTGTAGCCAGCTAGGCTCCTCTGTCCATGGGATTCTCCAGGCAAGAATACTGGAATGGGTTGCCACGTCCTTCCCAAGGGGATCTTTCCGACCCAGGGATCAAACCCACGTCTCTTGCATCTCCTGCATTGGCAGGCAGATCCTTTACCATTGAGCCACCAGGGAAGCTTATATACATACACACACACACACACACACAGAAACACACACACATATAATAATTATATTATATAATATAATGTATATATACATATGTTGTTGACAATATAATGTATACATAGATATACATATATTGTTGTTACTGTTGCTTAGTGACTAAGTCGTGTCCAACTCTTTGTGACCCCATGGACTGTAACACACCAGGCACCTCTGTCCTCCACTATCTCTCAGAGTTTGCTCAAATTCATGTCCATTGAGTCCATGATGTTATCTAACCATCTTATCCTCTGTCACCCCCTTCTCCTTTTGCTTTCAGTCTTTCCCAGCATCAGGGTGTTCTTCAATGAATCAGTTCTCCATATCAGGTGGCCAAAGTATTGGAGCTTCAGCTTCAGCAACAGTCCTTCCAATGAATATTCAGGGTGATTTCTTTTAGGATTGACTGATTTTATCTCCTTGCAGTCCAAGGGACTCTCAAGAGTCTCCTCCAGCACCACATTTTGACAGCATCAATTCTCTGGCGTTCAGCCTTCTTTATAGTCCAACTCTCACATCCATACATGACTACCAGAAAAACCATAGCTTTGACTATATGGACCTTTCCTGGTAAAGTGATGTCTGTACTTTTTGATACACTGTCTAGGTTTCCTTCCAAGGAGCAAGCATCTTTTAATTTCATGGCTGCAGTCACCATCAAAATTGAGCAGTGAAAAAGAATGAAATCTTGTCATTTGCAACAACATGAGTGGACCTTGAGGGCATCATGCTAAATGAAATAGTCAGACAGAAAAGAAATACTGTGTGGTCTCACTTATATGTGGAATCTAAAATAAAAGAAAAATTTATGAACTCTGTTGATTGGTTAATAGAATACAATGTATGATGGGGGAGGAGGGGAATAGCTAAGATGATTCCTGTCTTCCAACTTTAATTCCTGGCTAAAGTACCAGTGTCATATGACAGGAATACCATGGATAAATAGTATTATTAATTTTAATAAGAAACTTCAATTTGAATTTTTATTGTATGACTAAATTATTTTTCCATTTGGCACGAAAGTCTCATTATACTTACAACAACCATTATCATTGGGAGAATAAGTTTTCTTGTCCAGAATTGAGCTGACTGCCAAATGGCCATTTGTGCCAACAAGATTTAAGTGCCATAGTTTTTGTTTCTTCATTAATCTTGTTCCCTGATGAATGGTGATTTAGTTTGTATAACTGTTCAATGCACCAAGTTTTAAAACCTGATTATAACTTATTGTTCGAGATGTTTGACCTTTTATCCACATTTAAATATCTGAAAAACATTTGGAAACTTCAGCTGGGAGATCAAAAAATTCTGTCACAGTTTCCTGACCTTTCTACATTACTGAGGAAAGGAATTAAGACTTCAGGCATTTTTAATACACATTTGAAACAAAGTTCACTGATGCAAAGTTTTCTGTTCTGCATTTGTCTCCTTGGCATCAACTAATGTCAATGTGAAATCTCGGGCTCTTCACCCATTATTGTTTAGTCGCTAAGTCATGTCCAACTCTTCGCAACCTCATGAATTGTAGCCCACCAAGCTCATCTGTCCATGGGATTTCCCAGGCAAGAATATTGGAGTGGGAACCTGTTTCCTTCTCCAGGGAATATTTCCAACCCAGGGACTGAACCCTCGTCTCCTGCAGTGGCAGACAGACACTTTACCACTGAGCCATCATTACCTTTCATTTCCTTCTCTTTTTCCCCTTACCTCTATGGAGGAGGAAATGGCACCCCCTCCAGTATTCTTTCCTGCCTGGAGAATCCCAGGGACGGCGGAGCCTGGTGGGCTGCCGTCTATGGGGTCACACGAGTCAGACACGACTGAAGCGACTTAGCAGCAGCAGCAGCTATAGAGTTCAAGTGACTTTCAATAGAGTAAATACTGAAATTCTGTTTAGGTTTGAGAATGTATTACCAAAGTGGTCAGAATACTAAACTGGGAAGCTAAAACATCAATATTCCTAACATTGGTTGGCAAAGGATTTACTTCAATTTGAATCCTCAGTCTTGTTTTCATTGTAGTAAAATTGGATATTTTCCACTTCTTCATCTATTCATTTTGTGATTCCTTATTGAGGGGATACCGTGTGCCAGACACTTGGCCTACATCTGTGAACAAAACAAAGACCTTTTACTCATAAAGCTTACATTTGAGTAAGGATATAAAACAATAAGCATAATAAATAAATTAATCTGTGGTATGTGAGGAGGTGATTAGAGCTTTGAGAATAAGAAAATGCAGAGGAGGCTCTGGAGGATTTAGGAAAAGGAGCAGGGTAGAGGAGTTGCTATATTAAATATGGAGATCAAGGTGGGCCTCATGGAAGAGGTGACATAGTATAAACCTGAAGGATGTGAGGGAAAGAGCCAAAAAGATATCTGGGGAAAGAACATACCAGGCAGAGGAAATAACGAAAGCAAAGGCCTTAAGACAGGATGGTGCTTAGAATGTTCAAAAAACAGCAAGGATTGTGGTGTAGGAGGTTTAGGCTGTTGCAACCATAGGCATGGATAGGTACTCAGAAATATACCTGTTAACAAACTGAAGGCCCCATGTGATCTGGCTATAACCATGTAATCTTTTTTTTTCAGTCCCTTAATGGCTGGCTATTCTGCTTGTTAATATCACATTTCACAGTTCCTCCAAGATATTTTGTCTCTTTTTACCTCTATGCATGGGCATTTTCTCTTGCATTACATTTTGCACCTTTCTCTTAGTAGTAAAATCCTCTTCTTTGCACACCAACATGGATGAACTTGGAGGGCATTATGCCCTCAGAGAAAGACAAGCACTGTATGATATCACTTATATGTGGAATATAAAAAATATAACAAACTAGTGAATATAACAAAAAATAAGCAGAAACAGAGAACAAACTACTGGTTATGAGTGGGGAGAGGGAAGGAAGGAGGGGCCAGATAAGGGTGGAGGACTGAGAAGTACAAAGTACTAGGTATAAAATAAGCTACAAGGACATATTATACAACATAGGGAATATAGCCAATATTTTATAATAACTATAAATGGAGTGTAATCTTTAAAACTGTGAATCACTATATTGTATCCCTGTAACTTATATAATTTTGTACAACAATTGTACTTCAATTTTTTAAAAAACTGGCCCCACAATTCCTCTTCTTTGCCAAGATCTACCTCATGGTTCATTCATTCTCAATGATGTGTTCCCTAACTTCACTTATTTTTTTTTTCCAATCTACTCAGGGCCACACATTTTATCCCTTAAGTATTTGTTGTCTTGTGTCATTCTTTTAGTCATTCAATCATGCATGTCACTCTTTATATATATATATATATAGTATATGCTTCCTGAAGTCCCAGATCACACGTTGCACATTCATATGTATTTGACTAGCTCTTGACTAGCAGAGTGTTTGTATCACATCAGGCACTGGTTGTACAGGGATGATGAATAAGACTCCATGCTTATCTTAGAGGAGTACAATCTGGAAAGGATGACTGAAAAGTCAATAAAGATGATACTATTCAATCAATGTACAGCTATGATTCTGAGAGTGACAGCACTATAAACAGAGAGGAAAAAAGAAACCAATATGGATCAGATGCCACACGTTATCTCATTTAATTCTTACAAGAGACTGGCAGATAGAGGTTAGAAACCTCATTTTAGGAGATGAGGAAATTGAGGTCCAGAGAGGTGAAGTTTCTTGACCATGGTTACTCAGGTAGATAAGATCAGTCCTGGGACAGGAACTGGGTCTTTGGTTTTCATTTAAGTACACAATTCTTCCACTTAACCTATTATCCTTTCCCAGTGCAAAGAACACAGCAGCTAAGAAATATGCTTCATACCAACCAAATAAAATAGCGATTTCTTTCATTTGCCTTATGTTGTCTTTCAAATATCAAAGGATGCCCCTGGTAAACATACTTCTCTGTATTTTATAAACTTCAATCTTGTGTCTCCTCAGATTTTCATTTAAAAAAAAATGAAATCTAGTTCTAGCTATATTTGTCTCTTACAATCCCTATTATATGTTTGTTTAAAGATAAGTTGTGAAACGAAAATGTCAAGTTCGAATTCTAAGTCTGCCTTTTAGTTATTATAGGTTACTCAATTTAGCAGTTTTAGGTTGTTCCATTTGTAAAATAGAGATACCAAGATGAAGACCCTGGTAGAAGTAATAAATATTTTTTAAATAACTGATACTATGCAACTAATAAATGTTAAGTGGGCAGCATTACAGTTTTCCTTGCATGCTTAACATGCATTAGTTAATTGTGTGACTTCTCAGATAACTGTTGTGGAAAAAAACTAAGACCACTCAAAGGAGAACAGAGGATAATTATTCAAAAACTTGTTATATGCCAAGAGAGTCAGCCACCATTATTTATATTCTGGCAGAGAGGCAAAGGCAGGCAGAGGAGTGGGAAAACTTTATAGCAGAAAAAAAAGAACTTTCAGGTATGCCTTGACTGAAGACTGTTGGCATGGGAAACCTCAGGGGTCTTCAAAATCCTGTGTGATTGGTTAAGAGTATATATTTCTCTGGTTGATCTTCATTTGAGAGGAGGGACAACAATTGGGGAAGCTATTGGGGAAGTCAGTTATTAATCATGCCCTAGCCGTTTAGTTACAGAGGTTAGTATTTGGCTTTCTGGGTTGGTCATTGGAGATAGTGGTCTAAGTAGAAGCCTAACTTACAGCAGGTTGGTTTCCTAGACTAGTTACTGCAGATAATGTATTGGTTTCCTGCCCTGGTTGCTGCAGATTTTGGGGTCTGAGTTTTATTTGTATTTACAACCTGGCCATTATCTTTTTGGATAGTCAGTGTGTCTCTTACTATAGGTCTATCAATAGTTGATTTAGCAGGTGTCTATGATTTACAGAACTTTATATGTGTTTTAATAAACTGTTACTTTTTACTTTAGTCCCAGAGTCATCTAGAATACATACACCACATTTTCTAAGCATTAATCTCATTAAATTGAATATATTAATACTTTAACTATTTCCTTCTCTTGTCAAAAATTTTAGCTAAATATTCCAAATGTGACATAAAATTTCTATCATAATTTATTGGACAATATAAGTAAGGTGGGAACGGTATGGCAGGGGGAACTCTACTCAATGCTCTGTGGTGATCTAAATGAGAAGGAACTACAAGGAAGAGGAGGTATATGTATACATTTGACTGATTCACTTTGCTGTACAGCATAAATCAACACAACACTGTAAAGCAACCACACTCCAAAAAAAATATAAGTAGGATGGAAAAATCATTGCTAGAGTCTAAAGAGTTTACTACCATTGATAATTACCATTTTTATCATTGTTAATTAGCCCTCCAAAGATAAGTTAGGCTGATCATATATGTATTCATATACTTCAAAGGCTAAAAGGAAATAAACTGTAGTGAACTCAAGGGTGCTCTATCTTAAACAATATGAAATTTATGGAAAATTAAATCATTTTCAAAATTCTCCGTGATGAAAATCTATGTAGCCAACACAACAAAGGTGTCTCAGATATTCGCTGAGAGTCGTAAGACTACTATCAATATTGTGACTTTAGTAACTCTTCTTTTGGTCACTTCCCATGAAGATGGCCAGAAAGACAGAGTGGACATTTGTTGTTACCCTGCCCGGATAATTTTTCATTAGTGATGCACCCCTTCTCCACACTTCGCTCTCACTCTCACAGGTTAGAGAAGGCTCCTAAGGGGTAGACCCAGGTGTAATCCAATCAAAATGGCAAATTTCATAATCACTGTGATTGGTTCAAAGGCAAGCTCATAGTATAAACTGGTCTAATCAAAATAAATGTCAGGATTATTTGGAACAAATACTCCCACACTGTCTGGGGTAGGCATGAGCCAGAAATCCTGAAGCCCAAGGGCATTTGGCAACCATCTTGCACTGACAAGAAGAGTCACAAGTTTGAAAGTAAAATCAACAGAGATAAAATATATGGTACAGATGAACTTAGTTCCAGGGCAGTAGTAGAGAGGCAAACGTAAAGAATGGACATGTGGACACAGTGGGGTCAGGGGAGGGTAAGATGAATTGGGAGATTAGGTTTCATATAAATACACTACCGTGTATAAAATAGATAGCTAGTGGGAACCTGCTGTATAGCACAGGGAGCTCAGCTCAGTGTTCTGTGATGACTTAAGATAGGTAGAATGGTGAGGGAGTCCAAGAGGAAAGGGGTATGTGTATACATATAGCTGATTCACTTCATTGTACAACAGAAACTAACACAACATTGTATAGAAATTATACCTCTCTCTCTCTTTACTAGTGCAGTAGTAAAGAGAGGGAAACCAGAAAGCAACTGCTGAGATCATTTGAATCTGCATATTTTCTATGTGTAAGTTTACAGTCTTTTCCTAATTATAAAACAAACATGGCAAAGCATAAAGACAACATAAACAAGGCTGCCCATAACCTTATCATGTAGAGATGAGCATGCTAACATTTCAGAAGGCAGAATTTCAAAAGGCAGAGTCAACTGGCTGATGACAAACTTCTAGTTGGAAAATGAGGGTTTTATCTGGGGAGCAAACCAGAACAGCAAACATCGTATAACACATAGCATCAAGCAATCAGCAGTGATTGTCAGGCAAGATGAAACCATTTCTTTGGTGAAAGCCCTGTGGCAAAGATTAAAATTATTTCTTGCAAGCAAGAAATTGCTATGATAGCTCCAAACCAAAAGGCAGGGGTTGACTAACCCAGGTTTGATTAGAAAAATTCATCCATGTAATCTCTGTGTCAAAGAAGAACTGAAGTCATTAACTAAAGCCAAGCAAAAATCATAGCTCTGAAATGAGGTATCTCTTTAAATGTCCCTGTCCTCAGGAAGCTTTCCAGTCAGAAAGAAGAAAAGGGAAATCACAGCCTTGTACTTAGTGTGACTTCAGTACAGGTCTCCATTTGAACAGAAAAGTGCCTTCATTCTGGGTCTTTTATAGGCACTCCCACCTGAGCCCCAAACTCCCACCCCCAGAGACATTCCTGGGCATTAGAGAACAAAGGCTAGTGCATTAGTCTTAAAGAGGTATTTTTTACCTCTTATAGAAACAAAAATTCATGGAGTCAGAGTTATGTCAATGAGCAAGAGATAGCCCTTACTCATTCACCTAAAATGGCCCCAAAGTTATGACTTCACTGCAGACTCAGACCATCAGCCAGCCGGCGCCAAACTCAAATTCTCACACATCCAGTTGCTTTAAATAGAGTCCATATAAACATATCTTTAGCCATTTGGAGCCTACCTACTTTACACACCCCACAAAACTGCACCCAGTGTCTGCTAACCATGAATAAGACAAAGCCTGTAACTATAAAAGACGTCACACCACTGTTGCCCTTCATAGCTCTCAGACTCAGAAACTCCCCGCCTAGCAGCTGAGGAACATCACTAGACACCATGCACTCCTCCAATTTCCCCTTTGGCCCTCATCCCCTTTAGGTGGTGGACTCTCTGTGCTGCTATCTCAGGAAGGTTTCCTGCTGGGAGGGGCTTCCCCTGTCTCACCATCCTGCCCAAGCAACCCCCAGTAAAGCTTCTTGTGTGCTATGGCCTCTCGTGGTCCTGTCCTTTCTTTGTTCAACCCCAACCTCTCTGAACTTGCTAGAGTCAGCTGAATTCCAGGCTCTCCTGACGCATTTGTACACTTGCATTGAGAAGAAATACGTTCCCCCAGTCTTATCAATGTAATGGCCTTTATTGCACTTTAATATTAACATATTTTCCCTCCTCACTCCAGTTCCAAACTGATGGAGAAATAAAGAAGTCAGGGGAAGGTGATAACATTTCTGATAAAACTATGTAAGGTGACAACATTCATGTATGAACTCAACAGTGGCCTTCCTCATGCTACAGCCTGAATTATGAAGCAGATTTACTCAATCTCAGGAGGGGTTGGAGATCCAACCCACCCACTCTAGGGGCACATCAGAGCTCATGCACTCTCCAGGCAGCCCAGGAAGATGCACCCCAGTAGATTTACCCCCAAAGCAATAGGCAGAGAAAGAAACTCAGTTTTTTCCCAAGTGCATCATCCAGAGAGGCCCCTGAGTGATGGGGATGATAGAGGCCAAGAGTTTCCCAAATGGCTCAGTGGTAAAGAATCTGACTGCAATGCAGGAGACGCAGGAGACATGGGTTCCATCCCTGAGTCAGGAAGATCCCCTGGAGAAGGGAATGGCAACCCACTTCAGTATTCTTGCCTGGAGAATCCCATGGACAGAGAAGTCTGGCAGGCTATAGTCCATGGGTTAGCAAAGAGTCGGACATGACTGAGCACACACGCCGCATAGAAGGAAACAGCAGCTTTGGGGACAAAGTGTTCTCCCCTAATAATCATGTTTTCTTTTTGTGATTACATCTTACGAAAGTGGAAATACTTCTGTAGAGAAAGTTTAGATCCAAGATGACATGAATGATTTTACTCGAGAACCTCTACTTTTACCACCATACATTTAAAGGGAAGAACACTACTATTTCTTTAAATAAAATGCTCATTAGAATGCTCAAATTATATCAATGAAATAACTTAAATTTATTTTTATGTTTGAGGTAATAATATACAGGTCAAAAAATGTGTCAATTTACCCAACTGAGAAACAATGGAATGAAAACCACTAACCAGTAGTTTATTCTCTAATGATAATTTAGTGTTGTATTCTGTGCAAGGAAAGCATACCACAGTTTGGGGTGTGTTTAGAACCTCTTCTAGTGATTGCAGTTATTCCCTGGCTTTTCAAGATGAACAGTTCCATCTTGGTGCTAAGAAAGAGGAGACACTCACTGCCGGCCATGGTGACAGCTGAAAATAAAACAACAAAGGAAGGAAAGCACGTGGAGGAATACACCATCCTAGAAGTCCCTAAAGCAGGCTGTCCTGTGGCATTTGTCAAATCACAACCTGGATTTACAGATTCCATAAGCTCACATACCCACCTGGCAATATGCTGTATAAATTCTTTAATGTTTAGCTTATCTTGCACTAAACAGCAGAAGAATACTTAGTAAGTGCAAGTAGGTCAACATCACTTTAATTTGCATTATCAGTTCAGAAGAACATTTTACACTATATGTGTTGTGATAAAACACTGTGTCATTTCTGTCACCCAATGCAGAGTATTTTTAGGTCTTTGCACATTATGTGTAGAGATATTTGGTATTGCCTTTAATGTAACTTGCCATCTGTGTTCTAGTTTCTAGGCTTTGGCAGAAGTGAGCTAAAAGCATTGGCCAAACTTCAAGGGGTTAAGATTTTTGCTAACAAATATGGACTATTTGATATGAAAACCATCATTGTTTGATATGTCAAATAAAACATTTGTCAATCAAAAGTCCTTAAGCACTGGGCTATGTGACATTTACTCTTTTATAAACCAATGAAGCCCCTGGTGGCATGCCTTTTTTCCTCTCATTTAAATAGTGGTAGGAGAACAAATCACACTTCAGGGCAAGTTGATAACTGCCAGTCACGATTCCTGCCTTGTTTACTATAATGAGGAGGGTAATAAATGCATCTGACCATTTCGGCTGGCATTTGCATAGATGAATGATTTGTCCAGTCAGTCACTCTCCAGTGATTTGGGTCTTTTTGTCAGCACAAAGAGCATTCAGTCTCTCTGGAATTTCCAGTGCCAAGCTCTCATTAGCAAATATCCTTTACCATGAATGATTCAAATAATTACCCCTGAAATAATAAACTGTTTCACAAAAACATTTTATTTGATGGCTCCAAACATCAACTTTTCTGAATTGTTGACATTCAAATAAGCCAGAGAGCTTCATGGTTAAGGAACAATGGCTCTCTTGTTAAAGGGTGGGCATTGTTTTACCTCCAATAGACCTTTAAACTTGGCCAGCTATCAAATGCGTCCCTCAAACTGCCAGCCAACATTCTGGGTAATCAGAGGGCACGGCACCAGATGGAGCTGTTAAAACTTTGCATATTCAAACTCCAGGAAATATTCTTTAGATTTTCTTTTGAGGTTGCAAACCTAGAACTCCAGATTAATTAGCAGCTGTTACTTTGTATCCTTTTTTGCACCTATTGGAGCCAAATAATATTAAATGTCCTCACTTATGCTGAGCAATTCAAGTGCGAGTTCTTTGCTGTAATGGCATTCTATGTGTATAATTAAGTGTTATTTGATATAGTTTTGGAGTTCAAACAAATGAGCAAGCAACAATTATACCTTATTATGATCTTCTCTAGTGCATAGCCATAGGCTTGCTCTCTGTGCATTACTGAGTTCATAGCACCAGGCAGACAGCAGTTCCTGTTATCAACTTTTTCACCCTCTGCGCCATGCATAATTTAGAGAGTTTTATTAATTTTGAGCTGGTTTAATGTATGCGCATGTTCTCAAGATCTAGGTAGATTGTATGACTAAGTTTAGCTTTCATAGGGCAATTGTTTATGCATGTAAATGTCTGAAAAATAGTTTTCCTCAAAGCTTAAAAAGCTACGGTTTCATTTAAATAGATTAACTTGCACATTGCACCTTCTTCTTTACCTGCAAGAAAAATTCAGGAAGGGAATGAGGGGAATGTATTTCTGTGCTTTGCAAATTTCCTCATTACTTTGCTTTCACTTTCAAATTTAGACATTTTATATATAGCAAGAATGGAAAACCGTCAACAATACTGAAATACCTTGATGTTCATACACAATTACAACTCAGTAAAGAACATCTGGATCATTGGTAAGCAAAATTTTTAAATGTTAGCTTTGTGGACTAGCTTAGTAACACCAGCTATATTATAGCCATGCTCTTATAGAAGCCAAGGACATCAAAATTACCCTTTGAGATGTGCCTGATATAGATGGCCACTTAAAATGGCATACAATTCCTTAAGCTTCCATTTCTATCCCACAAAGATAGGTGCAAATTAGAAGCATACTTTGTCATACCTAAAATAATTTACTTTACTGGGACTTTGTGCACAAATCCTCAAGTTTGTCCTTTGCTGCTAGCTGGGAATCCTTTGCACCAAACGGTGTGACTTTTTATTTCCCCCGCCTGCTCTGGTTGCAATCATGGTCAACACTACAGAGCCCATTTTTCATTTTGTTATTTGGCTTGTCAAATCAAAGGTCAAGAGATGATGAAGAAACCCCAAAATAGCCTAGGATTGGCAGATTTTCCCCCAAGTTTTCTAACGGAATTTGGTGCTTATAAAAGTGAGGGAATAAAGAACTGGCTCCAGCCATAAATCATGCAGACGAGAGCTTTCCAAGTTTTGCACAGTTTCACTGCCTAGTGCCTAGAGGCCCAGAAAACAAAAGCAGGCATCCTCGCATTAAGAGTGTCATCCTCGTGATCACAGGGCTGGGGGCACAGGAAGATGGCTTTCTGACACTGACTCATCATTTATGATTGGTGATGTGGACAAGGAGTAATTGCAGCCTTACCTCTTTAGCTGTTATCCCTTTCAGACATGACTTGATGGAGGAGGGGTATAGAACCATAGAATGTCTGTGTTAGGAGCAACACCAGCATCAAGCACATGCTGAGTCACTTTAGTTGTCCGACTCTTTGTGACCCTATGCATCGTAGCCTGTCAGGCTCCTCTGTCTATGGGATTTTCCAGGCAAGAATACTGAAGTGAATTGTCATGCCCTCCCCTCCAGGGGATCTTCCTGACCCAGGGATTGAACCTACCTCTCCAATGTCTCCTGCATTAGCAGGCGGCTTTTTTTTTTTTTTTTTTTTTTTTTTACCACTAGTGCCACCTGGGAAGCATCACAGAAAGCAGGAAAACTTGTTCTTGAATCCAAGGCTCTTGACAGCATAGGCAGAGGTCATTCTCTTAGAGCTAAACCATAATCATGTGTTGCTAAGCCTTGAACCTCACCTGTGAGGACAAATTTACACAGACACATGCCCTAAACATGCATGAACTTCCTTTCATGTTAATAACAGTGATTCTACACAGTGCCACCCTTGCTCAACAGATCTTTTTGTGTTGATGTCACTCCAGATGCTGGGACAAGAATCATTCACCATAGTGTTGTCAGTTCACCCCGGGTGACAGGAAGAAGAATTGTCTGGTATTGACCTCATAGAGAGTGGGAAGCTGCTGTACAACAAAGGGAGCTCAGCTTGGTGTGCTGTGATGATCTACAGAGGTAGGAGGAAGGTTCAAGAGGGAGGAGATATATGTATACACATAGCTGATTCACTTTCTTGTATAGCAGAAACTAACAAAACATTGGAAAGCAATTATACTCCAATAGAAAACATTTTAAGACAAATACAAAAAGTAAATAAATAAATAGCAAGGATTTCTGTTTGTTTAACAAAATAATCCTGAGACTTCTCCTATCGAGTTGCTGAGATTTTTTAAGCCCAGTTCTTCAACTCATGTGAGCAAAGTGTTGTCTTCAGTTCCATTTGGAGGGAAGAGGAGAAAGCCTCAAAGCGTCCTTTGAAACAATGCATTCTCTTGAGTTTCCCCAAAATACTGATGCATTTGACATTGTGATTTGCTTGTAGAATTCAGGCAAGTACTTCCTTTTTCATAAATGGTCAAATGACATTAAATTTTGCTTTAAGCTCTGTTATAGGTTGGACTGGGTCTCCCCTCCTCAAATTCATAGGTTGAAGCCATAACTCCCTGTTTCTCTGATGTGATTGGGTTTGCAGACAGGGTCTTTAAAAATGTGATTATCTTAAAATGAGACAGTCAGCATAGTCCTAATCTAATCTGATTATTGTCCTTATAAGAAGGGAAAATTTAGACACAAAAAAGACACCAGGGATGCTACCACACAGAGAAAAGACCACTTTGAAGAGGCATCAAGAGGGCTGCCAACTACAAGTCAGAGAGGCCTCAGAGGAAGTCAATCTTGCCAGCCCTTGATCTTTGACTTCCAGCCTCCATAACTATGAGGAAATAAATTTCTGTTGTTGAAGCCGCCCAGTCTGCAGTGTTTTGTTATGGCAGCTTTAGCCAACTAACACAAGTTCCTTAAATGTATACCTTTCTTTAACCTCTAAAATAGCCCTTGTCAAGGCCTCTGCCTGAAAAGCGCTCCCTCCCCTCTGTCTTTTGCCAGCCAAACTCCTACTCATCCTTCAGTTCTTGACTTAGACAACACTTTCTCTAGGAAGACTTTCTTCTGTGCAGCCCTGGTCCGCATCCCTCTTTTGGGTTCAGTAGAGTATCATGACACATCAGATGGCACTAAGGGGAAAACCTGAGTTCAAACTCTTGCAACCAACAGCTAAGGGCTAACAAGTTTGGCACTGAACTCTACTTTGCCCAATTTTAATGGAAAAATACATTCTGTTATGAATGGAAAATCACCAACTTGAGAAATAGAAGAGTGGTGCAAAAGTAAGATTTTTAAGGTCCTGGACCTAGGCCCTTGGACTTGCAATATTCCATGATGTGCTAAATGCATGTACAGATGTACATGGATGCACGCACATGCTCACACTTACACACCTGGGTCCCCATGTGCATGGACATGCACATACATGTGCATTTGAGGGAGAGACAAACTAGACAGGGCTTCCCTGCTCACTCAGATGTTAAAGAATTTGCCTGCAATTCAGGAGACTCCAAAAGCAACAGTGAGAAACAGGCATGGAACCGACCAGTTCAAAATTGGGAAAGAAGTACAACAAGGCTGTATATCATCACCCTGTTCATTTAACTTATATGCAGAGTGTGCACATGTCTAAGTCGCTTGAGTCGTATCCAACTCTTCGCAAACCTACGGACTGTAGCCGGCCAGTCTCCTCTGTCCATGGGATTCTCCAGGCAAGAACACTGGAGGGGGTTGCCATGCCCTCCTCCAGGGGATCTTCCCAACCCACAGATCATATTTGTGTCTCCTATGACTCCTGCATTGCAGGCAGATTCTTAACCACTGAGCCACTGGGGAAGCCCTATATGCAGAATGAAATGAAGTGAAAATTTCTCAGTCATGTCCAACTCTTTGTGACCCCATGGACTGTCCATGGAATTCCCCAGGCCAGAATAATGGAGTGGGTAGCCTTTCCCTTCTCCAGGGGATTTTCCCAACCCAGGGATCAAACCCAGGTCTCCCACATTGCAGGCAGACTCTTTACAAATTGAGCTATCAGGGAAGCCCATATGCAGAGTACATCATGCTAAATGCCAGGCTGGATGAATCACAACCTGGAATAAAAATTGCTGGGAGAAATATCAACAACCTCGGATATGCAAATGATACCACTCTAATAGCAGAAAGCAAAGAGGAACAAAAGATCCTCTTGTTGAGGGTAAAAGAGGAGAGAGAAAAAGCTGGGTTAAAACTCAGCATTCAAAAACTAAGACCATGACATCTGGTCCCATCACTTCATGGCAAATAGAAGGGGAAAAAGTGGAAGCAGTGACAGATTTTATTTTCTTAGGCTCCAAAATCACTGTAGACAGTGACTGCTGCCATGGAATTAAAAGACGCTTCATCCTTGGAAGGAAAGCTATGACAAACTTAGACAGCATATTAAAAAGAAGAGACATCACCTTGCCAACAAATTCTGTTTGGTCAGAGCTATGGTTTTTCCAGTAGTCATGTATGGATGTGAGAGTTGGACCATAGAGAAGGCTGAGTGCCAAAGAATTGATGCTTTAGAACTGTAGTGTTGGAGGAGACTCTTGGGAGTTCCTCAGACAGCAAGGAGATCAAAGAAGTTAATTCTAAAGGAAATCAATCCTGAATACTCATTGGAAGGACTGATGCTGAACCTACAGCTCCAAGACTTTGGCTACCTGATGCAAAGAGCTGACTCACTGGAAAAGACCTTGATACTGGAAAAGTTTGAAGGCAGGAGGAGAAGGGGGTGACAGAGGATGAGATGGTTGGATGGTATCACCAACTCAATGGACATGAGTTTGAGCAAACTTCAGGAGATAGTGAAGGACAAGGGAACTTGGCATGCTGCAGTCCATGGGTAGCAAAGAGTTGGACACCACTGAGTGACTGAACAACAACAAACCAGACGATCCCAGAAGGGAGCTGTCACTCAATAACACTTTAATTAACAATGTGTATTTTTCCTGTTTAGACATTATCAGCTGCTTTGATATGCTTTTAATATCCAGTCTGATGTGGAAACTCTTCTGATTGGGCAACACTTAACTAAAGCAAAGATTCACCTTGTTGTTGTTGTTCAGTCACTAAGTCATGTTTGACTCTTTACTACCCCATGGACTGCAGCACACCAGGCCTCCCTGTCTTTCACTGTCTCCCGGAGCTTGCTCTAAATCATGTCTGTTGAGTCGGTGATGCCATCCAACCATCTCATCCTCTGTCACCCTCTTCTCCTCCTGCCGTCAATCTTTCCTAACATCAGGGTCTTTTCCAACAAGTCGGCTCTTCGTCTCAGGTGGCCGAAGTATTAGAGCTGTAGTTTCAGCATTAGTCCTTTCAAAGAATTCAGAACTGACTTCCTTTAGGATTGATTGGTTGATCTCCTTGCTGTCCAAGGAACTCTCAAGAGTCTTCTCCAGCACCACAATTCAAAAGCATCAATTCTACACACAGCCTTCTTTATGGTCCAACCCTCATATCCCTACATGACTACTGGAAAAACCATAGCTTTGACCAAATGGACATTTGTTGGCAAAGTGATGTCTCTTATTTTTAATATGCTGTCTAGGTTTGTCATAATTTTCCTTCCAAGAAGCAAGCGTCTTTTAATTTTGTGGCTGCAGTCACCATCTGCACTGATTTTGGAGCCCAAGAAAACAAAATCTCCCACTGTTTCACCTAATCACCGCAATAAGAAGCCTGAGCACCGCAACTAGAGAGTAGCCCTTGCTCACTGCAATTAGAGAAAGCCTGCAGGCAGCAACGAAGACCCAGTGCAGCCAAAAACTAATTAATTAATTTTTTAAAAGAGAAATTCACCTAATGAAATTATCTCCTTCCCTGAAATTCCCTGAAAGCAGGAATTCTTCATTAGCAGCCTTGAGGCCACGGGCACAGTACCTGAACTTAGTATAATGTCCAATAAATGTTGTTCTCAAAATAGAAAGAACTAAGGGGGAAAGAGTGAAGAGCAAGAGGAAGAGAGAGCAAGCTTTCTTATCATTTATTAATCAGCAGCTTGCCTCAAACCCTACCACCTCCAGTGTTTCCATTTATTCTTTTTATATGTGAGCTTTTCTTCAATGACCACGTTTCTAATTTTTTGTCATTCTGAAACTGATGGATTTGAACCCAAGTTTTCTGAGCCAGAATGACAAATTCCGCCTTTCCTGGCTTACTAGATAAATATTCAGCCACAAACCTCTGATAAGTTTCCCTGTTTGACTCTAAATAGTTATCATGAAATAATTACAGATGCTTTCTCCTGTTGTGTGGAATAATTGCCTCCTCCGCCCCCACCCCTGAACTTATTCACTAAGCTTTAATCATCACAAGAAATGTATTTATGCAAGGAAATAGCAAGTTATTCACTCAGCTCATTTTATTCACCATTGTCTTCTGATTTCTTCACACTACTTAATTTAGCACATCAAGGTGAGACGATTAGTTTATCTCACCTTGACATGGCTAGAGTCCACTGACAAAACACATTTGTGACATTCTTGTTGGCTCCTTCCTCTCTGCTAATAGTTATCTCCTGAATTACTTATTGTTGGTTGATATTTCCAAGTCAGAATAAGTATGTGACCAGCAGGTAAATCTGGTTGATAATAAATCAGAACAAATAAGAGCATCAAAGAAAATGCCATCTCTTCGGACCACAGTGAGTGGTGATTTCAAATCAACATCTGCTTTTAACTCCTTTTGATGATAAGAAAAGCCCAATTAACACCCGCAGTTTAAAAAGATGCAACTTTTTATTTATCTAAGACTCTACTGCTAAAAACCTTGCCAGATTTACAATTCTAAAGACAACAGCTTTTTGTAAATGTGTTTTATTTGCAGTTATAATATCTATAGTTAAATCAGTTCATTAAAAATAGAGTTTTAAACTGTCTCCCAAACTGCCATATTTGAGCATTTAAAGCAAACATGATTAATTCATATTTTTATACTGCAGTTGGGTAGAACTGTGAAGTCACCTAGTGTACAAAACAATGTCCTTAGATAGGAAATCCTTCCTTAATTAAGACAGAAGTTAGGACTGTGTAATTTTACATTGCACATTTAGTTACTCAACCTAGAATTAAATGAGCATTGTCCCTAAGCACTTTACCAGGGGAGCATTCACTGCACTTCACTCCTAAAGAGTTGTTACCTACACAGGTCTTAAAGCAAATGAGCAACACCATATACTTAGTGGAAAAAGATGACACCTTCTAAAGCCCAGAAACCATCATATATTTAACACATTATAGGTGCAAAACCTCCAGTCTGGGTGAAAGGAAGCTGTATTTTGCCTTTTGAATTGTATTATTTTTTAGAGCCCTACTTGGCATCATTCTTTTCACAAGAAACCTGAGGGATTTTGTTTTGATAGGAACTGAAAAGATCCTAGAATTACCACGAGGCTCTACCATGGAAAGAGTCCTGTGAGTGAGAGGGTACAGGCAGGAGAAGGAACTCTGGACCCAGAGCCAGAGACATGGGTCCAATGTGCAGCCCTGCTCTGCTGATTACGTGATCTGGGTTTGCCTCTTAATTGCTCTCTACTTTTCTGTCTTCATTGTTAAAAAAGGAATACTAATAGCTGCCCTGCCTGCATAGTTGTTATGAAGATCAAATGAATTAATAAACGTGAGTGTGCTTTGGAAAAGTTAAAAGTGCCCCTCTAGCATTAGTTATTCTTATTTGGCTTTCATATTCTTCGAAATCCCATTTATAATAAGGCACTCCTGGATAAGTAGCTGTTTCTTGAAATCCCATGAAAGCTTTGTCTTTGTATTACCTTTTACGGGCTCCCTGGGAAGTTCAGCAAATCTCTGATCCCTACTGTGCTGTGCATACATTGCCCAGAGGCATTCCAGGACCTGCCTTTGTGCTGCACATGGTCAGATCATTGAGGATTGGAGCTATGGCAGTGAGATTAAAAGCATACCTACTATTTAGCGTGTTTTTTCTGATTACAAATGTAATGGTGATGGTTGTTTAGTCACTAAGTTGCGTCCAACTCTTGCGACCCCATGGACTGTAGCCTGCCAGTCTCCTCTGTCCACAGGATTTCCCAGGCAAGGATACTGGAGTGGGTTGCCATTTCCTTCTCCAACAAATACAATACACATTCGTCACAGAACATTTTGAAACGACAGGAACTCACAAGGAAAGAAAAAATGTAAATTACCTCCAATCCTACTACCTAAAGGCAAACACTGTTAATATTTTGACAAATATACTCCAGGCCTCTTTCCATGTACTTAGAATACACAATGTGTATTTGTCAACATACACATTGCTATGCACTGCATGTTTGTCCCTATTCTCAATACCTCCCCATTCATATGTTGAAGCCTTAACTCTCAATGTGATCATGTTTGAAAACAGGGCCTTTAGGAGGTAATTATGGTTAAATGAAGTCATAAGGATGGAGCCCTGATCCAATAGGATTAATATTCTTATAAGAAGAGGCACCAAAGTTTCTTCTTTCTTTCTCTCTCTCCCACGTGAGGACACAGAGAGGAGGTAATTGCCTTCCACAAGCCAGGAAGAAAATTCTCACCAGGAACTAAATTGGCTGGTACCTTGATCTTGGACTTCTCAGCATCCAAAACTGTAGGAAATAAATTTCTGTTGTTTAAGCCACCCAGTCCATAATATTCTGCTTTGATAGCCTGAACAGACTAGCAACATGTGCATCATACCCTACTATATCATTTGTGCTTCTTTCATTAAGCATATGATGAATATTTCTCCATTCATTAACTATTCTGTGATTTTAATGGCTTTAAAATGTGACAAAACATGGATGCAACCTAAATTTTTAACAATCTCCTATTTTTGGTCATTTTGATGGTTTTCAATGTTTTATTATTCTTGTAAGTAATGTGGTAATAAATAGCCTTGGATTTACCTTTTGTGTAGCTCTCACTCATCAACACAGAATTGATTAGAATGGATGAATATTTTTAAAGTTCTTGATATATATATTAAAACATCCTCCAGAAAGACCATATCAATTTAACCTCCTATTGACAGTTATTTGAGAATGCTTAGTTTCAAGAACTTCTGCTGAAAATAGTCACTATCATTATAAAATGGCATTTGTTGATTTGGAGGCAAAACAGTCTCTCCTTGCTATTTGAGTGTGTATTCTTAATTACTAAACTAATGAATTATGTTTTTTTTTTTTTTTTTTTTACTTTAGGGACAGGAAAGAATATCCCTCTTCTCATATGTTCACACTAGTAAAAATTTTATTATTTAAATCTTAATTTTTTGGTATGTTAGACATTTTGTTTTATGACATACACTTGACCACACGTAGAATACATTAATGTTATCAGCAATCCTGCAATTTCCAACATCATTTGCACAGCCTGACTGCTTTGCTTTTCATAATTCTCAGAAAATTCCAGAAATTTTGTAATAGCTGGAATTTAAGTCTGAATTAGCCTGAAAAAATCTTCTAGGAATCCTTAGGACAGAGGATTATGAAATGCTTTAAGGTAAAGGATAGGATAGGATAAGGCTCTTCAAAATAATAGGTTTATGATATGAGTATTTTCTTCTATGAATCTTAATTATCCACTCTTACTCTTCATTGGGTTTTCCTTGTGGCTCAGCTGGTAAAGAATCCGCCTGCAATGCGGGAGACCCGAGTTCAATCCCAAGGTTGGGAAGATCCCCTGGAGAAGGGAAAGGCTACCCACTCCAGTATTCTGGCCTAGAGAATTTCATGGACTGCATAATCAGTCCATGGGGTCGCAAAGAGTCGGACACGACTGAGAGACTTTCACTTACTCTTCATTATGACACATAGCATATGCAAATTAAATATTTGTTAGTTGGTTAAGTGGATTAATGGGGGAATCATCTACTATTTTTCTGTTTCAAATAGAAGCAAAAAGAGTCTAATTCTACTCCAAACCACTTTAAATTAATACCTGTAATCCTATTCTTTCCTATCCTCAATGTAATCCTCCTTTACATTCTCCTCTTTTATAATAAATTTTACCTTTTTTCATCCAAGATCTCCTGAAAGACCACCTCCCTAGAAATTTCTGAGTGACTAAAGGTTCAAGGAATCATGCTCCCAATGCTCTAACTTATGAGCAAGTCTTTCACTAAGTTTCAAAGTCAACAAGGGATAAAACTAGGGGAAGTATGGTTCAGTTTCTCCAAGCCAGGTGAAGAACAAACAACAAGTAAAAGTTTATATTAATTTTTCTATTTAATCAGAAATTACCATAGAAAATTTGCCCTAAAGTGGCCTTGGAAAACTCATTGTTTTTTTTTTTTTAGCTCATTACCCCAGGAGGCATTTTGATCTTTATTTTCTTTGAGTGAGACTAACCTTGATCTACCCTCCACTTTTGTCCACTCCCAATGAAAATATCTTTTTAAAAATTAGTGTCTGTTTTATGTTCGTTTGTGAAGAGACAATTGCTGAGAGATCTGTCATAACACTTTTGATACAGTTAAAAAAGAGTTAAAAGAAATTTTCTTCAAAAAGACCAGTACAAAAGTACTCCTACATGTACTAGGCTTTCGAATGCCTTGAATATTTTCATGAATGAAAGCCCTTTTGGTTATTTTCATTATAGGAGAAATTCTTTTATAGAAAATTCAAACCAACAAAGGAAGCTCAGATTGCAGTTCTAACATTTTTCAGCAGAGTTGACCAAACACAAGTCCTAAATTGACGTATTATGAACACAATAAATAAGGTTTTAAAGGCTGGCTAACACTGCAAAGCTTTTTGAAACAAACTTCTTCATTATGTTTCTGTCTTTCTGGGAGTTCATGGTTCATGAGAGGACATGGAATTTGAAGGCCTCTAGTTATCCTTACAATAGCCATGGCTAACAGACTTCTGGGCAGCGGGGGTCAGTCACTTCCTGTAGAATTATCTGTAATGAATTGTCCCAGATTGGAAGTGGAAGAACTGTTAAATTGCCTGACCAGGCAGAGTTATTAAAAGACTGCACCAGCATCGTGAGAGGTTAATTGCTAACAGATAAACAGTTCAACTCAAACAATTTGTGTTGAATTTCTACTTTGTACAAGACACAAAGATAGCAGTGTTGAAAGCTGTCGCACGGGCGGTGGTGGAGGTGGAGGTGGTGGTGGTGGTGGTGGGGGCGTGTGTGTGTGTGTGTGTGTGTGTGTGTGTATGAGGGGGAGAGAATTACAAAGGGGAATGACTGAGTCCCTGCCCTCAAGTGTGGAAATGCTGTAATGGAGGCATGGATATGGGCTGTGTGCTGTGCTGGGTTTAGTGTGTCTGACTCTTTGTGACCCCAAGGACTGTAGCCTGCCAGGCTCCTCTGTCCATGGGGATTCTCCAAGTACGAGTTGCTTATCCCTTCTTCAGGGGATCTTCCTGACCTAGGAATCAAACTGGGTTCTCCTGCACTGCAGGTGGATTCTTTACCAGCTGACCTACCAGGGAAGCCCAACAGCTATGTAGGAGCCCCAAAAAAGGCAAGAGACATCCATTCTGAAAGATGGGGAAAACATATGGCTCACCCTGGAGAAGCCCAATGATTCTAGTCTCAGGGTAGAAGAGATGATAGTTAAACTCTTTGCAGTGGTTCAAGAGGCAGAGGGCAGTTTTAGAAAGAAGGCTCTTGTAGGTGGCCAAAGGAATGTAGCTTAGACTGACTAAACGTTAATAGATAAGAGAGAGAGAGAAGCAGAAGTTTCATTATAAAAAACCACAGTTTAGAACAGCCCAAGGCATTCAGTGAGACCTACCTCCATTCAGGCTCTTATCTGTAATAATCAACTTACATATAGAATGCTTGTTCCATATGCAGAGTGCAAGCTCCATGGAAGCAGCCAGTTCATCTGTTTTGTTTATGGCCCTCCCTCCACAAATGGTACTGGGCACCTGTAGGCACATAAAAATTCAGCGGAAAGAATATATGAAAGTGTGTGATGGATGACTTACAGAACTAGTCGGGGGGCCTGTGTTCCAGGAGGTGGGATTTGAGGAAATATTCTCAACCCCAGTATCAACTGGTAGTATGTATCTGTAAATAGCAAGTGATGAAAAAATGTGTAGGATACAAGATATTGATTAGAAATTTTTTTATTCATCTGGAATTGGCATCTAGGACCCAATATTGACACTAAAGAGGAATCAATTACCTCTCATTATAAAGAGAGCAGAAAAGAGAAACAAACACCTATTTAGAGCTTATTAAGAGTTGGACAAATCAACACTGTAAATCAACTATACTGTAATAATTTTTTTTAAAGTTCATGTAAAAAAGAAAAAAGTTTCAGCCAAATTGTTTCTACTGTTACAAAGATGGGGGACTTAGAGGAATCACTGGAGTCAAAAATCAACTCGGTGGAGGGTGCTGTGTGGGTTTTCTTTCTCTTTCATCCTTGCTGCCAGTCCTCAATTTCTCAACCCAGTTAGGAAGAAGACTTTCAGGGAATTATTTGTAGAGACTGGTTGGACATGTACTATGCAGCCTACCTACACTTGGCTCCACTTTGAGTAGAAGGGAAAGAGGGATGGCAGAGTGGAGAGAGGACCAGACACAAGTAGCCTGACTCCCAACTTTTGGGGCAGCAAAGATGGCTGAGTTCCCCATGGATCAAACAGATACAACAGCAAGTAGTAAGGCTGAGTTCCAGAGTGAGAGGACATCAGAAACAGGAGGTCAGGGGGCCTGTTCCTAGAGATGAAGGTGGAGGGAGTGGAAGAGATGGAGCTGAGTGGACCACCAGGCAGGGCACTATGCAGCGGGCCTCCCCAAAGAACAAGTCTCCTCCTGGAGTAGAACACTTGGAACAACTTCATTCCATGAGAGAGAAGCATGTGGATACCTGCCACCTAGAGGATCTCATGGGCAGTCATTCTCGTCCAAGGAAGCAGAGACAGCAGTGAGGAGACCATGGGAAATAAGAGGATGCTTGTCCCTTTCCATTGTCCCCCTTTCTGTGCCAAACCATGAGAGGAGAACAAGCCCCACTGTGAGAAGAAGCCAAGCTCTTCCATCAAAAGCTGGTGCTAGAAGGGAAGAAAATGGATGAGCACTTACTCGGATATGAAACTGAAGATTTCAATAAGAATAGACTATTCAACTGGAAGAGACTGTTGAAGATGTTATGGGATGGTGAAAAAGGTGGATTTGGCAGAATATAGTTAAAGGCTATGATTCTGGGGAATGGAGATCATGTTTCTACTCCATCAACATCAGACTATTCAACAACCGATAATGGGTATTAATCATGATCTCTCCTAACTGAGGAATCAGGGAGACTCTCAGCTAGGAGGGAGTAGGTTGGCAATGTTTTTATAATGCTGGCCAGAAGCCTTATCCTTCAGTATCCTGTACTGCCTCCTCTATTTGACACGTTAGTGATTCATTCAACAAACTCTTACTGAACACAATTATTATCCACCAAATGGTCAGCCTATTGTTACAAGTGGCAATCAGTAAATATTTGCTGAATTAATAACAAAAGCCAATAGTATTGAGGGCTCATGATGTGACAAGTACTCTTGAAACTGTTTTTACTTTTTTTTTTTAATCCTTCAATCACCCTAACAGGAGGGTATTATCGTCCACCCTAGTTTACTGCTAAGGAAACTGAAGTACAAAGAGGTTTAGTAACTTGCTCAGAGTCACACTGTGATTAAAATGGTAAAAGCAAGTTAAGGAAATTCCCAGATTATGACAAAAATTATTGGTTTCCAGTGGGTGTTTTGTAAATGCGTTCTTATCTTCAGCACCCTCTTTTCTGGCCAAAACCAGAATTGTTAGCAAACAACACTATCTTATATGAAAACACTCATTTTATGCGATAAGTACTGAAAATAGATAATTTTTAAAAGCACAATCAAGTAATAAAGGGAACCTCTTCTGTGATCACATACATTTCTCCCATAATTCAATAAAATGTATCATTTGCATCAAGGTCATTTTGTTATTTGTTTTTATTGGACACATGCAAATTTGGAAGATATCTTAAAATCTGCCAGCCTTGAATTGCATAATCACCACAGCATTGATGTAACTATAAATCACTTAAAATATATCAAAGTAGGAATTCTAGGAAAAGTTTGATTGAGGAAAAAAAATCATAGACATCTGTTTTCGGCTATGTTCACATCTACCTATGTAAATAACTGTCTACTCACACTCATGAATATTTAATTCAGCAACATTTTAAATTTGGATCCCTACCTTTGAATGGAGCTTACACATTGCTCACTGACTAATTTAACTAAAAAATCTTTAGGCAAGTCATCCACGGAAAGTATTTTACCCAGAAAGCTAATCATTTTTTCCTGTTTAAACAATACACTGCACAGTATTGAACAGTATTTCCTTCTAAGTTGCATCTTTATTAAATGTACAGAAAGAGTCAGTAGGCTGGGCAATTAGAAGCTCAGGCTCTTGAGTTATACTGACTTGGGATTCAAATCCTAACATGAACTTGTCAAGATATTTAAGTTTCCTAACCCTCAATGTCAGAGAAGGCAATGGCACCCCACTCCAGTACTCTTGCCTGGAAAATCCCATGGACGGAGGAGCCTGGTAGGCTACAGTCCATGGGGTCGCTAAGAGTCGGACACGACTGAGTGACTTCACTTTCAGTTTTCCCTTTCATGCCCTGGAGAAGGAAATGGCAATCCACTACAGTATTCTTGCCTGGAGAATCCCAGGGACAGCGGAGCCTGGTGGGCTGCTGTCTATGGGGTCGCACAGAGTTGGACACAACTGAAGCGACTTAGCAGAAGCAACCCTCAATGTCTCCATCTGTAGAATGGGAAAATAATAGTATCTACTTCCAAGGACTGTCTGCAGTAACCATCAAATAA
Organism: Okapia johnstoni; assembly: GCA_024291935.2. Classification (NCBI taxonomy): domain Eukaryota; kingdom Metazoa; phylum Chordata; class Mammalia; order Artiodactyla; family Giraffidae; genus Okapia; species Okapia johnstoni. The sequence goes on from CM044317.1 coordinate 48,175,325, forward strand.
GATAATACTTGTGAAGGGCTCAAACATTTAACGACTATAACCGATAATCTACATTAAGAAAAATAAATAATGGTTGTGTATATTAGTGATTCCCAAAGAACACTTGGTAGATATTTACATTATCATTGTGGAACTGAATCAAAATTCAGAAAGAAAAACTGTTTAGAGTCAAACCACATAGTTGTACGATGAGTTACTATTTAGTCTTTCCCCAGCATGTTCTAAGACAGGCTGCATAAGACTTATTCTGAAAGCTTTTGACAATGTGAAATTCTGGTCCTCTGAAGATCCTGAGTCACTCAGAAAGCCTGGTACTAGGCCAGGAATGCACAGGTTTTAAAGGTCCCTACAGGGATTCTGACAGACAGCCAGGTTTGGGAACATTGCCCAAATGCATTTTCAATTCAATAAAAAAAAAAAATTTCCTCACTACTTCTGTTTGGCCAGCGAAGCCCCCAGGAGAAAGAAACCCAATCCCACAAGTTTCCATATCATAGCCTCTGCAGCCTCATTGCAAAAATGACCTTTTCAACTCACCCAAACTTTGGCCAGTGTGAGGACGTCCCAGAACTGCACCAGGAAAACCACAGGGACGGGGCCGTGGACCCTTAGCATCTTTCAAGGTACCAGTGCCCCCAACACATGGCCCCACAACTCTTCTCAACCAGAGCTGGAACAAGTGGCATGGAGTTAAAAGAAAACAAAATTCTTTCACATCCTCGGTGGATTTCTGTTCTTTTGTATGTCTCTGTGCCATGGAGTACAAAGATAGTCCATAAACACTCATTGGCTAATTATTGTAAGCTTAGAAAGAGCCACTCATTATATGAGCACTTAAGACACATCACCGATGGGATGTGAATTCAGCCAGTGAGGCCGAGTTCATTAATATGCCTCCTCGTTGAATCCTATGAAAAACTGCATATGTTTTATCTTCTCCCACCTTCCTGTCTCTCTTTTTCTAGTCGTGTGTTTCAACCCCTTCTCACATGTATTACTCTTCTTTCCTGCTCTAACACCTTCAGGCATGCCATAAAGTCACATGCTACAGGATATAAATAACTGAAAAACATTAATCTCTGTGGTGGCAAGTAAGCTGCTGCCACTTTTTTTTCCCCCTGGAAACCTGCCTTTAATGTGACAGTATACTACAGCAGTTTGAAACATTTTCACAAAACATTTCTGAGTGAAGCCGGGAGGAGAGAGGGAGAAGATAAGATACTGCTGTGGCCTTCACACATCAGTTTATAACTTGCCTAAATATTTATTTGTCATCATGTCAACAGGGCTTAAACACGAGCCAATAATTCGTTTCAATCCAGATCTGTATTCTCTGAAGTGTTCTTGGGGGAAAAAGAAAGTTTCTCTGTACTTCTAAACTTTTATTATCACTGGGAAAATACCAGTGATTTACTTATTTAGGGTTTTCTTTGAAAGTGCTAGTTTCTCAGTCCTGTCCCACTCTTTGCAACCCCATGGACTGTAGCCCACTAGGCTCCTCTGCCCATGGAATTCTCCAGGCAAGAATACTGGAGTGTGTTGCCATTTCCTTCTCCAGGTGCTCTTCCTGACCCAGGGATCAAACCCTGGTCACCTGCATTGCAGGCAGATTCTTTACCATCTGAGCCACCTGGGAAGCACTGGGTTTTCTTTAGGAAATTATAACAGAGATGTCAATTCCAAGAGCAGATAGCGTGTCTGTTTTTGCCTAATCTTGTACCTCCTATACTGAGCACAATGACTAGACATACTAGGTGCTTTAAAAAATATATTTTAGAAAAGAGAATTGAAGGATTCAAGGTGATATAGAAGCCTTTGGGAGACTATTTTGGGACAGAGAGAACCCCAATTTTCCTCAGAGAATGGGAAATTCTCTTACACCAGCACACACACATACAACCTTCACACACTCACAGAAGTATGGGATGAAGAAGACAATATGGTATCTGTCAAGAAAAGGAATTAAATGTCTGTAATCCCTTTTCTTGCCATGATAATAAGGCTAGTATAGATACACAATGGAATATTACTCAGCCATAAAAAGGAAGGAAATTGGATCATTTGCAGAGAGGTGGATGGGCCTAGAGAGTGTCATAAAGTGTGAAGTAAGTCAGAAAAACAAACATCATATATTAATACATATATGTGGAATCTAGAAAAATGATAAAGATGATATTTGCAAAACAGAAATAGAGATATAGACATAGAGGACAAAAGTATTGACATAAAGGGGAAAAGGGGAGGTGGGATGAAATGGGAGATTGGAATTAATATATATATACTACTATGTATAAAATAGATAACTAATGAGAATCCATGGGATAGTAGCAAAGAACCCTACTCAGTGCTCTGTGGTGACCTAAATGGAAAGGAAATCCAAAAAAGAGGGGATATATGCATACGTATAGTGATTCACTTTGCCGTACAACAGAAACTAACACAACACTGTAAAGCAACTATACTCCAGTAAAAATTCAAAAAACAGAAAACATATATGTGCTTCAGATAGCAGCTCCTGGAATGGCTCCCCATTTCTCCAAAGATTAAACCTTAGCAAGGTTTATAAGGCCCCAAATGATCGCACCCTTGCACACCTGCCTGGCTTCAATGTCACCACCACCGCCTCCACCACCTCACAGTTGTCCTATTATTTCAGACATAGTGAACCGAACCACCTTCACATTCTTTTGCATATGGGCCTTGATACACTCTGCACCATCTTCCAGGAACACATTCCAGCCTGTCACTGGCCAACTCCCTTTCATCCTTTAGGTGTCTGCTTATGACATTTCCTACAGGAAGTCCCCCAGGCCTTTGTTTTGGGTTCCCCTCCTGTGTTGACTCCTATGGTATCCCCTATATTCCTTTATAATTTTTTGTTGTTGCCTCTACAGAGACTGTAGTCTCCAGCAGGCAGTCACCAAGTCTATATTGTACACAACTGTTTATTTAGCATTGAGCACAGTCCAACACATAGTCAATAAATATTTATTGAATAAATGAAGAAGAGGGGAAGGAAAGAAATCTGCAGTTTGAACAAACAGAAAGGGGGGCGGGCACAGAGAGAGGGCAAGTGTATTGAATCAGCATTGTCTTGGTTTCTTTGGCTCCTGTGAAATCCACTCAGTGGAGTTCCCAGAAGATGTGGAAAGGTCATCAGTAAAGAAACTGAGCCCAAAATTATGTTAGGGAAAGGAGAGAAAAAAAAGAGTAAATGATTGCTGATGGGATTAATAGGTTTGAAAATCAAAGACTATTTGTATGTAATACACTCATTACTAGCTATACACATTACAAAGTGGTTCTTACTAAACAAAAGTGTTATTTAACATCAGACTTGTTAAGTAACAAGGCTCTTGTCCCATTTTTTTTTTTTCAGTTTTATCTTCTGAGGAATATGGCAACCAAGATAATTCCATGCAACAATTTCCAAGGAAATCATAAGACAAATAACTTGGGTGTACAGAGCTCATCAAAAAGAGTTCTTAACTGACTCAGTAGACATGAGTTTGAGCAAACTCTGGGAGATGGGGAGGGACAGGGAAGCGTAGCGTGCTGCAGTCCATGGGGTTGCAGAGAGCTGGATACAACTTAGCAACTGAACAACAAAAGTCATCATTCACATTTGTAAAAGCTATAAAACTGAAAATCAGTTTACAAAGCATTAAACAAAGACAGAAAAGTAGAAAATAAAAAATACTGATAAAGTACAAAATCTTGGGCATTGAATTTACATTGCTCACAACTCACTTTCCCGTTTTTTAAAAACTTGTTAGCTCCCTCTACTCCCTCTCTTTCTTTCTCATTCTCTGTGATTGAAACACACTAATTTCAATTCAATAATAAAGTATCTTATGTATAACTTAAAAATCTTAAGAAGAAGCTTTCATTTCATTTTTGGGGTATTTGTTTAAATGTTGTCTTGTTTCTCTTCACATTTATAGAAAAACTAAGTTCCTTTTTATAAAAACCACTTAAATTGTACTTAATTCTTAAAAGTGACTATTAAATTAGCATCATTTAAAATTGAAAGCCAAAGCTGAAAGATAAATGACTACTTCATGCAAATTTCCACAGATAGTAAAATATCAGGTATAAAGCTATTATCCTGAACATTTTTGCTTTAAATTCAATTAAGAATCTGTGAAGAATTTCTTTGGACATTTCCATTATTGCATTTATCCAACTAGAACAATAAAAATGATTGTTATTTTAACTCCTATTATTGAAATATTTTTAGTATTTTCTTACTCTGACCAGAGTTATTTATTTAAATTTTCATTCCTTCATTTTTCCATTTATAATGGGAAATTTTCTTATAATTAGATTCATATGATTATGTATAACTGCCTTAGAAAATACCAACCTTATTTAAAACTCTTATGTAACCTGACTATATTATAACCATTTTGTATTTTTCTCTCATATAATTAGTTAAGGGCTTTGCAAATGAAAAACAATTATTTAGAGATTAAAGAAAAAGAGAAACCTGACAAGAAGCATTCATTTAATAAGGAAATCTATTTTCCACATTTCTCTATTTTATATCTCAACTGCTTTATTAGCGAGAAAAAAATATGTCCAATTAATTCTTTTGAGCACCACCAAGACATAGCACAGGGATATCTGACAAAGCCTCATCAATACACTATTCTAAGCATACTAGGCATTGATCAAATACTCTTTATCAGCCTGTGAAAATTTTTATCTATGGGGTAAGAGGGCTTCCTAGATGGCACTAGTGGTAAAGAACCTGCCTGCCAATGCAGGAGACTCAGTGACACTTGTTGGATCACTGCATCAGGAAGAATCCCTGGAGAAAGGCATGGCAACCCACTACAGTATCCTTGCTGGAGAATCCCATGGACAGAGGAGCCTGGCGGACTACAGTCTCACAAAGAGTTGGACATGACTGGAGCAGAGGTGATGGAATTCCAGTTGAGCTATTTCAAATCCTGAAAGATGATGCTGTGAAAATGCTGCACTCAATATGCCAGCAAATTTGGAAAACTCAGCAGTGGCCACAGGACTGGAAAAGATCAGTTTTCATCCCAATCCCAAAGAAAGGCAATGCCAAAGAACGCTCAAACTACCGCACAATTGCACTCTTCTCACATGCTAGTAAAGTAATGCTTAAAATTCTCCAAGCCAGGCTTCAGCAATACGTGAACCGTGAACTTCCAGATGTTCAAGCTGGTTTTAGAAAAGGCAGAGGAACCAGAGATCAAATTGCCAACATTCGCTGGATCATCAAAAGAGCAAGAGAGTTCCAGAAAAAAATCTACTTTTGCTTTATTGACTATGCCAAAGCTTTTAACTGTGTGGATCACAACAAACTGTGGAAAATTCTTAAAGAGATGGGAATACCAGACTGCTTTACCTGTCTCCTGAGAAATCTGCACGCAGGTCAATAAGTTAAAACTGGACATGGAACAACAGACTGGTTCCAAATCAGGAAAGGAGTACGTCAAGGCTTTATATTGTCACCCTGCTTATTTAACTTATGTGCTGAGTACATCATGCTAAATGCCCAGCTGAATGAAGCACAAGCTGGAATCAAGAGTGCTTGGAGAAATATCAATAACCTCAGATATGCAGATGACACCACCCTTATGGCATAAAGTGAAGAGGAACTAAAAAGCCTCTTGATGAAAGTGAAAGAGGAGAGTGAAAAAGTTGGCTTAAAGCTCAACATTCAGAAAATTAAGATCATGGCATCTGGTCCCATCACTTCATGGGAAATAGATGGGGAAACAATGGAAACAGTGTCAGACTTAATTTTGGGGGGCCGCAAAATCACTGCAAATGGTGATTGCAGCCATGAAATTAAAAGACGCTTACTCCTTGGAAGGAAAGTTATGACCAACCTAGATAGCATATTAAAAAGCAGAGACATTACTTTGCCAACAAAGGTCTGTCTAGTCAAGGCTATGGTTTTTCCAGTGGTCATGTATGGATGTGAGAGTTGGACGGTGAAGAAAGCTGAGCGCCGAAGAATTGATGCTTTTGAACTGTGGTGTTGGAAAAGACTCTTGAGAGTCCCTTGGACTGCAAGGAGATCCAACCAGTCCATCCTAAAGGAGATCAGTCCTGGGTGTTCATTGGAAGGACTGATGTTGAGGCTGAAGCTCCAATACTTTGGCCACCTGATGTGAAGAGTTGACTCATTGGAAAAGACCCTAATGCTGGGAAGGATTGGGGGCGGGAGGAGAAGGGGACGACAGAGGATGAGATGGCTGTTTGGCATCACCAACTCAATGGACACGAGTTTGGGTAGACTCCAGGAGCTGGTGATGGACGGGGAGGCCTGGCGTGCTGTGATTCATGGGGTTGCAGGGAGTTGGACACGACTGAGTGACTGAACTGAACTGGAGCAACTTAGCACACATGCACGTGGAGTAAGAGTTTGACCAATAAGGTTTAACAGATACAAAAATCATAAAATTAAGCTTTAAAAACACCATAGAGTTTCAAGAAATTGAAGGATGGAATAAAAGCATGCGTTGAAAAGATGCTAGTAATGCATTAAATGTCATACCTTTGAAATTACCTTGTTTCTTAATTAGAATTCTTCAAGCATATCAATTGAACTTGTCCTCACTGAGAACCACACCCTAGGCAAATTCAAAGCAGGGAAAGGAATTATTCTCTAGTTAATGGAGCATGTAAGTTTATTTTAATATTCAAGGTTATGATGGGTGAAGTGTAAACTGAAAAGTTTTCCTTTTTATCATGGCTCATGGTATAATAGCAGTACTTACTTTACGAAATAAAAGTCCAATTACCATAAAATAAATGGAAGGTCATTATATTTTACTTGGCTTCTGTACACAGTCCAAGAAATGCTTTTCCTCACCAAATGGCATGCTGTAATACTTTGTATTTGGAGTTAATCCTGGAACCCAAGCCTTTTCTTTTCCTCATTACAAACTGTATGGGCTCCATTCTCATCTCTGAATTGAAGTGTAAACCATTCTCTCTGCTTAAAATGACTTGTTTCCTTCACCAATCTATGAACCTTTCCTCCTTCAAGACATTTCAGAAACTCAACTCTGCTACAAAAGCCTTCCCTATCGCTTCTTTGAATCATTTATAATTAATTATACACATGTGTGGGCTTCTCTGGTGGTTCACATGGTAAAGAATCTGCCTGCAATGCAGGAGACCGGGGTTCGATCCCTGGGTCAGGAAGATCCAGTAGTGAAGGGAATGGCAATGTACTTGGCTATTCTTTACTGGAGAATTCAATGGACAGAGGAGCCTGGCAGCAGGCTGCAGTCCATGAGATCACAAAGAGTCAGACATGACTGAGGAACTAAAACATACACACATACATATGTGAAAGTTGGGTTGCTTATCTTTTTTAAAATTTATTTATTTTTAAATGGAGGATAATTACAATATTGTGTTAGTTTCTGTCATACATCAACATGAATCAGACATAGGTGTTCCTATGTCCCTTCCCTCTTGACTCTCCCACCCACCTCCCACCCCATCCCACCCAACTACATTATCACAGAGCACCGACCTGAGCTCCCTGTATCATACAGAAAATTCCCACTGGCTATCTATTTTACATATGGTAATGCATGTTTCAATGCTATTGTCTCCATTCATTCTACCCTCTTCTTCTCCCATAGGTTGCTAACGGCTAGATAACTCAAGAGACTCACAAATGAATCTCTTTGCTTGACTTACGAACAAAGAGACTTAAGTCTCTTCTTTCTACTATGTGTTTGCTTATTGGGAGAGGAGTGGTGGGGATAGACAGGGGGGACTAGATAGGAGTACTCCAGTATGTGGTTCAAGGCTAGTTTATCACAATCTGGAACAGAGTTTGCATCATATGCCAATATTATCCTTTTAGTTTAATTGTTCTTCGTAATCGCATGCTTATTTCATTTGTATATGCCCCTCTCTGCCATCCAGTTCTATGTCTTGCTTCCATTTATAGTGAGTCTTTTGAAATCAACAATGTTAGAATTTTTATGTGTTTCTATGAGGAGGATTGAGAATACATTGGTTGATGGTGCCATGGTCACAAACTCAACGGCCTTCAGAGTTCAGGCAAGTTACATAAATGTGGAAAGAGACACAGTATTAGACAGAGAGCAGAGGCTATGTAAACTGAAGGGTCCCTGCCCAGCCTAGGGGCATTCAAATGCAAAAATTCACCCCTGCCAGTCCAGTTTGGCCTTGGAGTCACTAGTCTGCAACCCCAGGTCCCCTTATTTCTTGTTCTGAACCTATGAGGTATGCTGGTGGTGACAAGGTGATTAACTATATTTTATTGGTGATGGAATTGAAACACAGAATAGTAACTTTATGAAAGTCACTCAGGAAAATCAGCTTCGTGAACTTCTTGTTCAAAGAGCTGCTGCTGCTGCTAAGTCACGTCAGTCATGTCCAACTCTGTGCAGCCCCATAGACGGCAGCCCACCAGGCTCCCCGGTCCCTGGGATTCTCCAGGCAAGAACACTGGAGTGGGTTGCTATTTCCTTCTCCAATTCATGAAAGTGAAAAGTTAAAGTGAAATCGTTCAGTCATGTCCGACTCTTTGCGACCCCATGGACTGCAGCCTACCAGGCTCCTCCGTCCATGGGATTTTCCAGGCAAGAGTACTGGAATGGGTTGCCATTGCCTTCTCCGTGTTCAAAGAGAGGAGATTGCAAAAAGGTAAAATAAAAAGCAAGACCTAAAACCTAGAAGTGAATGAATAAGACTATTTCCTTAAAGGAAAATAATTTATAATGTTTGGAATCAGCTTTTTAAAATATTCAATAAGTTTTATAAGCATAATTGAGCAAATCAGTGCTTTTTATCTGTGATTTGAATACACACCACTCACACTTACATTTTATGATTAAATTGTGAATACCTTGGGAAGTTTGGCATCTTGCCCTTCTTAAGGGATTTTGACTAATACGTGAATTACATTGATTTATAGAAAACCTAATTTTAAGGAGAGAATTGTTTCTTTCCTAGATGTCTTATAGGTTTTGATTTTTTTGTTTGTTTGTTTGCTCTTTAAAATTAAGCTTTATTTACCTTTATTACCCTTAGCTTTGAGGGAAGAAGAAGATTGGGTCATAGATCCTAGAATCCACTTTTTAATGTGAATGCTTTGAAATTTTTATTCACTTCTACTGCAAGCTGAGAAGTAGGCAAAGCATATTCTGCAAATCAAGCCCGTTAAAATTCCACTGCAAAGCGTGGACTTGACTGACTGCAAGTGGAGCTGTCAGCTCCTACAGGCGTCACTGTCAAAGGGCCGTGTCATCTGTCAGTGTCGGTTCCAGCTCACTGTTCCACATAGAGGGAATGCACTGTTGCCTCCCAATTGATAACACGCTGCCAGAAGCATGTTACTTTCTCATCCGTCTTCTTGTAGCTGTCAAAAATGGAATCCATTAATTAGTTCGTTCTTGTGAATTTTAGTTGTTCTAAAGACATGTAAATTTCAAAGTAAGACAAATAAAAATCCCAAACCAAACCATGATGCCCATAAGGGCTCAAAATCCCAAAGTGGCTGCTGTTGCTGACAGTGGTGGGTTGCCAACCAGCTAAACTCTGCCTTAAATGAAAGTAATGATGTGGCTAGTTTCCCGTCCCTTTTAATGAGAGCAAGATTCCCAAGGCAGCAGGAGGAACGGAGAGAAGGGTAGAGAAAAATGCAGGAGACGCCCTGAACATGGCTCTAACTAGTCAGGCAGTTTGACACAACTTAGGGAGTCTGGTTGCTGCTGCTGCTGCATGATTACCTTTTTGTATTTTATTCCTCTCCAGTGGCTTTCAAAGAAACTTGAATGGGCTTTATTTCCCTCATTTTGGGGGTCCCATGAAGCCTAGGCAATTCTGTAAAATCCATATACTTTATACAGGGGGCCTCATGTGTAATTCACTTCTGCACTCCAATATACAGTATATCTATGAATTGAAGGAATATTCTATAAGAAACTGGAACAAATATATTGGACCATCTTTATGTCTGATAGAGTATATTGCAACAATCAGTATGGTTAGCTTAACCCAATTTCTTCTCTCTCCATCTTTTCAAATCAGTGATAAAGGATTTCAGTGACACTAAATTATTTGATTCTATTCAGTTCAATAAGCATTTATTAAGTGACTACTCTGTGTAACTCACTGTGCTAGCTGCTCTGGGAAATACAAAAATGATTCAAATAGAGTCCTAGTCCTCTAGAAGCTCATGCTTTAGAGAAAGGGGCAGTTGCATACAGAGAGCCCTAATTCATGATAGACTGGAGGAAATGCTAAATAATGAGCCAAGGGAGAAGGAAGAGAAATGAACTCCATCCCAGGGACTCTGAGCAGGAGGGACTCCTGGAGCAAGTCACGTTTGAGCAGGGCTTTGAAGAATGGGTGGTCTACACATGGCTGTACATCCTCAGTTTTAAAGGATATACCACATATGGAGGGAAAACATGCCAAAGGAGTGTGTTTGCAGATGCCCAGGAAGATGGAACTTGTGCAAGTTGAAGATGTTTCGGGAAGAGCTTTCCAGTACGAGGGATGGTTGAGTCCAGGGCATGGAGGTTCTAGGACAGACACATCCTTCTAAGCACTGTGCATTTTACCAAAGCCAACAAAGAAGATGCTCCTTTTGTGAAAAATAGATGAGGGGAAGGGTAGTTTACACCCAATGATTTGTAGCATAGTGAAAGTGTTAGTCACTCAGTCGTGTCCAATTCTTTGTGACCCCATGGACTATAGCCTACCAGGTTCCTCTGTCCATGAGATTATCCATGCAGGAATACTAGAGTGGATAGCCATTCCTTTCTCCAGTGGATCTTCCCGACCCAGGGATAGAACCCAGGTCTCCTGCATTGCAGGCAGATTTTTTACCATCTGAGCTACAGATCTGTAGCATAAATAAATGGCAAATATAACCAGAAGTATCTTTCTGAGTTTTTTTTCTTCTTTCCAGGTTTGCTCATATCTGGCCAGGATATAATATATATTAGAAAAGAGGGTCACTAGAACGAACGAACAAAAAAAATAAGATAAAAAAATAATTTGGCAGAATTTTTTAAGATCCTCAAAACATCTAGGGAGTTTCTGATTCTTTTTCTGCAAACATCACAGTAGTTTGGGATGATTTTAAGACCCAGGAAGGAAGGGGCTTTGTTCTGCTTATTGCTGAATTTCTACCACTCAGAAGAGTGCATGGCTCATAATAGGAATTCCATCAGCATCTGCTAAATGTGCTTGTTCCAAAACCTATCAACTGCAGCTCAGCCGTGTCTCAAAAGAGGAACCAATGCTGCTCAGCTTCCTGCTCCTCCATACAAGAGGAATAACTTCAGCTTCAGATGATATGTCACTAGAAGGACAATTGCTTTTTATGAGGGGTTTAAAATAGAAAACTTTATCAATTAATTTGGTCACAGTTCTTTCTTATGATTTGAGTTCTTAAGATTTTTTTTTTAATTTGATTTGAGTTCTTAAGATTTTAAAGGGAAGAAAACTTAAATGACTGGCTTAGAAAAATAAACTGTCAACAAAGGAGTTTTGCTCTTGCTACGAATGTTTGAAATGCTCATGTCTCTTTCTGTAAAATGCTAACAGTAAGATTATCTAGAATGACATGAGATTGTCAGTTATCCGGTTCATTCAGTCCCCTTAACTAGCCAATTTAAATAATTCAGAAAGCATATTTTATGTGAAGAAAACTAGTTTGATTGCCTCCACATCTAAATAAGCAGATAACAGTAACTTGAAGCTTCCCTTTGGGAGATTCAGGCCCAGCCTTGGTATACACAGGCTGAAGATGTTCACACACTGTTTCACTCCTTGACAGCTGCAGGTCATTTATGTATGTGCTTCTGAGTGAATAGAAGTCAGTGAGGTTGTCCCTCCAAACTGAGATGGTGAGGAGACACACAGAACAGACATTAGTTATGGCTAAGAGCTGCCCACAGAGGTAGGCAAGAGTGATATTCAAAGTGTTCAACACTGACCCTAAGCATGGGCGTTGGTTGCAGTTGCAGTTTGGAGTCCTGGGATCCCCTTTGGGCCAGGTCTTTCACTGCTGGATAGTGAGAGAGAGGCCAGGGTAGCGAGGGTGGGGAGTGGTGGGTGTTGGGTGAAAGGGTGTTTGTGGCAGCAGCCACTAACCACGGGTATAAAAGCATTTGACCTGTTAACAGTCAGTCAAACCAGTGTGTTCTAATCAAAAATTATCCTTGAATATTGGTATAAAATCTGGTTTCCACCCACAAAGAGCTTTTAATGAGTACTCAGTCCCATTCCACTGTTGGGAAAGATTGAAGGCAAAAGGAGAACAGGGCAGCAGAAGATGAGATGGTTAGATAGCATCACTGACTCAGTGGACAGGAATCTGAGCAAACTCTGGGAGACAGTGGAGGACAGAGGAGCCTGGCAAGCTGCAGTCCCTGGGGTCACAAAGAGTCGGACATGCCTTAGCGACCGAACAACAACAGTCTCATTCGTTGGAACATCCCAGCCAGACTGAACATCAGACCAACCGACCAGAGGGAAGAGTCCAGAAAATAGACTGGGCCCTGTACATCTGTGACTGGATCTAGTGTAAGATCTCAGATCCTGCCCAAAACTCTACTCCCTGCCTGGCTTCAGTAGAATCAAATGGTGCTTGTTGTGGGGGTGGTTGACACATATCACACAGAGGGATCAAAGGGCTCTCCTTAAATAATCAACAAGAGGGGTGTCATCATTCTAGAAGGTTCTTCACACACCTCTAACATGAAGTTCCTCTTCACATCAAAATCCTGCTCTTGAAATCTAGTTCTGGAATGCAATGCAAGTTCTATACATAAATGACAGAATTGACACTGACTCAGTTATTTGGCCATTCTAATCCCTTACAGTCAGTAGCAACATCTTCCCGCTCTCAGACTAGCTTTCTCCCCTCTCTTTCCCTTCAACTACCTGCTACACCCAATCCGCTCTCCACAATGTCCATTAAAACCACTATGGAGACTCCTCTGGGTCCAGCGGTTGAGACTTTGCCTTCCAGTGCAGGGGGTGCAGGTTGGATCTCTGGTTGGGGAGCTAAGATCCCACATGACTCGGGGCCAAAGAAAACATGAAACATAAAGCAACAGAAGCAATATTGCAGCAAATTCAATCAAGACTTTAGAAATTTAAAAAATAAAATAAAAAAAAACCCTAAACTAAAATTTTTTTTTTAATTTAAAAAACCGTACTATGTGGTAGGGACAGGAAGCAGCATAAACAGGAGATGATTTTTACACTTAACCGCACACCAATAATTCATCGAAGGTCCAGCCCAAAGTCTTCCCACTCATAGCAAACTGCTTTCACTTTGTGAGTGAGAGGGAGATGCACATAACAGGGGGTGGCTGTGAGGGTAGGTTACTGAGGGAAGAGTGAATCTTGGAGGAAAGGTCTTTTCGGCAAGGAAAACTCATCCATCATACATACGTCAGTGAAAAGCTCTGCCAGTGGCACCAAAGCCTTCTCTTCATGCACATGTTTCAGTGGCCCTGATGAGAATGGGAGGAATTGGGCGATTGGGATTGACACATATACACTATTGATACTATGCATAAAACAGGTAACCAACAAGAACATACCGTGTAGCACAGGGAACTCTATTTACCGCACTGTAGTGACCTGAATGGGAAGGAAGTCCAAATGGGAGGGAATATATGTATATGTGTGGTTGATTCATTTTGTGTACAGTAAAAACTAACCTTTGTAAAGCAACTATACTCCAATAAAAATTAATTTAAAAAATAGAAAAGAAAAATAAAGGGCTACTGGTGTGGTCTTATCCATGCAAGTGTCATCTGATGAATTGATCTCAGGTGCGAGTGCTTGACGTTGATCCTATCAGAGTATCAGTCCAAAGTATGCTGGTTTATCTAGCAAGAATCTTTTTTTTTTAATAAACATACTTTCAGATGTTGGAAGGCCATTTATGCCCTTCCCACTAGAGAACTCCCTTAGAAACACCTGATTGCTCATTTAACTTTCTTATACTGAACGTATTTATCCTTGACTGTGAACTCCTGCCACAAAGTAAGACAGCAATTTGGTTAGTTGCCTATAAATAATAAAGCCAGATCTATTAACCTAATTTCTCTGTGTAAGTCTTCCCCCTTCTAATTGAATGCTTTTCTCTTTCTTTCATTAAAGTCAGCTTCCCGTGACCTTTAAATTCAGTTAGAAAAGTTAATCCTCTGGTTAATCTGGACCGATAGGTTTTTGAAACACCACTCAGTGACAAACCATTATTTCTAGCTCTGCTTTTAATTGGTTAGAATGTTACTGCTGTGAGATGCAGTAGCTGTCAGATTTGCCTGCTAGCCAGTGTGAGCTTTCTGGATGTATTCCAAGTCATTAAAGTAACATCTCCTGTTCAAGCCGGGGATATTTATCCTGAACCCAAGCCCAATGCTCTCTCCTGCTCTTATTTAATTAAGGCCTAGGGAATGTTGGAGGGACTGAGGATTGGGGACAAGCACACTTTGGAGAAAAAAAAAATCTGAGGTTCAGCTTTTATATGTTAAATGCTATTTTTGAATTATTAAGTGAAATTGCCGTATACATCAAAACTTAGTATTGATGTGAAATACACATTTTCTCAGATATTGTCTGACTTTTGCCTCAGCTTTGAGTTTTCCCCTGTACCAAAGAGCCCAAAGGAACCCAACTTAGATTAATACTGATCTAATGTCAAACAAACAATTTATGACAATTATTAAATATTTCACTCTTATAAAGAAGAGAAGACCCTCCATTTTCTTTTTAATTGTTTTGTTAGAACCTGAAAAGCACAGCTAATAACAAATGATTATGTTGGTCATCCTTTTAAATAATCACTGTATCAAAAGAGATCATCCACATACAATTTTCCAACTCTGTATGTACCTAGAGAGAGGGCTGCGTCAGAATTCTGCTTTCAGGTCTGAGCTTCGTCCTGAGTAGCTGAGTGATTGTGCTTTAATGACTTAAGTTCTCTGGATTCCAGTGGCCTTGTCTATAGGATAGCAGTAAAATACTACTTGTGTGTGTGTGTACTAAGTCGCTTCAGTCATGTCCAACTCTTTGCAATGCTATGGTCTATAGCCCGCCTGCCTCCTCTGTCCATGGGATTCTCCAGGCAAGAATACTGGAATGGGTTGCCATTCTCTTCTCCAGGGGATCTTGCCGACCCAGGGATCAAACCCAGGTCTCCTGCACTGCCAGCAGATTCTTTACCATCTAAGCCACCAGGGAAGCCCTACTATCTCCCAGAGTTTGCCCAGATTCATGTCTATTGAGTTGGTGATGCTATCTAACCATCTCATCCTCTGCTGCCCCCTTCTCTTTTTGCCTTTGGTCTTCCTAAGCATCAGCATCTTTTCCAGTGAGTTGACTCTTTGCATCAGGTAGCCAAAGTACTGGAGCTTCAGATTTAGCAACAATCCTATACCTCAGCTTACAACCCTATACTTCTAACCTTCACTCCTTGATGAGGTTCAGATCTCTACACCAATTGACCTTTGAAGAATTCTAGCTGTACTTTCCATTAGTACATAAAATGCATGCCCACCCAGCCCTCAAAAAATTAAATTGTTAAGGTAAACTAATCTCTTTGTCTTTCACCTATCACATTAGATTGCAATTCTATATTTGCACTTCTCAGTATGAGTCCCCTGAGGGCAGGGATCTATCATAACTCCATCACTTGCCTAGTACATGGAGCCTGGTGGGAGCTAAGAAGTTTTACCGAGTGAATATATGAGTGAGGGAGCAATAGTGAAACTGTTGGGATGTGAGTGCAGTGGGCCAGCCCCCTTTCATCCATCCCTCTTCAGCTGCCCCAGCTCCAGACTGACCCAAAGGTCCTGAGTCGAGGCTCCCAGCAAAGCCCAACAAGGATTACTGAGCTCGCAGAAGGTGAGGCATCAGCTCCAAGGCCCTCAGCTCAGAACAGGGTACTAGTCCAGCACAGCTCTGCTGCCAACGTGCATGACAGTGACATGGTGTCCCTAGATACGAGGGCACTCCATCCTCATCCCTTTGACTCTGCATGTCCTCTATTCAGGCTCCATCCCTCACTTCTTCTGGACCTCTAAGCCCTCCAACTGCATTCTCTGGAACACATCCAAATTCCCTTTATCCTTAACCTCTTCTCTCAGCATTTCTTCCACTATTTTTTTCTAACTAAAATCTGCCTCCCTGGCAGCCCTAAGGGGTGGAAGCTATATTTCTTGCATTCTCCCTACAGATGGACCTGGAGCTGAGTAGCCTCCTTCCTTCTCATCACTCACCCTCTTTCCTGTCGAGGCCCTCAGCACTTTTGACGCTCTTGCTATCAGCCACGTTAGGGGAAAGTGTTAAGTGTTAGTCGACCAGTTGTGTTGAACTCTTTGGGACCCCATGAACCGTAGCCTGCCAGGTTCCTCTGTCCATGGAATTCTCTAGGCAAGAATACTGGAGTGGGTAGCCATTCCCTCCTCCGGGGATTGAACCTGGGTCTCCTGCATTGCAGGCAGATTCTTTATCATCTGAGCCTCCAGGGAAGCCTGCTCTCAGCTATACCAGCCAGAATTTCTACTGGTGCAGTCAACTACCAACCTCCCAGTCAGCTCATTCATTTCTCAAAGATTCTACACCAGGCTTGTTATCATCTCTTCACACTATCTCCATCTTAACTCTTGGTCATTCTTATATCCATGGGAATGATACTTCTAACACAGCCACCTCTCTCTCCAGTGACTTTGTCCTCTATCTTATCTGTCATTTTTTCTTGTGGTCATAGACCTTGTTATTACCAATAACTGTAACCCCTCATAAGCCCAGTTACAAGCCTCCTATTCTTCTATCTTTCCCGCTCATTCCCTCCAGGACCCTGATTTCCACAACATTTCACTTGAGACCCCAAGTTCATTGACTTCTCCACCTCTTCACTGTTCACTATTTCTTCCAAGTCTCCATTCCTTTCCTAATCCAATGACATTTTCACCAATATATAACGGAAATGCGAAACTAAAAAACCGCAGAAAAAAAGAGAAATGAAGTAAAAATGAAGGGAATGAGGGAAAATATTTTAAATTGCATTTTAAAAATTATAAAAATATTTTATTTTCTATTTTATAATTATAAAATATTTTACTCTAATATGCATATTGAAAAATCCAAGACACTTCCTTAGAATCTGAGGATTTACTTTCCTTCTACTGTTGGACCAGGAAGTCAACCTTTAGGACTGCATTTATTTGGGGTTCCAGGGCTGTTCCTTCACTGGTCTTCATATGAAGTAAATAATTTAGGAGCACTTCTCACAGTAAGAACAATTGTCAAGGCTTCAAAATACAAGTTGCTTTGATCGTTTAGAACAAACATAAAAATTCTGTCATGTTAAATTAAATTAATTTGACAAACATTCTTACTCTAAAGGTCTCTGCGCTAAAATGATTCTATGAAAAGTTACAGTCAAATTCATTTCTGGGACCCATTCTGCTGCTGGGCAGATGAACTTAACCTTAATTTTATCTTTCTTCTGAAGCATCTGATGAAGTGACTGATAACTTCATTGGAGTAGGCGGATGTGGCTGTTATTAACAATCAATTCTGAAGGGAGAAAGATGTATCCAACAGTGCTGAGATGGAAGAAGCACTAACTTATGACTGTTCTATGTGAAAACAAGTCATTTGACAGAAGTATACCTTGTAATAGGTTGGGACTTCTTTTAAAATAATTCACTCACATTCAACTACAGACGGAAAATAACATGGGAAATAAAGTGAGTAAAATCTTACCTTAAAATTTCACCTTAAAAATCATCTCCTAGTTTGGTTACATCTAGTGCATGGTAAAAAAAAAAAAAAGGAAAAAAAAAAAGGATGGGGAAAAAAGATGTCATCAAATGCAGAGGGGAAAAAAATTAATGCAGAACGGAAATAACAATTAAGTAGCAAGTCTATACAATATTGGACTAAAATGAGAAAAATTTAGGGATACTTGGAGATTAAGATATGTGTGTATGTGTGTGTGTGTCACTGTGAATTTGGTAGGAAATAACATTCTGTTAATATTTTCTGTACCTTTTAAATTTTACCACTATGGAATGAATTGCATTGGAATTGAGACAGAAAGAGTGGGTGGGTCCTTATTAACTCTTTGCCTGGAGAGAAAGGATTCCTGAAAAAAAAAATTAAGTACAAAGACAGCCGTAAACTGGCCCAGGTCTGAAACCTGTTGTAAAACTTCCCGGAAAATTGGAACAAAGAAAAGATGCTAATTTCTCAAAATAGAGGCGAAACATCCTTTCACTGGATCAGATTTTTTTTTTTTTTTTCCTCCTGGATTTTAAAGACTGACCAGAACAATAAGTACTTCCAATAAATTTTGACCCAATCAATGTGACTTGGAGATTAGAGAACTCTGCCATTTTCCACCAGGTATCAAGTATCAGGGAACTAACAGAGGACCGGCGTCAGCAGTTCTGAGTACTGTTCATGAGGCTGAAGCTGCTGGGAAATCTCACAAGGACTACAGAGCTTCTACAGGCCCTGTTTTCTATGATTTTAGGAATTCATAATTTGTATAGACCGTACTTATATGATGATTTTTAACAGATCTATAACAAACACAAAAATTATATATGTACATGTGTACATAAACAGATATACATTTTTTTAAAACTTTTACTATGGGTGCTAATTTCAGTAGAAAGCTGATAATAAATAATACAAATGGATAAGTTTATTCTAATGTATCCATTTTCCCATTGCCTCTCTTTATAATATATTGATGAAGAGATAGTGGCTGGGTTTTGACATAGAACCTTATTTTTGTGTCAATTAAAGATGAATTTTGTCCTTTTCTGATTATGAAAGTAAAATATATACATTGCAGAAAATTGGAAAGAAAAAATCGTCTGTAGTCTCACAATGCACACACATACAATTAACATTTTGAAAGATAACTTCCAATATTTTTCTACATTTTTTTGTTTTACCTGAGATTTTATTATAAAGGTAATTTTGTACACACCTTCTAAAAGCTAGTCCTGAAACTTGCCCCATTCAAAACTTTTATAAACATGAACATATTATACATAGGTTTGGCTAGGGTAAAATAATTAGATTTCCTTTTTTGAAAGGATTTCTTCAGCAGAATGCATTTGTGGAAGTGAAAATGGAGACATGGTAAAAAATAAGGAGGCTGTTGCAATAATCCAAGAAGTTGGTGATGAATGGTGGTATTTGGGGTAGGCAGGGAAAACAGATAGAGTGATATGAAGGAGATAGAATCTGTTGCCTCAATTTTCTGGGCCACTTAAAGTCAGATGGTGGTGTCTGCACCCATTTTCTGAGATACATGGTTTACTTTATCTTTCTCCTTTCCCTTCCTCCTCTAACTTACCTTATTCTCTAGTCTTTCCTTAAAGGTTCCTTCTCCTGTTACTTATGCCAGATCTACTCATGACACCTGAGATATGGCTTGACTCTTTGATTTTCTTCCAGAATTCAGGACCCTGAAGGCCCTATGGGAATAATGCAATATGACAGATGGTGGTTCTAATGTAGATGTCAGAGCTACTACAGAGTCTGGACATGGCTTAGAGACTAAACCACCACCACCAGTAAACCACAAAACAGCACATGACAGGACACTGCCACTAAAAACACAAACAGCAGAAATTCTCCTATTTAATCCTTTACCACTGGAGAAGACCACTCAAGATAAACAACTAACAGGTAACCCTGAGGGAGGGGAGAATCAGCAACAGTTGCAATAATTACAGTTCTTACCAATCTGATGGGTATTGATGGATTTCACTACATGAAGTAAACTCCATGGTAAAGGATGATACAGTAGGAAAAGGTCCCAGTCATCTGAATAAGATTAGCAGGTGATGAATGTCTGAGGCCAGAAATATGGGATTTTAAAACCCTCAAATTCCTATGTCTATTATCTGTGGATGTTCACTAACTATCTGCCAGAAGAATGGTTGGTGGTACTGTTCCCCCAGTGGAAAACTGTCATTTTTAGAAAGCAATAGAAAGCAGTAATTAGAACAGACTGTCGTTGGCTCAGCACCATCTCCAGTTCCTTCTGAACTCTCCCTTGCATCCCAGGGGAGAAGCCTGGGAGCTGTATTCTCCAGAATTCTTTGTCTGCAGGGGTACAGATTAGATTCCATCAGTGAGGTGCACTCCCATGATATTTAGAAAGTGAAAGAGAAGAGAAAACGTTAGTCTCTTGCAAAGGTTAGTGCACTCACCTTAGCAGGCAAAACACATGGAGTTTTGCTGGCAGCTTCTAGGCATCTCATCCTCTGTCATCCCCTTCTCCTCCTGCCTTCAATCGTATCTCAGAGGATGAGATAGTTGGATGGCATCACTAGCTCAACAGACATGAGTTTGAGCAAGCTCCAGGAGATGGTGAAGGACAGGGAAGCCTGGTGTGCTGCAGTCCATGGGTTCACAGAGTCAGACATGACTGAGTGACTGAACAACTGTCTAGGCATCTACCTAAGAATCAGCCAATTTATGCTGTAGAAAGTTGAAAACACCAACAGCGACTTTCCTGCAATTCCAACCCTTCTAGATCTTCTGAAAATTAGAAGTGGCCTTCCTAATCTTTGTTCCCTGAGTCCTTTCCATAATTGTGTGTTTTTCATTCCCTGTGGTAAATCCCTTCCTGCTCAGCTGACCGTAGAGTGGTTTTCACTTTGCTGAATCAATAGACTACCAGGCTTGGGTACAGAAAGCCAGGGTGGAATTGGGTCCACCATGTATTACCTGAGGGACCTCATACAAGTTTCTTAAATACTTTTAAAAATCATTTTCCTTGTTTATAAAGGTAGAAATAATAAAATTACATCTGCCTTTCTTATACGGTTTCATCAAAACCCGCATCAAGGATTAAATGAATTTAAGCATGTAATAAAAGCACTAAGCCCAGTGCCTAAGGAAAAGAAGCTTCCTCTCAAATGTTAGCTGTTCACTTATATATAATGAGATAGAACAATACTAGCAATGATTTTCTCACCAAATAGTTGTTTCTCCCCTAACCTTGTGGTTGGTGTGTATTCTCCTTAGAATGAAATACAGCAGAAGCCACAACTCAAAATGTGCCATTGGGCAGAGATAATAAAGGTGTGATTTCTGTAACCCAAACTTTAAAAGAATGGCCGAGGGACATCCCTGGTGATCCAGTGGTTAAGAATCCACCTGCCAAAGCAGGGGACATGGGTTCAATCCCTGGTCTGGGAGGATCCCACATACTGCAGAGAAATTAAGCCCATGTGCCACAATTACTGAACCTATGAGCTGCAACTACTGAACCCTGCACACCACAAGAGAAGACCACATTGCAATGAAGAGTAGCCACCACTCACCACAACTAGAGAAAGCCCACAGGTAGCAACGAAGACCCAGCATGGCCAAAAATTAATTAATTAATAAATGTTAAAAAAAAAAAAAGAACCAAGAACTCTGGACAAAGCCAATAATCTGTAGCATGACCACTACTAGACTTGATTACAAGTCTATTTGCTCCAACAAAAATGCTCTAGTTGGATAATGAAATAGAGGCTTGAATAGCTGCTGGTTAGAGTAGACACTGGGAAATCTCATCCTTCCAATTATTGCTCTGTGCTCATAGAATCTGCTTCTCAGGGAACTTTCTTCCTCTCCAGTTTTCCGTGGGTGGACAGTAAATATTCCGAAGACGGAAAGAAGTTGGGAGACCAACTGCATTTGAAGATAATTAATTCAAAGAGAAGCAGCACCAGATTGATCCAACTTTATCCTTAAGGGAGAGAAGAACTTAATTGTGAATTCATTAGAAACTTCTCTGTGACATTAGTTTAAAGGAATTATAAAACAGAAGAGGAGCTGACTATTTGGGCTTTATGATGGAAACTTTAAATATATCAGAGCATTGTGTGTTACAAAGAAGCTCGGCAGAGTGGCATGTTAGAATGCATGTGGAGGGACTAACAGCCCTGCTGGGGGCTCACAGGTGAGACAGTGGAGACTGCTGTGGTATGCTTCTGCCCAGGAAGAAGCTATTGGTGTCACGAAGGTTAGCTGGCTTCTCTTCAACAAAAATTTAAGCAAAGCCATACTTTGTAGTTTTTCACTACAAACCACATCTCTGAATCATCAGCTCCATAAGGAAGGGCAATGATGTGAATTACTCCCCAGAGTCGAGCTTACTATGGTTCAGGGAAAGGTGACAGAGTGGCCCTCTGGGAATGAGTTGGAATGATGGGCTGTCCTCTGATTCTCATGGGGGTTTCCTTACTGGGTACAAATGCTTTCCTTGTACCTATATCATTCAAGATTCTAAAAGTCCACCAATTTCTTCTTTTTTTTTTCATGGAAACTTCCATTTATTTTCATTTCCTTATTCTATCACTCCCATGGAGTTAACAACAATTTTAATTAGCCAACTTAGATGTAATGGCTATCTTTTATTTCTCCATTTATTGGCTTTATTTAATTTTAGAATCATTATTGCAAAATTCAGACTTAAATTGAAGAATGTAGGGAAAACCACTAGGCCATTCAGGTATGACCTAAATCAAATCCTTTATGATTATACAGTGGAATTGACAAATAGATTCAAGGGATTAGATCTGATAGACAGAGTGCCTGAAGAACTATGGATGGAGGTTTGCAACATTGTACAGGAGATGTTGATCAAAACCATCCCCAAGAAAAACAAATGCAAAAAAGCAAAATGGAGGCCTTACAAATAGCTGAGAAAAGAAGATAAGTGAAAGGCAAGGGACAAAAGGAAAGATATATCCATCTGAATGCAGAGTTCCAGAGAATAGCAAGGAGGGGTAAGAAAGCCTTTTTGAATGAACAGTGTACAAAGAAATAGAGGAAAAAAATAGAATGGGAAAGACTAGAGACCTCTTCAAGAAAATTAGAGATACTAAGTGAACACTTCATGCAAAAATGGACACAATAAAGGACAGAAATGGTATGGACCTAACAGAAGTAGAAGATATTAAGAAGAGGTGGCAAGGAATACACAGATGAACTATACAGAAAAGGTCTTAATGACCCGGATAACCACGATGGTGTGATCCCTCACCTAGAGCCAGACATCCTGGAGTGTGAAGTCAAGTGGGCCTTAGGAAGCATCACTATGAACAAAGCTAGTGGAGGTGATGGAATTCCAGTTGAGCTATTTCGAATCCTAAAAGATGATGCTATGAAAGTGTTGCACTCGATATGCCAGCAAATTTGGAAAACTCAGCAGTGGCCACAGGACTGGAAAAGGTCAGTCTTCATTCCAGTCCCAAAGAAAGGCAATGCCAAAGAATGCTCAAACCTCCGCACAATTGCACTCATCTCACATGCTAGCAAAATAATGTTCAAAATCCTACAAGCTAGGCTTCAACAGTATGTGAACCAAGAACTTCCAGATGTACAACCTGGATTTAGAAAAGGCAGAGGAAACAGAGATTAAATTGCCAGCATCCATTGGATCATTGAAAAAGCAAGAGAGTTCCAGAAAAACATCTACTTCTGCTTTATTGACTACACCAAAGCTTTTGACTGTGTGGATCACAACAAACTGGAAAATTCTTCAAGAGATGGAAATACCAGACCACCTTACCTGCCTCCTGAGAAACCTGTATGCAGGCCAGGAAGCAACAGTTAGAACCAGACATGGAACAACAGACTGGTTCCAAATTGGGAAAGGAGGACATCAAGGCTGTATATTGTCACCCTGCTTATTTAACTTATATGCAAAGTACATCATGCGAAATGCCAGGCTGGATGAATCACAAGGTGGAATCAAGATTGACGGGAGAAATATTAATAACCTCAGATACACAGATGTCACCACCCTTATGGCAGAAAGCATTTCACTCTTAATGAAAGTGAAAGAGGAGAGTGAAAAAGTTAGCTTAAAACTCAACATTCGGAAAACTAAGGTCATGGCATCTGGTCCCATCACTTCATGGCAAATAGATGGGGAAACAACAGAAACAGTGACAGACTTTATTTTCTTGGGCTCCAAAATCACTGCAGATGGTGACTGCAGCCATGAAATAAAAGACACTTACTCCTTGGAAGAAAAGCTATGACCAACCTAGACAGCATATTAAAAAGCAGAGACATGACTTTGCCAACAAAGGTCCATCTAGTCAAAGCTATGGTTTTTCCAGTAGTCGTGTATGGATGTGAGAGTTGGAGTATAAAGAAAGCTGAGCACTGAAGAATTGATGCCTTTGAACTGTAGTGTTGGAGAAGACTCTTGAGAGTCCCTTGGACAGCAAGGAGATCAAACCAGTCCACCCTAAAGGAATCAACCCTGAATATTCATTGGAAGAACTGATGCTGAAGCTGAAGCTCCAATACTTTGGCCACGTGATGTGAAGAGCTGACTTATTGAAAAAGACCCTGATGTTGGGAAAGATTGAGGGCAGGAGGAGAAGGGGACGACAGAGGATGAGATGGTTGGATGGCATCACCTACTTGATGGACATGAATTTGAGCAAACTCTGGAAGATGGTGAAGGACAGGGAGGCCTGATGTGCTGCAGTCTGTGGGGGTAGCAAAGAGTCGGACACAACTGAGTGACTGAACAAGTTTAGAATGTTGAAGGAACCTCATCTTCAAAACTGAGCCCCTGGAGACTGTATTTAGCTAACCAGTGTAGCCCCAAATCCAGTGTCCTAGTTGTATAGATGCAAGTGGGGATGAAGATGCCCCTGGCATGTCTGGATCATTGTCTACACAGACACAGGAGAAGCATCATGTGGTGTACAGATAATTTACACAGGTGGCTCACAGGCTGAACCCTGCTGAGGTGAAAGGGAGAGATTTTTTGTCTTCATCTCCAGAAACCCTAGCCCTGGGAAGAAGGACTAAAACCCCAGGATCCTGTACCCCCAGCTCTGAAATAGGTCCTTGCTACAAACCCTTCTAACTGAGGCTAAAGTTGGAGTTTTCTGGAATGACATTCTGCGTCCCTCTCCTGAAAGCCCTTACTCTGAATTCCTCTCTGATGGGCCTCCAGAGGGAGAGAAGGCACAGCCCAGCTAAAATTCTCAGAAAATAAAGTCTACATTGTCCTCAGTGCAACTTCACAACTAAGGTCAACAGAAGGAAAAAAAAAAAAAGAAAGATAATTATCATTACATGAGCAGCTGTGTAACAAAAAACCATGCTGAGTTAACTCCACGGATTTTTAAAAAATGTTTTCTTTTTTTTTTGTCCTCGAGGGTGGCTTGGGGAATACTAGTTCCCTGACTAGGGATGAACCCAATGCTCCCAGCAGTGAAATCATGGAGTCCCAGTGGCTGGACCGCCAGGGAATTTCCAGTAGTTTTCTTGTCACTTTTTTCTATTTCTATTAAAGGAGAGATTTTAAAATTTAGCCATAGGGTCAGTTTTTTATGCCAAATGTTCAAATATAAGAAGGAATAATAATTACAGTTTTTAAATATATAGTGTTTATATCCATTGCTGTATGTGGAGATTGAAACCTACTGGAATGAGTTTATAGGAACACTGACAATTTACTTGCTATGTGCCAGGTGCAGGTCTAAGCACATAATATGAATTATTTCAGTTAATCCTCACAATAAACCTTAGGACCACTATTATCCCCATTTTACAGATGAGAAAACTAAACCTTAGAGGTATTTAGGAATTTGTACAAGATTATACCACTAGCCCTTAAGAGGATTAGGACTAGAATCTAAGCTATCTCCCCTGTCCAGTGGTGGCTCAGTGGTAAAGAATCTGCCAGCAATGCAGGAGACTTGGCTTTGATCCCTGAGTTGGGAAGATACTCTGGAGAAGGGAATGGCAGCCCACTCCAGTATTCTTGCCTGGAGAATTCCATGGACAGAGGAGCCTGGTTGGCTATAGTCCATGGGGTCACAACGAGTTGGACACGACTGAGTGACTAACACTTTCACTTCTTTCACTTTCTAAGCTACCTGCTTCCAGAGCCTACACTCTTGAGCATCCTGCCTCCAACAATAAAGGATGTTTTTGGTGGCATCAATTTCTAGGCTTTTTCGGTTGTGAGATGGTGATTCCTCTTCCCCAACCAAATGAGCCTTTGCTTTTGGCCAGAACATCCTCAGCCTCCCACCATCCAGTGTGTGTTTGGTCTCCCAGGTTCTGTACCTCCTGGTCACCCAGCCTTGACCAGAGTAGACATCTGTGTCCCACCAGTGACTCCTGTGGTAACACAGGCGGGACCATATCATAACATCCCTCACAGAAGGAGTTGCAAGACTTACAGGAAAGCACATCACCCCAAAGGTCTTTGAACTAAATCGATTACTTCGTAAATTATCATGTCATCAGACTCAGAGGTTATCAGTTCAGTTCAGTTCAGTCGCTCAGTCGTGTCCGACTCTTTGTGACCCCATGAATTGCAGCACTCCAGGCCTTCCTGTCCATCACCAGTTCCCGGAGTTTGCCCAAACCCATGTCCATCGAGTCGGTGATGCAATCCAGCCATCTCATCCTCTGTCGTCCCCTTCTCCTCCTGCTCCCAATCCTTCCCAGCATTAGGGTCTTTTCCAATGAGTCAACTCTTCGCATCAGGTGGCCAAAGTATTGGAGTTTCAGCTTCACCATCAGTCCTTCCAATGAACACCCAGGACTGATCTCCTTTAGGATGGACTGGTTGGATCTCCTTCCAGTCCAAGGGACTCTCAAGAGTCTTCTCCAACACCACAGATTAAAAGCATCAATTCTTCGGAGCTCAGCTTTCTTCACCGTCCAACTCTCACATCCATACATGATCACTGGAAAAACCATAGCCTTGACTAGACGGACCTTTGTTGGCAAAGTAATGTCTCTGCTTTTAAATATGCTATCTAGGTTGGTCATAACCTTCCTTCCAAGGAGTAAATGTCTTTTAATTTCATGGCTGCAATCACCATCAGCAGTGATTTTGGAGCCCAAAAAAATAAAGTCTGACACTGTTTCCACTGTTTCCCCATCTATTTCCCATGAAGTGATGGGACCAGATGCCATGATCTTAGTTTTCTGAATGTTGAGCTTTAAGCCAACTTTTTCACTCTCCTCTTTCACTTTCATCAAGAGGCTCTTTAGTTCTTCTTCACTTTCTGCCATAAGCGTGGTGTCATCCGCATATCTGAGGTTACTGATATTTCTCCTGGCAATCTTGATTCCAGCTTGTGCTTCTTCCAGCCCAGCGTTTCTCATGATGTACTCTGCATAGAAGTTAAATAAGCAGGGTGACAATATACAGCCTTGACGTACTCCTTTTCCTATTTGGAACCAGTCTGTTGTTCTATGTCCAGTTCTAACTGTTGCTTCCTGACCTGCATACAGGTTTCTCAAGAGACAGGTCAGAGGTTATAATAATAAACAATTTACAACAATTTACTTAGTCTCCAACCTGAGTCGATAAAGATCATATCACCTTTCTACCTCCACCAGAGCAAGGTGCTGTCAGTCTACACTTGGAGATAAAAGTATATTTTGCTTGTGAAAAGCTTTCAGGTTTACAAAGTGCTTTCATGACAATGTTTAACTTAATTTTCACAGAACTCTGTAAGCTTATCCCCCTGTTCCCATTTATAGATGAGCATATTGGAGTTCGAAGAGATGAAGTGCCTTGGCTCAAGGTCACACAGAAATAGCAGACTTGATGCCTAAAACCCATTTTCTCTGTCTCAGAATCTAGAGTGCATCACTATTACAATGTTACTTAAAAGGTCCAATTTCACCTTGATTTGTTTTCATTTCCGGAGGTAAATGTTCATCATGGTACATATCCTATACATCCTCCTGTGTCCTCTGTCTGGGTTTTAAGTAATAACCACCTAATCACCCTTGATGACTTGAGTCTTAGATAATCTCTTCTATCTACAAGAGTCACTGTCATCTTCTAAATAACTTTGAGATTATTCTTAACATCTCTAAATAGGATTCAGCAGATCTATGGTAATAAACAACTTTTAAGAAATTGAATAATAGCCATTTTAGTGTCATTGTAGACAGAGTGGATTAAATGAGTGGAAAATGAACCCTCAAGACTGTACGTGTGGGCAAGTCAGTGTCCTTTCCCATGCTCAGTTTTCATATTTGAAATCTGAGAGCACTGGATTAGCATAGATCACCCTAAACTCACAGTTTATGAGACTGTTCTTTCAAGCTGAGACATAAGGGGAAGCTGTGAATGTGGAGGCAATAGGAAACTGCAAGAATAAAGGGAATAGGGCAGGTTCTTGTCACCTCTAAACCACTGCCCCTGGGGTCCAGGTCACACAAGATATGAGCTGGGGGAAGTTTGGAAAGCTTGTGGAGCCACTGTCAGAGGTGCTCCTGCATGGTCTCACCGCAGCCACGCAGCCATGCCCCCAGGTCTATGGAGTCTCCCAGAGAGGGTGCTTCAGCATCTTTCTCAGAAACAGCTATCTACCACTGGTAAGGTCTACCTTACATATCTCCTGGACCACCCGCATCACCTATGCCTTTCTTCTTTTATTTTCAGTTCCTGCAGTTGAAAACTGTTTAATGACAGCCAGAGATATAACAGCCAACACAGAGAAGCTGTTTGGCCAAGATTGGGACTCGAACTTTAGGGACTGTCCAGGGAACCTTTCTGAAGGCTTAGTCTTCAGAAAGTGAAATGAAGGACATCACGGTTGAGTCTCAGCATCCACCCTACCTTTCCCAGATGTTCAGCAGCCCTGTGGTTTGGGGGCTTAGCTTCAACTCAGGCTCTGAGACACATAAGCCAAGGTGGGATTGTGTTTTTATCATCTCTGTTGCCAGTAGCTGGTTTAGAAATCCAGGCTTGGGCCAGCTGGCAGAGGTGTTAGACTGATGACCAGGAATGACCTGGGCAGGGATTGACTTTCCAGGTAATCTCCAGGACGTCTGGCCTACTACATGACCCTTGGCCATTCAAGTCCACCACACTAGCCTCCCTGTTGTTTCTTGAACATGAACATGTTCTGAGGGTCTTCTTATGTGCTGTTTCCTCCTCCTGGAGTGACTGTCTCCACTGTCCAATGTTAACTCTTCAAGTCTTTGCTCAGATACTACCTTCTCAATGAGACCCACCCTGACCATCCTATCTGAAGTTACAACCAATTCCTTCATCACTCTAAGCTTCTTTGTTTTCCTCCCCCTACCACAAAATACTATTTAAACATTCTATATAATGTGATTATTCATTAGGTTTATCGCTACATGTTTCCTCTCCCTCGAGTGTAAGCACTTTGTTTTGTTCACTGCCTCCTCACAAGTGCTTACCTGCCTGCTATGCTCCACACTCAGTGCCTCCTGTATTGCACACGTGTACAATCAGCCATGGTCTGGCTCCCTTTTGCCTGGATAGACTTTATCTGCTGAAAATTTTATGAAGCTTAAATAGAATATATAATTACATCAGCACAATCATCATCTATCGTCTGATAGGAACAATTTTTATAGTAAATGGAGATGCTATTAATAATTAGATTGTGACAAAGACTTAAACTGACATCATAATGTCCAAATAGGACAAACCTATTTGTTTAGGGTCATCCTATTTATTGGAGAGTATGGTCCAGGGAGTAAGAGTGAAGGGCTGGGGAGCAAGGTAGGGAAGGAGGAAAAGCAGATGTAAAGATACATTACTGAGTTGCTTCCTGCCCTGGGAACCTGGGTGCTGGCTCAGGGGACAGTCTGAGGAGCCACACGCAGTGTGTCTCAGAGCGGCTGTGCGGAGAGGAAAGAGGCCTGGTCAAGGGTGTGCCCACAGGGCATTTCCAGGTTGTGCATGCCAAGTGCTGAGTCTGTTTCTGTGAGGTCCCTGCCAAAGGTCTCCTAAGAAACAGGAGCCTGTGGCACAGACTTGATGTGTGAACCACTAGGAGGAGGAAGTTGTCACTGCAGGGGTGACCGGACTAAGAGGAAGATGAAGCCCAAGAATAGGAGTGGTGAGAAGCCCAATACAGGGCTTTACACTTTGAAATGCAGGGTATAACCCACTAACAGAGGAAAATATAAAAGGGCCAGGAAGACAAGGAGCTTGTCCAAATGATAACTAGAACTCTGTCCATAGGCTGTTAATTGATCTCTAGATTTCTTTACCCTTTATGCCAATTTTTTTATGTGAACCATTTTAAAAATCTTTATTGAATTTGTTACAATATTGCTTCTGTTTTTTATGTTTTGGTTATGGCATCTGAGATCTTAGCTCCCTGACCGGGGATGGAACCTGCATCCCCTGCATTGGAAGTCAGAGTCTTAGCCACTGGAATTGCCAAGGAAGTCCCTATACCAGTTGTTTAAAAAACAAACAAATGAAACCCAGGCATGGTAGTCCTGTGTGGTATGCAGGGGATAAGAGTTTCTTAAAGAGTTTCTTCTGATAGTTTCTTTCTCCCCGTGGACAAGACGGTTTTCTCCTGGAAACAATGCCGTAAAACAAATCTTTTCATGTCTGAGATATTGTATCTTTCCTGGCATTGTGGTCTTTCCATCTCCCTTTCTCTCGTCCACCCTCCCTTTCTCCTGCCCCCTTTGAGGCTACACATGATGAAGAGCTACAGCTTTGGTCATCATAATCTGCTCAGACATGCAGTGCCTGAGTGAGAGCTATGAGGAAGCTTTTCCCTGAGCGGGTGAAATGAATCCCAGGACTCCCATAGCATTTGGACTCTCACACTTTCAAAAATGCTACATCAGCGTGGGCCAGAAACAACACAGACTATGTCAGTTTGGTCTAAATATAAAATAAATTTAAAGAAATCCATTGTGATAAAAATTAAAATATGGAACCCATGGGCATTCTAAAGTGCTACCTGGAGGTTTGCTGTGGAAATTCTATGAGACATTGTTCCCTGAGCTGTAGGATTATCATTAAAACAGGGGGAGGGGCTTGCAAGTGGCAGTTTTTCCCTTTCTGAAAGGGCTGTAGAAGGACACAGATAGAATTTAGGTGTACAGCTTGGGTGGGAAAAAAAGAACTTTAGAGAAGTAGGTGAATTTGGGGTTATATACAAATTCCACAGAGATCTATTTACAGTTGATTTGCACATGTCTCAAGCGCCAACTGGGAAAAGAAGAACCTCAAAATGGAAAATTTTAAAAAGGCTCACTGGTCCCCATGGTAAGAGACTGACACAAGTCCTGAGGGCACAGACTTCTAGTCTGGTGATCTCAGGTCTCATCCAAGTCGACTGAGTGAGGGAGACAGCAAGGCATGCCCCAGGACCACAGGACTGACACTGCAACCCAGTCAGAATATATCCTTACCTTTCCTGGCAAAACCCACATACCTATCCCCTTAGGCAAGTCTAGACCAATATTTGCAGGAAAAAAAAATGTATTCACAATGATACATTCCACTCCTATATGCACAACCCTGAGGGTCTGAAGTGATACTATTCAAAATAGTGCACTAAAAGAAAGAATTAGAAAATACTTTACAAAGAAGAAACAAGCATCCCTAAACTTGAACATATAAACTAGGAGGCATAATCTCTAATTTCTCAGGGGAAAGGATTCCCTCTTAGTCAGCAGACTCCTTTTTCTCTGCTTTCTCTACAGAGCAATTTTGTCCTTGAACAATTTCCCTTCTTTCTCAAGAAATGAAGAAAACCTTCCAGAAAACACTCAGCAGTTAGAACTGCCCTCTTCCTTCACGGAGCACACATTCAGAGGAACATACATAGTACTCTGCTGTTATTTTTGTCTCTTCTATTCTTCAACCTCAGACACACAGCTCAGTCACCCTTAGGGCTCATTTGTAACATTTCCTGTGAAAATTTTCAATCTCTTTCACAAAGTTCTCATGATATTATGAATACAACCTAAGCAAAACAACTAATGCTTTGATTGTCTCCTCTACTTTAAAATCCTTGACTGATACACAAACATTGAACACAGTCTTGAATTTGAGTATCAACCATCCACCCCTTGAAGAAGATAATAGTTACTCTTCTTATTCCTAGTCTGTGTCCACGGTTCAATTATTCTATCTTATTCACCTTACCCTCCTTCAGGCTCTGATCATGGTTGTCTACTATTTTCAGACTGACTTCCCTTCAGTCTCATTTCAATTCTAGAGCCAAAAATCACAGCTTTGATGTGTCACCTTTGAGCAAGATGCCTGCTCTCATTAGACGGCCCTGCTGGTCTCCAGTAGCCAACAGAATCAAGATATGGATTTTAAGGACAAGATCCTTCTTGATACCTGATATCAAGGGCTCTTAACCTGAAGTTCTGCAGGTGGGCTTAGGAAGACCTGGGACTCCCACCTTTACACACAAAATTGTAGTTATGGTTGTATGTTTGCATTTTTTCCTAGGGGAAAGAGCACTTAAACTTCATCAAAATTTCAAAGTTGTCTATGACACTTCCAAGATTAAGACCCTTGAAATAAAGAGTTTCTATGCCTGACTCCTCTTATTTTTATACTTGAGGAACTGGAGTGTGGCTCAAAATCACTGGCAACTTTGGTCCAACCCAGTGCTGAAGTGATAACAATTTTTTTACCTAGTTTTTGGAAAAGAGAAAGCTTTGCTTATTGCAAAAAATGATAAGATGGTGTAGGCTAAATCAGTTGCAAGTCTCTGGATAACTTCCCTGTACAGGGTCCCAAGATGGGTGTTGACACTGGGAATCCTATTACACTCATCCTGTTTGACTGTGTGGATCACAACAAACTGTGGAAATTCTTAAAGAGATGGGAATACCAGACCACCTTACATTCCTCCTGCCTCCTGAGAAATCTGTATGCAGATCAAGAAGCAACAGTTAGAACCAGACATGGAACAACAGACTGGTTCCAAACTGGGAAAGGAGGACATCAAGGCTGTATACTGTCACCCTGCTTATTTAACTTATATTCAGAGTATTCATGAGACGTGCTGGGTTGCATGAAGCACAAGCTAGAATCAAGATTGATGGGAGAAATATTAATAACCTCAGATATGCAGATGACACCACCCTTATGGCAGAAAGGAAAGAAGACCAAAGAGCCTCTTGATGAAAGAGGAGAGTGAAAAAGTTGGCTTAAAACACAACATTCAGAAAACTAAGGTCATGGCATCTGGTCCCATCTCTTCATGGCAAATAGATGGGGAAACAATGGAAACAGTGACAGACTTTATTTTATTGGGTGCCAAAATCATTGCAGATGGTGACTGCAGCCATGAAATTAAAAGACATTTGTTCCTTGGAAGAAAAGCTATGACCAACATAGACAGCATATTAAAAAGCAGAGACATGACTTTGCCAACAAAGGTCCATCTAGTCAAAGCTATGGTTTTTCCAGTAGTCATGTATGGATGTGAGAATTGGACTATAAAGAAAGTTGAGTGCCAAAGAATTAATGCTTTTGAACTGTAGTGTTGGAGAAGACTCTTGAGAGCTCCTTGGACTGCAAGGAGATCAAACCAGTCAACCCTAAAGGAAGTAAACCCTGAGTATTCATTGAAGGACTGATGCTGAAGCTGAAATTCCAATACTCTGGCCATCTGATGCGAAGAACTGACTCACTGGAAAAGACTCTGATGCTGGGAAAGATTGAAGACAGGAGGAGAAGGGGACAACAGAGGATGAGATGGTTGGATGGCATCACCGACTCAATGGTCATAAGTTTGAGCAAGCTCCAGGAGTCTGTGATGGACAGGGAAGCCTGGTGCGCTGCAGTCCATGGGGTTGCAAAGAATCAGACACAGCTGAGCGACTGAACTGACCTGTTTGCAGAGCATCCTGAAACCATCTCTTTCCTTTCATCCTCCTTCCTTCGCAAGAAAAAAAATTTCACTCTCCTGGTACAGAATAAATAAATTCAAGTCTACATATGCAGAATATCTCCTCCTCCTCTCTGTCTTCCAAACGGTAGACCATTTCCTTCCGTGGGTTTACATGTCAAAGCCTCCCGTCTACTTAGAGACAACTAGTCTGACTTTGCCTACTAGTCATGTCAATGACAATCCCATCAGCAGCACGATATCACAAACCAACGGCAATATTATTGAGCACACATTTCTGTCCAAAGTGCTGTATGTGTATTATCTCATTTAATCACAAAACAGTCTCATAAGTAGGTATTACTATCAACTCCATTCCATTGATAGAAAAACATGTTAAGAAAGGTTAATTTGTGTGTCCAGGGTCACAGAGCTGGTGTAGCCAAGCTGGAATTCCAGCCCAGGTCTGCTTGGCCCCAGAGCCTGCCCCTGTTCTAAACCACCACACTATAATGCTACCCTCGGATAACTAAACCAGAATGGAGTCTCCTCACGTTGCAAAGCAATTTCTTCAAAGTAGAAATTTCACAGGTGTGCTGCAGAATACACTACCATGATCAATACTTGAAAATGCAAATGCAATCATTATATTATGTTCACCTCAGAACACAAAAGCTTGATTGCATAAAAATGCTGCTTTTATTAGTAAACAGGAGAAGGTTGAAACAGTCTTGCAATTTCTGTATTGCTTTATCACTCCTGGTTTAGAGTATGAAAATTTGATCAAAGCACCTTCTTAAGAATTCAGTTTCATTTATATTTTCAGTCCCCAAACATAAACATGGCGATGGAACATATCAGGGACATTAAGGACACATATAAAAATGGAATTGAATGTTGCACTGTAATCCTCTCTTTTATCCACCAGAACATGGGGGAAAAAAAATATACTTAAGTGACTCTGGAAGCCATAGCTCAGCAAAATACCAGACAACAAAATATCTCTCTCTGTTATCAAGCATTCTGGAATTACATTTTCAATAAAAGCATCTCTCTTGGGTTTACAGCATCAAAACAAGAAGAGGTGCGAGATTATAATTTTATGATGTGTGCCACTTAGAGGAAAAAGTAAGGTTTTTCTTCACTTGCTTTGATGTTGTCAAAACAAATCATCGCCCTACTTGCTTCACTCCTCTCCCTCCTGAAGTAAGAGATTTGATAGGGAAAGAGGTGTCTACACTCAACAAGAGTCCTCCAAATTTTACTAGCAATTAGAAGAAAAGGTACAAGTTGTAACAAATTTTCTTACCATTCTCTGGGTAGAAAGTTCCCTGACCTTCTAAGAACTTAGCATGAGTCCAGGAATGGCCCAAAAACTCGACTCCTGAGCTATGCTGGACCTGAGAGTGGCCAATCAAGGCGAGCCTCTGATGTCCTCAGGGCTCACTCTCAGGCCACCACTGCCAGAAGTCAAAATGATAATTTGCTCTGGCAGTTAAGCTCTGGCAGCATTTGGAAGGATTTTTCTGAGAGCTGCTGTAATCAAGGACCACGGAGATCAGGTGCAGACACATCAGTCAGGAAAACAGCTTTGAAAACTCTTGTGTATTTGACAGTTGCTAATTTACAAGCAGACTTCACCTGTCGGCGGCTTATGTGTTGGCCTGCTTGGTGGCAGTACTCGCTTGAACCTGACCCGGTGGGAACTTACTATCACCTTGGCTCAAAATCAGTCAAAACCATGGAAATCACCATATGGTGTGGTTCCAACTTTGTCGGGAGGTGTGGAGAGAGCACGCTTTCCAGCCAGTACCCACTGATGGAGCAGGTTCATCCTGACTTGCAGCAACAGAGAGAAGCATGCTGTTAAAGACAGGACATGGGCTACACCTTTGAAAAGGTCTCATGAGTCTCTAAATTTTTTTTAAAATATCTAAATTCCCTCAGAAACCAAAGAACAAAGTTATATTCAGATATACATCCATTTGTGCTCCCTATGGAAAAAAAATTTTTATCTTATATTTTAAGATGAAAAGTTGCCAAAAATTCATAGGTGAAGAAAGGATTCAGTTAACTCACAGTGTCAACCAAAGAATGTCACCTTTCATGAATTATCAATTTTCTACAGTACTGTTTCATCTTAGCTGCCCATCTGAAGTGGCAGGGAGTAAACAAGAAATTTCTCTTTACGGCAGTCTTTTTTTTTTTGTTTTTGCACGAGGGAATGCTTTTACCATATTTTATCAATTCTTAAACTTTCTTTTTCTGAGCCATTTAACATCTCTGAAATTGGTGTCTTAAAATTTATGAAATATCTTAATTAGAAGCATTTCTTCTTTCCTCGTTTCAAAGAAATATGGTATTTCCATGATTGTTTACTGATTCTAAACCCCCATGGATTTCCAAATGTGCTTCCTTATAAATATGCCCAGGGCTATTTTGAGACCTAGCAAAGTCATGGAGTAGAAATCTGCCCCACAGCTGTGTGTGAAGCTGGCCACCCTTTGGTTTCCCAAGCATACAGGATCTCCTGTGCACAATCTATACCTCTGCTCCCACCTGGCATCTTGGGCAGTGTCAGGACCTACTCTGGTACAACCTTGTCCCCTCCAGGCTACAGACGAACAGTCCTCACTATGTCACTTCCACCGATAACCACTCCCATCCCTGATCGACCTCTCTTCTGTATTTTGTATGGGTCTTTCCAGTTGCATTTGATAACTGGAAAAAAGCATATATTGTAAGGACTAAAAAGAAATGACCAACAACCTGTGTACAGGAAGAGTTAGCAAAGAAGTCTTCAAACAGGGATTAGTTCTTTCAATATCCCTGCTCTGGGATCTTCTGTATCAATCATAACTTCTGGGATCTTCCCCAGCATTGGGGGACTTTGTAGAGGATGGTGTTATGCCCAAAGATTAGATTAGAGTTGACCTAGTACCCACACAATAAAATGAGTAAAATAAAGCACGATGAAAAAAATAAAGCAAAATCAATCCCTCTTGTAATTCTCTAAACTGTCAGAGGCCAGCTGACAGCCAGGCTTCATATTCCTGCCATTATGTTTCCTTGGCTATTTTATCTGCTCACATGAAATTCTAAAAAACAGAGGAAACAGGTTTTTTTTTTTTTTTTGAGGAGACAGTTTTGACTCATTGTACGCAAGCTGCTTTGGGCAGTACTACAAAGAAGAAGTTATTAATAGATGTGGAGAAAGTGATTAGGGAGAAAATCTTGACTAAAATACTGTTACGGTGATAAACTAATAGGACTTTTAACATGGCAGGTAGGAAGTTTAACTAGTGTCTGAACCTATCACAGCACAAGGTGGACTGTCCAGGTGATGTGTGGCAGACTTGGCCCTGGGGTGAGCGCAGGAGCTCACAGTCTGGAGACCCAGACCTGAGAGACATTCATGACATGTTATTGGAGCCACAGGAGACAAGGAGATGTCAGAGGCAGACTGCGGTGAGGAAAAAAGCATAGATCCTTGGGGTAGACAGCCAAATTCCAGAGATCTGAAGCAGGCAAGAAATTAGTGAGAGAGACTGAAGTGTAACTGAGGGACAAAAATAGGAGGGTATCGCGTCATGAAACCTGAGGCAAGAGACACCCAAAAAAAGAGTGTTAAACATTATCAAGTGCTGCTGAGGGGTCAAGGATAACAGCAGGAAAAAAAAAGAGACATAGAACCTGACATCTGCCAGGTAAGTCAAGAGAACCCTGTGACTAGAACAGGGGGCCAGAAGCCGGATGTTAAGGATTTAGGAATTGAGTGGGGACTAATTGAGACAGAGCACGAAGACACTTTCAGAAAGTCAGATGTTCTAGGAAAACTGCAGAGAACACAAAACGTTTGTATTAATAACCCACTCACTAACCAGGAATCCCAGTTGTTGCGTCCTGAATAAAATAATAGGCACATATATTCTGTCCCAAGACATCTTGGGAAATTCCTAGCTGTGTATTTCAAAATCACCCCCTTCTCCCACCAAATTAATCAATTCAGTGTTTATACAGCAATTATTCTTTGTGGTCAGGATCGGGGCTTGGAAATCGACCCTTTATAAGGTCAACAGCAGCACTGTGGCTCTGGCTCCCTCCTTGACACTCGGCAGCTGCCCTTCTAGAATTTACTGAAAACAATTCCCCTGCCAGGAAAATTTGCCAGTGCTATTTATTGATTTCAGAAAGCTGTGACAAACAACCATGATATCGTGTATAGTAAATTGTCAGAATATAGTGTCTCACATAAAGCTCTCAATTGACTTCAGTCGACACTGGGAAATCACCAAAAACCAGTGGTTTTAGGGTGCACCAGATCTGCCTGTTAGTTGATTCTTTGGAGGCTCAAACTTTCAAGCTTAATCTCATGTTAATTGTAGTCCATAGAAATAACCAACTTTGGGCATGCACTTTGTGTAATGCCACATCACAATAAACTTGGGGACCATTCAGTGGATAGGATATCCCCTTGGAAGCCAGAGATTTGCTCCAAGGAAAAGGCTGTAACATATCAGACTAGCAACCTCATCCTCTGCTTTCTGTGTTATGTTTTATCTGCTATGTGTTTTGCCCATTTAGAAGTAATAACCTACAGTTAAATCGCGGGAAAGATGATATAAGGTTTGTCAGCCAGAGGCAAAATAACCACCCTAGGTCAGACAGTCATTTCCTTCCATGTTTCCCTCCATCCTGAGTTCTGTGCCTTAGGACTCTATTTCAGTCTGTGCACCCAGCATTGATCAGTCTTAAGAGTTTAGCTTGCCTTGATTGAGCTCGAGACCATGATAAAGGAAATGCCAGAGTATTAATTTGCCATGAGAAGCCCAGCTTCATGGAGGATCAGGAATTCAGCACATTCTCCTGTAGGAAAACCCACCCAGTGGAGAAGAGCAGGCAATCTAGCCTCAGATGGAGCTAGAATTCACATCTTAACCTGTCACCCAGTGACTACATGATCATGATCTACTTAGCTCTGCTTTTGTGTCCAGATAGATGCAGTTGGTACAGTAACAGAGGGTTCTTCACAAGTCTGTTATTAAAATTAAGTGAAAACATTCATGCAAAATGTTCATCACAATGATAAGTCAGTGCTGAATGGGTATTTACTACAATTGCTGTGTGGAGAGAGAAATTATGATCAGAGTATCTGGTGACCAGGGAATCAGAAAAACACTGGTCTGATGGAGAATCATACTACTGGTCATGTATAGAAAAAAAAAAAAACAACTTCCTCTACCCAGAGCTGTCAAATTATTCTCCTATATTTTAATCTAGTATTTTATGGTTTTATTTTCACATGCAAATCTTTGCTTCCTCTAAAATATATTTTTGCTTAAAGAGTCAGCTTTATTTTTTTCCTTAAATGGTTATTCAGGCATCCCATTTCATTATATTTTAATTTTTTCTATTTTCTCTCTTGAAGGATACATTTCTGGAGTAGGGGACACACTTTCACACCATATTTGCTCTTTGCTGCTAGTAAATTCTTTTCTAGGAATTCTATCTTTGTCATTTTTAAGTGATGCACATATGGTTACAGTTTTGGGTCACTTTTCAGATCAATAGAATGAAATTTTCTGAGAAATGCAGAAAGCATTTCATTGAGATATCTTTCAAGTTAGAGAGCCTTAATTAAGGTCAGCACAGACTCTTAAAAGTTTCCCTCATCACCTGAAGAGGGCCTTATTTCAACAGGTGACTGGTTCCGTGAAGAGAGTAAAGGGCCAGGAGTCCAACAACTGACTCTGGAGAAATTAATCTTGGAACCTTAAAGTTTTCATCTGTAGAATGAGTTAAAAAATACCTGCCATTTTTCTCTCAAGATTATATAAAAATGAAATCATATCACAGAAATGCCTGTCTTTGAGAAAGCAGTCATACCCTCTAACTTATGGGGAATTGTTCACGATATGCGATTTAAGAGATCCTTGACCCACCAAAGAGAGGTACCTCTTGATCACCTTGAATGGATGATAGGAGTTGAGGTACAGGTAATCTACCTGGGAAATGGAGGATTGCATCTGGAAAACTGGGAACAATATTGGTATATTTAGTGATTTTATG
This sequence comes from Okapia johnstoni, assembly GCA_024291935.2. Taxonomy (NCBI): domain Eukaryota; kingdom Metazoa; phylum Chordata; class Mammalia; order Artiodactyla; family Giraffidae; genus Okapia; species Okapia johnstoni. The sequence continues at coordinate 48,215,077 of CM044317.1, forward strand.
GGAAGTACAGATGATCTTACAGTACCTCCCAATGAGAAAAGTCTATGGTGGGACTTCCCCAGTGGTACAGTGGATAAGAATCCACCTACCAATGCAGGGGATATGGGTTCAATCCCTGGACCAGGAAGATTCCACATGCCTCAGAGGAACTAAGCCAACTACTGAGCCTGAGTGCTGCAACTACTGAAGCCCTTGTGCCTAGAGCCTGTGCCCCTCCGCAGCAAGAGAAGCCACCACAATTAGAAGCCCCCAGGATTGCAACAAAGTGGAACCTCGTACCTTGTCACAATCAGAGAAAGCTCAAGTGCAGCAGCAAAGACCCAGCATAGCCAGAAAGGAAAAAAGAAAGACAGGTCTGTGGCTATTAGACCTTCAGCAGTGCTGGGGCAAGGGCTCTACAGTGATAGCGGATGGCATAAATCACTTGCAGACTAATGGAACAGCTCCACACTTTATCTCTTTCCTACAATCAGCTCTCCAACTCTCAATTCACACTTGCACACACACACACACCCATGGTTTACAATCACTGTGATCTCTGGGTGTGTGCTGCTAGATCTCCCTTCAAGAGAATTTGCCCTGAGAAGTATAGACAGACTCCAACTGTGATCTCAGACCTACTTTGGATACCTTTGGATCCACTTTGGTGTTCGTCCTGGGATTATATTCTTCTTGGGCTGCTCCCAGCTGATGACAGAGCACAGCAACAGAAATAAGTCCAGGGTCTCCCCTGATAGGAGACCTTTGCTATGGGGTTCCCCATCAGCCTGGGAAAGACTCTCAGCTACCTGTAGTCTGGGGCTTTTTTTTCCCAGTCCACTTTTCTTCCCTTTCTCATTACAGGGGACCTCTATAAGGCTAATGCTAGTATGCTTGATGTTGTCCCTGAGGTTCCTTAAAATATCTTCATTTTTTTTCTTATGTCTTTCTCCTTTTCGCTGTTCCAGTGGGGTGATAGCCTATCTTCCAGATCACAGATTTGTTTTGCACCACCTAATCCACTGTTGTTTCCCTCCAGTGTATTTTTCATGGAAGTTATTGTATTCTTCAGGTCTGATTGCTTCTCTTTTTTTGTCTTCTGTCTCTTTGCTGAAGGGTTCACTATGTTCTTCCATTCTTCTAAGTTCAGTAAACATCTTATGACCATGATTTTGAACTCTTTATCTGCTGAATTGCTTATCTCTGTTTAATTTAGTCCTTTTCTAAAGTTGTTTTTCCTTATTCTTTCTTTGGAACATATCCCTTTGTCCATTCATCTTGCCTAACTCTCTGTGTTTATATGTATATATTAGGTAGATCAGCTACATCTCCAGTCTTGAAAAAGTGGCTTTGTGGGATTTCCTTGGTGGTCCAGTGGTTAAGAATCCACCTTAGAATACAGGGGACATGGACTCGATCCCTGGTCAGGGAACTAAGATCCCACATGCCGCGAGGCAACTAAGCTCATGGACCACAACTACTGAGCCCAAGTGTTCTAGAGCCTCACACACTGCAATGAAAGACCTCAAGTACCACAACTACGACCAGATGCAGCCAAATGAATATTTTCTAAAACTGGCTTTGTATAGAAGGTGTCCTGTTGAGCCCAGTAGCATGGTGCCCCCTGGTCACCAGTTGCAGGTGCTGGCTGCAGAAGTGTCCCCTGTGTTAGCTACATGTACCTTCCTGTTGGGACTGGACCAAACTGCTATGGGAGTCATCAGGGCTTGTCTCTAGTATGGAGGCCTAGTTGCAACTGTTGCTTCTGCTCCAGTGTACAAGGCCAGCCCCTGGGGTGGGAGCCACTTTGGGGGAATGCCACTGCCGGCCAAGGGCATCTGCCAGGAGGGCCATTTTGAAGGAGTGCTGGTTGGGCCAGGTCCCAGGTGAACCCAGAGCAGCGAGATCAGTGCTAGTAAGTTAGATGGGAAGAATCAGAAAAGGCACCTGCCAGCCCTGGGCCAGCTAGGTAGAAAGTGAGCCAAAAACAAAACCAGAAACCTGGCACCTACCAGCTCCTCCAGACCAAAGAAAGCTCAAACCGTTCCCTGTTCCTCAGGCATATACCCTAAAATCAATCAATGATCTCCTTCATGGATGACCCAAGCCCTTTTCAGATTGCTGTCTCTGTGCTAGGATTTAGAGAAGTGAGTTTTGGACATGCCACTTAAGACTGAAGATGCACATTCCTACAGTCCCCTGGCTCTCCTGGATGTAAGCCCTGCTAGTTTTCAAAGCTAGAGGTATGGGGGCTCATCTTCTGAGCACAGCTACCCCAGTCTGGGGAGCCCAATGTGGGGTTTAGAGTCCTCACTCCTCTGAGGCTGTGATATCCCACCTGCCTGTGGGTTGCAGTTCTGGAGTGTGGGTCCCAGCCCAGGCCATGATTCCATCCTTCCTGCCTGTCTCAGTATGGCTTTTTCTTTTTATCTTTAGTGGAAAATGTTTTCTGCTTGTCTTTGGGTCCTTCTCAGAGATAGTTTATCTACATGGAGTTGTAATTTTAGTGTGTTCATGGAAGGAAGCAAGCCCGGGGATCTTCATTCTCCACCATCTTGTCCCACCCCTCAAGCCCACAGAATTTTTATTCACAGAACAGGAGGCTGCTTAAATAATTCTCAAAATGGTCAGTCTAATTGGCTGCAATTGTTTAAGGCCTTTCCAGTGATAGAAAACTGTGTGTGAGGGCACCGATCTGCAAGCTTCTTCTGTAAAGGGCCATACAGTAAATACTTTTGGTTCTGCAGGCCACATAGGTCTCTATTACAGCTACTCAGCTCTCCCATTATCGTGTGAAAGCAGTCGGAGCTCATAAGCCACATAAATGGACGTGGCTGGGTTCCAATGACACTGTTTATGGTCACTACAATTTAAATTTTTTATAATGTTTACATTTCATTAAAAAAAATCTGATTCTTTTTCCAACCACTTAAAAATGCAAAAACCATTCTTAGATTGGTGGTGGGTCAAATACAAAAGCAGGTGGGGAACTGGCCCACAGGTTACATTTTGATGACCCCTGATGCAAGCTTCCCACTAAGGGACCCTCCAGGGAGAACAGTGAGGGGCATGGCTGGTTCTGGATTGTAACGCACTGGCCTAGTTTGGCCCCTCTAAGGACACCGGACCTATCTTGACCTGAGAGGAACCAGCTTGGGAAGAAGGGGGAGGTGCTCAATACAATACTTTCTATTTCTTTGAGAGTCAGAATCACAGCAGGATTCCCCTGCCTTGCCCTTGTCAGTGTCATTGACATCAAAAATGTCAGGAGGAAATGTTGCCTCCTAGCTTCTTGCAGTGCTCTGAGAATTTTAAGGCCAATACACTTGGTTTTTATATTCAGAATGAAAGTCATAGTTCAAATTCTGAGATGGCATCTTCCTTCTGGGCAGGCCTCTGTATTTATAACGTATTACCGACTGAAGAACATTCTTCTGCTTCAAACATTGTTTCTGTTTATTTGTTTGCTTAGTTTGAAGGGACAGTTTTCATTGCATATTTTTAGGAGATGCTGAAAAAAAGATAAAGCCCCTTAACTTTCTACCACATGCTATTGAATTAAGCACTGGTATGAAAATGCAATATTCTGTACGGTTTGTTTGATCACACTGTTCTCTGATGCCATATCTAATTTTTCCAGCCTGACCTTTCCTAAGATTCTGCTGGCTCTTTCATCGGGATTTAAGTGAAAGGGCAAAGCATTTTGCATGAATATAGAAACAGAGTAGGAATTGTGTAAATCCACTGAAGCAAAAGAAACCCAGGGCATTTAATGGCATTCGTTGCATCCACTTGCTCTCAGGGAACTTACTATCCTACATCACACAGTAAACCCCTGGGGAATGTACTGTTCATCATTGAAAAGAAAGCTGTAAAGATTCAAAGGACACAAGAATGTTCATATATTGAAGTCAGCATTTCTGTTTCAAGAGTAAAGATGTGGATTGTTAGTAATGCTGTGTGTGCATGTGACCCAGTCCCTTCAAAAAACATTCTTCCCCATCAAAAACATTACTCCCATATACACACATACATACAACAGCCCTACTTTTTAACCTGTAAGATATGATGAAACATGCATAGGAATTTTCACAGTTATGGAAAGTCTAGATTAAACTCCAAAGAACAGCAGGACCAGTTGTCAAACCCAGACTCATGATCCACGTCCTAGCTTTTCTTCTAAAGTTCCCAGTAACTTTGCCTTTTTTCTTTTCTTCTATTTTTTGTTTCCTTTTATTTTTAAAAGTTAGTTTATTTTGAGACAATTTTAAATTATGGAAAAGTTCAAAAAATATAACATCACATTCTACCATCCAAAAATAACATGTTTCACATTTCCTTCTGTTACAAAAAATTAAATATTGCAACTATAACCAAAGTCCCTCTTCCACGTCCCCAAAAGCAACCACTATCACGAGTTTGTTGTATATTTTTCCACTCCATTTTTCGTTCTTTCCATACATATATGAATCCACAAATATTCTACCATGCTATTTTATAGATTTATATTTAAAGAAATGCAATCATTCTGCATGTATCATTCCACATCTTGCTTTTTTTCAATCAATACTATGTTTTTCAATCTTTTCATACATATTCTTTTTCTTTTTTAAAGCTGTTCATCACTTATCCTTTGGGATAATTCTCTCTGCTTTCCCACAGCCCTAGTTTCCTGATGCCTCCACATAACTCAATAAACAACTAATTTTAAAGATGCTACTACCAAAAAAAATGGGAATACAGAAAATACTAAACACAGAAAATTATAGAATTTCAGAAATTTTAGAAAGCTCAGAAAACACAGCCTCATGCTCTAAGTCCTAATATCCTAGCCAAACAAAGACAGCACCTGGAAACCCTATCAGTATCCTGTCCTGCTTTTATTTTGGAAAGTGGAATTCAACAAATCTCATCCTTCCTTCTGATCCAAAGAGACAGCTCCTGCTGATCGCTCTTCCTGTAAGGACAGCCTAGACTCTTGTATTGGCATGAAGGACACAAAATAAATGGTCCTTTATTTCAAATGAGTCTGCTGCTCTTTGAGGGTATCCAGATCAGACAGAGCCCATTTTACAGAAAGATTGAGCTGTTAAGAAGACAAGATTGTTGAAGAGCCTGTGGTCTGGGATCCAACTGCCTGGGCTTAAATATCAGGTCCGCCCCTGACTAGTTCTTCCGACTTGGCCAAGTTTCTTTATCGCCATGAGTAATATTTCCTCATTTCTAAAATGAGAATATAATAGTTGTTTGAGCATTAACAGCTAGTCTGTAATAAGTCCTTGATAAGTGTTCACACTCGTTATTATTGTTATTGTTATTCGGCATCCTGCCTACTCATGGTTCCCACATCGATTCACAGTCAATGAAGAGAAATGAGCCTTATACCTCGTCTTGAAAACTTGTCATTTATATGCAGTCAATACTCTGAGTTATCTAGTGATATTCAATTTTAAGGGCAAGCTGAGCTAAAAATCCATACACGAATATAGGTTCAAAAGTTGATATCTCACTTACGTGCAGCCCCATGAATTTTCAGGATTAAAAAACCAGCATCATTATCCTCAAGAAGACTTGTGGATTCCCATCAGCATGCCAACTAGGGAATCAATATTTGAGCAATATTGAAACCTGAAAATGTGGCCCCTAAAGACTGCCCTGAGGGCTAGTTGAGGCAGTTATCTGTAAACCAGTTATTTATTGGCTATGAAGACAATGGTCAACAAAGATGTTTAATAGAGGCTGTGATTATTTTTACCAAACCAAGCCCACTTGTGTGGAACCATGAAGATACCCACAGGAGTAGAATCATTAAAATAATTATTGGAGCATTTTATATACTATGGAAAGTATTCACTATGATTTTTCTTTATAGGAAGAAAGTTCCCATGATAAAATTTTGATGAAGAGCTTCTGTGAACTATTAGAAGTTTGGGTTTCTTGTGGAGTCTTGAGATGGAGAAGACACCTCTGCCAATAATGAATAACTTTGCCAACAACCGCTTGGTATAACTTTGAAGCTCCAAGAAATCCCGTAAGATCAGAGCCAACATGTAGGATAAAATTGAAGACAGGAGTTCTAAAGCAAAAAAAAAAAGGAATATAAAAATCCAGTTGCAATTTGAAAGATTTTAAGCCAACAGAAAACAGAAGAAACCCTTGTTGAAGCAGCACATGGCAAGGGTTAGGTTTCAGGAGACCACCTAAGGAAAATGCTGTATGTGTCCTGAGCACAAACTTTTTTAACTCTGAAAGTCAAAGCCTGCCTCTGTCGTATTCAATACACAGTCTAGACCTTGAACTTGATTACTACTGAAAACACATGGGTGGTAAATACTGTACAGGGGTCTGCAGAGGCATGATCAATATTCACCTTATGTTCATCACTGACTTGTTAAAAAAAGAAAAAACCTCTGAAGACCAAAGCCAGAGCCAAAGTTTCGATCAGCTTCTAGACACAGAAAATTAGAGCCAGGAACCATGTCTTCTGTAGCATTCCAAATTTCAACTTGGTTCATATTTGACTTTATTAAATACACAGATAATTATTTTTCATTTCCTAATAAGAAAAGCATGGCATTCTGTGACTGTGATTAGCTTATGCTAGATTCCTGTTCTGGCCAGCTCTTCAGGTGGGGCCCTAACTCTACCTGAGGGAAATGTTAAACACCTTTGCGGTCCCAGCTGCTGATTAAGATGCTTCTGGGTGGTAATGCTGGCATCACTATCTGGATTGTATCTGGTAAGCCTGGGTGTGGCTTACCCAGGTTACTCATGAACTATTTGCAAAAAGGATACATTCTTCTGATGAAAGAGAGATTTTGATCTTGGAATTGCTTCCTGGATTTATAACTGCATGGTTTGTGTTTGAGTAATGGTCTCTCTGTTAACAGACAGAATTTGTTTATGGTAGGTGATCCCTCACCATCATCAAACCCATCCTTCATAGCACAGGTATCAACATCCAGTTGGATTTAAAGACCACTTTAAAATTGTGATGGATGAGACACGTGGTCTACTTATTACAGAAAATTTTGATGCTGCTCAAAATAGGAAAACAAATATCATATATTAATGTGCATCTATGGAATCTAGAAAAATGGTACAGATGAACCTATTTCCAGGGCAGGAATAGAGATGCAGACATAGAAAAAGGACATGTGGATGGAGTGGGGGATGGAGGTGAATTGGGAGATTGAGATTGATTATGTGCACTACTGTGTGTAAAACAGACAGCTGGTGGGAACCTGTTGATTAGCACAGGGTTCTCAGCTCGGTGCCCTGTGATGACCTAGACGGGTGGAGTACAGGGGTGGGAGGGAGGGCCAAGAGACAAGATATATATGTATACATATAGCTGGTTCATGTAAATATATGGCAGAAACTAACAATATTGTAAAGCAATTTTACCCCAATTAAAAAAAATAGGGTCTAGTTTTAAGCCTTTTTAAAGATGTTATCATGCTTTGGGATTATTATTTCAGTATTGGCCAATCTCATGTATTTTAGGACATCAAACTCATATGTAGGAGATCAAGTTTCTTCTAGCCAATGACTCAAAATTTTCCCTTAGCTACTAAAACATTCTATTTTGATCTGACTTAACTTTGAAGAAAGTTTTCAGTCCATAATAAAGTACTGTACTACAATGTGGAGTAAAATACATACTTATTATAAAACTCATAACAAAAATCCTTCATAAGAAAGGACCTGGGTGGCCAAAGAACTAAACAGACACTTCTCCAAAGAAGACATACAGATGGCTAACAAACACATGAAAAGATGCTCAACATCACTCATTATTAGAGAAATGCAAATCAAAACCACAATGAGGTACCATTACACACCAGTCAGAATGGCTGCTATCCAAAAGTCTACAAGCAATAAATGCTGGAGAGGGTGTGGAGAAAAGGGAACCTTCTTACACTGTTGGTGGGAATGCAAACTAGTACAGCCACTATGGAGAACAGTGTGGAGATTCCTTAAAAAACTGGGAATAGAACTGCCATATGACCCAGCAATCCCACTGCTGGGCATACACACCGAGGAAACCAGAATTGAAAGAGACGTGTGTACCCCAATGTTCATCACAGCACTGTTTACAATAGCCAGGACATGGAAGCAACCTAGATGTCCATCAGCAGACGAATGGATAAGGAAGCTGTGGTACATATACACAATGGAATATTACTCAGCCATTAAAAAAAAAATACATTTGAATCGGTTCTATTGAGATGGATGAAACTGGAACCCATTATACAGAGTGAAGTAAGCCAGAAAGAAAAACACCAATACAGTATACTAATGCGTATATATGGAATTTGAAAGATGGTAACGGAAACCCTATATGCGAGACAGAATAAGAGACACAGATGCATAGAAGAGTCTTGTGGACTCTGAGGAAGAAGGTGAGGGTTGGACGTTCTGGGACAATAGCATTGAAACATGTATATTGTCATATGTGAAGCGGAACACCATTCCATGTTCTATGCGTGAGACAAATGCTCAGGGCTGGGGCATTGGGATGACCCGGAGGGATGGGATGGGGAGGGAGGTGGGAGGAGAGTTCAGGATGGGGAACACGTGTAGACCCATGGCTGATTCATGTCAATGTATGGCTAAAACTACTACAATATTATAAAGTAATTAGCCCCCAACTAAACAAAATAAATTTATTAAAAAAAAAAAAAAAAAAGAAGGACCTGGGTGAATTTGAGCCATAGGACAAAAAAAAAGGTTGATCACACATTTGTTAAATATTAATCCTCTACTGAGCCATGAAATGGAGCAAAGTTCTAAAGATAAATATTAATGGGGAGTTTCTGCCAATACTATCCAACAGAATATATTATAATAGTAAACATATCAAGTGAGAATTTCTTTTCCCTGGAATTAAAATAAGCTAAAACTTCCTTTTAAGAAGAAATCCTTTACTAGCTTGAATTAACATAACCTCTGTACAATTGTTTTCCTTTAAACATTGATTATTTGGGACCTAGAAAGTCTTCCTAACCTTTTGGTCTTTTGAGAAAGCTCTATGCACTTTCCCTGTCAAATGACTGCATGTTGACCCAGTTTTGATGAACATCTTTCTGGCTTTAATAGAAAATCTTGTATCCTAGATTTTTCTCTGCCACTTCATGACATCATTTTAGATAAATTCTTAAAAAGAACAATGAAAAGGATGTTTAAGATTCTACCATTTTAACAGATTTTTCATTCTCCTTCTTTGTTTATCCACACACAAAAAATTAACTCACACTTCTAGTGGTAATTACTAAATTTATATATTCATAGAAAAACCAGCACACAAGTAGATGATATCACAATTTGATATTTATGAAATGCCAGTTTTCCATAAATATAGAAAATAAGCAATTATAATTGGAGTTATTTATTAACATTTGGAAGAAAATAAATAACAAACAGGCTCACTATTCATTAAAATTCCTCAGTAATACAACTGTCTCCATCTCAAAATAGTCCTATATGATGATGTCCAAGTTTTGACTTCAGAGAAACTTACTCTAGTAAGCTTATATTCAAAATACCTCTTGCTAAAAATATTCTCATTAGACTTTTTCTATATTCTCTTAGATGTTTACCAATTCTAACTATTTTTTAAATGTGTGTGTGTTTACCCAAAATTGTGAGTGACATAGCTGGAATTAGCATGAATCTTTTCCATTAGCTCTGTGAGCATGTTTTGTGTGTAAGCTCAGCTAGCCATTTTGTCCATGTGTAAGAACAGAACTAGGTCAGAGCGTATGGGTGAAACTGATCTGCAGATACACATCAGCATCCCTGGGGAAAGAACCTCAGGGTGCATGCGGATGGGAGCATTGACTCAGTCACAATTCTAAGAAGGAAATAAGTAGTACATTCTCTACCATCCCAAATTACTAAATATTCTAAAGAGAATATTAAATTTTCAAAATCACCCTTTTGGTCCACCCTCCAGAAGTTTTTCAGACTTTTGGTTTGTTATTGCTGTTTTGCCCCCTATCAGTATAACTGGGTTTCAGACAGCCATCTCTCTTGCCAAGGCTCCCTTCAGCTGTAGCTAAGAGAGCCATGTAAAGTGTCAGTTTCTAGCCGGTATGTTTTTAGGTGTTGGGCTGTAGCTTTTGAAGGAAAAAAAAGGAAACAATGTACAAATAAAACAGGTCTAGGTAGATTGTTGCCTTAGGAAATAACAGCTGTCAGTTGTTGAAGAAGTCACAACATAGAATATAGGGTGAAAAAAAGAAAGAATGTGGAAAAACATTCCCAAGATCATGGGCTGTAATGGACTCAGAGATGGGGTACTGAGCTCTTCTGAGTTCTACCAGCAGTGGCCACAGGATGTCTCCCCGATTACCTGTGGTTATTCATTCTGGCAATCATCCAATGCACTTGAATCATAAACATGGATTTCGGTGTCATCTAATCTTACAGTTGGAAGAAACCATAAAGGACAGCCAGCCTAACCTTCTACTCAATCTCTTCTTCCTTGTCCCTGACAAATAAGTATTCAGCTTTTTGTTCTTAAATACATTAGATATTACTATCCATGCATGCATGCATGTTAAGTCACTTCAGTCGTGTTGAACTCTTTACGACCCTGGACTGGACTGTAGCCTGCCAGGCTCCTCTGTCCATGGGGTTCTCCAGGCAAGAATATTGGAGTGGGTTACCACACCCTCCTCTGGGGATCTTCCCAATCCTGTGATCGAACCCACATCTCTTACATCTCCTTCATTGGCAGGCTGGGTTCTTTACCACTAGCACCACCTGGGAAGCCATTACTATCCAGACTCATTGCCAAATATTTAAATAACCTTTTTTATACAATATGTTCTTAAAGAAGAAAAAATGTCCCCACAATATCACCATCTAGATTAACCTTGGGTGCGTAGCTCTTTATTTATAGACACATATAAAACCATACATAAGGTTTGTTCAGTGACTCATTTGTTTTATCTGCAATATATCTTGGACCTCTTTCTCTGTCAATAAATATTTATGCAGTCGTTTTAAAGCCTATACAGTGTGTGGATCTATCATAACATATTCGACCAAATCTTATTGTTAAGTAAATATGTTATTCTATATTCCTAACATTTTAAACATTAGAATAATGATCATACATCTTTGCAAACCTTTCCAGTTATATCTTCAAAAAAATATTCTGAAGCTCCGCTTCATTTTGAACTTTTCTAATGGTGGGAAATTTTGTACATCTCGAGATGAACTTTTTCATTGTTGAGCAGGTCCAATTCAAATAAAAGATGCTTCTTATTCTCATAGAATAAGCCTTATTTCACTTGAAACCTTGTTCCACTTTGAAGCTAAAGCATCTTATGTACTTGATAAGAACTAAACATTACAGTTACTCAAAAAATATGCTTTCTACATTTCCCACTTCATGTTGACTCTTCTCTGGACATTCCTTGGTTATTTCTTCTTTCTTTAGATGTTTTAAAGCGTAAGGTAGAGTTACATAGATGTGCTACATTTTCATGTTTCAAACGTTGCCTAATTTCAACTGATGTCCAAAACAATCCCCAAAGCCATCTTCTATTTTTAGGCTTGGATGGGTGTGGCAGAGATTGCTAGTTTTTCCCCACTATCTGTTCTCTTCCTCCTTAGTGACAGAAGACAACATTATGACCAGATACAAAACTACATTTCCCAACCTCCTTTGCAATGAGTTATGGGAATTAATTTCGTCTTGTCAATGGGATATAATGGGAAGTGTCCTATGGAATTCCACCTGATTGGGAGTTGACTCAGCTGGCATGAACATCCCTTTTGTTTTATCCCTTTCTTATTTCCAACACATGATGGCTGGGGTCTCACCAGCCCTCTTGGACTGTGACGTTATTTTGTGATTGGAAATTATGCCTGAGGACAGTAAAACTAAAAGTTAAGAGAACTTTAGTCTAATAACCATTAATCTTTCATACATGGTTTCAGCTGCCTAATTTACAGACTTCTTTCAGGTGTGAGAGAAATAGATTTCTGTTTTATGTAAGCTGTTGTTATTCCTGTTGATTTTTAAAAGTAGTTTTACTCTTTTACCAGTTACAACTTGCTTAATGCAATTCCTAACAGATACAGGGGTCACACCCACTAATGCTAATAGAGAATAGTTATTCTTAAACTATCAAGATCTTGTACCAACATCAGACAAACTCTTAATAGACAAAAAGGATGAGCCGGTTAACAAAGAAAACCATATAAAACACATATAATCAAATTATATATAATCAATTGTTTCAGAGAAAATTTTCTTGATTTGTGTGATACTCTCTATAATTTGTATTCAACTAATACCCTAACCTGGTATACACCAAACACTCAGAGTTGATCATACATCTGATAGTCCACTTGGAAACTAACAAATTCTTGTTAATCCTCTCTGTCATTGTCAGAAGCAGGATGGTTTGGTTGTTACAGAGAGACAAGCTGAGAGAAGAAATGGACTGATGTCCAAGATCTCATTTGTCAGTATACATGTATGACTATTCCTTAGAAGACAATGAGTATAAAAACATGCAAAAAGAAAGATTTGGATGGAGAAAGATGGATGAGAAACAAAAGAGGTAGAATCTTGCTAATTATCCCGGGACTACAAATACTACAGCTTTCCTGGTAGCTCAGTCAGTAAAGAATCTGCCTGCAATTTAGGAGACCCAGGTTCAATCCCTGGGTTGGGAAGATCCCCTAGAGAAGGAAATGGCAAACCACTCCAGTATCCTTTCCTGGAAAATCCCATGGACAGAGGAGCCTGGTGGGCTGCAGTCCATGGGGTCGCAAAGAGTTGGCCAGGACTAACACACACACAAATACTAGGCAGTCACAATCCTTTGTTTCCCTCTGTTGTGGTACTCCTTTTTTTTGTTTTTTGGGGTTTTTTTTGGCCTCTTCCTCGACTCACAATGAGACATAGACTGTAGAAAAAACAATGATTGCAAGCATTGTTCAACAATCAGAAGAGGACTCGAGAGAAGGGAAAGGAAGAGGAGCCCTAATCATCTTCTCATGGTCAGAGAAAACAGGTGGAGTTTGCTGTTTGCAGCAGCTGTCAATAATATATATCCTTGGGTCTGATTTCCATTTTAAATTGCTTTTCCTATTATGCAGAAATTGAAAGATATTAACATAAACAGTCAATTTAAATGTAAGATAACAATGATGAATATAATTCAAACAGCAATGTCACAAAGTCATTTTAAATTAACTTTTTAAACATGGGTTTAAATTTCATTCAGTGTATACTTTTTAATAGAGTCACAAATTCTTCCAGAAAACAACCATGGAAGCTTTGAATTTGAAGCTAGACAAATTACCACTAAAGATCTGCCAAGAGAGCAATTATAAATGAATTTTAATGACATCAGTGGTAGTCATTTCCAGCTGGGAAACTTATAGGAAGAGAGATGTTTACCTTTTTTCTCCAAAAGTCAAGAAATTAAAGGCTTCTGATAGTCATGGGAAGTGGCTTTGTGGTGAGATTCTATCTTTGATATACTAATTCCTCTTTTTGTTTTGGTTGTATAGAAAAGGAAGAATGATAAAGCAGAAAATACTTGAGGGAATTCTTTCCTTGGAAAGTACTTAAGGAAGTAGTAACAAAAATGATCTCAGCTAAAGTCCCCATTTAGCACACATTAGAATCAACAATGGTCCTAGACACCAATGGAGTCAGTAAGGACTTTATATGCCTCAAGAGGGATTTAAACTGTTAACTAGAAATCAAGGAAAATTGAATGGTAATCATTATCCAGTGCATAGTTGGAGGAGTCTATTCAAAGAGTTTGCTAGTAAGAAATATTTGAAGTGAAAATGGCTCAGTTGTGTCCAACTGTTCACGACCCCATGGACTATACAGTCTGTGGAGTCTCCTGGCCAGAATACTGGAGTGGATAGCCTTTCCCTTCTCCGGGGGATCTTCCCAACCCAGGGATCGAACCCAGGTCTCCCACATTGCAGGTGGATTCTTTACCAGGTGAGCTCACAAGGGAAGCTGACAATTAAATGTGCTGTGTGTGTGTGCTCAGTCACTCAGTCACTGATTCTTGCAAGCCCATGGACTGTAGCCAGCCAGGCTCCTCTGTCATGGGATTTTCCAGGCAAGAATTCTGGAGTGGGTTGCTATTTCCTATTCCAGGGGATCTTCCCGACCCAGGGATCACACCTGTATCTCTTGTGTCTCCTGCACTGGAGAATCTCCTCCACTGAATGCAGGTGGATTATTTACCACTGTGCTACCTGGGAAGCCCCAAAATGCTCTAGGTTTACCTATTTAAAATACAAAGGGGAGGAAGTATTTGCTTGTTCTGTGATTACTTAAAATGGTTAGGCTGTTGACATATGGCAAAAACCATTACAATATTGTAAAGCAATTATCTTCCAATTAAAATTTTTTAAAAACTACAAAAAAAATAAAATAAAAAATGTGATGCACACACACACACAAAAATGGTTAAGATAAAGAAGGCAGCAAAAGACCTTTGTTTCTATTGTAAAAACAACACAAGCTGAAAAATTAAAAATTACACTGGCCAATGAGGCTAGCAAAGAACAGAAGAGGCAAGGAAACCTTGATTAACTGAGGTCCAGGAAGAAATGAGCATTTTATAGGTGAAAAGAGAATGGTAGAAGCTTCCATCTTCAGGGACAGATACCTGATCTGTGGATCATGGACAGAGAAGTTGTTATGATTCACCATAAATACAGAGATTTTGCAGGGACACTCTGACAGTCTTGGTTGGCAGAATGAATTCAGATCTGGAAAAGATCTCAATATTCTTCTCTTCCCATCCCTGTCTAACCCTACTCTGAATTATTCAATGAAATTTAATGAATAAGGGCCTGGAAATCAGAGAAATCACAGTCTTGCACATGCCAGACATGAATCCAAAGGTCAACTAAAAATATCTGAAACTGCTGCCAAGCTCTGCTTAAATACTAACAAGATGCAAACCACAGTGGTGGCATAGGATTCTGGAGCTTGGGCTAATCACAGGGGTTATCAGTCTAATTAAAGCTGCAGCCTGACTCCCGCTCAACTCTGCTCTGGGAGAAATCTGAGTGAACTGGCCTCAACCTAAGATTCAGGTGGAGGAAAGCTTTCAATGTTCTGGGAAATGAGCAAAACCAAACAAAACAACTTTTCCTCAGTTCTCACTGTTCATTATACACAATGTTCATACTTCAGTACAAACGTACAAAACTTGAGAATAAATAATAAAATGTGAACTATATTAAAAAGAAAAATTCAATAAGAACAGATACGGGAATTTGCAGAAGAAGACTTCAAAACAACATAAAATATGCTAAGGAATCTTTACAGAAAAATATGAATATAATGGAGAAAGATAAGCATTACTGAAGGAGAATAATAAAACTTTTTTAAACACCAAAGGAAAACCCTAGAATTGAAAAATTCAGTATCTGAAACTTTTTAAAAAGCAATTAGACACGTTTACCAGCAGATCAGACACTGCAGAAGAAAAAACTCCATGACCTTGAAGACAGGTCAATGGAAACTACCTGAACTGAGTCAGAAAGAGAAAAAGGCTTAAAGAAAAATCGACAGAGCACCAGACACTTCTAGGACATCAAGCGGACTAACACACATGAACTTCAAGTTCCAGATGTGTCCACATACATAGCATTAAAAACTGAATGTAAATTTTGGAGGAGGATCCAAGGGACTGCCTTGTATATATTTTTTGGAACACCCTGTAAATCTATGATTATTTCAAAAGAAAACAGAGAAGAAATGAAAGTGAAATAAAGACATTTTCAGATAAACAAAAACCAAGAGAACTCTGCAGTAGAAGATTCACACTAAAAGAAATGCCAAGAAAGTTCTTCCGGGTGAAAGAAAATGATACCATGGAAATATGAATATACACAAAGGAGAAAGAGGGTCAGAAATAGTAAACATTATGAACACATATAAAAGAGTATTTTTCTCTCTTCTGAATTTCTTTAAAAAACAATTTACTGAGGACTTCCCTGGTGGTCCAGTGGTTGAGACTTCTCCTTTCAATGTAGGCAGGTGTGGGTTCCATCCCTGGTTGGGAAGCTAAGATCCCACATGCCAATCAAAAAACCAAAACGTAAAAAACAGAAACAGCAACAAAGGCCCATGTGCTGCATTAAAAACTCAACACAGTCAAAAATAAGAAAAAAATAAAATAAAAGCAATACTGCAAAAAATTCAATAAAGACTTTAAAAATGATCCACATCAAAAAAAAAACTTTAAAAAAAGAAAAACAATTTATTGCTACAAGCACAAACATTAATAATGATTATGGAGTTAATAACACATACATAAAGCAAATATGTGATGATAATAGCAAAAAAGGTAGTAATAAATATACCATCCCAAAATGTCTCTGGCATTATTTGAAGCCTTGAAGACAATCAAGGCTCTAAAGACTCAGAAAGAGCTTTTGACCATCCCCCTAACTACCTAAGGTAATTTAGACAGAGAGGCTCTTCTCAAAGTGGAGTTATCACCAGAGATACAGATAAAGAACAAGGGCTAGGTGTGGTGGGCTTTTTTGGCAGGGCCTAGAAATCAGAGTCCACTCTGCGTCCCATTGTCTCTGCAGGTCCTGGCAAATATTTGCCTCCTTCCTCCTCATTTCCCTCCAGATCACTCACTCTCTTTCCCGCCTTTAAGCCCTCAACACTCTTGAGGCTCTTGGTACCAGCCGTGTTACAGGAAAGTGTTAAGTCTTAGTCATTCAGTCATGTCCAACTCTCTGATACCCTGTGGACTGTAGCCCTCCAGGTTCCTCTGTCCATGGAATTCTCCAGGCAAGAATACTGGAGTGGGTTGCCATACCCTTCTCCAGGGGATCTTCCCGACCCAGAGATCAAACGCAGGTTTCCTGCATTGCAAGCAGATTCTTTACTGTCTGAGCCACTAGGAAAGCCCCCAGAAATCAGAGTCCACTCTGTGTCCCATTGTATCTGCATGGCTCCATGAATATTTGCTTACCAAACATTTGCTTTTCCATCTGCACACAAATTGTCTTCCCCAAAGCCCCACCTCCCCTGCCCCCCTACCAGAAATCCCAAACCACTAGCCCCCACAACCTCTTTTATCTTTAGCTGAAGATAGTACTTAAAGTGAGTGTTTCAGCCATTTGGGCCAGTTACTCAGTTTCCTTGGATCTCTCCCAATTATATGTTTTATTAAACTTTATTTTCCCATTAATCTGTCTCATGTCAATGTAATTCTTAGATCCACCAGAAGTATGTAGAAGGGTAGAGAAAAATTTCTTTTCCCAGCATCAGTAAGACTGGAGGACTGGATGACAGTATCTGTGTCAGACCAAACCCTGACACAGATCAGTGATAGAATCATGAGTTATGAAGACGGAAACTATCTGCACATCACGTTAGGTTAGAACAAGAGCATCTGATAAATCTTGACGTATTTGCTAAATGTTCTACCTCTCAGATGGTAGAACAAGCCATGAAGGAAATTACAGCTCTGAACTTAATAATGACCAATAATAAGACAACACCTCTTCATGAACTGAAAGCGACAGAAACCTTGGAAGACAGGGACATTTGTCATAATAATAGACGTGGAGAACATAGGGTGCTCAGAATCATTGCAGCCTTGTTACTCTAAGTGTGGACTTTAGAGCAGTAAACAAGAGCATTGCCTAGAAACTATTAGAAATGCAGGATCTAAAGCCCTGGCACAGGGCTTTGGAATCATAATCTGCCTTTTTTCATGGTAATTCCCATTCAAGTTAAAGTTTGAGAAGCACAGCTCTGGGATACTTCTTAAAATGCAGATTCCTGAGTTCCCTGGAAGAACTATTGAATCACTCACTGAAAAGATGAGGCTTACAAATCTGAATATTTGCTAAGCTCCCCAGGTTATGCACTACTATTTGACTATCACCGTCATAAAACTAGAATTTTCATAAATAAATTCCTTGAATTAAAAAAAAAATTTTCCTAAGTAAAATAGATACCAGCAGCCCTACTGTATCATCCTCTTAGAAATTCACATTCTGAGAAATCATTCAGGAAAAAGTGTCTGAAAATATTTAAATCCAGTGTTCCCTGGATGTATTCAATCAGGGAATCCTTCTTCTACTCACGCCCCACAACAAAAGAAGCTCATGGAATTATCCCATGAAACTTGGTTTTCCTGGGGACCTCACTTTGCAAAATGTGGCCTTAAGTGTCAATATGCTTGGCTTCTGGAAGCTCAGAGAAAAATCAGGAAGGATGGCCATGCCTCAAGATTATGAAACAAAAGCTGGTTCACAACTGAGAATTTCCAAATACACATAAATCAACTAATAGCGCTGCAAATTGTAGTAATACAGAGGAAAGGACGGGGAGGGAGACAGCATGGCTGCAGAGGGCTTCCCTTAGAAGCTCAGATCTAAAAGATGGATCAGTTCAGTTCAGTTCAGTCACTTAGATGTATCCAACTCTTTGCAACCCATGGACTGCAGCATGCCAGGCTTCCCTGTCCATCACCAACTCCCAGAGCTAGTTCAAACTCATGTCCATAGAGTCGATGATGCCATTCAACCATCTCATCCTCTGTATTCCTCTTCTCCTCCTGCCTTCAATCTTTGATGTTGAAACTGAAACTCCAATACTTTGGCCACCTGATACAAAGAACTGACTCATTGGAAAACCCCCTGATGCTGGGAAAGATTGAGGGCAGGAGGAGAAGGGGACGACAGAGGATGAGATGGTTGGATGGTATCTCTGACTCCATGGACATGGGTTTGGGTGGACTCTGGGGGTGGGTGATGGACAGGGAGGCCTGGTGTGCTGCAGTTCATGGGGTTGCAAAGAGTCGGACATGACTGAGCGACTGAACTGAACTGAATGGGACCAGATGCCATGATCTTAGTCTTTTGAATGTTGAGTTTTAAGCCAGCCTTTTCACTCTCCTCTTTCACTTTCATCAAGAGGCTCTTTAGTTCCTCTTCGCTTTCTGCCATAAGGAAAGTGTCATCTGCATATCTGAGGTTATTGATATTTCTCCAGGCAATCTTGATTCCAGCTTTGCTTCATCCAGCCCAGCATTTCGCATGATGTACTTCTTTGCATGTAAGTTAAATAAGCAGGGTGACAATATATAGCCTTGACATACTCCTTTCCCAACTTGGAACCAGTCATTGTTCCATGTCCAGTTCTAACTGCTGCTTCTTGACATGTGCACAGGTTTCTCAGGAAGCAGGCAAGGTGGTCTGGTATTCCCACCCCATCTCTTTAAGAATTTTCCACAATTTGTTGTGATCCACACAGTCAAAGGCTTTAGTGTAGTCAGTGAAGCAGAAGTAGATGTTTCTCTGGAATTCTCTTGCTTTTTCTATGATCCAATATATGTTGGCAACTTGTTCTCTAGTTCCTCTGCTTTTTCTAAAAACAGCTTGAACATCTGGAATTTCTCAGTTCACATACTGTTGAAGCCTAGGTTGGAGAATTTTGAACATTACTTTGCTAGCATGTGAGATGAGTGTAATTGTGCGATAGTTTGAACATTCTTCAGCATTGCCTTTCTTTGGGATTGGAATGAAAACTGACATTTTCCAGTCCTATGACCACTGCTGAATTTTCCAAATTTCCTGGCATATTGAGTGCAGCACTTTCACAGCATCATCTTTTAGGATTTGAAATAGCTCAGCTGGAATTTCATCAACTTCACTAGCTTTGTTCGTAGTGATGCTTCTAAGGCCCACTTGACTTCGCATTCCAGGATACCTGGCGGTAGGTGAGTGATCACACCACCATGGCTATCTGGGTCATTAAGATCTTTTTTTGTATAGTTCTTCTGTGTATTCTTGCCACCTCTTCTTAATACTTTCTGCTTCTGTTAGGTCCATACCATTTCTGTCCTTTACTGTGCCCATTTTTGCATGAAATGTTCCCTTGGTATCTCTAATTTTCTTGAAGATATCTTTTGTCTTTCCCATTCTATTGTTTTCCTCTATTTCTTGCATTGATTACTTAGGAAGGCTTTCTTATCTCTCTTTGGTATTCTTTGGAGTACTGCATTCAGATGGGTATATCTTTCCTTTTCTCCCTTGCCTTTCACTTCTCTTCTCAGCTATTGGTAAGGCCTCCTCAGACAACCATTTTGCCTTTTTGCATTTATTTTTCTTGGGGATGGTTTTGATTATGACCTCCTGTGCAATGTTATGAACCTCCGTCCATAGTTCTTCAGGCAATATATCAGATCCAGTCCCTTGAATCTATTTGTCACCCCCCCTGTATAATGTAAGCAATTTGATTTAGGTCATACCTGAGAGGTCCAGTGGTTTCCCTTACTTTCTTCAATATAAGTCTGACTGACTTTTGCAAAAAGATGGACAGAAGGGCATAAAGCATAGGACAACAAAATTTTAAGAATAATTACAGTGGCAACTGAAGCCTAGAAGTGGGCTGAACCTCACCAAAATGGTTAAGGACAGCTATAGTCTAGTGATGAATCTGGTGTAGTAGAAAGAACATTAATAAGTGTTCTAGCAACTAACAACTGGGAGTTGAGTGTCCTCATATTCACCCCACCTCTAGCCCCCAGAGGGAACCTCAAAAGACCCCCTATCCTAGGAGGCCCAGCCACTAAACAAGAGACTTCAGGTCACTTCTCTCTCAAAGCTTCCAGTTCTTATCTTGTGTTACTCAAATCATGCTCAAACCCATCACACTTTTTTTTTTCTTGTTGGACTTCTGTGGGGAACCCGCACCAAGGGGGCTGGATGCTAACTGTGTCTGGAAACTCCCTTTATGGCCACATCTACAATCATATATCAAAACAAAGTTTGGGGTAGAGTGACTGTATCTTCTCATTCGATACACCTCCAGGAGATCATTGCTTTTGAAGCTGATTCTTTCTTCTACACCCTGAAAAAGGAAGATGGATTAAAGCTACAATACAGGACCAGATACTTTCCAATAGTTCATGAAGCTGACAATCCAGAAAGCTAAACCTGTTGGAAAATATTTAAAAGCATATATTGCTATTCCTGAAATTAGAAAATTGCTAGAGGAACTTTAATTCTTGTTTGTGAGATGTCATAATGCAGATGATAGCCCAACTGCTTATTTCATTAATTTTGTGGGGACACTTTTACATTCATGAAGAAATTACAAAATAAACATGTAAAGAATGAGACCTAGCGGCTCTGCTGTGCAATCTGATGCTGTGACATAGTCACTACAGAAGTTCACCTTGTGTTTTTTCAAATACTCTCAATAGGCCCTGACTTTACATCTTTAGCCAAGCAAAAAGACTCCATATAACAGCATATGAAGACATGCTCTTGGGAATTCCCTGGTGATCCACTGGTTAAGATTCTTCACTTCCACTGAAGAGGGCATGAGTTCAATCCCTGGTGGGGGACTAAGATCCCAAAGCACAACTTTCCCCCAAATAACACAAGCTCTTGTAGTCAATCTCCGTGATGATATGAAGCACTTATAGGCCTCAATATAAAGTAATCTTATTGCCATGCTAACTACCGAATGAAATTTTTAAATAATTATGTGCTTAAATACTCTGGTGGGGAATTCAAAGCAGAAATTCAGACTATTAGAACTGTAAGAAAACTTAGAAATTAATTTATCAGGGTTGACAGAGTGGTAGCCAGCAGCCACAGACACCTTTATTTGCCTATTATTTGCTTGAGATGGGTTCTGCTTTTTAAAAGACAGTGTATCTAGTAAATTTTATAGTGCGATTGTTACAAACAGCTTGGTACCTATTGCTCTACACCTAGCATAACTCATCGTTAAACTCATTGAATGGACTCTTCAAGTATTTGACTTTGAAACTCTCCTCCCTAGTTAAGATTTTCAATGCTAGAAGGGACTTTAGATATAATCTAATTCAATGAATTCACAGCTGGTGATGGACCAACAAAAGGGTTGGACTTTTCTATATTGATACGCCAAGACCGTTTTCTTCTTCGAAAAGAACTACTATCTATATCACCATGATATCATAAAATAAAATTATTTTTACAATAAAAAATTGAACAGTCATTTCCAAGAAACAGCACTTAGCAATCTTCCAGTAACAAATATAAATGATTTAGATGTAACAGTATCTTTTTTTTTTTTTATTCGCCACTCTCTGACCAATGAAAAGTTCCTTACAGACCGAGGCTGCCTCTCAGACTAGTGTCTGAAGCCACTGACTTGACTCAACATTTCATTTTAGAAATGAGGATATGGTTTCCATGTTCCCAAAGTTGCATGGCTGGTAAAAACCAAAGCCAGATCCATCACCCAGCCCTCCAGTGCCAAGACTAAGGTTTCTTAATGTTATCAGCAGCAGGAAGGCACTGTGTCATAGGCTTTTCTGGAGTCAGATTCAGCTCGGTAAAATCCTGGCTCAGCTGTATAATACAGCTCAGATGTACAACAAACATCCCCATGCTCCTAGTCCAGCACCTTCCTCATTGGAAAAGTTCCTTTATTTGAGTTGTCTCTGTCTTCCCATTTCCCAGCATGCAAGTAGGCTGCCTTTGAGACATGATTTCCTAGCTAAGTCTATGGGATGTGTTGTATGGAATATGATCAGGGGCCAGTGATGACATTTACATTTCCCTCTGCAGCCCTCACAAAGCCAGGCCTGCTTGTTCTCTCCCCAAGGTCAGTCCCAGAAAGGGGCTGAGGGTTTGCCATGAAGAAACAAACTGGTGGCCAAAAAATTAATTGGAAATCAAATGAAGTCTTTACTGTCATCTGGAAGTGCCAGCAAAAGGACTCATAAAACACTGCAAATCTTTTTGAAATCCTCTTTCCCTCTCCATGCCCCTGGCTTCCCATGCACATCGACTTGTGCCAGAGCTGATCCTGATGCTCTTTCCTTCCTCTCATCTCTCCAAAACCCACCCTCCAATTTAGCCAGAGCATCTTTCTAGCTCTTTTTTTCTTCACTCTCTTTTTTGACCTTTTTTTTTTTTCCTTTTCAATGAGTAATCCTCTCTGGCTGCAATATAAATCCCATTAACCTCCTTTCCTCTTCAATTTCCTCCTTACTCCTTACTCTCATTCATGTAATCAGGCCAAGACTTGGGCTCCTTAGAAGCTGGTGGGGAGGGAAGCTATAGACAATCATGATTTAATAGTTGGTGTCCCAGCCACATATTTATTTACCATATATTTATGCTATAAAAATACTTCATATTCTCATGGTTAAATTCTTTATATTGGCAAATATATAGGAAATATTACTATCTGTATTTTACAGAGTAAGGAATCAAATAAGGAATATAATTGATTGCCTGAAGCCACACACATCATTTGAACAAAACACTTATAGAGTAAATGGTTGCTTTATTCGTGTCCTTATCTTTGAAAGCATTTTCAAGGGTAAATATTAGTCAACCATAAGTATTTACTGAGCACTTACTACATTACAGGCACAGTTCTAGAGAAAATAGGGATAAATAAGACAGACAAGATCCCTTCACCCACAGAAGCTATTGTAATAAATGGGAGGGGGGGTATATTCTTGTAGAGAATGGGGAGCACACAGATAAATAAATAAGGGTTCATATGATTAGAAGTGCTATAAAGAACATGGAACAGAGTGATATGATGGCCCATAAGAGGGATGGGTGAAATGGTGACTAATTAAAGATATATGGTCAGGAAAGTCTTCTTGGCGATAAAGAGTTGAGATCAGATAATTCCAGGAGAGGAACAGCAAGAATGAAGGTTCCTCAGACTGGGGAGAAGGAGAAACATTGTGGGGGAAGCGAGCTTTGTATGTTTGTAAAACAGAAAGAAAGCCAGTGCTAGTGGAGACTAGAGTGAGGTTAGCAGTGGACATGGCAGGAAAGGTTGTCTGGGTCTAGGTTGTACGGAGACTTGTAGGCTGAGCTAGGAGTTGCAATTTATTCTAAGTGTGAAGGGCAGCAACTGGAAGATTTTAAGCAAGGGGGAAATATGATCTAAATTGCTTTTATTAAAGCCATTGGACTATGTTGAAAAAGAATTTGAGAGAGGCTGCTCAGAAGGGTACAGTTTTGATTCCAGCATGTATGCAGTTGCTTGGACAAGGGTAGTAGCAGTCAAGACTGGGAAAAGTAGATTGATTCAGAGCATAGTAGGTGGAACCAATAAAACCTGCTGAGGAACTGCGTGTGGGGGTGAAAACTGACAGTTCCCAGGTGTCTACATTTAGCAACTGGTGGATGGAGAGCTGGGCCATCTCCCAAGACAGGGAAGAATAATTCAAACTATAGAGATGTGGGCAGAATCAAGTTGCTGTTTTACCTGCATTTTGAGATACCTAGAAGACAGGCAGGTAGAGATGTAAAATGGCATCTCAGATTCTGTCGTGGTGACAGTAAGTGTGCAGCCTTTTCTGCTCAGAATACCTTCTTCCCCTTGTTCAGCAATTTCCTATTGACCCTTAAAGTGAATTCACCCTTCAAATGCACCTCTCCAGAAGTTAGCCTCTCTCTCCTCTAGGGATCATTTCAGCACTAAACATGGGGAGAAGTGAATGGTCTCAAGAACAGTTTAAGAAAGTAAAGCTCAGCAGGATGTGGTGATAGTTTGATATGAAGGTATCAACATGACTCTGGATGCTGGCTTATCCAACGATGTGAATGGTCGTGCCATTCATTGCACTCTAGAAACTAGAGGGCCGTGGGTTTAGAAAGATGAAGGGAGAACCACAGGTACCATTTTTATAATGTTGAACTTGAGCCAGAGCTGAGCCATCCATGTGGAGCTGAGTAGTAGGCAGGCAGATACTGGGGTCTGCCCAGGAGAAAGGTCACTGCTGAAGGCTTAATACTCAATCATGAACTACATGGATAGGAATTAGAGCAAGGGGAGGAATGAGACCTTCAGGGTAAGACAGAGCTTAGGGTTAGGAGAATAGAGCCCAGGACCAAGTACTGAGGTGATCCAACATGTAGTTTGGTTAAAATTTGACAGGTCTGAACTGAGGATTGAGAGAACATCCGGGGAGACAGGAAGAGACCTAGGAAATGTTATATCCCAGAAACCCAGCTTTTCAGGAAAAAGGGATTAGTCAACAACATTAAGTGCTGCAAAGAATTAGCTACTAATCAACTAACCTATGTTTGTACCAGTGTGTATCCTGTGCTCATGATGGGTCACAACTCACCAGAGCCAGTTGTGAACATCTCTTCCCATTTTCACATGTTCGTAGCTTGAACTGGCCAAGGTGAGAGTATTTACACCATTGAAATCAGCAAACCCTACAAATCAGGGCTTCTTCCTCCCCACCCCTCCACTCCAGAGAGCTGGTTAAACGTTTACCAGCACACCACTGACTAATGATATATATTAGAATTACTGGTGGTAGTGCTGTGCTTAGTCACTCAGTCGTGTCTGACTCTTTGCAACCCCATGGACTGTAGCTCACCAGGCTCCTCTGTCCATAGGGATTCTCCAGGCAAGAATACTGAAATGGGTTGCCACGCCCTTCTCCAGAGGATCTTCCCAACCCAGGGATTGAACCCAGGGCTCCCACATTGCTGGTGGATTCTTTACCATCTGAACCACCAGGGAAGTCCACTGGGGGTGGGGATGCTTTTAAATAAAACGGTACCTGGTTCCCATTCCAAGACATTCTCATTTATTTGCTCTGGGGTATACCCTGGGTAAGAGTATTTATAAAATATCTGTAAAATACCCCCTGGGTGTTCAAGTATACAACCAGGTTCAAGAATCATGGATCTTTAAAGAATAAATCAACCATGGGAATTTCCTGGTGGTTCAGTGGTTAGGACTCCATGCTTCCAATGCAAAGGGCATGGGTTCAACCCTTGGTTGGGGAACTAAGATTCCGAAAACCATTCAGTGAAGCAAAAAAAAAAAAAAATTTAATCTAGAAAAAATTAAAAATAAATACACAAACCAATCATGTGTTTAGTGCTCATAGAATGTTACCACTCTAGAATGATGTCTAGAAAGCAAAAAAGTGGTAGTCAATGAGCAATAGTCTAAGATTTAGCTAAGTGAGACTAGAAGGTACCACAAGTCTGAACAGGTGTAGTGTTAAGTCACAATGCTAGGGGTCAAGGTAGGTCCAGGGGTAACAGGAAAAAGTGCTGTAGGTCCAGGAAGATGTGGTTCAGAATCTTTTCTCCAGTCTTCTGGTCACAGAATAAAGCCTGAGGAAGAGACCTCAGAGAGGAAACCAGAACCCAGCTGACAGACAAAGAGAAACTTCCACCCGAAGTAGCTGGAAGCCAACTCCACCCTGGGCTATACTGGAGCCAATAAATCTGCTCATGCTATGAGATTTTGCTACTTGCATCTGAAAGTGGCCCTTTTCAGTCAGATGGGTATTGCATAGCCTCTCCATCCTAATCTTATTATTGAAGAAGGAATCTTATTATGAATAAAAATGATACCTACCTATGGCATGGGTGCTAGATAATAATTACAATTCCTGATCTGTAATGCCAGAGAAAGACCCTAAATATTCAATATTTATATCTCTTCTGTTCTTGAATTAAGCTTTCCTTTTATTGTCTTAAGCTGGCAACATTTCCCATTGATTCATAAATAAATATCTGTGACATTTATGTTACCTAATATAGATGAGTACACAAAGGACTCAGACTTTACCCTATAATGAAGTGAAAGTTTTAAAGAAAAGTTAGTCAGATATTTTTGGGGGCTACATGAGATAAACCAATGATTCACCAAGTCTACCCACTGTTAGCACTCCTATCATGTCATCTACAAAATTTAAAATATCCTATATTTCAGGTTCCTTTTAGGTAACTATTTATATTTTCAAGAAGAGTGAATAAGGCAACTTGAAAGATTACTTTTACTGCTTTCAGAATTCAAGGTAATTTTAAAAAGAGGTGAATGGAAGGGAAAAGAACTTCTTAACCAGTTAGCCAAGTTCAGTTCACTTCAGTTCAGTCGCTCAGTTGTGTCCGACTCTTTGCGACCCCATGAACTGCAGCACACCAGGCCTCCCTGTCCATCACCCACTCCCGGAGTCCACCCAAACTCATGTCCATTGAGTCGGTGATGCCATTCAACCATCTCATCCTCTGTCATCCCCTTCTCCTCCTGCCCTCAATCTTTCCCAGCATCAGGGTCTTTTCAAATGAGTCAGCTCTTCACATCAGGTGGCCAAAGTATTGGAGTTTCAGCTTCAACATCAGTCTTTCCAATGAATATTCAGGACTGATCTCCTTTAGGATGGACTGGTTGGATCTTCTTGCAGTCCAAGGGACTCTTAAGAGCCTTCTCCAACACCACAGTTCAAAGCATCAATTCTTCAGTGCTCAGCTTTCTTTATAGTCCAACTCTCACATCCATACATGACCACTGGAAAAACCATAGCCTTGACTAGACAGAACTCTGTTGACAAAGTAATGTCTCTGCTTTTCAATATGCTGTCTAGGTTGGTCATAACTTTCTTTCCAAGGAGTAAGCGTCTTTTAATTTCATGGCTGCAATCACCATCTGCAGTGATTTTGGAGCCCCAAAAAATGAAGTCTCTCACTGTTTCCACTGTTTCCCCATCAATTTCCCATGAAGTGATGGAACCGGATGCCATGACCTTAGTTTTCTGAATGTTGAGCTTTAAGCCAACTTTTTCACTCTCCTCTTTCACTTTCATCAAGAGGCTCTTTAGTTCTTCACTTTCTGCCATAAGGGTGGTGTCATCTGCATATCTGAGGTTATTGATGTTTCTCCCAGCAATCTTGATTCCAGCTTGTGCTTCATCCAGCCCAGCGTTTCTCATGATGTACTCTGCATATAAGTTAAATAAGCAGAGTGACAATATACAGCCTTGACGTACTCCTTTTCCTATTTGGAACCAGTCTGTTGTTCCATGTCCAGTTCTAACTGTTGCTTCCTGACCTGCATACAGATTTCTCAAGAGGTAGGTCAGGTGGTCTGGTATTCCCATCTCTTGAAGAATTTTCCACCGTTTATTGTGATCCACACAGTCAAAGGCTTTGGCATAGTCAAGAAAGCAGAAATAGATGTTTTTCTGGAACTCTCTTGCTTTTTCGATGATCCATCAGATGTTGGCAATTTGATCTCTGGTTCCTCTGCCTTTTCTAAAAACAGCTTGAACATCTGGAAGTTCATGGTTCATGTATTGCTGAAGCCTGGCTTGGAGAATTTTAACATTACTTTACTAGCGTGTGAGATGAGTGTAATTGTGTGGTAGTTTGAGCATTCTTTGGCATTGCCTTTCTTAGGGATTGGGATGAAAACTGACCTTTTCCAATCCTGTGGCCACTGCTGAGTTTTCCAAATTTGCTGGCATATTGAATGCAGCACTTTCATATCATCTTTGAGGATTTGAAATAGCTCAACTGGAATTCCATCACTTCCACTAGCTTTGTTCATAGTGATGCTTTCTAAGGCCCACTTGACTTCACAGTCCAGGATGTCTGGCTCTAGGTGAGTGATCACACCATCGTGATTATCTGGGTCGTGAAGAACTTTTTTGTACAGTTTTTCTGTGTATTCTTGCCACCTCTTCTTACTATTAGCGAAGAGGCCACAGTAAACTTTAGAATTAAAACAACCCAGACATGTGACAGGATCCAAGTAGAGTCTCATTTATATCACCAAAGATATTCTTTAGCTATTTAAATGCATAAGAGGGTAAAAGTTTTAATGGAACAACAATAAAATGATTGAGATTATATAAAAATAGGTAGGACCAAAATCCCTTCAAATGGTGGAGATTTTTTAAGAGGCAGAAGAAAGGCTTTCATTACCTAGTTTATTTTCCAATTCAAATAATTCTTGTGGACATTATTGTGATGTAGAGAAGAGAGTTGTCTGACTATTTTGTCCAAACAAAACAATTTCCTTTTGTTTTCTTGCATAGATAGTATATTTTTTAGCCTGGTTTCATAAAAGGCTGCTGCTGTTGCTGCTGCTAAGTCGCTTCAGTCGTGTCCGACTCTGTGCAACCCCATAGACGGCAGCCCACCAGGCTC
Organism: Okapia johnstoni; assembly: GCA_024291935.2. Classification (NCBI taxonomy): domain Eukaryota; kingdom Metazoa; phylum Chordata; class Mammalia; order Artiodactyla; family Giraffidae; genus Okapia; species Okapia johnstoni. The sequence continues at coordinate 48,244,033 of CM044317.1, forward strand.
CCTGGTCCCTGGGATTCTCCAGGCAAGAACACTGGAGTGGGTTGCCATTTCCTTCTCCAATGCATGAAAGTGGAAAGCGAAAGTGAAATCACTCAGTCGTGTCCAACTCGTAGCGACCCCATGGACTGCAGCCTTCCAGGCTCCTCAGTCCATGGGATTTTCCAGGCAAGAGTACTGGAGTGGGGTTCCATTGCCTTCTCCGTCATAAAAGGCTATATTACCTTAAATCAACACACTCGTTAACAGAACCTTCAAACTCCTGCAGACAATTTTTTCAGAGTTCAGAGGAGAATGACATAGAAAATGATGGTAACACAGGGAGAAATAAGTCCCTTTTTCTAAACCTTTTTCAATATTGGGAGTAAGAATATTATTTTCCTCATCAACCCCAAAAAAGTTACAGAATAGTAAAATGATTGGCTTATTATTTTTATAGTCAAATTTTATTCCTTGTCATATCAACTTGCTGATTTTAGGCTATTTTCAGTGCAGAACAGAGAATTAGTGATCAACGTATGAGTTAAGTTGAACCTATGCTAGCTGGTTCATTGATTACTGGACTTAAGACCCACTTTAAGTTCTCTTTCTCTGACAGGACGGTAAGAATGTGGATTTCTGGGCTTCCCTGATGGCTCAGTGGTAAAGAATCCCACCTGCCAATGCAGGAGACAAGGGTTCCATCCTTGGTCTGGGAAGATCCCACGTGCTGTGGAGCAGCTAAGCCAGTGCACCACATCTATTGAGCCTGTGCTCTAGAGCCAGGGAGCCACAACTACGGAGCCCATGTGCTGCCACAACTGAAGCCCTTGCACCCTAGAGCCTGCACTTCACAACAACAAAAGCCTCCTCAAAGAAGTCCACACACCGTAACTAGAGAGTACCCTCTTGCTTCCTTGCTAAGTCACTTCAGCTGTGTCCAACTCTTCGAGACCCTATGGACCATAGCTCACCAGGCTCCTTTGTCCATGGGATTCTCCAGACGAGAATAATGGAGTGGGTTGCCATGCCCTCCTCCAGGGGCTCTTCCTGACCCAGGGATCGAACTCATGTCTCTCATGTCTCCTGAATTGGCAGGTGAATTCTTTACCACTAGTGCCACCTGGGAAGCCCAGAGAGTAGCCCCAGCTCACTGCAACTGGAGAAAAGCCCGGGCATCAACAAAGACTCAGCAAAGCCAAAAAATAAATAATAAACAAATAATTTATAAAACAAAAAAGGAATGTGGATTTCTTCCTGCTACTCTAAGAATGAATGGGAATCATAGAATTTTAATAAAATCTTAGGAACTTTGAGGGACAAAATTGCTTTTCTTCTCTCCTCTGTTTGCTTTTTGCTACTGTTTTTAACATTTAGGAGAAAGTGTACATGCCTCAGTCAACTTGTCTTGCATATTTCTCAACCTTCTTTTTCTCTTCCATTCCCCTAAGGAGAAAACCTTATTTTAATCAATGAATTTAAATTAAGTCATTCTGATTAATTAATTAAAATTTAGATTAAATTAAATTTCTCCCTAATGAGAACAATTAAATATGAAGGAATAAGATTTTATTATATCTACGATTCTTTTAACTCCCCTATCAAGAACCAACTTTCACCTCTTTGGGGAGATTAAGGCTGAAATATCCATCTTAACAAAGCAAATTGAGGAAAGTGGGGTCATCAGAGAGATACTGGTGAACCTCCCACAGTGTCAGCAAGCACAGCCAGGCTTCAGAAGAACTGCAAAGGAGTTCGGCCAACATCTGGCTCCATCATCTCTTGTCTGAGCTTCCATCTTTCCTTTTCTGCTTCTCTTACTCTAAGCAAGCAGCCACCCAGATGCCAGATGTTCACAGAAGCTCTGGAATTGGTAGTGTCCATCTCGTTGGGTCCATCACTATTGCTCTGCTGCCAAGGAAAACATGATCAGCAGGAGCACTATTCCTAACCCAGTTATCAAGGGATTCACTAAGGGAATTTGCAAAAATACAAGTTTCTGAACATTTGTATTAAAAAAAAAAACACTTTAATAATGCATCTCAATTTTTCCTTCATTTCTCATTCACTGGATTCTTTTAAGTCCTGCTTCATGGAAGAAGTAATATAAATAACTAAAAATGCTCTCTCCTGTGGTTCCAGCCTGCCCGCAGGAACTTCCTCCCTCTAATTTTTAAACAGGAGGCGCATAGGTTATGTAGAGAGGGTTCATAGTTGGGCAGCAGGAAAAGGGAATGGACGAACACAGAATTCTTTAGATTCTAAGTTCAAGGAAACACACTCTCAAGCACAATTCACAGCACCTAGCTGTCACGGTGGTGAGAGAGTTGAAGAATGTGGAGACACAACATGAGAAGGAAAGTAAGAACAACTAGTGTTGTCCCTTCTTCTAGGGAGATTTGTAGTTAGGGGTGGTTGATGGTTGAAGAGGGAGGTACCCAGGACAATTTTTCCTGGAATTCTGAATTTGGGGTGATTCTGAATAAAGAAGATGGATTCTGCATCTCATCTCAGATGTTTGCTCTCAGGCCAGGCCTGCAGCACATCTCTGTGGCCAGAGTAAGGGGACAGCAGGGGCACCAAGTGGCCTGCCTTGAAAGCCCTGAGCAAAGACTGCCCCCAAATTCTCCCAGACAGGTCACCTTGTGTTGGAGTTTAGCACAGAAATTAGCCTGAAGCACACTCAGCCAGCACCCCCTAAGATCATCAGTGGGCATGTGGATTCCCTACTAGTGGAGGTTGTGAGTGGATCTTCATGAGGAGGCAGAAAGAGCCCCTGGGATTACTTACACCAGGAAGCTGGGTGGGGTGCCTCAAGGACATCTCAAGTGCAACCCAGTGAGCCCACGTCAGTCACATCACCACTGAACACCATAGGAAGCAGCAACTTACAAACCACATAAGGATGGGGAAGGAGATCACCTTGTCACCCCCACGCTTCTTCTCCACCCACCCCACACTTGGGATGGGGACCTAGACCCCTTGGATCTCTAAGGGAGAAAAAATTCAGAGGCCGTGCTTGAACTTGCCGCTGCTGCTGCTAAGTCACTTCAGTCATGTCCGACTCTGCAACCCCATAGAGGGCAGCCCACCAGGCTCCGCCGTCCCTGGGATTCTCCAGGCAAGAACACTAGAGTGGGTTGCCATTTCCTTCTCCAATGCATGAAAATGAAAAGTGAAAGTGAAGTTGCTCAGTCGTGTCCGAGTCTTAGTGACCCCATGGACTGTAGCCTACCAGGCTCCTCTGTCCATGGAATTTTTCGGGCAAGAGTACTGGAGTGGGGTGCCATTGCCTTCTCCTGCTTGAACTTGACAGGGACTAAAATAATACTGTGATAATACTAGCACTAGAAAGAAAAAATTTTCTGGTCCAAACTGCCTCTCCAAAAGAAACTAAATTTTAATACAGATATATCCAGCTATAACAGAATTAAGTTCTCTGAAGTCAAGCAGGAAAGGAAGCAGATACAAGCTTAGGTTCTGCTAGCAAAACAACAAGAATTTTATTCTTATACAACCCTGTTTGCAACTTCCCAAGTCATAGCTGTTAGACCATCTCTTGACTTGCAGCAATGAGCTTCATAGAAGAGACCAAGACGGTGTGTTGATTTATAATATAAATCCCTGAAATGCAGATTGTCTACATAAACTTTCAATGAATCTCAAATCCATTAGCTTTAGTTTCTCTGAGATGCAGAAATTATTAAAAAAAAAAAAAAGAAAGAAATGCTTCTTTCTGAATAGTTTTGGATCAGAAGGAAAATGAATTGAAAAGAAATTGCACTAGGAAAAAGAATATCATTATGAATGTCATGGGGCCTCTGTCTATGCCTGAGCTATAGAGAAACCCTATCTATGAAGGAGGAAAGCATGGCACCACACTTCTGCTGCTCAGTGTATGAGCCATGGGCAAATATGGGAGACAGAAGATAAGCTCTGAAACCCACCATCCCAGTGTTTTTCTCCCTCCTTTCCAAACATCACACTGTTGTCCTTGTGGGGATTTCAAAGAAGTATATATATACACACAGTGGAATATTACTCAGCCATTATAAGAATGAAATTGATGTGGATGGACCTAGAGTCTGTTCTACAGATTGAAGTAAGTCAGAAAGAAAAATAAATATATATTGATGCACATATGTGGAACCGAGAAAATGGTACAGATGAACCTATTTCCAGGGCAGGAATTGAGACGCAGATGTAGAAAACATGTGTGGACATGGAGGGTAAGGGATGTAGGGGGAAAGGAGAGGGTGGGATGAATTGGGAGATTGGGATTGACATATATACACTACTATGTGTAAAACAGATAGCTAGTGGGAACCTGCTATAAAGCACAGGGAGCTCAGCTTGGGGCTCTGTGATGACCTAGAGGGCTGGGAGGGAGGTCTAAGAGAGAAGGGATATATATACACATATGGCTGACTCACATCATTGTTCAGCAGAAACACAACATTGTAAAGCAATCATATGCCAATAAAAAATTAAAAATAGAAAATAAAACTGCCCTTAAAAAATAAAGTCTACCAGGAAAAATGGCTATTAAAAAAAAAAACCACAAAGAACTGCATTTCAATTTTTTTACAGCTACATCCTATGTCTCAGTAGTTACAGATCATCATTTCTTTGACCCATTTCTCTATTTTTAACATTTAGGTTGCTGACCTTTTCTTCTCTGGATAAATAATAATGCAATGAATATCTTCCACATGAAGTTTCAAGCACACTCACAAATATTTCTCTGTAGTAAATATCTAGGAAAATACCTTCTCTCTAAGAATATCTGAATTTTAAGTTTCAAAAAATGTACCAAGTTCCACCTTCTAAAAGCTTTTCCATTTTATACACCCAGCAAGAATGTTTGAGACTGCCTATTTCCTCATTCTCAAACTTTTAAGTGCTCTTTGGAAGAATACATGTTCACACTGAATGGTTTTGATTTAATTTTTCCTATTGACAGTAGGCTGAAACCTTAAGTTTACTTACCAATATTTATATCTACTAATTACTTTTCTAGTCTTACCCACCCAGTATAATGTGAATAGTAATGGTGAACATATACAAACATATTATTTTGACTATTGATACAGCTTTTAGCTTTTAAACTATTAACTAATTTGTATGTTTCATTAACAAATTTCTTACTCTTGAAATATCTTAGCTCAGACATTTCATTTCAATATGATTTATGGGTCTTTTTCCTTTCAATTTCTTTACCTCTCACTAGACTCTTGCAATATGATGCTTGTGACTTACACTGGGGAAAATTTTTTTCTATGATTTCTATTATTTCTTCATTTCTTTCTGACTTTTACAAAAAAAACACACAACAATTTGATGGATGTTGGAACTTAGATATTGATCTTAGCACCTAAACTCAGTTCTTACAATGCCCTTTAGGTTCTAAGACATTTCCTCAACTTTACTTTCCAGATCAGTAACATATTCAACTCCGTCCTTTCTATTAGTTAGCCCTCTGTTAATTTTTAAATTTCACTAATGAAATTTTAATTTTCAAGAATTCTTCATTTTCTGATTGCTCCTTTTTCATACAATGTATTCTATTTTTATGAATCAATAGTTATAAGAATTTCATGAGGATACAAATTGTTGTTATTTAGTTGCTAAGTCATATCTGACTTTTTTGCAACCCCATGGACTGTAGCCCACCAGGCTCTTCTGTCCATGGGATTTCCCAGGCAAGAATACTGGAGTAGGCTGCCATTTCCTTCTCCAGGTGATCTTTCCAGTCCAAGGATCAAACCCTCATCTCCTGCATTGCAGGCAGATTCTTTACCACTGAGCGACCTGGGAAGCCAGAGGACACTAATTAGGATGGATTTAATGTTTTCTTCTGTTCTCTGAATTATCTCTGTTTCCAATCATTCTGCTAGTTCACTTGGTTCTTCTCTTTCATATTGTTAGTGTTTATCCAATGTCTAGTGATCCTCAGTTGTCCGATCATTTTTATGAATAACGCGTAAGGTTGATGAAGGTATAGAACTAGAATGGGTTTCCTCTGCTTCTCTCTCATGCCTCTGTCCTGCCTGGAAGAGGAGAAGTCTTCCATCAGTCTATTTATGCCCACATACTCCAAACTCCTCTTCTCTATTGGTAAAATAAGAAGCATATTATTCATTCGAGAACATGACTGTCTTTGCTTCCCACCCAACATCTGTCATGGAGTTTGTGTTCCCTCAGGTCCTGCACCCAACTTGCAGCTCTCCGTGGGCCCCATCTTCACTTTCCTTAGAGAGCAGTTATTGACTCAGAGCCTGGTGATGAGCCCCTCTGCTACCTACTGCTCAGTATGAGAGAGGAAGGAGGGGGAATTCTCTATAGCAGGTTTTTAAGAAGGAAAAAAGAAATCCTGATAATTTCCCAGGACTTCTTTTTCCTCTTCCTATTCATTTACCAGGTAGGAAGAGCAGATTTAGAAAAATATAAGTTCAGGATGGTTTTCTTCTTGGTTTGTGTTAGACTGTGGGACTCTCTGCTCTGACCAGTCTTATTCCTTCTATTTTCTATAGTCCAGAAATGTCTTAAATTTTGGCAGAAAATGATACCCTTTCCTATTTACTAGCACTGTGACATATTTCTGTCTTTTCTGTCACTTTAATGGTTTTGAGTGGGGGAAAAAAAAGGGAGAAACTTATGTCTTCTGTCCACCATCTTACTCCAGGTCCCTGAGTCGCTAAGCCCCTCTCCTCAGCTTTCCTTGCCTAAATTGTTGGTTCTAAAAAAGGTCCCACAACATTGCTGAAAATTGTTTTAAGTAAGTTTTTTGATGTTGATGGTTTTGTAAACCTCAAATGTTTTTCCTTTCCTAGGGCTAGTGCTGTGAGATTTACTTGTCTGTCTTATGAAAATCTGGTGATTGGGAAAACCTCCATTTTATGGATGTGGGAAGAAAGTTCAAGATGGAGTATATTTTTACATTGGTTTGTAAATAGATTCTGAACCAGCATCAAGTCTAGATAATGCATCTATAAGAGTCAAGGCATTTTTGTTTGACCGTGACACTGCTGTAGAGTCATAACCTGTTAACCAGTGTATTATTTTCTAGCTATGAAACTATTTTTAATGGAAAATTCTTTTCTAGTTATCCAGCCTTGTAACTAAATGATTTTGAATAGCTAAAAAATAATAATAATAATAAATTAAAAAGGTCCCGGAAACCTACCGGTCAGTGTGTATACTGTCCTACAATTTCATTTCTCAAATATGGTAGTTACAGAGTAAGATATTCCCTTAGCACTTTTCCCCCAGGGTTCTCACCTGTACCAGCACAGGCAAGGATCCTGTGGTGATGCGCATGGGTCCAAACTGCAGAGTCCAACCAACCAGAGGGGTGCACCTTTGGGAGGGCATCTTGCCGGATTACATCGCGGCTTACTCCATCGCAATCATTGTAGAAAATGGGTTAATTAACAGGCCGACTTCAGCCTTACTAAATTTATTATGAATTATATGTTCAGGATGTTGGTAAAAGGCCAATACTGGCATCTCTTTAACTAGTAATTATTGTGTTTTATTGTTGTGGACCTATAACGCATTAACCAGCCAGGACTCGGCTTTATTAGAATGCACGTGGCTCCCCGGTTCCATGCATATTTATTATGCGAGAGAATGGGATTCTTCTTCTCTAGCCTTCACTAATTTAAAAGAAGATATCCTCAATGAAATGTATTCAAATATTTTGACATTTTGCTTCACCTCACTTACAGAGCAGAAATTGTTTCTGACAGTTATTATACACTGCTGGAACCCTGCTGCTTCTGCCGCTGAAGAACAGGTTGAAAAGACACAGCGCTTGCATTTTGTTCAAAGAGTGATTTCGGGGCTTAGAAATAGCAGCACTGTCAGCTGTGATTCACTGAGAGTTTAGATAATATCCAGTCTGTAGTCACTGCGAACGGGGGCTTCTGGGCTTGCTGCCGAAGGAAATGAATGGGAGCCGGTACCCTGAACTTACCCAGGAGGACCAGAGCGAAATATGGAGCTGGAAAATTTTGGTAGAAATCTTCCTCCCTCTGCTCCACGTGGTCAGCCCCCCATTATAACAGGCTTAAATTTCAACTGTATCTATTTGCATAAGGCACACAACAGTAAATGTTAAACTGAAACACTGGGGCATTGCAGAAGCTTGAACTGTCTAAAGCGATTAAGGGCAACATTTGATAGGCGTTTCTTTGATCTTCCTGCACTGAAAGCCAAAAATTGCTCTCAGATCATCTGTAAGGAGGTGTGGGATAATATGCCACTAAACAACTAACAAACCTAAGAAGCAATGTTTTGTGATTCTTTGGGGTACTTCTGGTTTATTCAGTAGACTTCTGTTCTGAATGCAAAAATAATCTTCCAAAATAATAGGATAAAATATTTACTTGCAAAGGGCCTGACAGTAGCAGTGGCAGAGTTTGGCACCCGCAGATTTTCAGAGTTCCTGAGACAACCATTCATCAGCCCTGCTGCCATGATTTATTCTGTTTTCTCCCATTTCACACCCCTCCCAAGGCTGTGTTTGGAAATGGAGCTCAGGGTCAAGGTTGACCAGGGATGTTTTTAGAGGAGCCAGGAGGGCTCAACCCAGCACACCGGTGTGTATGGAGCCATAGTTGACTGCATTGGGCATAAGTCAAAGTGAAGAGCGAGCCCTTGTGGGGATCGAACCTGTTCTTGTAGGTTAGCAAACAAATACATCACAGACTGAGGAGACACTGATGTGAAAAGGCGAAACTTCTAGGGTCATGGATCTGCCTGAAACTGACCACAGAGTCTAGAAATCTGCCTGGTGCAGACACGCACTTGGGAGACTGAGGTTATCCTAGGTTTGCATCCAGATTGGTTGAAGTTGAGGCAACCCAGCTAAGGAATCAGTGAGAAGGCCGAGGAAGGGCCTCAGCAGGAGAAAAGGATCCTATAGCACATCAGGGGATTTATTTGCTGGCAATGTCCCCAGGGACCTGTGAGTAAATCTGGAGGGCACTGGAGGGTGACGAGTCCCATTATTCATCAGAATGAGACATGGCCAATTCAGCCCTCATTAGGGGTCTCTGCTGGCTGGTGAAAGGTCATACCCCAGCAGCAACTTGGGAATAAACGAGAATAAGCTTTTACCACTTTGGAAAAATGAAAAGAAATGCATCTAGATTTTTTTAAAGATAAATTCCACCCTGAAGGAACTACAGGAGAAGGTCTACATTAAACCAAGTAAATTGTTCCAGGGGACTCAGTGAATAAAGCTGGTTAAGCAGGAAGAGAGGAAGTAGGATCCCAAAGCATTAATCACAGTGAATTGTAAATTATCTGTTCCTTGTTTTATTCATTTTTATGTCTTTAGTTAGTACCTTACAAAATGCTGGACCCACAAGAAGTGCTAAATAAATGTTGGTGAATGAATGTCAGACTCTCTCATCTCCAATATAATCACAATAGGGAACCAGGTGGGAAACCATAGATTATAGTATTTTTGAGGACAGTATTAACAGTGACTGCCCAGATAACTTCTTAGGGGGCATGATTTGTGGGGTCTAAAAATGTTCCATTGCTCTAAAATCTCTCTAAATTTCTGGATTTCTGAATCTTAGCAATTCGTAGATTTTCCACTGGTTATGAAAATGTAGCCAAATATTCTATATGGGTTATCTCATTTTGAGGTAGTATTGTTCCCCCCATTTTACAATTGCATCCCAGGTGGTGCAGTGATAATTTGACTGCTAATGTGGGTTCAATCCATGGGTCAGGAAAACCCCCTGGAGTAGAAAATGGCAACCTGCTCCAGTATTCTTGCCTGGAAAATTTTATGGACAGAGGAGCCTGGTGGGCTACAGTTCACAGGGTTGCAAATAGTCAGACACAACTGAGTGACTGCATACACACACACACTTTTATAATTATGGAACCTGAGGTAAGTGATTTATTCAAGTTTACAGCTCTGGGAACTTCCCTCTTGGTTTCATGGCTAAGACTCCACACTCCCAAAGCAGGACACCTGGGTTCAATCCCTGGTTAGAGAACTAGATTCCACATGCTGCAACTAAGAGTTTGCATGCCACAACTAAAAAGATCCCACATGCCGCAACTAAGACCCAATGCAGCCAAATAAATAAATACAAATTTTTTTAAAAGTTTATATTTATGAGTGATTCAGCGACTTAGCAGCAGCAGCATGTTGTTGTATGGCAGAAACCAAGGCAACATTGCAAAGCAATTATCTTTCAATTAAAAATTTTAAAAATAAACATTCATGACCTGAAAAACAAGGTACAAACTTCCAATTATAAGATAATTAAGAGCCTTGTGGCTCAGACGGTAAAGAGTCTGCCCTAATGTGGGAGACCAGGTTCGATCTCTGGGTCAGGAAGATCCCCTGGAGAGGGGAATGGCAACCGACTCTAGTATTCTTGCCTGGAAAATCCCATGGATGGAGGAGCCTGGTGGGCTACAGTCCATGGGGTCGCAAAAGAGTTGAATAGGACTGAACGACTTCACTTTCACTTTAAGAGATGTAATGTCCTAGGAGTTCTCATCATGAAGAAAGGATATATTTTTTCTATTTCCTGAATTTTGTTTCTATATGAGATGATGAATGTTCACTACACTTACGGTGATAACTATTTCATGATGTGTGTGTATTGACTTCAGAGCCAGGCTTTTGAATACCATTCTATTATACTTCCTACACTGTTACTAAAAGTCCACAACAGTAAAAATACCATTTAAGAAAGAAAGAAAGGGAAAAAGAGACTTGCCAATCATTAGCATATTTTTAAAATTCCTCAGGTAAACTAGCAGACATTGAGCTGGACCATGAAGAGAGAAAACTGAAAGTTCAGGTTGATGAAAAGAATGTTTTTGAAAATTTCAATCTCAGGACTCTGAGATTTATTTACTTAGCATTTATTTTGTGCCAGGCATTTTGTAAAGTATTAACTGGAGATATGGTTCTCTGGGTCTGTCTTTATCAGACCAGTTTCATTTCCTCCAAGAAAACCCTCTTTCCCATATATATATACTACAAAAGATGTATTACTTAAGTCTTAAAATAAAATCTTAATTACCCATAGAAGTGGGTAACCTTTTTTCCTTTTTTGTACTACTGTATCACCAAGAGTTGAAGAGCAAATTGAATGCAAAGATTCTCCAAGGGAACAGCCAAAGAATAGGTTAATAAAATGTGCTATTGTCCTATTAACTGGGGAGTGAAGCCATATTAGAGTTATAGACTTCATTGCAGGAGAATCTCCATAGCAAAAGAACTATTCAAATGGCCATCTATTAAGGAATAATCAAAGGCTTTAGATAGTGTGTTTAGTAAACACTTGATAGAAAATTGAAGCAGTTATTTATTTAAGTCTTATTTATGTGTACTTAAAACCACCTCTTCTAGCCCCTTGAACTATCCAGAAATTTTCATGAGAGTAAACATAACCATGGCTCACATTTTTGTATGAACAGAGTTGCTTAATTTTCTTTTTCCAACATAGAGAAGCTAACAATGTGAATAGTTACAAGAAAAGGCAACATTTGCACATCTAGATTCTTGAATTTCCGAATAAAATTGAGTCTTCCTTAGTACAGATTTCCAGGGATTTGTAGTAAACAGTGTAAGAAGCTGTTGGTATAAATCTTTTCTCAAGTTGGGCATATTAAGAGGCGATCAGACCTGGATTTCCTTTGCTTTCATATTTTTTCTGTGAATTAAAGGCATCTGGATATCTAATCTACTCTAATATTTATCTAATGTATATAAAAATACAATATAGATCTAATATAACACTAGATATTATATAATACAATGTGATTTAATATATTAATATATCTTAATACATATATTAATATATTGATTCGTATATTAACATATACATATATACATGATTATGTGTATGGATGCATATTTAATAGTCTACTATATACCAGATATTTCTAATAAAAATGAACTGAAACTTATTGAACACTTATTAAATACCAGGCACTGTGTCTTTAATTTTTCTTCAGATAAACAGCTAATACCTTTTATTAAACTGTCTTATCAATACTTGTACTACAGTAATACAATACTTATACTTAACATGTAACACTTATATTGTGTTTTACCTGGCAACTCTAATCTAAGAGTGGTGGAAAGCCATTAAAAGATTGTAATCCAGAGTGATAAATAAAGATAAATGATCTGGCACTGTGTTTTTAAAATTTTGTTCTAGAACTTGAAAGGGAAAGTTTTATTGGTTAGTTTTTTTTGGGGGGGGGTAGGGGGGAACAGCACCATGCCATGTGGCTTGCGGGATCTTAGTTCCCTGACCAACGACTGAACCCAGGCCCTCAGCAGCGAAAGCACTGAGTCCTAACCACTATACTTCCAGGGCATTCCCCAAGCCCTGTTGTACAGTAAGAAAACGAAGCCAAGGCTTAGATAACTTACCCAAGGCCACACAGCAAGTAGCAGAACAAGATGTGAAGCCAGGCAGTCTGACTCAGAACCCATACTCTTGACCACTTTATATCAGTCATGTCCAACTCTTTGTGACCCCATGGACTTCAGCACACCAGGCTCATTTGTCCATGGAATTCTCCAGGCCAAGAATACTGGAGTGGGTTGCCATTCCCTTCTTCAAGAGATCTTCCCAACCCAGGGATCAAGCTTGGGTCCCCTGCATTGCAGGCCGATTCTTTACCATCTGAGCCACCAAGGAAGCCCTTATTATGTGATCTCATTCAGTTAATAAATGCTAAGGTATTAGTGACACAGTTTCATTTCTGACTTGTGTTTCTCTTTGTGAATGAAGACCCAACATTAGCGTTTATGCCTCTAGCCCATTTTACTCAAAAGACTATTTTATGACAGAATATAGCCTTCCTACAAGGTTAACAAATTTGTAAAATATGCCACTGTCCTTGTGCCTGGCAAAACACTTTCAAGTTGAGGATCATCTCAAGTTAACACCAACCTGACTTCCTTTGTCATATTCATTAACCTTCTTTAACTTTTGAAACAAATTCTGAAATACTAGCATCGCTTCCTTAATCACCACATAAGGTAAGTTACACCTTGTTAGACTGATACTGGTTTGTTAAAAGACAGAGTAATTTGAAGCAATTGCTATTTCCTATCCAATTAAATGGGCTATTGTTCTTTACTAAAGTATTAGATAGTCTAAATCTAACTCATTCAGAGCTTTCCAAAGCTTTATGCTCCTTTCCAAACTAAAGTGAGGTTTCACTATAGACAGCATTATCATTAAAATTTTAAAAGTGCTTTGGGAAATAATTATAGAGCATGCTTTACAATTTTACCTTTATTTGCACACTTGGACATTAACTCATTAAACTTTCACAAATCTTTCCTACCTAAAAACATCCCATTCAAACTTGAACATTATTAATAGCATTATCAATATTTACTCAATGTGCATTTCAAATGACTAATATGCTTCAAATAATTTTTTGATCTTTTATTTAGATAATCCATCATAACAGTTTTCAAGATATCTTTGAAAACCCTCCCTTTACTTATGTTGGCTGTTCAGTGTTAGAAAACTTGGTTTTCTCTGAGTGTTGAATTCAGCACAGGGTAGGTCTAATTCTAACTTTGATACAGTAAAGCTACACCAGCCTTCTTTTGGTTTAACCTGGCATGATACATCCTTTCCATTCTTTTTCTATTTTCTTATCATTTTTTCCAGCTTTATTGAGATACAGTTGATATATGACATTCTGTAAGTTTAAGGTGATGACTAGTGCCCGGGATTCTAGTTAGGGACTTGGAAGGAATATGCCTGAAAGTTTTGAGGCAGAGAAGTCTGAGATAGAGGCATATGGGTGGATATAGGGGCATGAGCATGAAATGTGAGAATTTTTTTATCATGTGTTAATGCCCACCAGATGGAGAAGGCAATGGAACCCCACTCCAGTACTCTTGCCTGGAAAATCCCATGGACGGAGGAGCCTGGTAGGCTACAGTCCATGGGGTCGCTAAGAGTCGGACGACTGAGCGACTTCACTTTCACTTTTCCCTTTCACGCACTGGAGAAGGAAATGGCAACCCACTCCAGTGTTCTTGCCTGGAGAATCCCAGGGACAGGGGAGCCTGGTGGGCTACCGTCTATGGGGTCGCAGAGAGTCGGACACGACTGAAGCAACTTAGCAGCAGCAGCAATGCCTACCAGAAAGAATCCACCACACAAGATGCACTGAACAATCAAGCAGACAAAACGACCCTGATCAGTCTTTATCACCAGCTGACCCCAAACTGGCATGAGGGGCACACAAATAAAATGGACTTAGTTACAGAGATGGAGGCCACAGAGCCTCCAGGACTTGCTGAGGTGATAGCTGAGGGTGAGGGTAATTTAAAATGGATAGTGTGGAAAGGTTAACATAAGTATCAGTTATACCTCCAAGATGAACTGCAGCCACAGGGTCTGTAGTTTATCCCATTAATTCCCATGTCTAGTGTTCCCTTCAAGAAAAGAAGCCCAGAGAACCATGAAGGAGCTGCTCCCTGAACCTGCACAGAGAAGTAGATCTGTGTGACATGATGATGGGTAGATTGCAGTGGCAGTGGAAATATACCAGTCAGATCTCCTGTTATGGGGATCACACCTGACTGCTCGCCCCAGCTTCTGACCCTCTGAATCCACCACTATGTCTACACAGAGGCTACACTTCCTGTGGACAACTCCCAGCCAGTGAGGGGCACAGAAGGCTACTAAAGCAGAGACCATTCCAGAGAAATGTAAGACTTTTCAAGAGAGCAACTTTGACTTGGGGACTCCTCATTAGCCCAGCTAAACCCTTCTTGGAACCGTTCTGAATCCTAAGACTTTATCTATCTTGATCATCCTCTCCTATCACAGGAATTACACCTGCATTGTGATTTGAAACATCTTTCCACCTTTTGCTTCCTCCTCCTCTTGCACAACTGTTTCTTCCAATATTATCTCCTGCACATCTATTATCGTATTGGTGTCATCTTCTAAAAACACCTAAACTAACGCCCCCATCTACTGAGTTCACTTCTTTTATTATTTACTTATAAATTTCCACTTGATTTTTAAGAATATACTCCAGTCCTCTTGTGAAATTCGCTATCTCTTCTTTCTTGAAAGTATGAACCACAATTTTAAATTCCTACTTGATAATTCTAATATGTGGATTAGCTGTAGGTCTCTTTCTAATGTTTGTTTGGTTGGTTGGTTTTGGATATTTGATCCAGTTTCTTGGCATGTCTGGTAACTTTTCATTGTATCCTGGACAATATATTTTTTAAACTATAGAGGCTGTAGATGGTATCTTTTTCCAGGAAAGTTTTACTTTTCTTCTAGCAAGTGGAGTACAGACAGACTACCTTGATCCAGTCAAAGTGGAGTTGTCAAGATTTGTTAGGGCTAATGTGTTTCTGACACAGCCCTGCACTTATCATACACTTACTCTCAGAGCGTAGTCCTGTAAGAGGTTCAACTGAAAGTGTGGGTTCTTTCCCAGTACCCCTCCATTTTGATGGGCTCTGGAACCCCTACCTCTTCTTTCCCAGACTCAAGAAACTGCTTCTATGTCTGCTCAGGTCTTTGTCTTCCTGGATGCTGCTATTCGTCAGGTGTCTTAGCATCTCTCCTTACATCTTCATAGCTTCCAACTCAGCAAATGGCTCAGAGAGAATTTCTGACCACTTCTCTGTGGTCAGAGAAGAGACCACTTCTAACCCTCCTTTCCTCCTCTCCTAACCCTTCAAGTTTTGGCTACCTTGGCAACTCTAAACTCCAACTTTTATCTTTCAGGGCAGTGAAACTGCAGAAAGCTCTTGGCTGCCCCATCTGCCTAGCTTCTTTTCTCCATTTCCTGGATCAGCAAATGCCTAAGTGTAAAAATAGATGCATAAATGTAGCTTGTCTGAGTATGCTTTCCTTTGCTCTTGGACCTTGGTCTTGCAAACCTGGGCTTCTTTGATGGTGGCTCTCTGATGCATTCTAACATGATTTCTTTCAACTAATCTGGTCCTTCTAGTTATCAGTATAATTTTATATTTATTAGTGTAAGTATTGGATTAAATTCTATCTTTTCTAATAATGTGGGCATTTATCATGGCTGATCAACATTTTACCCCTAGTCATTAGCAAGTGCCTAATACTTAAGGAATGTTCAATAATTATCTATTGAATGAATATGGTGCTATAATCACCTTTTAAAGTGGCTCATCCACTATATTGGAAAGTGAAAATATGAATTAAGAGTCTGTCAATGAGCAAATGAAGCCAATAGCTAACAGCTGAATAGTGTCCCTCTCACTAACGATGACACGATGTGTGTGTGTTTGTGTACATAAGTGGAATTGAGTTATATATGGCAAAAATGTAAACTACTCAGCAGTAGGAAAGAGAGTTTTTGGATAAGTACTTGAATATTCATTGAAACCAGAAAACTACAAAGATCTCAAGGGATATCATTTCAAACTCTGATAAGAGCATTTATGCAGTAATTCATTGAGCAACTCTACCAAAATGAAATGCTGACAAAAAGAAGAAAGATCAAAGAATGCTTTCAAGGACAGAGCAGGAATCGGGTATTGCAAGGGAAAGATGAAGTGTTTAGCAGAAAGGCTCAGTGAAAAGGAGAAACAGTGCAAAAAGCGAACTTCTGGGGAAAGCAAAAAGTTCAAAATGTCATGTTACCTGTCTTCAACACAGATCAAAAGATACCCCAACATTCCCACCTGCCTGACTTTATAAGACAAAATAGAGGTGAAGGGTGAGAGATTAATTCAAAATAGCCTAATTATTCTGTTGAAATATTCCAGGAGGCCCAAAGCGTTTTTCATGTGTCCAGGACTTCCACTACTTTGCTGAAAAACTAAAAAGTCAGAAGTTTTAACTATTGGACAATATATTAGTTGGTACATGGAACTGGCTAAGGTTTACTATGGCTATCAGAAGTCAAAATGGGCACTTGATCAATTCATCGAAATAACCAACATAATTTCCAAATTAGCAGTTAGAGTGAATCAGTCAATTTAGTCACATGTGGATGGAACAACTCCACAGAGAGATTCCCCAAATCCAAAGTCTGTTGGCCTTACCTGGCGCTAGTGGTCTTCAATGACAAAATAGACCAGTGGGACTTAATAGCTATCTATAGGGCATTCCATCCAAAAACAGAAAAAGTACACATTCTTTTCAAGTTCACATGTTAACATTCTACAGGATGTATCACATAGTAGGCCACAAAAGAACTGGTGCTTTTGAACTGTGGTGTTGGAGAAGACTCTTGAGAGTCCCTTGGACTGCAAGGAGAGCCAACCAGTCAATCCTAAAGGAAATGAGTCCTGACTATTCATTGGAAGGACTGATGCTGAAGCTGAAGCTCCAATACTTTGGCTACCTGATGCGAAGAACTGACTCCTTAATAAAGACCGTGATTCTGGGAAAGATTGAAGGCAGGAGGAGAAGGGGACAATAAAGGACAAGATAGTTGGATAGCATCACTGACTCAATGGACATGAGTTTGAGCAAGCTCCAGGAGATGGTGGAGGACATGAAAGCCTGGTGTGCTGTAGTCCATAGGGTGGCAAAGAGTCAGACATGACTGAGCGACTGAACAACAACAACCAAGGTCACAAAACAAGCCTCAACAAATTTAAGAAGACAGAAATTATATCAAGCATTTTTTTCCCAACTACAACAGTATGAAACTAGAAATAAATTACAGAAATAAAAATGGAAAAAGGATAAAAATGTGGAGACTAAACAACATGCTACTAGAAAAACCAAAGAGGTCCATGAAGAAATCAAAGAGGAAATCAGAAAATACCCTGAGATGAAAACGGAAACACAACACTCCAAAATATATGGGATGTAAAAAAAGCAGTTCTAAGAAGAATCAACTTCAAGACTAGCCCCTAGTACAGTCCTTGGCACATGGAAGTATTCAATACATGTCTGTTGACAGATTTAATGCAGTTGGTTGGATGTATCTTACCCAAAGAAATGACTAGAAGCCCTTATGCTGGACCTTTTCTGGGAATGTTACCAGTAAGAAAAATGTGCAAACTGTATGGTGGGGTCTGGCCAACGTCAAGACCACATGTTGGCATCCTTAAATGTGTTGAGATATCCACCAGCCTTCTACTCTGGCTGAAATGGCAGGAGAAATGGTGAAGAGACTAACTGGAATGCTATGTCAGCTCTCCCAACATCTTTCAAGATGAGTGCAAAACTTGTGATAACTGCTTACTCTTAGGTTTCAGATCTTTCAGGAAAAGAAGGAAAGATAGGGGAGACAAAGCCAGAGTAGAGGAGGTTACAACCTAGGAGAATAAACCATCAGGAACAGTTATTTCAGAAATATTATGATAATGAGAATAAAAGTAAGAAGTGAAATCACTTTGAATGGTTTATTTAATGAATCCAAAGCCCAGCATGTCCTTTTCCTTGGTGTCACTGGCGGTCTTTGGTCTACAAGGCAAAAGTAAACCAGCAGGCTTTGGACAGGCTCTTGTTTACTGTATCTATG
Source organism: Okapia johnstoni (assembly GCA_024291935.2). NCBI lineage: Eukaryota > Metazoa > Chordata > Mammalia > Artiodactyla > Giraffidae > Okapia > Okapia johnstoni. Next base: position 48,262,519 of record CM044317.1, read on the forward strand.
ACTTTATAGCACCAAACGTGCAGTTAAAATACCAAAAATAAACATGAAAAAGAATATATATACATATGTATATACACATAACTGAATCATTCTGCTGTACACCAGAAACTAACCGTTTACTGTAAATCAGCTATACTTCAGTAAAAAATTTTCAAAAGTCAAGAAAAAAATACCTGACAGCCCACATGTCAGATGTTTTCCTCCGGTACGGCGGTCCTCAGTGGCAGTTTAGGTTTATGTTGGCTGGTGCTAATGCATTTTACAAGACTTGTGAAGAATCTCCAGTTCTCCTCACACAATTATGTATGTTCATGTAAAGGTGATTGTCGTTATTGATGATGACACTTTTCTGAATGCAGAACACTGGATGAGTGCAATGAGCCAAGACTACTCAAGCAGAGCAAAGTGAAGGGGAAGACCTTGGGGATGGTGAAAGGGATCAACTTCAGTAGCAAGAGTCAGATGTAGGTTACAGTATGGTGGTGATGGTGGTGGTGGTTTAGTCGCTAAGTCATGTCCGACTCTTGTGATCCCATGGACTGTAGCCCACTAGGCTCTTCTGTCCATGGGATTCTCCAGGCAAGAATACTGGAGCGGGTTGCAATTTCTTTCTCCAGGGGATCTTCCTGTCCCAGAGATTTAACCCCTGTTTCCTGCATTGCAGGCAGATTCTTTACCCCTGAGCCACCATGGAAGCCTAAAGTATGGTAGAAAAGCTCTAATAGGCATGATAGAGAAGGCAAAACACTGGTGGCTCAGATGGTAAAGAATCTGCCTTCAGGAGACCTGGGTTTGACCCCTTGGACCGGAAGATCCCCTGGAGAAGGGAATGGCTACCCACTCTAGTGTTCTTGCCTGGAAAGCAAATAAAGCTTTAATAATCTGGCTTCCCAGGTGGCGCAGTGGTAAAGAATCCACCTGCCATTGGCAGGAGACACAAGAGATGCAGTTTCAGTCCCCGGATCTGGAAGATCCCCTGGAGAAGGATAAGGCAACCTCACTTCAGTATTCTTGCCTGGAAAGCTGCATGGACAGAGGAGCCTGGTGGGCTACAGTCCATGGGGTCAGGGGTCACAAAGAGTCAGACACAACTGAGCACACACAGCACAATCTCATTGGTATCTCTAAACCATCAAGTTGCCACATTATTCCCTTCACCAGCTTGGTCTGAGGGTTTATACATTTAATCTCCCATATCTGCACATCAGAAATGGATCAGACAATCTCAGATTTAAAAATGTGTCCACCACTCCTCATCAGAAATCCCTGATTCTTCATATTTGCCCACCTCTTAACTGACTGGAGATGGAGAAGAACACATACATAACAGATGGCCTTTAACTGAGATGATCCTCATTCTTTGTGAATGGAAAGGGAGTAGATTCACCTAACGAGTATCCAGGCTTTCTACAGAGGGATTGTGTGGCAGGACAAGGTGCATGGCACAGGACAGCAGAATTGAGGACAGAAGGCACTGGTACCAAGAATTTGGTCTCAAATGCAGAAAATACCCTTCTGGGGCTCCAGGTGATGGAGGTGGGATAAAAGGGCCCAGTAACTCAGGATGAGAGACACAAGGGCCTGGAGAAAGAGGTCCCACTCCTTCCTCTCTTCCAAACCTTGTTTTCATTTCAACAATCACACAAATGTCTCTTACATTAAACTACAGCTGCGAACAGGAGATTGGCAGAATTTTCACTTTTCATCTGGATGATTCAACATCATGTAGTAACAGCTACTGTGGACCTCCTAAGGAGGGAAAGGGTGGGAAACAACCTATCTCGAAATACTGATTTAAAAAAAAGTTTAGAAGCCACTAGGTGTTTGGTACTTATTTTCAAGGCTATAAATCCCACAGCAGGTGCGCCCAGGCAATCAGGATAGGCAAGAACTCTGATAAATTCAACGCTGATACTTAGGGCCACAGAAACCCTGGGAGGCTATAAATAGTCATTAGGAGTGAGATGTTGCTGAACACAGAGGGAGAAATCCACCAATGGAGCAGAAATGTAAATCAGAAACTACCATGATGAAATTGTGTTTTCATATTAAGTATAAAGAAAGAAAAAGAGAAAAAGCAAGAACTAATTTTTTTTTCCAAAGCTTAGTCAGAATTTCAGCCATTTCAGAAAATGTCCAAAAAGAGAAGAGGAGGAAGAGAAGAAATAAGGGAGGGAGGAGAGAAGTAGAGGAAGGAGGCAAGGGAAAGAGAGGAAGAAGCTTCCCCTCCCCCATTTCATCCAAACATCTATAGAATCTGGCAGGTTCAGTCCAGATGTTCCAGCTGTGCCCACAGTTAATGAGCTATCACCTTTCAGTTGCCAATGTTGGGTTTCTTTTTTGCAAGAGAGCAAAACTTATTGATAAACACTGTTTACTTCTCACATATTCTCTGAGGGTCCTGGGATGATTAATACATATTTGAGAAGTCATTCCTGAAGAATGTGCAAGTCCTGGCAACAAAAGTATTAGGCATATGTAAAGCAGTTATACATAATCATTGTCAAAAATCACTTCTTGCTTGATTCCACCTCCAAAAAAAACACATACATTGTCATAATTAAGGTGCTTTGGTTTATTGGATTACATCTCACAAATGTCAGGGAACAATAGGATGTACTGCATTATATTAACAGTGCAGTTTTCAGGTTGTTTCTGTCTGTAGTTGTTCTTTTGATCACCTTTTCCATGAATTATATTTCTATTATTGGAGTAGGTCACCTTGAAAAGTAAGACTGTACTACATATAAAGAACTCTATGGAAGTCACTTTTTTTGATGTTCTCTCTCCCTCTCTCTTTAGCAAATTTCACATATGGATTTATAGAGCAATTATTGCTGCAAATATTTAGCAATACAGAATTAGGGTGGTGAAAGAGTTAGTAATGATATAGTTATACCACTTAATATGTTCTTGGCTGACCCACACAGACCCTATTTCAGAAAATGCTTCCATAGACTCAGAATATAATTGATTTATTTCCTCGGTCAGGGAAGGATGGTCATTTATTAGCAATTGAAAAATGAGGTTCAGCATCAAGTAATGTTTTATTAAGCCCTCCAAGTGTGATCAGAGTAAAAGAAAGATGACTGAGAGTTTTGAAAGTAAATAGAGGGGATAAGAAAGATGGTGAATGGCATCAGCTTTGAAGGCAAACAGCCTGTGTTCAAATCCTGATTCTACCACTTACCCACTTTCTACTCAAAACTGTAAAGCTTTGGGCACCGACTTCTGTGATGCAATTACTTGTTCTACAAATAAAATGGTGACTTTGAGAATACCTGCCTCCAAGGTTACTATAAGGATTAATGTAAGTGTATATATAAAATTCTCAGCACATAGTACACACTGTACAAATTCTTCATTGTAGGAATAGTTATGTATATTGCTGAAGTTTAATACTGAATCTCTCCTCCATCACTGCCTGTCCCGAATATCCATGTAAGTGGCCACAGATTCTCTCAGTACTTTTCAGGGTCTCAACATCTTTGCTTCCTCTCCATCTTGTCACCAGGCCTTTTGGCAGAAACTTCACCTTGGTACCTGAACTACTGCTATAGTCTCCTGATCCCCGTCTTGATACCCTTATAATAGAATCCACTACACCCTGCACACTAACTCCAGTTCTGCTTTCTTATAATCATGCGTTTCTATGCCTAAAAAATGTTGATGTTTCCCAACCACCCACAGGATGAAGTAGAAATGTCTTAGCCTGGTCTTCAAGGTCCTCCCCATCCGGGCCACAGCCTATCTCTAACATTTTCTACTATCTACCAGCACTGATACTTTGCCAAGACAAGCTCATTATCCAGAGCAATGGCATCCTGCCATGTTCCTAAATCTGAAGCCAGTACATGGAGTCCTAGAAACTTTTTCTGAAGATTTTCATTATCAGAATCAAGGGAAAAATCAGAGACTATCTATGGTCTTCCCTATGAAACCTCTCCTCTTTTCATACTAATACTCTGAAAGAAAGAAAAATTGCACATCACTACTCTGAACAGATTTGAGAACCCAAAGGACAGGACAGATTCATCCATATTTGAGATGCCATCCAGCATATTCAGAATCAGGATCTCAGCAAGTGTGGGGAGGTTGAGATGGGCCAAGGTCAGGATGAAATCATGGGTAAAGGGCTGTGGAATGAGGTCAAGGAGGATGCCTGACCCCAGGCTGCAGGAGCGGCATTAGTGAGGGAAATGGCAAGAGCAATAAAGGTAACTCACAATTCTGGTTACTTTTCTGTATAACAAATGACTCCGAAACTTTCAGTTCAGTTCAGTCGTTCAGTCGTGTCCGACTCTTTGCAACCCCATGGACTGCAGCACTCCAGGCTTCCCTATCCATCACCAACTCCCAGAGCCTACTCAAACTCATGTCCATCGAGTCAGTGATGCCATCCAACCATCTCATCCTCTATTGGCCCCTTCTCCTCCCGCCTTCAATCTTTCCCAGCATCAGGGTCTTTTCTAGTGAGTCAGTTCTTCACATCAGGTAGCCAAAGTATTGGAGTTTCAGCTTCAGCATCAGTCCTTCCAATGAAAATTCAGGACTGATTTCCTTTAGGATGGACTGGTTGGATCTCCTTGCAGTCCAAGGGACTCTCAAGAGTCTTCTCCAACACCACAGTTTAAAAGCATCAATTCTTCAGTGCTCAGCTTTCTTTATAGTCCAACTCTCACATCAATACATGACTACTGGAAAAACCATAGGTTTGACTAGACAGACCTTTGTTGGCAAAGTAATGTCTCTGCTTTTTAATATGCTGTCTAGGTTGATCATAGCTTTCCTCCCAAGGAGCAAGTGGTAAAAAAATAAACATTTTATGTTGCTCATGATATTGTAGGTTAGAAAACTAGAAAGAGCTCACTTGGGCAAGTCTTTCAAGGGCTATAAATACAGATATGAAAGTCATAGATGTAAAATTTGTGGTTGAAATCATGGTGGAATATAAGATTTTCCAGGGAGAATATGAAGAGAAAGGAGAGGGTCAAGAGCAGAACCTTGGGAACACCAGCGTTCACAGGGTCAGCCAAGGAAGGATGGTCTTATTCACTTCTAACTTGAACATACTTCTCATGCAGTAGACACTCCTGTGGAAAGAAATTCCATGGCCACTGAGAAAACAGGTGACCAGAAACCCTGCTTTCCTTCTTAGCTCTTTCTTGGAGTCCCTCCTAAAGTCTATAATTAGATGCTTGCTGGAACTGCAATTATCTGAAGGCTCAACTGAACTGAATGTCAGCACACATTTGTGAAGTGAACAGAATGAAGAGACATCAGCATTATGTACTCACATTATCGGTCAGACTACACCAGGTTTTGCTGCAGTAACAAACAACCTCTCCATTTCAGTGGCTTAAATGACAAAAGTTATTCTACATTATCCTCATTCTCACTCTACAATCCGGATGGGTCCATGTGGAATACCACTGGTAACCATGGCAGAAGAAAAAGAGAGTATGACAAAGCACATACTAGCTCATAAAGTTTCCACGATGGAGGTGACACAATCATGTCCATTCACATTTTGCTTGCTGAAAATGTACCATAACCAAACTTGAGTTCAGAGAAGGGAGGAACTATTTTTCAACACTCTCTAAATGAGAGAGAGAAACAGATGCAGTGGACAGCATTCGTGACTAACACAATGGTCATTCACAACAAAAACATTGGGTTTTGGTTGGGAGATCAGGGTAGACATACTAGGGCTAACCAGCAAAAGTAGTATTTGGGCTATACATAAAAGATGGGAAAGAGTTAGCTGAATGGAGATGGAGAGAAAAGAGAGAAAAAAGCAGGGCGATAAGAAAGCACCAGACAATGTGACAAGGAAGAGTCTTTCTTGACTGGAACACAAGGTACTAGTTCACCCTAAAAAACATGCTGGAAAAAAATTGCTCTACACCAAACATGTAAGATGGATAAGTTTAAGAGTACAATGATATGCTAAGTTCTAGAATGAATAATGGGGTTGCTTGATAGGTCATGAAAAAAGGTTCACCAAGTAAATGAAAGAATAAGCCCCCAGGATAATCTTTAAGAAGCAACTTTTTGCTTAAATCACAGAGACAGGAAGTATCCTATTGGAATTAGAAGATGATAATCATAATAATGAAAAAGAGTTCCTGGCAAGAGGGGACACGCATATTCTCAGGTAAATTTTCAGTCTTCTCTCATGAATAAAAGAACAGACTAAATGGCTTTTGGTTTTAGATGCCACTATGCTGTTAATGTCCCCTGAGTTCCTTGGGTAGGAGAAATTATTAATGTCAGAAATATCTTCCTTTGTCTTGATCATCAGACAGTAGAAAACTGGCAGTGTCATTGCTGCTCTGAAAACCAATTTTGATTTAAAGCAAAAGATAGTTAACTATCAAATTCCAGTTAATATCCCCCTTATTGTAAGCTCCTGGAAGGCAGGGCCTGCATCCTATTTAAATTTATGTCTCCATTGTGAGCCTAGAGAAGATATTCAGTCAAATGGGTTGAGTTGCCTATTGGAAAGAATAGAAAATTATAGGGAATGACTTCATTTGAGTTGTTCATATTTTTCTCTCAAGGCAAATATTTTGCTTGAGTAAGATTTTTGCCTGCATTAAAGATTCCATGAGCAGAAAAATATGGTTTGAATACTGATGGGGTAAATTACCATTTTCCTTAAAACTGTATTCTATGCTAGGCTCCCTTTTCTCTGCTTGTTTTTGCAGGATCTGTCAACTTCCCACCCTGGTGAGCTGAGGGGAACAACTTAGTCAGAAACACCAACTGCGTGCTGAAAGCCTTCAGCCAGGAGCATCCCAGTCAGCTTCAGCTTCTCCCCTCAGCCTCCACACACTCCTTGAGTGCTACCTCCCAAGCTCCAAAACTAAGAGGAAAAAAAAAGAAGGAAAGTACAAAGAAGGAAAGTTCCCTCGGTGTTATCTACTAAAGGAGACTCTTCAGGTTTCCTAGATTATCATTCATTTGTGCCACATCCCTGAGTTCCTTCTGGAAGCCTGCATTCTCAAACATCAGTGTGCCCCCGACCTCCACAAGGGGAAGAAGCCTGCATCTCCCACCCTCAGGATGACCAGGGTTTACTTTTCTCAACACTTGTATATGGCAGCTTTTGGTGATCTAGTAAGTACAGTTATGTCACTGACGCTTGACAAGACCCCTTCCTAAGGAGACTAAATTGTGGGTCAAGGGTGTTAAGCTGATAAGTTATGAAATTATTCTTTGTGAATTATAGACTTAGTATAGTGTCTAATGCTTTCCTGCTGGCTCAGCAGTAAAGAATCTGCCTGCCAATGCGTGAGTTGTGGGTTCAATCCCTGGGTTGGGAAGATCTCCTGGAGAAGGAAATGGCAACCCACTCCAGTATTCTTGCCTGGAAAATCAGGACAGAGGAGCCTGGTGGCTCCAGTTCATGGAGGTGCAAAAGAGTGGTACACAACTTAGCAGCTAAACAACAGCAATAACAATAGTATCTAACAGGGGAAAATTTTTGTTGTCTTTTAAAAGAAAGAAGGGCTTCCCAAGTGGCCCAGTGGGTAAAAAAATCCACATGCAATGCAGGAGACACAGGTTTGATCCCTGGATGAGGAAGATCCCCAGGAAGAGGGCATGGCAACCCACTCCAGTATTCTTGACTGGAGAATCCCATGGACAGAGGAGCCTGGCGGGCTACAGTCCATAGGGTCGCAAAGAGTCGGACAAAACTGAAGTGACTGAGCAGGCAAAAGAAAGAGATACTTGGAAAGCAGCTCATTTTTTGAGAAATGGGGCATAGCTGTCTAAAATCAGCCAGAGGATGAACGACAAATGGGGAGCACCCGCACCCTGGCTGGTCCTGGTAAAGAAGAGGCATGCATCTCTGTGCCCAGTGTTTGGGTGAAAGCACATTAGCCAGATCATCACACAAACATCCTTTAGCAGAGCATGAGCTGAACTGTAAGCCAGGACAGAGCAGGCTTCCACTAAGGACTTTTACCAAATAGAGTGGGAGAATCTAGTTTCCTAAGAGAGGCAATTCAATCTACCAGTCTTGAAACTTCTGTAAGTAATAAGAAGGCAACCTTTTCAGAGATCTTGTTTTCCTGTTGGTGACTCAAGTGCAGCAAGCTTTTCTCACATGTCACAGGTCACTGACGCTCAGGATTTTAAACTAAGGTGGGAATATAAAAGTACAGAATTCTAACCCATGCATGAAATTTGCTAAACACTTATTCTTTTAATTTTAAGGCTGCTTTAATCAAGTAACATGGTTATTCAAAACAGGAAATCTTAAGACGTTTGAACAGAGCAAAGTTAAAAATGATTAGGGTAGCCGCTATGAATAAATTCTTTACCATGTGGATTGAATTCCAGGGTAAGTTTGGCACTAGACTGAACACTAGCCTAAGCCAAAATTTTCTCTTTAGTGTTTAGAAGCTCAGAACTCTGTTCTACTGTAGCTATTAGCTGCCATTTCTTTAGATGTCTGGCTCCTGAAACTTCCAAGACGACGGCGTTGCCATTCCTCTACTAACAGAAATCTTTAGAAACTTAAGTGGACAGGGTGTGCATGGGAGCTATTATTCTCCCCGAGCTGAAGAGGAGATGGTGATGGTGCCCTTGACTGCAGTGTGGTTACCTCAAGTGGGCTGCACCCTGCTAGAGGGCAATGAGTCTTTGATTGTCAAAGTGAGCATTCAAAATGACTTTTTTATTAACAACAAAAAAATGATTAAATATAATTCTTTATCTTCAAAGTGGTCCTTTTGAAAAATTGTGATATTTCTACAAAAGATGACAATCTGCCAACACAGAATAACTTGTGAATGCAAATATTGCTCACTTCATTGTTCCTGGTTTCCTTCAGAAGCTACATAATCTTACTTTCTAAAAAATGCGGGCTGCAAAGTTAATAGAATTCAAAGGGACTACCTTTCAATCTGAAAAGTTATAAAGATGTGAGTTCTCCACGTCTTTAAGGAAATCCAATTATAGGTCTTTTTTTTTATTATTATTATTCAAGCAAAGACCAAAAAAGGAGCTTTTCTTTCCTGGTGTCATTTGCTCAGCAGGAACTCACCTTGACATGGAAGCTGATTTTCCTGCATTTCTCATTAAGAAGTTACTACTGGATACCCAAACTCAAACATAAACTATGTTTAAGCAGTTCCAGGTTGCCTTGCACTCCTTGGGTGTACTGTTTTCCTGCTACTTTATCTGTGGCATTCTGGGATGGGACTAGGGTGGGGCAAGGCAAGTAAAATGCCTAAGGCATACATTTAAGGAAGAATTCACTCCCAGGGTCATGCAAATGAAGGGTGAGGATGAGTCTTTCCTTAAAGTGTATACCCTGGTTTTCTCCCTCCCCCAACCTAGTCCTGGCCCTGGTGGAACTTGTTATTTCTAAGTAATCCCTAATCATTAAAAAGGAAAATGAAAATAAATTTTTAATAGTCTACCAAAATGTGTACTGAGTTGTTTTGGAGAGTTTCAAAGAGCAATGATTAAATATTTAATCTTCACACAAACAGGGAGTTGAGTGAAGCAGACATTGACTGATAAAGCCTTTCTGAGAATTACACACAAAAACAGTCATCCCAGAGAGAGCAGGACTCTTTTGAGGTGTTCAAAACATGGAGGTATCTAGAAACACACAACTCTGTCCTAGGAGATAGGTTCCCAACAAAACTAGCTAGCTATTTCATTATTGATGTGAATACAACAATCTGACTGTAATTTCCCCTTTCTCCTTCATCTTGTCATCATACTAATTAAACTGTTTTACCACACATTTTTTTTTATAGTGATCTCTTTTCCCTTTCCCAGATTCTAGTGATGAACAGTTTCTATGAATTTTTACTGTAGTGCTAGCTCTTAAACTTTACAAAAATATAGAGTTTTGTCTTTAAGACTGCATGAGACTATTTATCTCACTCTTAGGCTTCCCTTAGCTCGGTACTTAAAGAGACTACTGACCACAAACCACTACAAAAAACAGTGAGTTCCAATAAAAAGGGGGAAGAATAAGTATTAATAGGAAATTCCTTTGACCAGCAGATATATTTATCACACATTTGGTCCACTGTGTTATGTTTTGTTTTGTTTTTTAATGCTAGCCATAGCATTAAAAATGTAATATGGCTATTGACAGTTGAAGATTCTATGGTTGTGGTTTTTTTTTTTTTTTTTTTTTTTTTGCACTAGCAATAGCATTAAAAATGCAATATGGCTATTGACAGTTGAAGATTCTATGGCTTACTTTCTTAGCTCACGGAGTAGGTATAAAAATAAATGGCATTTTCTGCTATTTCCCGTTTTAACCATATTTTTTTTTTTGCCTACCACATACCAATCATACTTGTTTCATTTCATCAAGTGGGGCTGCAAAAAAGTCACCAACTTGCATTTCTCTCTGAAATCAAGTTGGCAATTATGAAGGGGCAACTCTTTGATGCTTCTGCATGGCTGAAGCAACTCCCACCTTGACTAAGGCAAGAAAAAAGGCAGAGCAGGCCAATTGTCTTACAAGAGCTTAACACCACCAAAAAAAAAAAAAAAAAAAAGAATTACTTATTTCTCTTTCTTCATGGCTTTAGACAATAGGACATGTCAGGATTTCCAATAGGCTCCATCACACATAAATCAGAGTGTGTGCATTTCTCTCTAATGGACTAATTTACCACTCTGTACAAGACCAAGGGATTTGGTGCCTATATCAATCAGGTAATTGCTATAACAAATAAATCCCAAAAGTTCAATAGAAGTTTATTTCTTGGTCACTTGACAGCACCAGGCAGTGTTTCTGGTAGATGGACAGGTTTCTCCCACTCTGTGAAGCAAAGACCTGGGCTCCTTTCCTCCCATGGTTCTGCCATCCCCCAGGATTACAGAGTTCCCCATATCCAATCATAAGGGCAAACAGACTTTGATGAAGATATACTCTAGGACTTCCTTGGTGGTCCAGTGGTTAAGAATCTGCCTGCCAATTCAGGGGACATGAGTTCAAACTCTGGTCCAGGAAGATTCCGCGTGCCTCAGGCCAACTAAGCCTGCACACAACAACTACTGAAGACCTAGAGCCCTAGAGCCCATGCTCTGCAATCAGAAAAGCCACTGCGATGAGAAGCATGCACACTGCAACTAGAGACAGCCTGAGCAGTAACGAAGACCCAGCACAGCCAAAAATAGCTAATTAATTAAAAAGTCGCACTCAATACCTTGGGCTGAGAAATGATGTACACTATTTTCACTAAAAGCCCCTTGACAAGAATAGTCATGTGATCCTACCAAGAAGCAAGGAGCTTAGCAAAGACGTCCACAACTGGGCAAGTACTTTTCAGTGACAGTTCTGTGATTGAGGAGCATTTATTTTGGTGAACATCTCACTCCTCTGAAATGTTCAACTGAACCCACGACATGCACTTACCTCATTTTCTATTGAAGCAGATTCTGCCAATATCAAAGCTACACCATGATGATAAGTTACTTAGTTTTTCTAAAGTTCTCCACTCTTTGAGATTTGGGGATACTTTTAAGCACCACAAAGATATGGTGTACTAAATGTTATCCAGTATCTCAAAGATTTAATTAATTTTCTACATACCTAACTCACAGAGAAAATTGCACTGAAGCACCAGTTTGATTCTGTGACATTTATTTGTGCTCTCTCATTTTTGCCTGTATTTTCTTATATTTTCATTTTTATCTTTAAAAATGCCCCAGATTAGAACATTCTTTTCAGGATCTTAATTCTTGAAAAGAAAAGAATTAAGCAGCCAGTCATTTCCCACTGCTGCCTGTGTTCCTATTTGGATTTGTAGGTCTATAATGTGTCAAAGAGGGCAAGAACTTGGACTTGATCCAGCCCCAAACTCCTCATTTTACAGATGAGCAAATATGCTAGCAAACACTATTGATCCTCCCTCTTCAAATGAGTTTTCCCTTTGCTTTTCAACCCTTCATCATTTCTTTTTGCCATTGCCAATTCCAGGCCATTACCTGAACTAGCTTCTCTATGACTCCAGATCCTTGTCTGTGTTGACCCATGAAGCAAAAGGGCTTCTTTTACCTGAGCCATAAGTAATATGGCAAGCACTCTGTGTCCCATTTCAATGTTATTAGTGAAAGTGATCTACTGATATTTCTATTTAACCCTCAGCATTTTTCTTTGACAGATATTTGTCAATAAAAGTTCTCTTATTCTCTCTCTTCAGGAACAGAAACTATGAGAGAAATGCCCTACACGACACCCTTGCATTTTTTTGGTTAGTTCCTGCCATCAGAAGCTGGAATTGTGGTTTAGCTCATCATTAAAGTCTCGTTTCTCTCCATCAATCTGCTCTCCACATTCTCATTGACCTTCTAGTAGGACAATCACAAAATCAAATGCCTTTAAAAGTTAAAGATGTCGATTACATCTCAATAAAGCAGGAAAATAAATAAGTGCTTAAAAGACTCACACTAGGGACATTTAGTGAGGATAATTTTTTCTTTTATATTTTACAAGACTAGATGTTGAGAGTCACACTTCCACATCCAAGGATTTTCAGAGTATATTTCACTAAATGTTTAGTCTGTCTATGACGTTTTTCTCACCATGGTAGCCACCTATTCATTGGAATGTAACACATCACTACCAGACTAAGAGAAGCCACCATCTCCAGAAAGCCTTGCTGAGCCCTCCCACCCCCACATGCATACACACTCTCAAGACAGGTAAAGCTCTCTTCCTTTGTACTTCCATAGAAGCTTCTATTTATATCTATCTTAATATTTATCAAGGTATATATACTTTATATCTTGAGGTAGAAACTAAACTGCAGCAGCTAGTGACATATGGAAGATTCTCAATAAACACTGGCTAAGTAAATGCACAGGAAACACTTAACATGGTCTAGGTTAACCCAGACATACAAATTAACACAGATTCTTAAGCTTCAGGCCAGAAAAAGAACAAAATAGATAACAAAAAGATTTCTTTTTAGTTAACAGGAACAATAAAATTGCAATCAGCGGACCTCCCTGGTGGTCCAGTGGTTAAGACTTCGTGCTTTCACTGCAGAAGGCACGGTTGGGGAACTGAGATTCCCACATGCCACCCATGGCATGGCCAAAAGAAAAAAAAAAATTGCAATCAAGTCAGTGGAGCCAATGGTGAAATTTTTTAAGCTACTGATGACTGCTAAACTCACAGATAGAAGTTGAACAAGTATTTATTGAGTGCCTGCTGCTTACCAGAAACTGTAAACAAGAGGAGTGTGGACAAAGCTAAGGATGACTTTTAAGTTCTTTATTAACTGGCCTTTAAAAGATCCCTTCTCCATGGTTTTCCCATTGCGTTCCCGAGGGGCTATACCCTGAGGAACTCCATACTCTGAATACTTCTTTGTATCAACCTGTTTTAACATTCATCTAAGCTTTGCTATGTATCAGTCTCTGCGCTAAGCACTTTACATGGATTATCACGTTCAATCCTCATAACAATCCATTTGAAGATGGGCTGGAGACAGAGAGGGGTAGTCATTCTCCCCAAGTCCATACTGATCTCCATGCCCAGGCAGTGGATCACACCACTCATGGGGTTTCGCCTTCCTAGCTTTTATATAGGGGACATTCACTCTCCACTTCGTATACTTGACACACCCTGGCTCAAGGTCAAGACTGAGCTCCCATGTCTTATCACTGGCACCTCTCTTACCACTCTGTGCTCAATTATTCTTTCTCCCACAGCCCCATCTTCGGATGCATTGCCCAGAGCTAATTCTCCTGCTCTGTCTCCGAAAAGGAACACGTGCAGTAATTCAGGATCCTGACATAATGAAGAACAGGACAGTTCTGAAAGCATGCCACAGTGGGTGGGTGGGGGGGGGGTGCCAGGTTGGGCACACTGGGCCCACACGAAGCCCATGAGATTGCAGTGCCCTCCAAAGCCTTTGGGGAAGGAAAACAAGCCCCCTTTTTCTGAGGAACACCCCCAACCCCAACCAGGATGGGATGGATGCTTAACTCGACTAGTCAGTCCCCCTTCCAACTGCAGACCACTGGCTCTAGCAGGCTTCACCTGAAACTTTCTCCAGCCTGCCTCATCAAAGGGAAGCCTGCTACTGTGCACAGAGGCTTTGAGGCTTGAAGAGGAGAAAGAATATAAAACAAGGAACTGAGGGGTCTCAGAGGACATCTCACCCAACAAAAAGCAAAAAAATGCAAGTATAAAAGACCCATGATTTCTCTAACGTATGTTAAAAATACAGGTTGCTAGTTTGTCATATCGTAAACGTTTTCCCCACTGACTCAGAAACCATTGTGAGCTGAACCAAATCTGAATTAAAAGAGGCTTCAAAGGAAGCTTAACAGTTGGTCACAAGGGGTAAATTTCCCTGCACTGCAAAAGGGAAGGCTCCCCAGAGGGTGCTAAGTGGTAGGGTCCCTTCAGTAGCTAATACAGTAGAAAAACATAACTCTTCACAGACCTGAGCAGGATGCCACAGCCACCTTCACCAACTTGCTCAAAGTCGCAGTAAAACAAGAATGCAAACCCACAGCTGTCATCTCTGATGACTGGATTTACTGACTTCGGATGGCCGCTTCCCTTTTTAATACTTTCTTCCCCCAGCCAGGATGGGAATGACACAGACACACGCCAGTGAGGTTCAGAAGACTCTTTCCACAACTGCTGTGATTCAGAACAAAGAGTCACCTTCTCAGAGAGTGGGGCACCTTGGAACAGGCGCACATTTGCAGACAAAGCAAGAGGACAAGGTTCAGGCACCCCCAGAGGGTGTGCTCAACCCCCAGCTGCCTATCTGTTCTGGAAGCCTTTCTAGATGAGGAGTTATGTCCCCAAAAGGGAAGAGGAATGCTTACACTGTTCCCGTTCACTGGGACTGTGGACTTCCCATCGGGGAAATTGTGTTTTATATTTCGATAGCGCTATAAATCAGTGCGTGCATGCGTGCTAAGTCGCTTCAGTCCTGTCTGACTCTTTGCAACCCCATGGGCTGTAGCCCACCAGGCTCCTCTGTCCATAGGATTTTCCAGGCAAGATACTGGAGTGGGCTTCTATGCCCTCCTCCAGGAGATGTTCCCAACCCAGGGATCAAACGTATGATTCCTGCGGCTCCTGCATTGCAGGCAGATTCTTTTACTGCTGAGCCACCGGGGAAGCCCTGTGCTGTAAACCAGGTACCATCCTAAATGCCTTAACTAATCACGATGACCATCCCATTATACTAACAAGGAAACTGGGACAAGTAAACTTAGTAACTTTCCCCAGACCAAAGGGATGATAAAGACAAAGACTAGTACCCAACTCAGTCTCTGGCTCTAGAGTCCAAGCTCTTCAAATCTAAGCCCACTGCCTCAGCATTAATTCTCTTTTTCTACACAAACTGAATTCATATCTCTATTCCATAAGAGCTTCCTCTAGGTTTGATACTCCCCACAGGATTCATAAGTTATCAGTGTTTCAAGGTGCAATTCCAGGAGCTGGCCCCAGATGCTGGGGGAAGACCAGAAGGAGGTGGAGGACTGTTGCTGTCAGGCTGCTGTGGGCACTTAACTGGGCAGCTTTGTTTTCTGTTGCTGCTTTTCCAGTTGCTGTCAGGAAACCAGCCAGTTCACGTTGCATCAGCTGCTTGGGATGATACCTGTTCCACCCTCCGTTTGCAGGCTCCTCTGGCTCTTTTATGTCCCCAGCGGTTGTTACTTGGTTTCTCTCCTTCTGAAATGTCTCTGGACGCTGTTTCATTATGTAGAGTCAGGCTGAAGACAGACGGATGTGTGTGAAGCGGCGGTGAAGCTGGCACCAGGTCTGCGGCGTCTGTGGTAGTTTATTACTGCTGCCAGCAGAAGAGAAATCTGATCCTGGCAGATGCAGCCTGCTGTGAATCAATATTTTACAGGTAGTATACTTTGAAGAGATGACATCAAGACAGAATCAAAAGAGAGGAGGGAGAGAGAGGGAGAGAGAAAGAAAAGGCACGGGCAGGAGCAGAGAATTTATCCTGACATCCTTTGACAGTCCTTCCCACAAGGAGCAAGAGGAACACGCCCCGGTAAGGGGAGCCGACACTAACACAGGGCAGGACACACCGCTTGACAAAAGCCATTACTCTCCACTTGCCTCCACAGCGCACACACCATCACAAAAGGGGAAGCACAGCTGTGATATCCTTTGGACCAAAGGATGCCTGTTCTTAGGCGCAAGCTGAGAAACACCCAAAGACACGACAGGAAACAGACCTTCTCTCCCCAGGTTCACAGACTGGGAGGCTGAGAAACAGCTTAGTGGAGAGATGAGCGTGCCCTTCGCATGCTTGTCCTGGGCTGTGCTTTCCAGGTGTCCTTGGGGAATCTCTGGAAAGCATTCAGAGCCTCAAGCTGAGGATAAAAATACAGGGGAGGTGACACGAGTCTGCCAAGGCTTTCGGGCTCCCAATGGACCGAGTGTGGGGACAGTTCACACCAGCATGCCTGCAGGCACAGGCGCTGACAGACTGACTCCCAGATAAGAGCAGAGGCTTACTGAGCTGCCAGAGATGCCATGAGTGGGGCATAAAAGAGCCAGAGGAGCCTGCAAACGGAGGGTAGAACAGGTATCATCCCAAGCAGCTGATGCAACGTGAACTGGCTGGTTTCCTGACAGCAACTGGAAAAGCAGCAACAGAAAACAAAGCTGCCCAGTTAAGTGCCCACAGCAGCCTGACAGCAACAGAGTGGGAGGGTGGCTTCTCCAGGGCTGAGAATTAATGAAATAATCAAGTTCCTCCTCTGGACAAGGGAGCAGGGCTATGAGAGAGAGGCAGAGACTATGACTCCCAACCCTTGCTTTCGTGGGGGATTAAGATAAACACACAGTCTGCACTAATACGCAGTCAACTGATGATCGTCCGGGAGATAACCACAATGCACTATAGGATTTCAGAAAAGACCGAGCTCTCTGATATCCTAGAATTGCAGCCTCTTTTTAAGATCTGAAAGGAGCTGTGGCTTAAGAGTTGAAGAGAGCTGACTTCACACTTGACAGTGGGATCTGGGAGAGGCTCCTGATGCCTGTGCCAGGGCTGGAAAGATGAGTTGTATCTGAGTCTGGCAAGATGGGCTGGGGCTCAATAGGGCAAGGAGGCCTCCCAGGTGGAGGAAGTTATTTAAGTCAACATATCTCAAATTGTGTTTCAAAGTACACAGGGCATGTAAGAGACAAGTTATACGAAGTAGCTTCTTTGATAAATAAATTTTGGTATTCTCACTGTACATGGAGATAAAAATTAACCCAGGGTTAAAAATGTTAGAGAAAGTTTTAGGGGGAAAAAAGAAGTAACCAATAGTTCAAATCTACAGCAGTTACAGTGCACTTTTAAAAAGGCAGGTCTGATCACATCACATCCCTCCTTAAAGTCCTTCCATGACTTTCAGCAGCTCTTAGAATTAAGTCACATGTTCTTAAATGAGTTGCCTTAAACTCCTTCTCGGCATCTCTTTTAGCTTGTCCTTTCCCTCTGTGATTTCAGCCATGCGCTTTTCTTCTAGGCCCTAGAATGCATCACATTCTTTATAATATCCAGGCCTTAGGTGTATGGTTCCCTCTTCCTGGCTAATTCCAAAAAATTCTTTAAGCTTCAGGTTCCTGAGAACCCTGAGTCAGGTTAGAGCCTGTTATTACGTGTTCCCAGTGAGCCCTGCTTTTTCCTCCATGAGCTCTCCTGCCATTAGGTCTGCACTCTCAGGATCACACTGCCCAATGCACAGGGAGCTCAGTAACACAGGGAAGATGAGCCTTGAAACATTAGCAGGGCACGGGGAATCCCCGGGGAAGGAGACTCAGCATCATTGGCAGACAATGAGTGGACACTGAGGATTTGGGGAAGGGGAGACAGCCTTGGAGTTGTGTTTTAAGATTTCCTGGCAGTAACACAAGAGCTGGTTTAGAGCACAGAGAGGCAGGTAACAAGACAACGTGTTGGGAGAACATTGCAAGAGCTTCGCTAGAGGTGATGAGTCTGGATTAGCTGGTGGCCAAGGAATGTGAATGGAAATAAGAGCCTGGGAGAGAGGGTCTGTGGCAATAGTCTATAGGACTCCACAAATGATGGGACAAAAAAGGAGAAGGGGACAAAAGTGGCTCCAGGTTTTGAGCCCATGTGATTGGAAGAATGGTGCCATTGCTCACAGAGTGGCCATCAAGAGACAGAGCTATGGGTGAGAGGAAGGATCTATGGAGAAAGAAGGAAAGAGTTTCATGTGGAAACTTTTGACTTTCAGGTGAAGGTGGATTTGACCCTCCCAGGAATCCCCCTGAGAGTCAGCCTCACCTGCTCCCTCTCTCACACATCCTGCATTGTCCCCCTCCCAGCAGTCTCTCCATTTGGTCCTTTCCTCTTCTGTCTACCACCTGACTCCCACCCTGATGCAGGCTCTACCATCTCTCATATGAATTCCATATGCACCTGATGGTTAGTTTATGTGTCAGCGTCACTGGGCCACAGTGTACCCAGATATTTGGTCCAATATTACCTTGGGTGTGTCTGTGATGGTGTTTTTAAAGGGGATTAACATTTGAATCAGTAAACTGATCAAAGCAGATTGCTCTCTCTAACATGGGTGGACCTCATCCAATCAGTTGAAGGTCTAAACAAAACAAAAGGCCGACTCTTAGGAGAATAAGTGGGAGCTCCTCCAGCCTGGCTGCTTTGAGCTGAGACTTTGAATCTGACCTGCAGATTTAAAGTGAACTTTGGCTTTTCTTGGATCTTGACTCTACAGATTTTTGGATTGGAGCTTACTCCATTGGCTTTCCTGGTTTTCAATCCTTCCGACTCAGACTGAAACTATATGCCAGCTCTCCTGGGTCTCCAAAGTGCCAACTGCACGTCCTGGAACTTCTCAGCCTCCATAACAGCATGAGCCAATTTTTTATATCCTCTCTCTCTCTTTCCTTATATAGATAGATAGATAATAGATACCAAATTGATAGAGATACTATATTGATAGAAATATAGCTATATAAAGAGATACGCCATTAGTTCTCTTTCTCTGGAGAATCCTGACACATGTACTATTCCTCTCCCTGGAGACCCATCTCTCAGCTTCCCACTCTCTCACCACATTACACTCAGTGGAAAAATTCTGTGCTATGCCATGCTCAGTCACTCAGTCGTGTCCAACACTTTGAAACCACATGGACTATAGCCCTCCAGGCTCCTCTGTCCATGGGATTTCCCAGGCAAGAATACTGGAGTGGATTGCTATTTTCTCCTCCAGGGGCTCTTCCCCACCCGGATATCAAATCCACATCTCTTGCATTGGCAGGTGGGTGCTTTACCACAGAGCCACCTGGGAAGCCCTCAATGGAAAAATTACTCTTTCTAAATTAGTTCACTTCCAACCATGTTATTCCTTGGTAAACCTAGAGGTAGAAGGTAGGAGGGTGATGAAGGAATCAGCTAAGAGAGCTACTGACTCAGGGAGAGAAAGAAGAGATGGCCAACAGTTAAATATCACAAAACACTGTAGATAGTAAGGACCAGAATGACGCCACAGTTCCATAGTGAGCCATACTAGTGACTCTTGAGGGATCCATTTCTGCAAACTGCTGGGCTAACCTGAGGTTGAGAAGTACATGGTGGAAATAGTGGAAGATCCAAAACAAAGTTTCTCAAGCTATCTGTGAGGAAGAGTCAAGCTGGTCCTCCACTCTCACCCCCAACCAACTGCTGAGTAATATTCTTTAAAAATACAATAAGAAATCAAATTACCTTTA
This sequence comes from Okapia johnstoni, assembly GCA_024291935.2. NCBI lineage: Eukaryota > Metazoa > Chordata > Mammalia > Artiodactyla > Giraffidae > Okapia > Okapia johnstoni. The sequence continues at coordinate 48,282,254 of CM044317.1, forward strand.
AAATGGCCACACACTTGGATGTCATGGCAAATTCACATTGCTATCAAAGTTTTTAAACACTTCCTTTCAGCTCCTGAATCTATCTCATTCTGTGTGCAAAACAACTCATATCTGTCCATGAACCACATGTCTTTTTCAGGTGAAGTATAGCTGACTTAAAACATTATATTAATTTCAGGTATACAACATAGTGATTCGGTATTTTTTGCATCACACACCATACAAAGTTATTACAAAATATTGACTTTTTCCCCTGTGCTGCACATTACATCTGAGACTTGTTTTATAATTGCCAGTCTGTGCCTCTTACCCCCTTCACCCATTCCGCCTCCCCCTTGTGGTAACCACTAGTTTAGTCTGTTCTCTGTGGGTCAGTTTGGTTTGTTACAGTCATTCGTTTGCTTTGCTTTTCAGATTCCACATATAACTGAAGTCACACAGTATCTCTTCCTCTGTCTGACTTCTTCACTAAGTAGAATATCCTCCAGATCTACCCATGTTGTCCCAAAGGGTAAAATTTCATTCTTTTTTACGGCTGAGTAATATGCCATTGTGTGTGTCTGTGTATACACCATACCTTAATCCATTAATCTGTTGATGAGCACTTAGTTTGCTTCCATATCTTGGCTATTGTGAATAATGCTGTTATGAACTTTGGGGTGCTTACAACTTTTCAAATTAGCATTTTCACTTTCTTGGATAAATACCCAGGAATAGAATTGTGAGATCATACGGTAGTTTTATTTTTAATTTTTTGGAGACTTGTCATACTGCTTTCCACCATGGCAGTACCAACTGGCATCCCCCCCAACAGTGTACTAGGGTTCCCTTCTCCCTGTACCTTCGCAAACACTTGTTGTTTGTCTTTTTGACAATAGCCATTCTGACAGGTATGAGGTGAGGTCTCAATGTGATTTTGATTTGCATTGCCCTGATGATTAGTGATGATGAGCATCTTTTCATGTGCTTTTTGGCAACCTGTATGTTTTCTTTGGCATGGACCACATTTTGAGTAGCAATGCTCTGCATCTGTACCATCCTGTCCAATACAGCAACCACTAGCCATGTGTGACTCTTGAGCACATGCAATGTGGTTAGTCTGGATTGAAACATGCTCTGATGTCAAAGGCTTAGCATGAAAAAGAATGTCAAATTTCTCATTAATACAATTCATATGGATTACATGTTAGGATGATAATATTTTGCATACATTGGGTTAAATAAAATAGATTATTAAAATTAATTTCCCTGTTTTTATGTGGCTACCAGAAAATTTTACATTGCATATGTAGCTCATATTATATTTTTTCAGACACAGATCTAGATGGAAAAACACATTTTTGGTCAAGCATCCTTAAATCTGCATCCATAGGATTCACACTGACAATTTATTATTTTTCCATAGAATCAAATCACAACCCCATCCCTTTCTTTCTTCTTAGTCATGTAATTATATCCCAGTTGTTCCCCCAAAATATTTGCTTTGGGGCTGAGCTGCACTGAGCTGAGTACAGAGACAGGGGTTCAAGGGAACAGCTATCCCAATACAGAAAGAAGGTTTGGGTTTTACGGGCTCCAAAACTAACAATTGGGTAGAACCAATAGTGAGCAGGACAAAGTGGAGAGGAGGGGTCTTTGGAGGACTATGTGAGCTTCCCAGTAAATGTCAACATCTCAGCTTACTTCAACCCTAGTCGGGAACTGTGGTATAAGATACTGTGTTAGTCTAAATTGTCTAACTAAATTCTCTCTTCGCAGCAGGTCTGAGTTAGTTGTTACATTAAAGAAGAAGAGTCGTTCTTGGAAAAAATGAACCATCAGGTCCTGTTTAGGAGTAGTTTGCATTTTCAAGAATGTCATCCCAAGAGAAAGACTTTCTTAACAGCAGATTCATTGTGACTCACAATCTGACTGGCGTGCTGCGGTCCATGGGGTCGCCAAGAGTCAGACACAACGGAGCAGTTGAACGACAACAACAACAACAGAACATGAAGAACAACTTTAACTTGTCTGAGAGACTCGGGCTTAAACGTGGGTTGAGGAGGGAGGACAAGATACGGTGTTCCCATTGTTTTGTGTTCTTTAAGCAAATTAGCAGGCAAACATTCAGCCAAGACTCTTTTAAAAGATTTTCTAATAAAGAATAATAAAAAAAAATTATTGCCACTTGTGGATATTCAGGATTACACATTTTGCCAAGAGTAATAAATTGAGTTCACCCATTTATTCTTTCCTCCAGACAGTTCACTTCTTATTGGCACACACAGCAGGTTCTCACTGTGGCAAAGGATTTGTTGTTTTGGCAATCATGTCTTTTCCACCTTCACTGTCACTAGAGTGTGGTCTGACCAGAGATCATTAGGTGAATCATCTCCCTGCCACCTCCACCCACCCTGCTTTCAAGAGGCGCTGTCCCCATGCAGAGACAGGAATATGGAACAAGGGCTTTGAGACCGCTCTGTCATCTCCCTGACCATCTGGAGTTTCCGGGCAGTACTGAGGTTACAAACTTGGGCTCCGCTGTTTCCTTCATAAGCTTGGCATTAGCTACAAGAAAAAGTCATTTTGTGACTTCCTCTTTGTGTGTGTGTGTGTGTGTGTGTGTGTGTGTGCGCGCGCGCGCACCATGCTCAGTCACTCAGTTGTGTCTGACTCTTTGCAACTCCACCTAGCCCACCAGGATCCTTGTCCGTGGAATTTTCCAGGCAAAAATACTGGAGTGGGTTGCCATTCCCTTTTCCAGGGGGATCTTCCCAATCCAGGGATCAAAGCCATGTCTCTTATGTCTCCTGCATTGGCAGGCAGATTCTCTACCACTGCACCACCTAGGAAGGCCTTCTTTAAACCCATAAAACAGATGGACTTAACATACTTGATCATAATATCAGGGGCAAGAAAGATTGCCATTCATTGTCATGTGGAAAAATCTAGAAAATATAACAGCAGTATGTAGTACACAAACCCTGAAAACCTAGGGTGACCACCCATTCCAGTTTATGTTTATTTTCATGGTATAATTATTAACACAGCCCTCTTTAATTTCCCCAAATGCCCCCATTTGAACAATAAACTATATGGTACCCTGCAGAACCTGCAAAATTAGATGAGCAAAACAACTGGGCATGTGACCCACTCAGTCCCACTGCCTCACTTCTATCAATCAGACTCATAAAAGCTGTGTATGCGAAACAAATGCTGCATAACCATAATTATGATTTCCATCGGGAAGTGACCATTGATTAGGAAATGGAGTTCTTTTTATTGGAGAAGTGTAGGGCTAGCCAGAGGTTAATGGGGACAAAACAGGCTGGCCTAGAATCCTTGATAGATGAATACTGATTTGCATGGTGAAGGTTAAGTGCTGTGTGGGCTGCCAAAGGAAATGCAAGCGTCTCAGAACGATTCTGGATAAACAGAAAGGTCAGAACAGGAACAAGGGCAATCTGCACTATGCTCCTACACATATCCTCAGAGGGTGACATGGTCACCTCTTCAGGGGCCAAGCTCCTAAGTTCTCAACAATTCACCTAATGTTGACAGCCTGGTAAGAGTAACAGGAAATGATGAAACACATGTTTTTACAGTACAATTGTCCTTGCCATGGCCAATATTGGGGGCAGAAGTCTAAACATCTAACACAAGGCATAGCCTGGTCAAATGGACACTCGCTGGGAATAGCCAGTGCCACTGCGCTGTGTGTTCTGAGAACCACTGCTACTGGCAAAGCCCAACAAGGTCTGACCCTACCCCATGCCTTATACCCCACACCCCACTCACTGTGCTCCACCTTCACTGGCCCCCTTCCACCCTCAGCTCCACCTCTGAGCATTTTCCTGTCCCAGGGCCTGATGTGGTCTTTCTCCGGTCCTGGAATGACTGAGCCCTTCCCTTCTGCCAGGCGTTCAGTGCAGAAAGTAACTTCTTAAAGTGGTCTTCTGGACAACTCTATTTAAAGAACCATCCTCCTGAGATATTGTCTGTCAAGTCTTCAATGTGTTTCCCTCTTTATATGCCACAAGGTAGAGCTAGAGCTATCTAGTTTGTTTGTTTCCTTCCTTATTGTTTGTCTTCCCCTCTGGAGCAAACTCCATGGGCACAGTCGCTCTTATTCTTGTTAGCCCTTATATCACTCTGGCAGTACGTGGAACTTGGTATTTATTAAGTGAGGAGATGGATGGATGGATGCATGCATGCATGGTGTTTATAGGGCAATGAGCACAATGCTCCCCAATGGCAGATAGTTGTACCAAAGTTATCTTATCAACTTCATCCTTATGGAGTCAAGATAAATAAATAAATAAATGAAATAGCATGGCTGAAGGAGCTCCTTGCTGGATACCCAGCACAAGCCCAACGATGAGAGTGAGTGTCCAATTTCTTCCCAAGATGCTCTGACCATAGATTGCAAATTACCCAAAGCCCAGAAAAATTTGCCCACCACTCCCAGCTCTCCAAGCCTTCATTCATGACAACAAAATGAAACGTTGGTGAGGGGAGGGCTGGGATACTTCCCAGAGAAGTCATGGAAAGAGACTTATTGGAAATTCCCTGGCAGCCCAGTGTTTAGGACTCTGCACTTTCACTGCCAAAGGCCCAGGTTCAATTCCTGGTCAGTGAACTAAGATCCCGAAAACTACATAGCATGGCTAAAAAAAAAAGGACATTGAGGAAAGGAGGGGGAGGAGGGACTTAAGGAGGCTGGTAGGGATAAATAGACCAATGTCTGAATGAATCAGGTTTGTGGTCTATTCTGAACACATTTTCTGCTCCCTCCATCCTCCACCCTGCAATGCAGATGGACAGACTGCCTAAATCTGAGGAAGTTACTTAATCCCTAAATTTTCCTTTTCTCATCTGGAAAATAGTAACAGGGGATTACCTCTCCAGCTACTACAATGAGTGAGCAGATGAAGAGGGCTTGGAACACTAACAAGCAGGGTACTTTGGTGAGGATGCAGAAAACTTCCAAGGACAAATGTAATTATCCATCAAATTACACCAAGATGCCCTTCCACCTTAGGAGGGGAAAGTGCTAATGATGAGAAGGGTCATCCCACTTGTTCCCTGAAACTGAAAAAGCATGAGGTTTTAAGATGTGAGGTTTTCCTAAGAAGGAAAAGCAATTTAATCACACATCAATACAAAAGTATTCTGTCTTCTGTCAGGAATTTATGGAAGAAAATGTTAAAGTGATGGCACCTCAGCAAGGCTGAGTAACAGAACTGGGGTTAGTGTCAACTGAACAGAGTTAAGGGCACTTCACTCAGTCTATATTCTCAGGATGAATCATCAAAAGACTATGAGATTGGGGGTAAGGAAAGGCAAGGCGGGGGGTGGGGGTTCAACTATCCAGTTTACTCAACTGATTACTACATACTTGCTTTTGGAGAGTACTGTCTGAAGTACTGCCTCAAGTGCTACCTTTAATTTCATAATAGTAATAATTTCCATGCCACAGTGACAAATGTTCCAAGGTTCAAAGTGACATGACAGTGATAGTTATTACAAATAGCACATGAACCCAACAATGTAGTTTTACTCAAGTACAAAGGGGATTTTTTTATTTGATCATAGAATTATAAACTGAATAATCTCTAATATAGGAAATACTACATTTGTGAAAAAATGACTTTTCGTTTTTATTTAAAATTTAGTTTTCAAATTTGAATAATGGGAAATGGAATGACATCTTTCCTCCCAAATTTTGCCATATGATTCATTTACTTATATGTATTTAGAGGAATTCCTGATGTGGGTATATTTTTCATCTGTTCTTTCAGATGTGCTCATTCATGACTTAACATGTAATAGAGTAAATAAAACTTCAAAAATCTCAATAGAGAAGCTTAGTTAGGAACTGAGACCTAGATCCATGTCAAAGTTATCATGCTATGTTAAGTTGCTTCAGTCATGTCTGACTCTTGCGACCCTATGGACTGTAGCCTGTCAGGCTCCTCTATCCATGATGATTTCCAAGCAAGAATACTGGAGTGAGCTGTCACTTCCTTCTCTAGGGGACTTTCTCAATCCAGACACCTGTGTCTCCTGCATTAGCAGGTAGATTCTTTACCGCTGGGCCACCAGAGAAGCCCAGACTCACCAGCACTTTCCCTTTAAAGACTTTCTTCAGTATGCTACACTTAGGCTCAGAAGATGCTTCACACTTGAGCACGTTTTTCAGGGTTGTTTGTAGGTCCCTTTAACATTTGACTAACCAATCCTTGACCGTGGCTCCTAGCAAGAGCTCCTTAGTGCAAAATTAAGGCTTAAATTGAAGAAAGTAGGGAAAACCACTAGACTATTCAGGTATGACCTAAATCTAATCCTTTATGATTATACAGTGGAGGTGACAAATAGATTCAAGGGATTAGATCTGGTAGACAGAGTGCCTGAAGAACTATGGATGGAGGTTCATAACACTGTATAGGAGACAGTGACCAAAATCATCCCAAAGAAAAAGAAATGCAAGAAGGCAGAGTGGTTGTCTGAGGAGGCCTTACAAATAGCTGAAAAAAGAAGTGAAAGGCAAAGGAAAAATGGAAAGATATAACCAACTGAATGTAGAGTTTCAGAGAATAGCAAGGAGAGATAAGAAAACCTTCTTAAGTGAACAATGCAGAGAAATAGAGGGAAATATTAGAATAGGAAGAACTAGAGCTCTCTTCAAGAAAACTAGAGATAGTAAGGGAACATTTCATGCAAAGATGACATGATAAAGGACAGAAACAGCAAGGACCTAAGAGAAGCAGACGAGATTAAAAAGCGGTGGCAAGACTACCCAGAAGAACTGTACAAAAACAGTCTTAATGACCCAGATAACTACAGTGGTGTGGTCACTCACCTAGAGCCAAATATCCTGGAGTGTGAAATCAAGTGGGCCTTAGGAAGTATTACTATGAACAAAACTAGTGGAGGTAATGGAATTCCAGCTGAGCTATTTCAAATCCTAAAAGATGATGCTGTTAAAGTGTTGCACTCAATATGCCAGCAAATTTGGAAGACTTGGCAGTGGCCAAAGGACTGGAAAAGGCCAGCTTTCATTTCAATTCCAAAGAAAGGCAATGCCAAAGAATGTTCAAACTACCATACAATTCATTTCGCATTCTAGTAGGCTTATGCTCAAAATCCTTCAAGTTAAGCTTCAGTAGTAGGTGAATCAGAAATCTCCAGATGTATAAGCTGGATTTAGAAAAAGCAGAGTAACCAGAGATCAAATTGCCAACATCCATTGGATCACAGAGAAAGCAAGGGAATTCCAGAAAATAAAAATCTACTTCTGCTTTATTGACTATGCTAAAGCCTTTGACTGTGTGGATCACAACAAACTGAAAAATTCTTACAGATCAAAATACCAGACCACCTTACCTGCCTCCTGAAAAACCTGCATGCAGGTCAAGAAGCAACAGTTAGAATAAGACATGGAAAAACTGACTGGTTCAAAATAAGGAAAGGAGCACATAAAGGCTGTATATTGTCACCCTGCTTATTAAACTTAAATGTAGACTATGTCATTTGAAATGCCAGGCTGGATGAATCATAAGCTGAATAAAGACTGCCAGGAGAAATATCAACAACCTCAGATATGCAGATGATACCACACCACTCTAATGGCAGAAAGCAAAGAGGAACTAAAGAGCCTGTTGTTGAGGGTAAAAGAGGAGAGTAAAAAGCTGGTTAAAATTCAACATTCAAAAAACTAAGATCATGGCATCTGGTTCCATCACTTCATGGCAAATAGATGGGGAAAAAGTGGAAGCAGTGACAGATTTTATTTTCTTGGGCTCAAAAATCATTGTGGATAGTGACTGCAGCCATGAAATTAAAAGCAGCTTGCTCCTTAGAAGAAAGGCTATGACCAACATAGACAGCATATTAAAAAGCAGAGACATCACTTTGCTGACAAAGGTCCATATGGTCAAAGTTGTGGATTTTCCAGTAGTCATGTATGGACATGAGAGTTGGACCATAAAGAAGGTTGAGTGCCAAAGAATTGATACTTTCAAACTGTGGTGCTACAGAAGACTCTTGAGAGTCCCTTGGGCCACAAGGAGATCAAACCAGTCACTTCTAAAGGAAATCAATCCTGATTATTCATTGGAAGGACTAATACTGATGCTGAAGCTCTAGTCCTTTGGCCACCTGATGCGAAGAGCAGACTCTGGAGAAGACCCTGATGCTGGGAGAGATTAAGGGCAGGAGGAGAAAGGGGTGACAGAGGATGAGATGGTTGGATGGCATCACCTACTCAATGGACATAAGCTTTAGCAAACTCTGGGAGTTGGTGAAGGACAGAGAAGCCTGCAGTCCATGCAGTCTCAAAGAGTTGGATACCATTTATTGACTGAAAAACAAGAACAAGCCAATCCTTGGTCAATGGCCCTGATTATTTTCACTCCTAAGCCCTGGAGCTCATGACTGAACCTACAAGTGCTACAACTCACAACCCTTGCTTGAGCATGTAATGAATGCTTCCCTGACTCTGTGTGACAATGACTTTTTCCCCTTCTGCTCCTAGAAACCTTTTCATTTGTAATTTTTTCTATAGGTTACAGAAGACTCATTAATAAAGACATTTCACAAAAAATGTCCATCTATTGGAATGAGAAAAAGGCAAGTTAAATATATAATCCCACCCTGGGGTTAACCCAGGGCCAAGTCAAAGTTTGCAATCCCAGATATTCACTCTAATCATCTTAATGTTTCAATAACATGATGTAGATCTTATCAAAAAAAAAAAGGACAGAGGTTATTTTTCTTTCCTAGTTACAATATTTTAATTAGAATGCTAAAAAGTTTTAATTTTATAATAAACAGTAACTTACCTATTTGACATCTTATTCCAGCTATTTTTTAAAATTGTTTTAATGCCTATTTTTCTATTTGTAAAACTAAAAAGGCACACCCATATACAAACTTTGGAAAATACAAAAAAGTATCAAAAAAAGTAAAAATTCATCCAGAATCCCACCATCTTGAATTGCATAGCATTGCATTCTAATGGATTTTCTTCCTTTTTTTGTCTTTCAGTTCATTTTAGGGTAAATAAACAAATTGGTTCAGAATCAAATTAAAATCCTTGCTGCACTGTAATCCTTTGCTGAAAAAGAAGCCACAAAAGAAAGTTTAGCCCACTTACAAGACCCTGCCTCTGGACCACAAGAAGGATGCCATCTCTTCTAATAAACATATTTTGAGCATCTTTTCTGTAGTAAACATTTGGCCATGTACAGGGAACAGAGATAAACCACTCAGTTCCTGCACAGTCACCTGCAGGAGACAGAGAAGTAAATGGACCACACAGGATGAAAAGCCCACGATAAGAGTAAGCCCAGAGGACAAGGAACAGCAAATGTTCCTGTGTGGGATGGCTCTGGGCTTGAGTCTCAAAGAACTAGGAGAAACTAGTTAGGTAATGAGGAATTTATATTACATGCCGCAGAGATGGAGAGAGCAGCTCAGGCAAAACCTTAGCAGTAGACAGACCAGCAGATTCAGGATCTGCCAGTCAGTCTGAGCAGTGGGGCAATAAAAGGGCTTATCAACCAGAGATGTGGTCAACTCAGTAACTTCCTCCTAAGGTTTTGAGAAGCCAAATTCCTTTTATCTGGATCAATTTGTGTCAAAAGTCAAGGCACTGGCATCAAGACAATATTGATCTTCTGCATGTGAAGCTATGACCTATGGACTTTCCCCAAGGCCCCCCTGGACTTGAATCAATCATTTTTAAGGGTGGCCAATGTACAAGTTGATTGAAGACATTTACTAAATGCCAACTTAAAAAAGAAGCAATCTCGATCAGGTGTTTTTTTTTTTTAGATGAAATCTATCAGTCTAATCATCTACAGAGGTAAAATCTACTTAGTGAAAAAGCACTGCTTCCTAAATTATCCATTTTAATAAAAAGACATGTAAAGGCAAAAGAATGAATAGTGTATGTTTTCTCTAACATATATGTGGATGCACACCCTTATTTATCTCCATACAGTCCTTATCTGCACCAGCCTCTGGTCAGAGCCCATGCTGCATGCTGATGCCGCTTACAAAAGCAGCAATGGATGACTAACGGGACACATTAGACCAGGGATGCCAAACAGGCTTCATTTCACTTGCCAGATCTTGCTGGTGGGTAGTGACTGCCTACCAACCAAGGATCAGCAAACATTTCCTGTAAAGGGCAAGACAGTGGATATTTTAGGATATGTTGCCATACAGTCTCTATGGCAACAACTCAACTCTGCTGTTAGAATGTGAAAGCAACCTCAGATAATACACAAACCAATGGGCACGACTGTGTCCCAATAAAACTTTATTTACAAAAACAGGTAGTGGGCCAGGTTTGCTCTGCTGACTCCCAGCCAAAAGCACTGAATGGGGAAATGCCCCAGCCTGCATTTCAGCCGAGTGATAAGGATGGGGACACAGACCGCAATCACTGTATTATAGTAATTCTATTTAGGGGTTGAAACTTGGAAATGAGACAGAGTAGTTCTAATTCTGACTCTCTAATTTACCAGGTAATTTCAAGACAATCGTTTAACTTCTTATGTTGGTTAGTGTTCTTGGTTACAAATAACAGAATTCCTCTGGCTAGTTTAAGGTTCAAAGATATGAACCACACACCAGGAGCAACACAATAACTCAGAGTCTAGGTTTTCTATCACAAACACCTAGAGAACCAGATGCCTCCACCCTTGTGCTGGCCCTTGGATCCTTCGCCACCTCAGGCTGCTCACTTTTGTGTTCAAGTGTCAGTATGACGCATTTGAATAACAAAGTCTAAGTCACATATCTGCTCCTCAGTTGAAGAGTACAACTGGGAAATGTAGATTTTGGATTCTGTCATGAGAAAACAGTTCTCACAATATAGGAAACCATCCAAAATGTTAAACTGCGCACAAAAGATGCTGGACAACCTTGGCTGACAGAAGTCCACTATATCTCCCAGTTTGGATTTCTTTCACTCTAAAATTGGCAAAGCTGTTGTTGTACCAAACTGCTCAGTAATGTAATTTATAGGTGATGTAGATGTTTAACTCCTAAAACAAGGAAAAATATTTTACTCTGATATAATTGGTCATTTTTAAGCCTCCTAGGATTCCAACTTAATGTGTGAGCAGCTGTTGAAACACATAAAAATACACAGCTTAAAACCTAATTTTATCACTGATTTTTACTTGTAATTCATTATTTTCATCCCACCTCTAAAAATAGATTCCCCATACACTGAGAGGTAGACTAAATTGGGGAAAATGCAACTAATTTTAATAACAACATTAATAACAAGAGCTTTCCCAGTCATACTCTTACTATGTACAGAAAAACATCTGATGGCGTTTTGCTCACCTTGCAATTTTTAAATCTTTCTTTTCCTTATTTCTTCACTAAGTAAAGTAGGCCAGAGGCCTGGCACCTCGTGTGTCCCCTCTGTAGTCCTGGCAAGTGTCCTTTACACCTTGATAGCTTTATCACCTGCAGTCAGCCTCTCCCGTAAGCCAGACAGGCATATTATTGGAAGCTGGTGTGTCGGCTCCTTGCACGCGTTTATTGCTCTTCTCATCTTTGTCTACAAAGGAGGATCCTCTTTTATGGTTGTGGGGATAATTGATTCACTAGACTTCCTCGGGTCTGTCAGAAAGCTTCTCACCTTATTACAGTTGCAAGCTTCTCTTGCAATTCAAGCAGTAGGGTAATTTTCCAGACTTGGGGAAAGCTTCCCTCCTCTCACTTTTTCACGCTGGTTTCTCTTAACTAATTCCCTGCACAGAGGAACCTCCATTCCTGTCATCAGTCTTTACCACTTTGGCAATAAGTTCATCACATGGGCCTCCTCCTTCTGGTCTCCCCAAGAACTCTTCTAGAGCACATTTCATCTAATCCAGAAATCAGTTGCTGACATTTTTTAAAGCAAAAATATATTACATGTTAATATTTGCTCCTCACAATCAACTTTTTCTTTACCCAGGGACCCTCCTCAGTCCTGTCCACCTCTTTGCAACCGCACAGGCTCCTTGGTCCACAGGACTGTCCTGGCAAGAATACTGGAGTGGGCATGCCATTTCCTTCTCCAAGGGATCTTCATGACCCCAGGATTGAACTCTAGTCTCTTGCATCTCCTGCATTGCAGGCAGATTCCTTATCGCCGAGCTATCAGGGAGGCCTACCCATGGAGAACTCACTCCATTTATTTAAAGACATAACAAGGTTTCTTCCAAATCATCTGTATTGTTCATTACTGTATCCCCAGCAACAAGTTGGGTCTGGCACAGGGGTCCTCAGCAAATACTTGTTGAATTGATAAAGAGTTGAAATACTTAATCTTAAATGTGTAGATACCATGTTTCAGATTGTCCTTCTGGGCCTTTATATTCTATGGCAAAACCACCCCTGGTATCCAGTCTTAAATAAAAGTATCAACCACAGCAAAAGAAGTAGAAATTGCCATCACATCTTTCTTAAAACAAGAGAAACAGAACATTGCTCACCAAAGGTCCAGTTAGTTAGGACATTGTATTTATGGGTTCACTAAATGTAGCATAGCCATTTCCTTTGCTTTAAACGAAATAAAGAGGGTCAGGAAGGTTTGGACTGTCCTTCCCACCCCCAGGCTGTTAAGCTAACTCTTAGACAACAGATCACTCTCTGGTCAGTTTTTGAGCCACTGGATATAGATATATATACAGCTTGTAGATGTAGGATATACATTGTTCTTTTCATTGCACATTTTGAAATACAATATTTCTAATACCTGGGTTATTTATAGAAATACATGAAGATGGGTTAATACACAAAATGTTGCTTATATGTACAAAATATACCAACAGAGAAAGAACCCATAGCTTTAATCAACTTCTCAAATAAGTTAGTGACCCAAAAAAGTTCCAACCTAAATGTGAAATCTAGCTATATCTGGTTTTTCTGCTTGGTGCAGCCCTGCCTAAGGTAGCCTGAAAGGAACTGGTAGGGAATAGCATTTCTAGCTTTTCTGGGAACTCTATAATTTGGTAGTCTAGTTAGCATCATAGACTCAGATGTTAACTAACTTAAACTATGTTCTGGAAGGCCATGTGCAAAAAATTATGAATCTAAGTCAGTCAGATTGAAAAAACAACCTAAGATGAAATTTAATCTATACAGAAAAATTCTACCCCAAATGCCAAATTCTGCTGCATATTGCATACAACACCCAAAATGTGGGATCATATAAATAGAAAACCACTTCTATATCCTTACAATGGAATATTACTCAATTACAGCAGGGATGAACATATACTGATACATGCTACAAAATGAAAAATTACACTCAGTGAAAGAATCCAGTCACAAAAGACCACATATCTTGTGATTCCATTTATACAAAATGTCTGGAATGGGCAAATCCATACTAACAAAAAGTAGATTGGTAGTTGCCTAGGGCTGGAGGGTTGAAGGGAAATGGGAAGTGACTGCTAAAGGGTACGTGGTTTCTTTTAGGGGGAGATGAAAATATTCTAAAATTGATTGCGTTGATAGTTATAAAATCTGGGGAACATACTAAAAAACATTTAATTGTACATATTAACTAGGTGAATCATGTGATATATTAATTGCATCTCAATAAACTTGTTACAGAATAAAAAGAAGAAATTTTCTCCATATCAGAAAAAAAAATGGAAAACCACATCAAAAAGTCAAAAGCTGAAAACACAGTATGGTGTGTATGAGGTGTGCATTTCAGTCCATGCTGATGGCACAGGGTGGAATTGTTATAGGATCTGCTGGAAATCAAACGACCCTCCAAGAATAGGGAAGGACATGTTAATGTAAAAATTCAAGTAATGCAAGAGAACTGAATGTCCAGAACATAAAAGCCAACAGATCCATACTCAGGAACGGTAGTCCTTTTCAAGTAAATATAGGTAAGCTCTTCTCATAGGCACCCTGAACCCTTTCTGGTTCCCAAGTGGTGTGAGTTTTGTCTCTGCAACCCACACGAGTTGCACAAATTCATCTCAGCTTACTCTTTATAGCCTGGATCACTGTATTTTCTCACTTGAGGCAGAGGAAATATGCACAGTGCTTCTTTCCCACATCCTTCACCAACATACAGCTTCCAATGAAGTCACCTGCTTTGTCTGGGGTTGAAACATACCTTTTACATATTCAAGTTCCCAGCCAAGATGTACTTCTTAACAAATATATTATCTATAAAGACTGCAGAAGCTCAGAGCCAGGCTTCTAAACTTTTTTAAAAATCTAAAACAACAGCGAATCGATTGCTTTTAATGCCATATCAGGATATAAGTATTTCTCCAAATAGAGTACATTTTTAAAATTAAAAGTTCAGAGGGAAAGACTTTTCTTTCTAAATACAGGAAACTAAGCACAAAATGCAATATCTCTTCCAGCAAAAAAAACCTAGGTGTCATACTGGAAGGTGGGGAGCAAGTTCTGAAGAGAATAAGACAGAGAACAGCTACTTTTTGATTTCCAGGACAGAAGGCAGGTAGAAAGAAAACGTGGACATGCAGCACTGAAATGGTCTTCACTGAAAAAGGGAGAACTTCGGGAAATATTATTTGGATAATTAGCCCAAACAAAGTATTTCCTGGGTAGAATGAGGTTTTACATTTTCAATTACCCAGAAAATTGCCTTAAATTTCCATTTCATGCTACAAATAAAGATATGGGCAAAGCCATTTACTGGTGGGTTCACTGGTGCGGGGCGGGGGTGGTGGCAGGGGCGTGGTGGCAAGAGACAAATGACTTCAGAGTGAGCTGAGAATGGGAAAGTTTCTAACAGCATTAAACAATCATTCTGCATAACCTAATGTTGGAAGCATAATTTTATAAGTGGAATATTTCTACAGCATCCGTAAAATTCAGGAAAAAATAATAAAGGTGAGTATTAAAAAATAAAGCTAACCAGGTATCATTTCATTTTACATAAAATGGAGATTGCATTCCCAGCTGGGCTGAAGTTAAGACAGCTATTTCCATTTACTATGCCCCTTAAAGCAGTTTTAAAAGTATCAGCCTCTCTGCTCAATTGTAAAATGCCTGCTAGTTTTTGAAGGAGTGCTTTGGAGGGTGAGAAAGATTCAACTCTAAAATGGCTAAAAGACAGTTTTATGAATCTCACTGTGTCTACAAGATGAAGTATTCAGGCCGTTATCATGTGCTTATATTTCCAGGATATGAACAGGCAGCTCCTGACTCGGTATTGATGACTGCTTACTATGCTGGCACCTTTTGTGCCGCACAATAGGTAACAAGTCTGCAAAACCGCTCTCAGTAGCAGCAAAGGCAGCTGTTAAAATTACACTCTTCCTTCATTCAACCCACTCCCTAGTCGTGAGCCTTGTGAGTACCGTTAAGAAGTCATCTTACCTGATCCCTGTTGATGAGCTTTATGTATATATATACACATATGTAGTCTTCTGGAAATATCATTGAGGCATGTTGCCAGGCTTCTATTATTAGCAGGAATTCCACCTCTTGTGAAGCAACAGAAGCCAAACCATTACAGCTTATAGACTCCCCCCCAATCCCACCTATTAGGCCACCAATCTCCCATTGGGTTAGAAAAGGCTGAAATTTGCATGCATATAGAGTTTAACCAGAAACATTCATTTCCTGTAGAAGAGGACATCTCAAGGTGGTAAAAATCAAAAGTTTTCCATTCCCAACCCATTTGCCTCTTGTACAAAATCTGTCTCCTTAGCCTGCTACCCAGCAGCCCACCAGAATCATGAGGGTCCATTCAGATCGTGTTTACTATAACCCTAGAGGAACTGGGCACCTCACATTTTGCCAGATGAAGAACTTTCAGAGCAGTAGGCTTTCCGTCATGAAACCAGGGTCCTTGGTTAAGGGCAAGGATTCAGCAAAACATCTCATAGAAATCTTTGCCTATTGCCTAGGAGTTTAGATGCCTAGAAAGCCACATTCATGAGATGTTGGTCCAGGAATTCTGTCACATTTTTATTTGAAATCTATATTTATCTTCTGGGGATGCCATGACAAATTGCCATACATTGGTTGGCTTAAAGCAATGGAAAGATATCCTCTCACAGTTCCAGAGGCCAGAAGTCAGAAATCAAGTCTCCAAGGGAGAATCTGTTCTCTGCATCATCCAGCTGCTGGCAGCCACCAGCATTCCTTGATTTGTGGCCACATCCTTCTAATCTCTGCCTCCATGATCACAGGACCTCTTCTGTCTGTCCTATCTCCCCTTGCCTCTGTCTTATAGGGACATTTGTCTTGGCACTATAGGGCTCACTCAGGTAATACAGGATAATCTCCTTATCTCAAGATTTCTTAACAATGACATCTGCAAATAGCCTCTTTCCAAATATGGTACCATTCACACATTCCAGGGATTAGGATTTGATAAGAATCTGCCTGCAATGCAGGAGACCAGGGTTTGATCCCTGGGTCTGGAAGATCTCCTGGAGGAGGAAATGGCAAGCCACTCCAGTATTCTTGCCTGGAGAATTCCATGGACAGAGGAGCCTGGTGGGCTACAGTCCAAGGAGTCACAAAGTGTCAGACACGATTGAGTGGCTAACACACAACATTACCCAATGCTTTCATCCTTGAGTAGCCATGGGTTTTGAAAGTGCAATTGGTGCAACTGCTGACTAACACAGGGCTGTTAGTTTATTTAACATTTTCCTCTAATCTGTGCCAAAAAGTTTGGGCTTTTTTTTTTTTTTGGTGCATCGGTGCTAGAAGACATGAATAAATCTGGCCTTTCTTGTCTTCCCTTTAACCCTGCTACTCTCCTTTATCCTCTCTCCAATCATCTTCCCTTTGCCCAACATACTGACTTTGCTCTGTTACTCAGAAGGGGAACCTATAATTTCACTTGTCTCTCTTCAAGTGAGTAGGCAAGAAGCGGAAGAAGAACCCCTATGCCACAATGACTTAGTCTCACTCTCAGTCCACTGCCTTTAAGAACAAAAAGGCTTTTGTGTATCACAGTCTGTTTCCTCTCTGTTGGCCTCCTTTCTTCTTTATTCTCAGATGAACCTGGCTAACAAAATGTGGCTGCCCTGCTGTTTGAGCCCACTGCTCTGCCAGCTCTTGGCTGAGGTGAGGACTGGTAGATAACTGAGGTTAGGAGACAATTTAAGGCTGTATCTCCCTGCAAAAAAAAAAAAAAAACTGGCAAAGAGTAAACTCTAAAGGATATTGTCCAAATTTTATCATCTTCCACAAGCTGTGACTACCTGAAATTTGAATTCAGGGTCTAACCTTGCTTTCTAACACTCACATTGCAACGAAGAAGACAGGAAGAGTGATAAAGCAGCCCTGTATTCTGAGCACATGTAACTTAACATGAATTCAACTTAATGCACTGAGCTGAGGGTAGGGAGAGAGAACATTCAATCATGGGGATGTTTCCACCTGCCATTCCACTCAGTGAGCATATGCTCCAATTAGCATGAGACAGAGACGTTAATTTCTATTTCCTCAGTTTGGCCTCACTTTCCTAGTGAGTATAAGCTTCCTGCTACACTGTGCAAAATTCTAGAATTGAAAGATACATATTGTCCTGCCATGTGATCTTTAAAGACAACCCAACCACTTTATTATAAATGCACATATAACATGCATTTATAAAACAGTATCTATACTATGACATTTACTGCTGTTTATGGATATCTTTATTTTCAAGGGTAATTTTGACAATTCATAAGTTTTCACTGACTTTATCACCTCTGATAGTTACACCTCAACTATGACAAAAGAAGGGATGAAATAGCTAGAAGTAATAGATACTCTAGATGATATCACACAGTTAAGTGCTTTTTTATGACAATCTTTATAAGACCTTTGATGCAGAAGTAGTTTTGGGGTCATTTCATCCAGAATCTAGTCTGTATCAGTCAGGATAGGCTGATAAGCTATAGTAACATACATCCCCGAAATCCCAGTGGTTTAAAAAACATCCAGGGTTTGTCTCTGCTCATGCTACAAGTCTATTGTGGGTTAGTTGTGGTTCTGCTCGGCATCACATTCATTCAGGGCCCAGGATGACCTCACTGACAGTTGTTGTGGCAAACAGAAGCGAGACATAGCAAACCATGCCCTTTCCCTTAAACTTCTTCCTGGAAGTGGCAGATGTCACTTCTACTCACATCTCAATGGCCAGAACAAATCATATGATCACCCTTGAGTGGGTCAAGAGATGTATAACTCTCCTGTAGCGAGAGGAGACTGCAATATTTAGCAAACTTTTGAAGATACCCTTCACTATTTTCCCAAAATGTCCATCCAATCAATTCTCAGGACCTCAATACCCTTCAAAGTAGACTATTTTACTTTTAGTCAGTTCTAAATACTAGAAAGTTGTTCCTTCAGATGGTTACACATCTATTTCCTTGGAGTTTCTACCCATTGGTCCCCGTTTTGTGCTTTGTCAGTCAAGACAAATTTAGTTAATTTCCATGGGACAGCTCCTCAAAGATCAGAAACACCCAAGCCCTTCAACTATTTCTCACAAACCATGGCATTTGATCTTTCCGTGATAATTTTATTTTCCTAACTCTCTATTCCAACAATAAACTCCCTATCATTTTCTCTGTCTCTAGAACTTTTTACACATTTGGCTCCTTGCAGTGTGTTTTTACCATCAAATTCACTTCACTGGGTTCAAATGCCTGTCACAATGCCGGCAGTCTCTCTCCCAAAAGCCAATGAACAAGATTCAGCAAGAAGATACACGGTTATGGCACCCTAGGTATCCGTGTTCCATGGCACTGTTTGTACCTCATTAGTAAACATTTTCTTTAAATTATCTTGGATACTCATTAAATATTATCAGCTACTTAGAACCAAAGGATAATTATGAGTTTAATGAAGCGTGCACCAGCTTGCTCAAGTCTAACGTTTGTTTCTCTGCTGGGACCCCATTTTACTTTGCACTTATCCTTCAGCAAAGCTACTCAACAAAGTCACTTTGGCAATAAGAAGTATTTAATTAGATTAATGAATTTTTATCGCCTCTCCTAGGGATTAGGCTTGTTAAATCCTGGCGACCAAAGAACAACAGATTTTTTATTACTGAATGTTTAGGGATGCACCGGTTGCGCTGCCGTGGCGGTCCTCATAAGGCAGGCTGCTCTGGGCAGTTCTACCTGGCATCCCTCAGTAGACCAGGGATATTTGGCAGAGACAACTCGTGCCTTCAGTGAAATCACAGAAATCAAAATGCAAATGAAATCACGCGCATACCAGTCAGGGCTTTTGGCGGCTTTCTGTCAGAGCTGCTGACTTATGGTGTCCTGACAAAATCTGCCCCTGTTCCTCTGTCCGCGAGTGTTTAAGAGGAAAGGGAAGACCCTGTAACCAGTGCAGCCAGCTCTTCATGAGGGCATGAGCGTCCACTGATATTCTTGTAAGTCATTGGTGTGAGGACTTGAAGTAAGGCAGGAGGGGTGGATTTTTTCAGAACAGTTGTGTTTTCAAGATGTTAAGTGATATACATATGTAAAACAATTTGGTGTCTTTCTTAAGTAATGCTTTGAATGCTGGCAATATCTTTCATCTAGAAACTTCAAAGCACTTTTAAGAAAAAAAAAAAAAAAAACATGTTTCTCCCCATCATGTTCCTAGGAGTCAGTTTTCAAGCATCAACATCCCCACTTAATACATGGAAAAACTGAGGCACAAAGCATAGGATTGGTTACGGTGGTAAAAGCACAATGCATATCATAACAAAAGAATGGCTTTGTGATGAGAAGACTGATCTTCTTTCAGAAACATTAAATCCAAACAGAATCACACAATCCTCTTTCAGAGTTTTAAGGTGATGATGCATGAAAAGAAAAAGGAATAAGTATGGGGGCTAAAAGAAAATGGGAGACTTCCTGGAGTGATAAATTTTTGATCAGAGCAGAGAGAGAAAACCAGACCTGGAGATGCCGAAAGTCAGCTTCGTGGCAGTTGGGAGGAAAATTAAAACATAAAGAATGGTATTCCTAAATTTAGTCAATTTGTGAACATTTAAGATTTGCTACACAACATACACATGACCATACAATCTATCACCCAAATTGGGACATTTTTGAGAGAGAAAGCCGATGCCATTAATCATTACACTAATTGCACCTCTCTCATTTCTTTGCAATTAGCCTAGAAATCAAGGGTTTCCAGTCTTTTAAATAAGTGCTCTCACTTAAGCACTGTCCAAGTGTTACGAAAAACCTTACATGTTGATCAGGAACCAGGAAAGAAGATGAACCTGGTGAAGGGTTTGCAGGAACTACAAAACTGTGAACCAGACTGACGGCCTTTTTCTTTTCCAAGAGCAGTCTCCTTTTCTAACACTTCAGGTAAAAGAAACGCTGCTTAAGGAGAGATTGCACAAGGCTCATTTACAATTTAATTCCTCTCTTCTTTCTGACTATTTAAAAAAAAAAAAAAAACCAATGATCTCTGCTGCCCACGTTTAGCTGACTGGGCTAAAGCAGTCACAAAGAAGGTGGCATTCAAGAACTGTCCCTGTAGACACAGACATTTATCACTGCACTATCAATAGTTCAGGTCCATAGACGGAACCGGACTGGATCCCTCTACAAAGGAAGAGTCCCCTTCCAGCACTTATCTTGGTGCGTTGGCTAATGGAAAGAGTACGGTGGAGGTGCGATCTTTTGTTCTATTTCAAGATCCAGAGTAAGAACACACATGCTGCCTCTAGACCAGTTCAGTTCAACAGAACTTTCTGAAATGATGCAAATGTTCTGTATCTGCACAGTTGGATCCAATAGCCACTCACCCCCAACAAAAAGTCACGTGTGGCTAGTGGCTATCATGTTTGACAATACAAATCTAGACACTCAAATTTATATACAGACCACTTTGTTCTGAGGTGGCACTAGTGGTAAAGAATCTGCCTGGCAACGCCAGAGACACAAGAGATGCAGGTTCAGTCCCTGAGTTGGGAAGATCCCCTGGAGGAAGACAAGGCAACCCACCCCAGTATTCTTTCCTGGAAAGTTCCAAGGACAGAGGAACCTGGGGTGGGCTACAGCCCATGAGGTCACAAAGAGTCAGACACCACTG
Organism: Okapia johnstoni; assembly: GCA_024291935.2. Classification (NCBI taxonomy): domain Eukaryota; kingdom Metazoa; phylum Chordata; class Mammalia; order Artiodactyla; family Giraffidae; genus Okapia; species Okapia johnstoni. Next base: position 48,303,302 of record CM044317.1, read on the forward strand.
AGCATGAATACACACACACACACACACACACACACACTTTGTTTTCTAGAAATCAGCATATGCTGCACATGTCCAAGCTTCTAACAGCTTTGCAAACTGGGACCATTTTGTCTTTAATTAGAGAAGGAGTCTAGTCTGGCTTCAGCCTTCAAGAAGGAGTGGCGAGACGTTTCTTTGCTATGGTGACAGCCCCAGTCAGAGCAATGATTGAGTGGTGGAGGCTCTGGGCCCACATCCTCACCTTCAAAGACGAACTCCCAAGAGAGGAAATAAAGCAGTGTACACACACCTAGAGAGTAGAGATATGTGGATCTGCCAAAGCCCGAGATGTTCGTGCAAGAGAATTAAGGCTAGCTTTCCTTTCTTTCATCTGCAGTTAAGACACAGTTTAAAATAGTTGAGTGACTGCCTTTGAGCTAATATCACTTAACACTACATTTCAGTGACAGGTCTGATCCACCAAGGTAGCAAGATCTGTCTAGGTTTGGAGGACTCTCCCTCCAGAGAAGTCAGCTAAGTGACTAAGGCTTGAGAGCATTTTTCCACTCCTTTTATAAACAACTCTGGTGTCAGACTACCCCCTGCTGGAAAGAGGAGGAATTAAAAATTGGGTACCTCAAAACAGGACCACCGCCTTCTCTTTACTACATTCCTAAGTGTTGTATTTTACTTACGGTTCAGGAGACTGTCAGGATGCAGGTTGGGTAAAATCACAAGGCACCAGCTGTGGTCATAGCCTTTCATTTCTTCCAGATCTTGAGGCAACACAACGCCTCAGAGGTGACCCCACCAAGGGTAAGACTTAGACTCGTCTCTGGACCTTTTGAGCGGCTTACACTTCCTTACAGAATCTACTGAATTTATAAGGGAATAGCACATGTTTTATGGAAAATCAAAGCTCGACAAACCATAGGGGAGTTTACATTAATGCAGCTCACACACTCCACACACACAAGAAATCAATTCAACCCATGGACATCACCCAACATAACATCCTTCACTCACCAAACCATGCCACACATGCAGTTATGTTATGGGGCCATTTGGCACTAACCCATATTTGCAATATCAATGCAAATGCTTCACTGTTAAGGCATAGTTCAAGGACAAGTGTTCTTTGCTAAAAAGGTGTTTCCTAAAGTGCAAAGTAAAGTCAACTGTATTTCTGCATACTTCTGACTTATAGAGTCATGATATGCACTGAATTCATTACAAACTCAGAAACAAACACTGAATTTAACTTTCTTAACTACTTAACCCTTATTTAACTATTCTATTTTTTAGAATCTTGACATTTTCTGGATCTATTTTTCCCACTTCCAAAATGGAGTTAGGATATAGAATTAAATATAAACTCACTTAAGTTAGGAAGACTTCATCTTATTACATCCTTACCACAGAGGAGCCTTCGGACTTCCTCAGAACAACCACAATCGGCATATAAAATACTATTCAGCCCCATTCCTATGGACCTTGCCCCTGGCCTTGAAATGATAAGCCAGACAGCACTGACATTAGGGGGTAGGGCCAGACTACACTGAGGGAGAGACACCAGTGTTCTGTATACAGTTAGAGAGAACCTACCACCAATTAATAAAAATTGAATGAATTTCCCATTTTATTCATCTTCCTTGTCATGACAACTATGCTTTGACAAGATTCTGGGCCACAACTACTGAAACCTTAGCCTCATTTAAACCAAATTTAGTTTCTGAGAAAATGACACATCACTAGATAATGACACATCACATGTCCTGTCATCAAATCTGCGGCAGGGTCTGAACTGGATGGACTAGGAATGAAGTCCTGCACCACTTGTAAGCCTGCCTAGTTGGACTCCTCGTGCGGTGAGCAGCCCTGAGCTCCGCACGGTTCTGGGAGGCAGCTTACCTCATCCTCACTGAGGCCTGTGCTCCCGGAAGGAGGGACGGAGGGAGGGCACCCCATAACAATAAGGCAAAGGACAACCAAGGCTGACTTTATAGTCATTGTCCCTCTAAAGTGAGAAGAAGTCACCATAGGTTACCAGTCATGCTCAACACTCTTGAACTTTGGGAAATTCAGAACCCCAGGATGGGCAAGGGCTTCCCTGATGGTTCAAGTGGCAAAGAATTCACCTGCCAATGCAGGAGACACCGGAGATGTGGGTTTGATCCCTGGATCAGGAAGACCCCCTGGAGAAGGGAATGGCAATCCACTCCAATATTCTTGCCTGGAAAATCCCATGACAAAGGAGGCTGGTGGGCTATAGCCCATGGGGTCGCCAAAGAGTTAGACACGACTGAGCATGTAATGGACGAGATGGAGGATGGGCAGCTCTCTTTAACATGTGCTCACCTCTCTTGGCTCTTCTCTTGTTTGGACCTTCACCTTGGACCCAGCTCTCTAACCTTATGGGCACACACCTGGATGTATCCTGAATGCTCCAGTGATCCTGTTCCTATGAAAGAGTCATATAGGAGATTTTGAAACTGCAGCTCAGAAGGCTCCATACACATGTAAAGGTATTCCTGGAGACATGGTCATTTTGTCATTTGGTTATAAACTGACTGACAAGTAATAAAATCAGAAAAGAAGGCTTAAGCAATCAGGTGGGGAAAATGCTGAAATCAACCCCCTCCCACATTCAGAAAGCAGCTCCTTGGCTGATGTAGGCACAGGTAGTATTGGGGGGAGGTGAATCTTTTCCTTTCTTTCACCTTTATCTCCTTCTATATGAAGTGGGAATAGGAATATCTGCTTTTCTGACAAAGGTATTATGTTCATGCTTAGAAAACACCTGGATGGTACAAACTGATAGGTGTTGCTGGAGCGACAAGGTGGTGCAGGAACAGACAAGCCTGCCCACGGCCAGCCACCCGTGATGCCGGAAGCTGGTGGTACCCTCGAGGGCTCTGTTTGCACCCGGGCACCAGACCTACTCACATGCCCTTCTTCCTTCTAGGTGGATATTCTATCACTAAAATGAGGAAGAAGCACAGGTGACAGTGTGTGCCCAGAGCAAACGCTGACAGCCAGGAGAACCAGGGCCACTGCAGAGCATGGTCAGCCTCACGCACGGGACCCTGCAGGTGTGACAAAAAGGCACCCACAGTAGCGAGCTGCAGCTTATTTCCCACCAGGAACTTTTTGTTAATGAAGGTTTTACATCTCTCCAAACACATTAAACAAGGCTTTCATTTGTTAAAAATAAGCCATCCAAAGAAGGAAGCAACTGGAAGAGAAAATACTGTATTTATCTCTTCAAGATCCAGGGGTGACAGTAGAAAGATACACTGTTAAGGTATTTCTATAGAAATTCTGAAGATAGATTTAAAGTCATGAAATGAATAGATCACTGGCTAACTGATCTGTTTTGGCTGCCTTGATGACTGATGTAGATCAATCTGGTTTTAGCTAGAACGTTTAATTGGCTTTTTTAAGATTGTGGTTTCAGATCAGGAACCATGTGAGCCACGGTTCAGTTCATGCACTCTTTACTAAACTCCCTCTCTGGGAATGACAACTAACATTTATTGTATGTTTAGCATGAGCCGGGCACCAGGCTGGCACTTTATGTGCATAAACACATTTAGGGCCCAGCACAGCCTTGCAAAGTGGGATTCACGACGGTCCATTGTTTACAGATGAGGAAATGAGGAACTTGACCATGGTTACCTAGCAAACATGAGCAGATTCAGGACTGGATTTGCAAATAGAATCCAGTTATCAATAACACACAAAGGAGTATATGTGTATGTATTCAGGGATTTAGAGTTGTGGTACTTTAGAAATGTGGGTAACCATTTCTGAACTTTCAGAAGGAAGGGGCAGTCAATCCACACAACCTACATGCAATCTATCTTATACAGTCTATCCTAACAACCAAAGCAGGTCCAGTTCATTTGGTTTTGCTTGCCTATATCCGATATAATGAAAATTTAACAGATTGAAGCTTTTTGATACAAGCCTTAGGTTGCACGCTGTATAATACTACACATATTAACAAAGGTGTCTTAATGCCCCACACCAGATTTTGACAAACTCCATCCTTGAAGTCTGATTTAGTATTGCTGGTTTCTGATTTAAAACCAAAAATAATTCCAAGCCAATAAATCTGTGTAGAGAGGAAGACTGAGAAAACAAGCCAGGCTCTGAGCATCTTCATGCTCTGATACTACAGATAGGAATTGAATGAGATATTGTTTCCACTCCCTTGGCTGTACCCAGTGTCAACGGGCCCATCTCTTTCCCTGTGACAGGGATGATGTTAATTTCTCCAGAGTCACGTGCGAAGTGACCAGGGGAAGAAACACAATCAATTCACCCCGAAATTGGTAGTGGAATGGAAATCCCACAGAATCCGTTTAGAACTCAGATTTGGACAACATCTATTCTGCTTGGCACTGAGAAGAAATTTTTTTAAAAGAGAGGAAAGGGGAGAAGGATAAAGTGGAAATCTAATTTTGAGAAATAAGGATTAAAGGTTCCATTATTCACGCTGTTTTCGCTGTATAGATTGAGTTAACAACATGTGATTTTACTGGATGAAAATGTGGGCCCCATGCCAGGCGAGCACGGTGCAGATCAGTCCCCACCGTGACCGTAATGAGCGAGGGTTAGTGTCTCATCGGCGGGAGGCTGTAAACAGTCCTGGGTTTTGAGCTGGTATAATAAGTGGAGATTGTTCCTGGACTTACTGGGGAGCACAGATAGTTTCTGTCACAGGAAAAGCAACACCCCCCTGGGGCAGAGAGGCGCAGCATCGCTGTCTCCCTGCTTATCTGCTTGTCATGTGAGAATTGGGGTCCCCAAAGTGCAGAGTCCCCACAGGGGGCAGGACTGCAGGCTCCTCCGAGTTGGCTGCCTGCCTCCTTTTATTTATTTATTTATCCTGTCTCCACGCGGTTTTGTCAATACTTGCAAAGTTGGTATTTCTACCCTACCACCCTCCATCACCCCCTTCCCTTCCAAAGGGTTGGGGGTTAAGCAAAGGACACCCTAAGAATCCCAGGTGTGGATCAATCTATTGTGATGGGACTAAGAGGAGGCAAAACAGGTAATAAACTCATTTCTGAGCCCTGTAATGATCACCACCCACACCACCCTCACCAAACCCAGATCAGCAGCTCAAGACAGGCAAATGCAAAGAGTGTGTGGTAGCCTGTTCATCTGAATCTCATATTGGTGCTAGCTGGCAGGAAAAATGGGGCTTTAATCTTCACATGACTTGGTGTCCTGGACTACAAAGCAAGGGCTTCCCTGGTAGCTCAGCTGGTAAACTATCTGCCTGCAAAGGAGGAGACTCTGGTTCAATTCCTAGGTCAGGAAGATCTCCTGGAGAAAGGATAGGCTACCCACTCCAGTATTCTTGGGCTCCCCTGGTGGCTCAGTCAGTAAAGAATCCTCCTGCAATGCAGGAGACCTGGGTTTGATCCCTGGGTTGGGAAGATCCCCTAGAGGAGGGCATGGCAACCCACTTCAGTATTCTTGTCTAGAGAATCCCCATGGACAAGGGAGCCTGATGGACTGCAGTTCATAGGGTCACAAAGAGTCGGACACTACTGAGTGACTAAGCACAGCACAGCACAGCACTGCAAAGCAAAGGGAAATTTTACTCTTTCAAAGCTGTTGCTGGCTATTGGCTACACACCATCTAAAACTAACGACTTGCTCACTGCCTGATATTTACCATGAAAATGTCTGCGTCTTATCATTAGTGTGAAGATCAGATCAGGCAAGAATCATCCATGGATGTGAAATCTAAAGGAAATTTCCATGCAGGGCAAGATATTCTTAAAGTGCCTACTCACAGACTGCTTATTAGTTGCAAGGGGAAGTATGGTAGTTATAAAATGGAAAAACCAGAAAATATCTTGACTAAGGACCAAAATTTGCATCACCAAGGAGGGGAGATGTTCATTGTTTGCACAACATTACCTAGGGGACATTTCCACCAGGAGTGTGTAGCCTGCACCAACCAGGAGGAAATGTCTGACAAAATGAGAAACATTCCATTAAAAAAAGATGCAGGGCTGTATTCTTTTAAAATGCCAATGTCAAAAGAACAAAGAAAGGCTCTGGAAATGGTTTAAATTAAAGGAGGCTAAAGAGATGTGACAACTAATTGCAATATTTAACCCTAGACTGGATCTCGTACTGAGGGGGGGAAAGGTATAATGGCCACCACTGGGCCAATTAATAAAATTAAAATATAGACACTAGCTTAGACAAAAAGTATTATGGCAACATTAAATTTCCTGAAGCTGATAGTTGTACTGTTGTTATATAAGAAAATATCCCTGTGCTAAGAATACACTCGGAAGTATTTAGGGATAAAGGACCATAATATATGTAAATTACCCTTAAATGGTCCAGAAAAACTAGTCTGAGTATATGTACATTTACATATATCATATCGGAGAGTATAAATATATGTACATGTAAAGAGAGTGCAAATAATGCAGCATATGGGGAAAAATGTTAACAATAGATAAATAAGGCCAGAGACTTGACAGTGTTCTTTATACTCTCCTGATTTTTGCAACTTTTCTATAAGTTTGAAATTATTTCCCAAATAAAAAGATTTGTCTTAATGTTTAATTAAGGCTTCAATTCAGCACCACATTGTCCTCATTTATTTCATTTAAATAGATGCTCAAACCACAGGAAACTGCAAGAGACACATTGGTACATTTTAATCAGTTGCTTCCTTACCCTGAGTTTATCTGTTCTACCAGAATGAATGCATCCTGGACTCAAAATCTTCCCCAATCCCTAACCAATAAAGGGACTATTGATGGCAGTCAAGAACTGTCCTGAAAAATTTTCACACGTAAATGAAAGTCAATAAAACAAAACTGTATGCTACCTTAAGCCAAATACCTTTCAACACTAAGAATTCTAAAGCTATTCTACATTTGGAAATTTCCAATTATGCTCAAATATCTTTTTGTAGTATCCCAACACAGAAAGAAAATATCCAACAGATTGCATTCTGAAAATAGTTAATCTAAGATATACAACAATATGCAGAAATATATTATTGTAAGTTACATCACCACTTCCCTTTTACTTAACAATGTGTGTAATATATCTTTATGAACAGCCCACAAATATCCAAGCAGTTGGTAACCCAATCCAGACTCACTTAGTTGTAGGACCTGAATAAAAATCTTGTATTTCTATCTGTTCTGTTTCTGATCTCACAGTTTGATGACGAGATTGTGATTTACCAAAAGTTGCGGCCAATTAGGTTAAGAGGAGGAGGCTGTTGCTCCCAGGAAGCATCCCTCCTCACCAACATAGTAGCTTTTTTCAGCCCCATATCAGTTGTTTAGAATGGTGGGATTTGTATATACAATACTATATATAAAATAGTATACAGAGGACTTCCTTGGTGGCTCAGACAGCAAAGAATCTGCCTGCAATCTGTCCATCTGTTCTAGTCATTCTCACCAGGAGAGTTGGGCTAACGTAAGATAATCTATCCTTGTTGAATGTGTCAATATAATTAGTAGGGGACAAAAGAGGATACAAAACTTGGTTAAAGAGAAGTGTGAATTTTCTTAGTAAGACAGTTATGAGAAAGAATCAAAGATGGGAAGGATGGATGTTTTATAGATGGAGGGAAATTGAGCCTTAACAAAATAAGATTCGGAAGCATGCAGTCCATTAATCAGCAAGTGACCTTTCTTCCTCACACTTTTCCTCCTCTAAACACTGGGTGATGCCTTTTACCCCTACTTAACTTTGCACCCTCAGGGTGAGAGAGAGGACCTCAATGAGTTAAAACAGGTTTTCCAACTGCACTCTGTGAATAATAAAAGTAAATACTGCACAGCATGGGAGGCTGTGAGATAGGGTTTATGGAGCACTTACTGCATTCCAGGCACTGCAGAAGCACTTCACCTTTAATCCCAAACACAGCCCTTAAAGTGGGCACCATTATTACCTCCATTTTACAGAAGAAGAAATTGAGAAAGTAACTTGGCCAGAGTTGCACAATGAATAAGTGGCAGAGCTGGGAGAGGAGCCTGAGCAGTCAGCTGTGAGTCTGACAGAGCTTTACGCCTGCAGAGCACTATTCAAGGGGTGCACTGCCCGGCCTGTGGCTTGGAGCCAAAGAAGCTGAGATGAGCACAATTCATTCCTATAGGAAATCAACCCTGAAGATTCATTGGAAGGACTGATGCTGAAGCTGAAGCTCCAATACTTTGGTCCCCTGATGCGAAGAACTGACTCATTGGAAAAGACCCTGATGCTGGGAAAGACTGAAGGCAGGAGGAGAAGGGGATGACAGAGGATGAGATGGTTGGATGGCATCACTGACTTAATGGGCGTTAGTTTGAGCAAACTCCGGGAGATGGTGAAGGACAGGGAATGCTACAGTTCATGGGGTTGCAAAGAGTCGGACATGACTTAGCAACTGAACAACAACAAAATGTCTTGTAAAAGTGAAATACTTACGTTTTGGTCTCTGTCAGCTGGTCCCCTTGGTTGCAGCCTGTCCTGTGTTTGATCTCAGCTCCCCTCGCTGCCGGCTCCCAGCCCATGGACATCGCCTATCTCTTTCCTCTTCCAGAAAAAAGGAAGTGGTATCATGGTATATGGCAGTGGTCCTTAGATACACCACATGCTAGGATTGGCCTTTCACACCTTGTATCTCATTTAATCAGCACAGCCTCCCTGTGAGGTTGTTTTTTTTTTAATCCCTATTTAATGGTTGAGGAAACAGAAGCCCAAAACAGTTCAATAGCTTGCTTCTGTTTGCCTCCAGAGCCTATAATCTTTTCGCTAAATTGTGCTGATTCTCATCCTTGATCTGAAAGACAAATGCTGTAGGTAAGATTTCACTAGGAAGCATTTCAAGATCTCAGAAGCTAAGAGGCCAGGTCCTTGACTGGCAATAGATGCTCAGGAGAAAAACCCTTTCAAAGAGAGCTTTTCTTTCGTAAATTAAAATCTTCTGAAAAATAATGAGTCCTGCCAAACCTACAAAGAGAGTCATTTCATCCGAAATTCACCTGAGTCTATATTTCTATTTCAACAAATGATGGAAAATCAGATTGGTATGAGATATGCTACATCACACCAACTAAAAGAATACAAAATTTAAGGAATGTGGAGTCTGAATTCCCCCTGGAGATGTGACATGAATCTGTCCTCTGTCCCAAGTTTCCCGAATGACCCCAAGGAAAAGGGTGGCTGCTCTGAAGTGTGAGGGACAGCTTGGGTTGCTTCCACAGCTGACAGATGTCAAGTCCCCGTCCAGAGGTTGAGAAAAATCCAAACAAATGTAAAGAGACAGAAACTGAACTCTTTGCGCGCTTGGTTATAACGACTGACGCCTGGGGACTCTGACAAGGAAATTAAAAATCGTCTACATTTCATGGTTTGGTGAAAAGGAGCACTAACTTTTGAATTAAGGGTTGGCTCAGCCTCTTACCAGCTGTGTGACCTTGAACAATCTGCTTAACCTCTCTGTGCTTCCATATTTTCACTGACATTTCTCTTGCTTGAGGATATATAAGGATGCAGGGGGCCTGGTATGTATGGCCCTCACCCCCACAAATTCCTTATTCTCTCCTCTCAGAATAGCTTCCCTGGGGTCCTCGAAACCAGTTTTTCCCAAACAGTAGTATGCAAAGATCACTCAGAACACTTTTTAAAGCAAACATTCCCTTGCTCTGCTGCAGTTGGTCAGAGGTGAGACTGAGACCCCTGCAGTCCCACGACTGGCCAACTGCTAAAACTCCACACTGAGGAACACTGCCCAAGTATCACCTTCCTGTGGCCAAAATGCACTCGAATTGTACATCCCCAAATTAAGTACATGACCCAACATTTCCTCCTTTGCATATACAGTCGATGCTAACTTTCAGCAGGTTCCACATCTGAAGATTCAACCAACCATGGATCGAATATACTCAGGGGGGAGAAAATTTCCAGAAAGTTCCAAGAAGCAAAACTAGAATTTGCTGTACACAGACAGCTATTTACATAACATTTACATTGTATTTACCATTATTTGCATAGCATTTACATTGTATTAGATATTATAAGTAATCTAGAGATGATTTAAAATATACTGGAGGATGTGTGTAGGTTATATGTAAATGCTATGCCACTTTATATAAGGGATTTGGGCATCTGAGAAATTCAGTATTAGGGTGGTCTCGCAACCAGTCCCCCCTGATGGATACCAAGGGATGACTCTCTACTTATCTGCATTGGTCAGGATACCCAGTAGTCCCTGCTTGCTTCATTCTGAAGAGTTTCCTGTGACATTTGGGCACACTGGCTGGCAGAATGTATTGCCAGTTCCATAGCACCCTCCCTGTCTGGCCAGATTTATGCCACCATCAGCTGCTTCCAAAAACTTAAATCATGCTTCAGACAGTCTGAGTAAAGGGGACCTTGAGGCAGAAAAAGTTAAGTGAGAAGTGGAAACACTTCATGACAATTAAAGTGTTTTGAAATGACTTTCACTTCTCCTAAGTATTTTAAAGAAATATTATTACCCACCTCAATGCCTGGGATGTTTTGCTGATATTGCTATTTAGGAAATATACATATAGCTGTTAGTGAAAGCCTAGGGTCATCTGGATTATCAAATTCCGTACCCAAAATGTGGTTTCATTTTGGCCAAAGATGTTTGTGGTTATCTGCTTCACAAAAACAGCAGATAAATTAACATAGTCAACCTCATGGACTTCCTCTTTCTTCCATTTCCCTCCTAACTGGTGAGAATGAAAATAAATAATAGCAAGTCCACTACAAGCCCAGGAAGATGAGGAGGAAGAGGGGAGAGAATGTGGGAGAATAGAGTCCTCCTTATTACAAAAGCAACATGCATGGTGTTTCCATGTGTGCAGCTGCAGAACAGTCACCAGTTACTTATATTTCCAGATCCTCATCTTGACTGGGGATTAAACCAATACACTGAAACCAGCAGCATAAACCAAAAGGGACCATGTAAAATCTTGGCCATGGGTACCATCACTTAAACCACTCACTTGTCCGCTGTTGAGCAATGCCCTCCATCGTTGATTGTTCTCAACTCCAAGAGACTTATAAGTCAGCAGATCAGCTGCTATGTGATGATTAACCTAGGACTCTAATCAGTGTCTATGACAAGGAAATGCAGTGGTCCCATCAATGAAAACAAATAGCCCTTGTAAGACTCTAAGCAACATAGAATCTGTCTCATAATAACTTACAATGTCTCCTCCTCTCTCCTTCTCCCTCTTTCTCCTCTTTCTGTCCCCTTTTCTCTTTTCCTCTCTCTTTTTCACACACACACTACTTTTCCAACAGAAATTCGTCTTGTTCTAAAATCAACACAACTACTTCTCTTTGTGTTCAACCCCAGTGCCTTCTCTTAGCCATCCCTGAAATAATATCCTAAAGCGATCACTTGTTGCTGCAGGACAAAGGCACAGCATGAAAAAAAAAAAATGAGGACTGAGCTCTCTGAAAATTTCAGATGCCTGCTGAACTAAGCCATCTATGCATCTTAGTCAAGCGCAGAGCTCCCCCTAATGGCCGGACCAGGAAGCACGGGGGGGAAGGGAGCACGGAAGTGTTATACTGTCCTGTATTTCCTTCAACACAAAACAGAACAAGCCACTTCTCAAGTGCTAATCTTGTTCAGGATAATCTTGCCCTCCTTTTACCCTTTCACCTCTACCCACAAACCCCCATACCGTGCCCAGCAGGCTCGATCGGAGTTACAATCTCACTTGTCAAGGTCCTCTGGCAATGACGGCGTGCTCCCCCACGCCCCGCACGCCCCGCCCCACTCCCGTCCACCAATAAGGGTGCCTGGGACGCCGTGAAGAGCTTTCACATCGAACCTGGCTCTGAAGGCGGCTCCTTGTCATAAGTGCCAGACTGTCACGGTGGACTCTGGAGACCTGTCTGAAAAATTATGTTTTTGGTCCTGAGTTAAAGGATTGCATTTCTCCTGAAAGCCAGCTGTTGGCTGCCTCCAGTGCCAAGAGGACACACTTCGAAGTGTCCTCCTGTGTTCCTTTAAACCGGCGCTAATCCTCTGGCTGAGAAGCAGCCAGCGAGTCTCTCACAGGGGTTTGCTTTCTCACTGATAGGGAGGACCCTGGTATCTGCTCTGCTCAGGAACACCTTGAGAACCTGAGAGCACACGGAGCTCTCCCAGCCTGGGACGATGGCTGTTTCCACATCAAAGGAAAATGAGTGTCATTTACTGAGGATGACAGAAGCCTCCGAGTCAGTCAAAGTCTCATCCCAACCAGAAGAAATGAGGCTATGGCCCCCAGCCAACCCTTCTCGGCCTTCATCCTCCTCTAGACTTGACTCCAGTCAGGTCTGAGGGACCTGAGTCCTGCCCCAGCATCCCCACATCCCGTGCTCGGTGACTAGGTGTTCTCCACAGGCCCCTTCTCCACTCAGGTCCTCACAGAACATTTAAAACAGTCACCTGCTTCCAGACCCGCCTCCAGGATACAACACCACGAAGGCACAAATCCTGAGGTACAAACTAGAGGCCAATGAGCCTGGCCACATCAGGTTGGCCAGAGAGATTTTATAAGGCCATGCCATGTTTCCAGAAATTCTGAAAGAATGATCAACATTTTAAAAATTGGGATATTTCAGACATTGAATGTGAAAGTGATAGTCTCTCAGTCATGTCCGATTCTTTGCAACCCCATGGACTGTAGCCTGCCAGGCTCCTTTGTCCATGGAATTCTCCAGGCAAGAATACTGGAGTGAGTAGCCATTCCCTTCTCCAGGGGATCTTCCCAACCCAGGGATCAAACCTCAGTCTCGTGCATTGCAGACAGATTCTTTACTGTCTGAGCCACCATTAATCTTTCTTAAAAGGAAGGCAAATGGCTGCCTGGACCCCAGGCCTACGCACTCACAGGTGCCAAGTCTCAGCTCAGTACCTGCTCCTGTCCAGTCCTCCCCAGTCAGCAGTCCGTTCACAAGCTACTGGCCTGGCCCCTGAGGCACTGTGTTTGCAACCATGAATTAATCAGATATATAACACATTAACACAGATTAGTTTATTTGGCATCTCTCCCAGGTAACATCTTAACCCAGTTAAAATGCCTAAGAAGTGATTCTAATGAAATCTGATCATGGGAAGGTCAAGGCGGGTGGAAATATCTTGGCTTCACAAGGCTTTTCAGCACCCTTCCAGTTTCTCAGTGACAGTTGCGTGTATACCACAGCTCCAGCACAGGGTCCACTTTGTACTATCTGGTTGATTTGCTCAAATTAGTTCCATGGGAGAACGAGAAATAGAGAGCATAGAGTAACCTTACGTCTCTTTTGGAACAAAGCAGTCCATGCATAAATAAACACAAAATTTTGAGATGGGCCTGAAAATAAACTCAGGTACAGGTCCTAGAAGAAATCCAAATAATTCATTCATGTATTTTTTGTGTTTTCCTTCCAAATGGTTTTTAAAGGAATTCATATGCATGCTATAAAACTCAAAGATGTTGTCTTCAGGCAAATGATGTGCTTTCAGCTAAGAAAAAGAATCTGGGCAGGCCAGGAGTTATCAGAATGTCAGTCACTGGGGTTCAAGGACAGACAGCCAAGTTAATATTTTCAGAGTAAGAAGAATTTTGAAAATTATGTTGGAAGAGAAACTGCAAGACTACTGTTTTATGTTTTGAGTTTTTTAAAATAAGGGTTTGGTTGGGTGGATTTATTTACTCAGTCAATAGAAATAAAGAGGTAAATACAGACATAGATATGCACTGTGTAGGAAATACAAGTTCTGCTTCAGAAGCTATGCCCTGTGGACAGAATCTACCAAAATGTATTGTCTCCCTATAAGTCTCCAGCCCAGAACTCAGCACCCTAGGGATCAGCTTAAATACTCAATGCCTGACTGTGTCCATGAAGCCATGCCTCTCAGCCTATTATTAGACTACAGCTTGTCCTATTTTACCTGAAGGACTTTTCCAATTAGAATATTGTAATCGGAAGTTAATCAGGCAGAACATTCATAATACTGTCTATAATTTTACCAGAAAAAAAAAAATTTATTCTAGATATTAGATTTTTTTCAGTCTCTCTACTTTTCACAGTTTTATAGCATTGAGCTTGAGTTTTTAAATTAAATGCAAAATTTTAAAATAGAAAAATGCTATAAAATATTTTTTCATAAAAAATACCAGAAAGGCATTCTTGATTTTTTTAAATACCTTTTTTGAATCTTCATCTTGGGTAAAACCTTCATTTTATCAGAATATTTTTTGTAAATTTATCCAAAATAGGTGAAAACACTAAAAATTGCTCATTAGAAATGTAATTTTTTAAAAGGTTGAATAATTCAGCTTCTACACTTTCCAAGACAGTTATGGGATATATAATGAGCAGTCATAATTATAAAAGAAATCTTAAAAATAGTTAAAGAGAGTAAAATCTTTGACAATACCAAAAACTTACAGAGTGTCTACTCAACACTCGTTTCACAGATGAAGAAGCTGAAGCAGTGTATGCTAGAGTGAATTGTCTAAAAAGTTACACCTCTTCTCAGAAGTAAAACCAGGGATAATTTCCTGTCTGTGATGCCCATCATTCCAGGCATCTTTCCTTGATTAGTGAGTGAAGATTCAACCATGTTGAATGTTCTACATTAAGTTAAGGTGACCAGGAGAGTTAATAAAGCAAATATGCCCCCCTCCACAATGAATCCCAGTCCTTCTCATAAGAAGAATTCACTGACCGACCAACAGCATTTTAGAAACAGGAACACTTGTTTACCCAACTGATATTTATTGCCACACTTACCAGCATGCACAGGGCCCCTGACTAGCATCTGAAAGAATGACCAAAAAATGGAAAATTCTTCCCTGCCCTCCTGAAGCTTACAATCCTTAAAGCTTACTCCTCGTTAAGGGAAATAAGAAGTAAATGTGCTAAATAATTAGTAAACATTGCAAAATATCACAACGAAGCATGAGTAGGACAAAGTGTCACAGAATTAATTAAAGAACAAGACCAAATGAAGATAGGGTGCATGAGAAACGCCATTCAGCCAAGGGGGAGCTTGCCTTAGGTGCTATTAAACCCTGAAGGTGACACCAGTTGGGTCATATGGACCCTCACTGGGGCTCTAGCCTGGACAGAGACCCTCTTTTTCGGCCAAGGAGTTCCTTTTCAACCTTCTGAATCAAGCAGCCAAAAAATGACACCAAAGCTGAGATCAAGCAGGGCAAGATTTACTCAAGGACCAGAGCATAGAGAAGTGGGAACTTAGTTCAGAAAATCAAGTTCTCAGCCAGGGTACAATTAAGGCAAGGTTTTAAAGACAAGGTTAATGAAAGGGAGGCAAATGTATTGGATTTCTGGGAATAGGCAGAGTTCTTCCTGAAACTGGGGTGCCACCTCTTTTCTGCCCTTGTATGGTCCTTTGGCATCTGGGTCAGGAGTGGGTCAAACCATCATGGCACAGCGGGCAGAGATCTTACTATTACAGTGAGATGGTAATGAGCTGCAGGGCAACCTCTGTCCCGCTTTTGAAGTTGAACCCAGCTTGCACCAACTTTCTTGTGGTTAGATTCTCTGATTCTTGTACTGTGAACAGGATGGAGGATCTGGCTAGTTGTGGTTGTCTGCAAGTTTCCCCAGGGGGAGGGGCAGGGGTACAGTTTGGGGGCAACAGCCTTGGTCACAAAGGGATGCCAGGGTGAGAGGGAGCAGGAATAAGAAGGCAGGGGAAAGCAGACCTTCAAAAGGCACCCCTGTTGCCATAAAAATATCTTTGATGAATCTGCTTTATTCCTTAAATTTGCTGCTGTAAACAACTGCAGGTTCTTAACAGAACCATAAAGCAACTCCTAACCTTGACCCCTAGCAGTCTCTGGCCTTCTTGTTGCCCCTTCTCCCTTGCATGCACAGAAAGCAGTGCCCTTGTGGCCCCATTAGGCACCAGTTAGGCCTCTGTGTATTAACAGAGCACAGAACTGTGAGACTGGTAGCATGTTTTCTGGTACAATTTAGTGCTCAGATCCAAATTAGTGTTCCTGGTTATAGACAACTGTCCAGTTACCCTTGGGGGCTGGGGGAGAGCCTTGATTTACAGGAGATCTCCTCCCTTGGAGAGCCGCTTTGGTCCCTCTGCCCTGGCAAAGAGGAATCTATGGAACCTCCACTGTGGTGTTTGGGTCCCCTGGGCCAACTCCACAGCCCCTTGCAAAGGAAAATGGCACCACTCAGTGATACCTGACCATGTGACAGGCCCTGCATCTATATAAGCTCACTTAATCCTCGAAGCAACACTGCACAGTGAATCTCATACACCTCTTTGAAAAAAGAAACAAGTCTCTTACCAGTAATCAGCCCTACAGAATGTGACAAGCCCTGTACCCTGCCAGGCTCCTCTGTCCGTAGAATTCTCCAGATAAGAATACTGGTGTGGGTAGGCATTACCTTCTCCAGGGGATCTTCTGGACCCAGGGATCAAACTCGGATCTCCTACACTGAAAGCAAATTCTTCACCGTCTGAGCCACCAGGGATGGAATGAGACAAGATGATGGTAACTGGCTGAAATCTGACTTCAAGACCACTGTCCAAAAGGTCGCATCTGGTGTCACAGGTGCTGTAAACAAGTAGTGCCTGGCAGTTTCTGGGGTAATAGAGCCGTGTGGTAGAATGCAGGGCACATCAGTCATTTATAGAGTCTGTTCTGAGCAGAATGTTCTTTCTTTCCTTGGAATGGATCTGTGAATTCAATATGGCTTCTGGTTCAAGCTTTCTTGGCCATGCTTCACTGTCACCAGGCAGGTGGACTGGACACCAATGTACAGTCTGATATCAGAGCAACCTTGTGGTAAAGGGGAAACTGTCATCACAACAGAATTTTCCTTATTCTGTGTACTTTTAGATCAGTTTTTTCCTTTCTCCCAAATTCATCACAAAGGAAATGAAAGTCCACGTATCATGAAAGAGACAACAATATTCTACAGATTAAAAACTAATTTTTAAAAATGATGACAAACTAGTTACAGCTTAACTTTCCTCAGAGATACATGTAAAAACTTACAAAGTCTGACTCTCAACTGTGCTCCCTTTATGCTTATAATATCCTACTCATAAAAATCTCTGCAGACCGAGACCCCGTGAGGTATAGTTACTGCTATTTCAGATACAACCTGTAATAAAGTTAATCAGGCACACATTTAACAACATACATGTGGTGATTGTTATGGCATTGCATCGTAATTGGACATTAAGACTAAATGGTTCACATAAATTATAGAAAAATGGAAAAGTCACATTACGCCTTCCTCTATACCACTGGTTCCTAAATGCCTGCATGCAGACCACATGTATCCACATCATAGGGGAGAGATTTTGAAATTATAAATCCCTGATCCCCACCCCCAGAGAGTGGGTACATTCAGCACATTTGGTCTACAGAGAAGCTTTTCACCACACCAAGGCTGTCAAATTCAAACGCCTCCACAAGGCAAGTAAATTTGTGTATAGGACCATGTCCTTTAACCAAAGCAGTTGTGTGTGTAGTAAGTATTTCTTCCAAAGGCATTTACGTTAAGAATATCTGTAGTACTCTGAGCCACCTCTGCCACCCCTCCCTCACTTCTCACCCCTAGAAAACAAGTCTGTGTACTGAATTGAAGCTGACAGTTTGCATCCTCCATGGACTATACTATAGTGCCCGTACCTTAAGAGTTTACTCTTCCTGGTACATGAAGCAGAAGTGGTATACCCAAAAAGGATCTTCTGCTGTATATGCCCTTCACTTGTTGCAGCTAATTCCAAATCTTTGTTAACTACACACATTCATTCATTTCTTCATTCAGTAAGTTTTTACTGGGCATCTATCTAATACATTTCAGGCACCTGCCTAAACACTGGAAACACAAAAACTGAAGACAAGTAGCTCCCAGTTTGGAGGGCTAGATTTCAGAGTGATTCTGATGGTCACAATGGCATGAAAATATTCCTATAATCCAAGTGCAAGAACTGATTTCTCACTGTCCAAAAGCTGAGGATACAGATCTCTCAGAAAACTTATTTTGAAGTGTCTCCCCTACACACTCTCATCCCTCCCCTTCTCCGACCCCCTCTCCCACATCCCAACGTCGACACAGAGGACAGGCCGACATCTGAAGCTCCATGGCTCTCTGAAGCAGACATTACCTCATGCTACATGGCTCTCTTGTTCACAGTGGCACCAGGAGACACGGGGCTTCCAGGACATTCCATCCTGCCAGCCATCTGATGATGTATTTGAAACGCCTGTTTCTGGGCTGTCTAATGAATGACATTTATAAGGTGTCCTTCTCTTCCCTGAATCAAAAGATACTGAAATTTCTTTTATCTTATGCTCCCCCAGCCCGTGTTCAGTGTTTATATGGCCAAAATCTTGAGCAAGTCACTCAATTCCATTTCTGTGCTCACTGTTTCGCTACAGAAATGCAAACTCCCCTGGGTAATTCCAAGCAGTTTCTTTACCCAGAGATCATCTCTGGCCACAGAGCAGCTCAGCTGCAACCTGTGTTGTGTGCACTGCATAATACTGTAACATTTTCAGAGTCAGGGAAGATTTATTCAGTGATCAACTGCCTCAGCATCCTGAATCACTCCAGAGACAGTCTGTTAAAGAGGGGACCTTGAGGGAGCTGAAAATGTAAGCAAGAAGTGAAATAATCCTCTTTCCCTTTTAACCCCTTAAGCCCTGATAAGGAAATAACATTTGTTTTTTTTATATGCATAGTGGAAAATTTCTAAAAGTAAATACCTCAAATTATGGAGTGCTTCCCTGGAGGAGAGCATGTCAACCCCACTTCAGTATTCTTGCCTGGAGAATCCCACAGACAGAGGAGCCTGGCAGGCTACAGTCCATGGGAGTCACAAAGAGTCGAAAACAACTGAAGTGACTTAGCATGCATGCATTCATGGAGTGCTTATATGTAGAAGGTGAAATTAAAGGTGATGTTTATTGTCTTCTTTTTTCATAATCTATATTCTCTACAATAAACTTTAATTCTGTAGTAAGGAAAATATTTTAAGATGCATATACTATTCTTCAAAAAGATCTTCCAAGAGAAAAAAAAAAGACATCATTAGCTATCTTAGGAACTAGATCAGAATTTGGAAGACTAGCACACTATTCACCAAAACAGATAGAGTGATTACATATAACCAAAAAGTAAAGGTTTCCAGAGCTTTCAATATTTGAAATCAATATAAGCCAGGAATTGCTAATAATTTTTATTTAACACTACATACTAGACAAAAGCTGCTTCAACTTATTCCAATTTGCTTAGAAATTCAGAATGAAAGATGTCCTGAGAGGGTGAAAGAAACTAAAGTGTCATGTACATAACTCTAAGACCCTTCAAAGTGAATATCTAATCTGCCCTGTGAACTCTATGACAGAAATGAGCAAAAGTGGCCTGGTTGCTAATTGAATGAAAGTCAAAAGGGCAGATGATGGAATTCTCCACCTATCCCAGTCTATCTACTTTTTGGATCACACAGGTTTGCTGAAGGAAAGAGCGAGCCACAATTTGAATGATCTTTGAACTCAAGATCAAGGTGAAATAGATCTCTTAGAAGTATGGACACATCTTCATTCTGATGGTCTACAATCAGTCTGTACTGTGCACAACTACTTCTATAGAATTCAGTTTGTTAAAGAAAGCAAATTTACTTGGTAGGTCAGCTGGGGCATTTGCTTACGTGATGGCAGGATTTTTCACGTTTTTGTCATTTGACCTCACAAGCACACAGCCAAGACCAAAATGAAGCTTAGAATGAACACCAGAAAAGACAGCTACTAATGGACCAGGCTGGGCAAAGAGCAAGCAAAGAGCATTCTGAATAAAGACCACCAACTGACTAAAAGGAAGAGGGTGGATTTCAGATGGTGATAAATCCTTTAAATGAACAGATATCATCAGACAAACAAGCATATGCAAAGCCATTACAATAACACTCATCATAACATCCATAACGTCCGTAGAAAACAATCATTCACAAATGGCAGATATTGTTCACACTTTTAATATGAAGGATAATCATTTGTTACTTAAAGTTTAAGAAAAAAATCTCACTATAAAAAAACAGAAAGAAAGAAAAAAGAACCACTGAATGAGCCTGGGTCTTTACTGTCAACTATAATAGAAATTATATTTAAACCTATCTATGGATTTCAAATTAATTATTTTCACCAGAGTCATAATAGCAGAAATAACTAACCAGCTTTTATACAGAATAAAATGGACTCTGTTTAATTAATTTTCCATTGGTTTTTACCAGGTAGGTATTAGCCAGTGTTTGGTCTTTAATCATGATGTATACATCAACTTACTCGGAAAGTTCAAAACATCAAAGTCAAGGTTTAAATTTTTTTTCTGGCAGTTGTTACAAAAAAGAAAAATGAAACAGTTGAAAATTTGTTTAAAAACACATACACACACAAGGCAAGACAATGGGAGAAATCTTCATTTCCAGAGAATTATTTTATTTTAACTGAATATATACTTTCATCAGTGTAATTTGCTCTTTAACCGTCCTGAGAAACACCCTTCCTGCAATGAACAAACTGTGCAGTATCTCCTGATCTCGACAGCTGCACCAAGGACAACACTCAAAAACCAATGTGCCCTCTGAAAAAGGGTTCAGTGAAGATGTGAAAGCTAGATTTGTACATTCATGTGGTTTTAGATTTTTTTCTAATCCCTTTAGAGGTATGTTTCACCCATGTTATCAGATTGGTGTTATTTTATGCTTTTCTAATCATATCCCATGATGAGTCTGAGCACCAATTCAAGATTAAAAAAAAAAACTTTTATTAAAGAAAAACAGGAAAAAACAGAAAGAGAGAAGGAAGGTATTGCTTAAGAAAAATTCACAGAGGGTCCAGCCTCCCTACCATTTCAAATTCTATCAAATGGTAACACGGAAATATTTGCCAGAACAATCCGCATCCTTCTCTGAAATCATAGGAGGCTGTCACTGATGACAAAAAGGTCCCTCTCTCCCCACCCCTCTGTCTCTCACACACATGAAACAAATGAGAGATGTCACCATGAACAATCCCAACGGCTATGCATTTATTCATTTCTAAATGCTATATAATTTCATTTTAAGGACAATTAAATATGCATTTGCATTAATGAATATGTGCTCTTGTGTGATGCGTACAAGCCAGGGAAACTGCAGAGGTTTGCCACCAAATGTACTATCAAATCAGATGAAATTTATGCCTGCAAAAACAGTCTTGAATTTTCTAGATCTTCCTTAGAAATCCCTACTCCATCAAGGTGTGGATGTGGTGTTTTCTTCTGTATTTTCTAATTCTTGTCCAAAGCAAGCTAATTTGGACACACTTCTTCTTCTGTTTGCTCAGTTGTGATTCTAACGTCCCTGTAAGCCTGTTAATAAATAATACATTGTCTTGTCAGCTTTAGCAAATATGTGTAGGTTAAAATGTTTCCTCTTCTTTCCATGAGTCCATTTGGCCACCATTTCATCCAGCAACAACACACAGCAGTGTGAACCTGCTCGGAGCAGGGTCCTTAACAGAGAGGCACTGCAGCCTTTCACTGCTGGGATGGCTGACCTGTGGCATCGCCCTCAGTGAAGTGAAAACCATTTCACTAGCTGTCTTTTCAACTGTGACAGGCCTTAGTCAAAAAACCAGAGAGTGTGACCTGCCAATCACAGGAGTGAGAGGCCCAAGGGCCATATGTCACCCGATTCTGCAGTCCCTTCTGACTCACAGTGTAAATAATTCCCAGTCAGCAGGCTCCTTGCACCCAAGAGCTGCAGAAACCAGAGTTTTTCCATCTACACTTGTAACTTGTTTAGTCATGGACATGGGTAACTTAAATGTGAAAATTATTTCCCTTGCGGTATCTGTCATTGGTTGAGATGTGTGATTATTGGTCTGCTAGATCCACAATTCCCCAGAAAAGATTGTTGATCCAAATCTGAGATAGGAGCAGAATCTGTGTGGCATTGGTGGTAATTTGCCCACTGGTGGTCCTTGGGGTAAAGAATCTGCTTGCCAAAGCAGGAGATGAAGAGATGTGGATTTCATCCCTGGGTTGGGAAGATCCCCTAGAGGAGGGCATGGCAATCCACTCCACTATTCTTCTCTGGAGAATCCCATGGACAGAGGAGCCTGGAGGGCTACAGTCCATGGGGTAGCAAAGGGCTGGACATGATGAGCACACACATACACACTCCAGGGACTGTGGCCTGGGAGCTGGGACCACGTGCCTCCTTGAGTGGAAATCAGCCTGTTAAGATGCTAGGCACCCACTCAGAGTATCAAAGCCTCTCATCATCACTCTTCCAGCTCCAAGTCTCAAATGAGAAAATGAAGTAAAAATATGGAAATGTACAAAGCACTACGCTCACATTATTACTGCTTTTACAACTAACAACAATAACCTCAGACTCTTCACTTTTGCAAGGCGGTACCTGCCTGGCATGCTTTTTGCAAACTGAAAGACAGTGCCTGGGTTTAGAGAAAAATTGTGCCTTGATCACCAAAGGGATTTTGACAGCTGCTCCCCACACATATTATCCTGCTCCTCAGATTCACCTCTCAATCTGACACCCTAAAACTGCCTACCAAAATCACCTGGAAAATTTATCAAAATACAGATTGCTAGGCATCCACCTAAGGAGTTTCTGAATCAGCTGATCCAGGGTCAAACCTGAGAATTGCATTTCTAACAAATTCCTGAGTGATATTGGTCTTGTTGGTCTGTAGACCACTCTTTAAGAAATCATGCCTATAAAGAAAAAGAATTCCATTTAGAATTTTAAAAAGAGGAATGGGAGATATAAAAATAAGTGAATTATATGAAGGAAATGTTGGTGATGGGAAGAGGGGAATCCTAAATGATTATATTAAAGAATTACCAGCCTGCTGTCATATATATATATATATATATATATAATAGGTAAAAATAAATACAGATCCAGCAATTTTAATCTCATTCAAGGATGAGCTCACACGGAGGCTCTAAGTGATTCAGTTATTGGCCCAGTGTCATGGGGATTGTTCAGCACTAACAGACTAGAACTAAAATTCAGTTCTGCTCCATTCTACGCTTTCCAGTGCAAAACATTGCCAGCAGTTAGGATCTTCACTGTTTTCGACAAAGACATTTCACATTTGATCTCTTTAAGGAAAAGTGGTGCTCAGGTAGCCCACTGTAGTCACTTATTTTCAAATGGGAGACAGAAGAGGAAGCCTCAAGAGATAAAATATGATCCAGAGATGTGCACGTAGGTTTTCACAGAACAGCTAATTTATTAACCAGTTTGGGTGACTTAGTAGTCGGCCTGGCATTGATCTCTAAACTCTTTCTTCGCTGTTTTGACTCCACCATCCAGGAGGTTCTGGAGGAACTTGATTCCCTATTTGATTTTTAGCAGCATCTGCCTTCCCCACACGTTCCAGTTCGACTTGTCCTGGCAGAGATGAAGTTTGCATTTGCCCTGGAAGCCCGAGCCAGTTCCCAGGACAGCATGGAAACTACCATTCTCTTTTTAGGAACATCTCCACTTTAGGACTGCCTGGTAAACTGACCAGTTGCCACCTACTGCTGTTAAATCCCCTCTATTCTGGCCTAAGAGCACAGACCCTTTCCTCTCTCATTCATTGTGAAGATTCCGAAGAAGAGGGAAGAGGGGAGACCATTGTAACTGGAAGCTTGCGGATGGAGCCCTTCAGGAGGAAATAAATGTACATGAATTTGTTTTGAATTTGAAAACAAGTAGAGGACAGGGGGCTCTTCCTAATATTGTTCATTTAGTTGAGCTCTTATTGTCCGGTGCCTTAATAGGCCCTTGATAAGTGTATTTTGAATTGGCTGAATTTTAATGACACATTCAGTTTGGATATTACTCTTTGTAAGAGCTAGTATGACCCAGGCCCTTTGTTTCCTCGTCTGAAAGGAGAGGGTAAGAATCCACAGACATAAATGGAGATGTGGTGAATTTATTCAGGAGTCTGAATGAATTCCTTTCTGGCAGTGTACATAGATATGTATTGTGAAATATTGTCTATATTAGCAGGGAGACAGTTCTAGAAAAATCTAGAAATAAGTATTTCTATGTATCTCCAATTAAGTCACTGCTACAGGTACCAGTAATGAAAACAATAATGCTGTCAGACTACTGTTCGGTTAGTCGAGATTTGCTATAGAGTTGTTTACCTTTGTCTCACTGACAGTCCCAGCTATAGAAGTACTGAGTTTTAAGCTTTTTTTAAATTCACCCATTGGTCTTAGGAAAGATAGGAAGGTAAGGGTAGGAGCCATCATGTGCTGGTAAACGTTGAACAACCAGCTCTCTGGGGACAGGGGTGGGGGAGGGGGCCTGACTTGTCATGTTTGCCAATTTCTGTGGTGTAAATAATCTGCCACAGTCAGTTCAAAGCTGCCAGCAACTTAACAACTGACTTGCAAAATTCATGACAGAGGTGGCTCTCAAGAATGACACCACCACCACAGGGAAGAAACCACAGGTGGCAAAAGTTGTCAGGATCTTCCCCACCCACAGAAAAAATTTTGGAGTGAGAAAGGGGAAAAACTGTTCTGTGAGTCAGGTAACCTAAATTATAGTTATTTGCAAACAGCCAGATAGGTAAACCAGAGAAGGCAATGGCAACCCACTCCAGTACTCTTGTCTGGAATATCCCATGGACAGAGGAGCCTGGTAGGCTACAGTCCAAGGGGTTGCAAAGAGTTGGACACAACTGAGCGACTTCACTTTCACTTTTCACTTTCATGCATTGGAGAGGGAAATGGCAACCCACTCCAGTGTTCTTGCCTGGAGAATCCCAGGGACGGGGGAGCCTGGTGGGCTGCCATCTATGGGGTTGCACAGAGTCAGACACGACTGAAGTGACTTAGCAGCAGCAGCAGATAGGTAAACAGAACTGTTACACACAGAACCAACTAAAAAACAGGGACACTGGACACGTAAAAAAGTCCCTGGTGATTAGTTCACAAAGACTGAAGAAATGTCTCAGTTGTCCACCATACTACCGTAACATTGGCATGGATTGGTCGAAAGGTCAGGGTCTTCCAATCCCATGATTCCACAAATTACACTCATACACCAGTTTATCTCACCAAGCACCATATGATTCAGGCACCTATGCTACCAAGACCTAAATGGACAGTGTGGTGTGACAAAAAGCACTGACCTAGGCTGAAGTCGGAAAGACCCAAATATGGCCTCTGTTACTCATTTAATGATTTTGGGAAAATCATGTTAACTTTTCTAAATTCCATTTGGCCACATCTATAAAGTAAATAATTCCCTAAAGTTCCTTACAGCTCTAAGATCCTAGGCTTCCAAATGGAATTTTTTTGTTGAGTTTGAAACTATGCTCACTGCAAAGTAGTGGTGGACATTAAAAACCTGCTTGAACTACAACCCAAGTGTCATTAGAGCTTTAGCACTGGATTTGAGTACACCATTTTGACACAACTGTGAGAACCCAAGTCAAGTACAGTGCAGGAAGAGCTCTCCATATCAGCTCCTTGCCTTTTATTAATTTCAGAAATAGAGAACTTAGATTTGTCTCTGAACATCACACCCACCTGCTGCAGCTCCTATTAGTGGCCTGAACCACAGACCATGCAAATGCAATGCCTCTCCAGAGTCCACTTCACATGTCTAGGGCTTCCTTGCTACTTAAGAGTCCACGTGGGCTCTTTATCAGTGCAGACAACAGTCTTCTGTGGCACGATGTGCTGATTTTATAAGATTAGCTAGAACAACATTTTGTTACTCCAACTAAGAATTAAAATTGTTAAATATTCTGTACATATTGCAAATAACACTGTTCCACTCAATACGTGATCCTTTCTTAAAACTGCTGTGAAGTTTTCCAGAAACTTCTGTCTAATGAATTTTGTGTATATGTGTGTGAGAGAGAGACATACAGACAGAGATTCAGTTGTTGGGGATTGGAAAGCAGGTAGAAATAGGGTGTGAAGAGCTAGGTATATGAGCCTGTTAGTCTATGTGTATTTAGATACAGTCACAGAAAAGTGACCAACAAATTATTTTCAGAGAGGATTTGGGTCAGAATTCTAGCTTGCTCTGAACACTCAAACCCAGAGCCTTGATCTAGAGTTTCTCTGGTACTATTAATTTGTGATTTAAAACTGTGATTATTGAAGGTTGACGTAACAACATCTGGACCTTCCTGATTCAACATCAAACAAATCTCAAATTGATACTACTGAAAAAAATGAGTGTGGACACCACATAGTGCATAATGATCAAGATTATGCTCCAACCAGCTATGTAAAACCACAGAATGAGACAGGATACAAGAACACATAGGCGCTTACCCGGTGGCTCAGTGGTAAAGAATCTCCCTGCAATGCAGTAGCCACAGGAGACATGGGTTCGATCCCTGGGTCAGGAAGATCCCCTGGAGAGGGCATGGCAATGCACTCCAATATTATTGCCTGGGAAATCCCATGGACAGAGGAGCCTGTTGGTCCACAGGGTTGCAAAGAGTCAGGCACCACTGAAGCAACTTAGCAGGCACAGCATGCGCAAGAAGGCATGAGTGAGCGGAGTTGTCGGAAGGTGAGACGGCCTCCATATAAAAGAACAGATTGCAAACTAAAATGTCGACTTCGGGGACTGTGTGCCATGTTTGACTTTCCTGGACCAACAACAACAGAAAAAAAAAAAACACCTAGCTTTGAGTCTTTGTGATTATTAATTTTTTTAAGAAAAAAGAACTGTATTTAAATCAGGCCCTAAGCAGGTTGGCTGGACGCGCGGAAGCCTCGCTCAGCCCACAGATGTCTGTCGGCGCTGCCACATGGCAGGATCCGGCCGTGGGGGTCTCCGGAGCCCAGCACAGGACCCAGAACTTCTGATTTTGGTGCTGGATCCAAAACTCCCCATCCCTTTCCAGCTCATTTCAAACGCCTATTGTTTGCCATATTTATCTGCCATCACTGCTGTTTGTTAGCAAATGGAGAGAGAACTGCCAGGACTAAATTTCAGACTGCCCTCAGAATAGTGCAAAGGCGCTACAGGAATTGCGCGACAGATGGTCTTTGAATGATATACGGAACCTCTGCCCTTGGGCCCGCTTTGGAGGAGCCGTTTTGGATTGTTGCTCAGAAGAGTGAGAGGCTGTTGTGTGATATGTGATTATTCCATAATAATTTTAATTATTTTGCCTGTTTTCAAACAATAGTCTCAGCCTTTTTTAATTTTTACACTCACTGAGTTGTGACACGAGCATTCTTTTCTCTGTGTTAGCAGGGATTAAAATCAAGCCCTGTATCCCTTCCCGTTTTTCAAATAATCCATGTTTAAATAAATTACCTCGGTCTGGAAAACCAAGTTACGTGGCGTCCTCCTGGCATACACACAAGCAAGGGGAAAAAAAAATCCCTTATTGTGGTGTATGGTTTGAGATTGTTGCGGTAACAAGTTTTAAGAAAAGCTTGCTCTTTGCCTCTTTGGAGCGAGGCTCGGGCTAAGGGAGCTTCATTGACATGCGTGTGGGGATCCCATCGGATCTGCTCAAAGGTGCAGTCCGAAGCAGTCAGACGGCATCCGATGTGCATGTAAATGAAGCTCCCCAAGTGGGGTGTAGGCTTCTGGAGATATGGAAAATACGCCATCTCCATCTCTTCCAAATCCAATAGAAACTTCTGAATGTTTTTCTGAAGCAGCAGGAGCCAACAAGAAGCAGATGCTAAACTTTCAAGGCATCTGAATGTGTTTCTCCTTACTGGGTAGATTTGTTGGCTGAGCACTGGCAGACGGGGTTCGGGGTTAGAACCCAGGCTTTTGGTTTCTCAGCTCAGTGGGCAGGCGGCTGTCACCCTGCACGTCCCAATGGTTCTGGCATTGGCCTCTAGCTTTTACCTAAAGGAGAACGTCACTCCGGTAAACGCCAAGGCTGCCAGGGGCTGTCTCGAAGGATAAAATCCACAGTGACCGTAAACCACAGGTGAATCTGGGAATGAGTTAATATTCATAAGGTGGGCTTTTTACCCAATAGAAGAATGTGTGGCTTTACCTAGAGGTCATTGCTTGCTTATGAAATTCTCTCCTCCGGCTGAATTCCATGTCCCCTAATAGGCTGTAGTGTCACCCCTCAGCAGAGAGCCAAATCAAGCTTTGTATAATTTCCAAGTTGATTGTTCTGGCACCTTGGTAATAAGAAAGAAATTCTGTGTCGTCCCCTTGGTCTCCAGCTAAGTGATACTGTTACCTCAAAAACAGGAATCTCTGGTGAGTAGGGTTACTAGAAAAGAGAGAACCCAAAACTCTGACCCTGCTGTTTGATAGAGAAATCCCCCATGGAGTCTTCAATGCTTCCCAACAACTGTGGTTTTAATCCAATAACAGCAGCTCCTCTAACAGAGAGAAACTCAACTCACACAGCACTTAATACCCAAATGAAATTCAGATAACTCCCACTGTGTTGACAAAAAGGATTGGGGAAATGAAATGTCCTCTGCTCTTTCCCAAGGAAGACATGCCTTTGGTGAGACTCAGCCAGCCCACCCTCCCAGAGAACTGCCTTCTTGCTTTCTCCCCAGCAAGGCAGGTGTGCAGAGACTTCCAGTTGTACAGAGCACACATTCTCAGAAAACAAAACAAACAAAAAAAGTAAGTTAATGTTTGCCACCTCGAGGAGCCACAACCAGTCTTTTAAGACATGGAGAAATGTCTAACAAGGACTTCTCCAGCTTCTAGGGTGTGACTCCTTTTATAAGAATGCTGTTGCTGACAAGTTTCATCACGGATGTGTGATTGAAAGAAGGGCTCTGACAATACCAGCAATCATAGACAATATCGATCTGTGTTCTCTGCCTATTTGAAATTGCAAAACTCCACTTCAAATGTATTTGTGTTTTATCTTCAGTCATTAAGTTTCTGTACAGGTCAGGCCCTAGGCAGTGTACTGTACATGTATGCTCATGTATACTGAGTTGTATCAGACTCTTTGTGATCCCATGGGCTGTAGCCCACCAGGTTCCTCTGTCTGTGGAATTTTCTAGGCAAGAATACTAAAGTGGGTTGTATTTTCCTACTCCAGGGGATTGTCCCGACCCAGGGATCAAACTGACATCTCGTGTCTCCTGCCTTGGTTGGCAGATTCTTTACCACCATGCCACCTGCAGAACATACACATTATGTCTAACACTTACAACAACCAGGAAGGTATTTATTGTCCTCCGGATATAATTCAGATGGAAAAAGTGTCTCATGTTGATTGAATGACTTAACAAAGGTAACTCAAAATAAGTAGCCAAGTCAAAATTTGAAATCATTATTTAATCCAAGGACCATATTCTTGTCATTGATGTATGTATGTCACATAGGTGCCATATCACACATGGTAAACAGCCTTGTGAGATGTAAATTTCACCATATTTTGGATTCCTGAGGGAGGAAGTTATGTACACACTTAGTACCTGACA
Organism: Okapia johnstoni; assembly: GCA_024291935.2. Taxonomy (NCBI): domain Eukaryota; kingdom Metazoa; phylum Chordata; class Mammalia; order Artiodactyla; family Giraffidae; genus Okapia; species Okapia johnstoni. The sequence continues at coordinate 48,332,762 of CM044317.1, forward strand.
TGCTATGAATTTGAAACAAATACTTAGTCACTGGAATATTCCTTTATAGACATATAATTCAAAACAAATGCTAGTCTTAATCATTTAGGCTTTATCTGCTATTTCTTTTTGGTCATGTCACATGATATTTACCCATATGTGTGCTAAGTTACTTAAGGTACATGACACTATCAAAAAACTAGGAGTGAGTGTGTGTGTGTGTGTGTGTGTGTGTTCATGAGTGCTAAGTCGCTTCAGTCATGTCTGACTCTTTGTGATCCTATGGACTTTAGCCCTCCAGGCTCCTCTGTCTATGGGATTCTCCAGGCAAGAATACTTGAATGGGTTGCCATGCCCTCCCTCCAGGAGATCATCTCGACCCAGTGGTCTAGCCCACATCTCTTAAGTCTCTTGCATTGGCAGGCACGTTCTTTACCACTAGGATGTTTACTCTGGCTGGACCTAATTTCTGGAAAGTTCCCCTGATTGAGCCAAAAGGATTCAACCAATCCAGGCTGACATGGATCAATTCCACGTGAGAGCAACTATCAGTATCTATTCCTGAAACAAAATCACCAAGGATCTAACAAACATCCGCAACCAACTCAGTTCTTCTGACAAAGAAATATGGTAAATAAATAAATAAAAACATTGTTCTTAAATATGGAGAGTTCTAATAACTTGATTGACCAAAAAAAAAAAAAAAGAAGATGCTTTATTTGTTGACTCTGCAGGAGAATAAGGGGCAAATGATTCTACCTTCAAATCCCCAACTGCATCTTCTGCATCTTGTTCCTTGTAAATAAATTTCTGTGTTTTTCTATCTAGCTCACCTGATTTAGAAAATAATGTTATTTTAATACAAACACACATAAAAAGTATGATTATTTGCTTCAACTAACCACTGGAAGATTCCATTCAAGATCAAAAAATAAATAGCCTAAGTCAATAGCAAGATGACAATAACTGAAATATACATATATATTTTAAAAGAACAGCTATGCAAATATTAGCCATTTTGCCACGTTTCCTGAGAGCTTTTTTTAACATTAGCAGTCAAAAGAGTGGCAGTCTGTCGGGACCCCAAGACCCCTATGGATGGCAAACCTAACAGTTAAAAGATTGCACAGAGTGCTTTTATTCTGACCCACATGAGAATTAGGCTCAAGCATAAAGGAAAAATAAATGGGAATTAGAGGGCAACTCACAGAGGCATTTCAGTTGGGGAAAAAATACCACCATTAAGTCCCAAATGCAATTTATGAATACAGCATTTGAATTTTTTAATTGTTTCTACCAAAAAAAAAAAATGAGGTTAATGAAATTACATTGGAACCAGATATTCGATCATATACAATTTAGCTGACTAACGTCTCTGTACATCCAGTCCTGAGCTCCTGATCCTATCTGTAATCTTGCCAAACTTTGAGTCCAATGAGAGAAACCTTTTTCCTTTCTGTTTTTTCTCCCCCTGGGCAGGAATGGAAGAAGTTGGTGATTTCAAGTACTCCATGTTTCATGGTCAAACAGGATCAATTTGATACAGCTGCCAGGGACATATGAAGCAGAAAGGGGGCCCTGGAGATCATCTGTGCTGGTAGTTTTCAAATCAACTAGAGCCACTTTGAAACTACTCACCACATTTGTCCACTCTTCTCACTCCAGTGGCTTAATATGCACTCCACAGGGAACCAGAGAAAAGGAAGTCTCCTTGGATAAGCTGCCAGACAAGTGAGGCTACATATCTCTGAAACAGATAATAAAAGATTATTGTTACTATTTCCAATAATAAAATTATGATTTTACATCAGGAACTCATGAACACATACTTCTGTAGGACAATTTTTAATGTTTGCAATAAACAATCAAAGTAGACCTCCCAAAGGCTTTCACCAGAGACCAAATACCCATACCCAATCTGTTTTCAAAGTTCTATACATACAGGGTTCTTAAGAGTGAAAAGAGCTCAGAGCCATAGGATAAAACGAGTCATTCATTTTTTCATTCATTTATTCATCGCATGTTAAATTTCAGATACATCAAGCAGTGAGAATTCAGTGTCTATCCTCAAAAACAAATACTATGTAGTGAAGAGAAAAAAACGTGATAACAATTATGGTTCAAAACAAGAGTGGGTATGTAACAAAATTTCTGCTGGTTTGACCGTCTGTCTGTTTCATCACTGAGCCTCCCCACACTGAGCCTCCAAACATTTCCTGTCCCATCAGACACAGCTGCTGTTGCCACTCCTCCAGTGGGACAAAGGTGTCCCCTGCCGCTCTGCCAGAGCTACTTCTGTGGCCAAAGCAGAGCACACTGCTCCTCCATACTGTTATTACCTTTGCCATTTTTCCCTTGTCCAAAGTCTCCTTGGTCAAGGCTGGCCTATAGTCTTGCAGATTAAGAAGATACAACCCACTCCTCTTTGTGTTTCACCATGTCATAGACCCTAAAGAAATTTTACAGAATTTAGTGAAGTAGCACTTGCAGACCTATAGGATTCAGACCCATCAGAATGAAGCCAGCAAGAGTTGGGCCAGGAGACAAATCTAAGCCTCGAAGAGGCTCCTTGACCTCGTTGGAAGGCCTTGAGCCAGGCCACCTCTCTGGCTGTGCAGACATCACCAGACCTGCCTGAATCTTGAGAAAGGACAGAGTGTGACTTCTTTTCCCAAACGTTTCCTTAGCCTTGATGGCAACACATTTCTATGGAGTCTCTCCCAGCAGACCACAGACACATCTTGACAAGTGTGACTCCTACTTGGCCTCTAGTGAGGATAACACCAGTGGAGATGTGGAGGAACAGAGCCCTGAGCCGCAGAGTCCAGGAAGGGCAGCTGGATCTGAAAAGGTCACTGAGGAGATCAGATCTGAGAGATGTGCTGCACTCCATTAGTCAGACCATCATTGCGCACATTGGAGGATGGAATCTCAAGAAAGTAAAGGAACAATCAATTCAAAGGCTTAGAGGAATGAAAAAAGTACAGGGTGGATGAAAAAAAAAATACATGCTTGCTTGCTGAAGTATAATATTTGGTGTTAGGGGGAAAGAAGCAAGAGATGATCCTGGACCAGGAAGGGTTTGATCACAGAGTTTTATATGCTACATGAAAGAATCTGTTTTATCCTCTTTTGGGTTTTTGTGGGATTTCTTTTTTGGCAAACCTTTGAAGAACTGAGCTGGATAATTATTTGATCATATTTACCCAGTGGAAAGACCACTGTGTTAATAGTGTAGAAGGTGGTGTTGACACTAGCTGAAACTCCAATACTTTGGCCACCTGATGTAAAGAGCCAACTCACTAGAAAAGACCTTGATGCTGGGAAAGACTGGGGGCAGGAGAAGAGGGTGACAGAGGATGAGATGATTGGATGACATCACTGACTCAATGGACATGAGTTTGAGCAAACTCCAGGAGATAGAGAAGGACAGGGAAGCCGGGCATGCTGCAGTCCATGAGGTCGCAAAGAGTCAGACATGATTGAGTGACTAAACAACAAGACTAGAATAAAAAGAGTTAGGAAGGTCTATTTGGAAGAGGCTCTAATTTTCAGGCAGGAGGTCATGAGATATTGTAGCAGACAGACTACTGGGATGGCCCCAAGATTCCTACCCAAAGGTACCTGTGAAACCCCCTTCCCTTGACTGTGAGGGAGGACTAAAAATATGATGGGTATCACTTTTGTGATATGCCAAAGGTGAAAGAATGGTACAGATGTGATTGAAGTCCCTAATCAGTTGACTGTGAGTCAATCAAAGGAGACACTATCCTGCAGGGACCCAATCTAATCAGGTGAGCCCTCAAAAGAGTAGTTAGAGGTTAGAGACTGGAACCATCAGGGATATCCACTTGCTGGCCTTGAGGAAACAAGCTACTCTGTTCTGAGCAGGCCTATGAAAGGATCACATGGTGAGGATCTGGAGGAGCCTCTAGGAGATAGGAGGCAGCAAGATGAAATCCTGATCCATATAAACTATGAGATAATAAATGTGTGCTTTCTTTATTGTCTTAATCTTCTAAACATGTGGCAATTTTGTGCAGCAGTATGAAAAAAAATACAGATAGAGATAGCAGGAGGCAAATAAGTAGTATATTCAGAAAAAAGATCTGAGAGGAAGTAGAGTGTGAGTTGATGTGAGTGAAAGAATAACTTGGAAGTTGCTAACTGGCATGGTAGGTAACCAGTTTTATTTTGGACATGTTGAGCTTTCTATAGGGCATTCAGGTAGCCAGGTCTAGAATTCAGTTGTATAAAAGGGCTTAATGCCAAAGGAAAACCAAGGGTTAAGCCTGGTAAATAGACCACGTCTGAAGGGTGGGAGCCAAAGTTTAGAGCCAAAGGAGGCAGAGTAACCATGGTGACCAATGAACACGGAGGCTGGGAGCAGGCAGGTGGAAGGGGCTGAGGAATCCGCCTGCAGGTCTTTCAGGGACCCCACATACTCATGTGACTGCTCCAGGGGGTCTTGTTCTATGTTGCTGTCGTCATCACTTTTAAGAAACAAATCAAATCAGGCAGGACCATGGTTAGATTGTGATCACCAGGGCACATGTAAGGAGAAAGGAAAGAAGAAGACTAAAGATGAAACTCTCAGATGCATTGATATTCCGATGACAGGAAGGGGATGGGGAGTTGGCCGTGAGACTGAGAAGGAGGGGCCAGGGATAGAGGAGGAGAAGGAGGAGAAACAGCTTTTCCTGAAAAAAAAAAAAAAAAACCAGGAAAGGGGAAAGATCCTAATGGCCATGCTCACCAGTCTTGAAAGCCACCATTCAAGAGGACTGAGGACACCCAAGAGGAAACAATATGAATGAAATTTAATGTGAGCAGACGTTTAAATTTGGCCACGTTTCGCAGTGGCCACTCTATGGCTAGCTTTTTACTCTCCTCATCTGTAAAATGAGTACCTGTCGGGCTTCCCTCACAGAGTTAGAAATTCTCCCCTCCCTTCCATTCTGGCTCATAAAGGCTTGAATGTAAGGAGCCAGTCCTTCCCACCTCCTCCAGCCTGAGGAGACTGGATCTCAACTTCAAACTGCCCTGAACTGCTCTGTCAGGTTCAAGCTAATTCCTTTCTGAAAGGAGAGACATGGAGATAAATATGCTTGCGGACCATCTCTAATTGCCAACAAGTACAAGAAGTCAAAAGGTAGACAAAGGGAACTTCTCTTCTCTTTATTATTTTTTGAATTTGCATTGGAGTATAGTAGATTTACAGTGATGTGTTAGTTTCAGATGTACGGAAAATTGAATCAGCTATACATAACCATATATTTACTCCTCTTTAGATTCTTTTCCCATATAGGCCATTAGGAGTACTGAGGAGAGGGAACCTCACTCTCCTTTAAAGACACAATGCCTATTTGTTTACTTGGCACTTGCTTTATTGGAAAGCAGATGAGAACCAAAGCACAAACAAAACAGACCTCTTACAGCAACTGTCTACACCACAGAACCCACCCTCATTAGCCAGCTTTATCAGAAAGGATTTCCTAGGGTTCTTACTCGAGGCCTACTTTTCCTATTTGGAAATTCTAACAGGCTTGGTGATATGGTCCCCAAATAAGCAGCCTAATAAGACCAGCAAATTAAAAGAAGACTGGAAAAGACACATCGATAACAGTAACAAGTGACAGCTGATGGCTTAACAGCAAGAATGGAAACGGGGGGGAAATAACTATAAAAAGCAAACAAAAGAAGTAAAAATCACAGCAGTTTAGGATCATTTAGTGCAGAATAAAAACATTCTACATACTACAACAGATCCTAGAGGGCACCGGAGCTCAGCATGATGGTATAAGCCATCGTTTAAAAAAGTTAAATTATACTCACTAAAGTCTAAAAGGCAGAGACATTCATAATATACAATAACAATAAGAGGAGGTTTATGGCCTGATACATTTATTCTTTAGATGTCATTTCTTGAGGAGCAGCTGTGTTCCCAGCAATATGCCAGGCACAGAAACATAAAGAAGCAGGAATGAAGTGGTGGCTGTCTTGAGTAGCCCACAGTTACTGGGAAGCTCAGCTATTTTGAGAAAAATCAGTCTCTGTAAGGTGTCCTTTCCAGAGCCCTTGGAACATTTATTAAAATATCAAGGTTTTTGAAAAACCTGAACAATTCACCCTTACCTCACCGGCAAAACCAGGTATGCTTTATCTAGAATGAATTGACTACTTTTGTTGAAAAACAAGAAGAAAATCTGAATATGATTCTCCTAGTCTAATGGCTACCTACCCTGCTGCTGCTAAGTCGCTTCAGTCGTGCCCGACTCTGTGTGACCCCATAGACGGCAGCCCGCCAGGCTCCGCCGTCCCTGGGATTCTCCAGGCAAGAACACTGGAGTGGGTTGCCATTTCCTTCTCCAATGCACAAAAGTGAAAAGTGAAAGTGAAGTCGCTCAGTCGTGTCCGACTCTTAGCGACCCCATGGACTGCAGCCTACCAGGCTCCTCCATCCATGGGATTTTCCAGGCAAGAGTACTGGAGTGGGGTGCCATTTACCTACCCTATGGTTGTATATAAAAACATATCTTCAGGAGCTGTGATGGTTTTTAACAATAGTCAGGTAGGAGTGCTTTTGTTCACTCAGAGTGCCTGTTATTTGTTTTATGTCATTAATGCAAGCCCCAAAAGTGTTGATGCTAAAACCAAGAGGTAGCTTAGACCCAGGGGGGAAAAAACCTGGCTCTTTCTGATCAGTATCTTGTTCTGGTTTTTGGAATCCCACAAAATAAAATCTAAACCAGTGTTTCCAAACTATAGGCGGGCCAGTTGTATTAGAATTCCAGACTTCCGGGCCCCACCACAGATCTAGTGGGATAGAATCTCCGTATTTTTTGAAACCTCTCTGGGTAACACTGACATGCAGCCAAAACCTCCTATAGCTTTAATAGTCTATTGTTTTCAGTGTGTCTTACACCATATTAATAAAAGACAATTTCCCCATAAATACTGTAGTCCAAATTCAATGAAAAGAAAATCCCAAATGTTCTACATTAGACTTTAATCTTAGAGCTGAACAGAAAAAAAAATTAACAAGAGAAGTTATATTCATGGTATTTTTTTCGTAATTTTGAGGTTTACAGCTTAGAAAAGTGAGGAACTAAGCTAAAAAGTTTCTAATACAATTATATTTTGGCTACATCATCTTTCTATTATCATGCATGTACCCTCAGGGTATTAATAATAAAGTCAAAGGGAAACTGCAACTCTTGCTGGAAAAATAGAATTTCAAAAAAAGCTTGTCAGTCTTTAGAAATAATACCAAGACTCTCTTTGGTGCTGTTTAAGTTTTCTGCCTTTGTAAGCCCAGATATAATATGAGGATGAAACAAGAAACATGTAGAAGCCAGAGACAGTCTCATTACATAGAGTTTAGTTACCCTGTGGAATGAAACTGGTTAGGGAGAGTGACATTATATGTAATTAAGATGTCCAGGGTCCATTGGAGCCCCAGGAAACAGATGCAAAATATATAATTATTAATAGCAGTGATTAAATAACAACAATGGAAGTCCTTGCATTATTAGATACCAGAGATGTGTTTTTTTTATGCTAAGTCACTGTAACTTGAAAATCTCCTGGGACCAAATGTTTACCTCCAAGCTGGATGGTCAAATGATTCTGCATATTCTTTTTGCCTCTGTCAAGGAGAAAAAAGTCTTCCCTACTCTCCTTTCTCATCAGGAACAAATTGAAAGACTTAAAGACTTAGAATGGAGAAGGAAATGGCAACCCACTGCAGTATTCTTGCCTGGGAAATCCCATGAACAGAGGAGCCTAGTGGGCTACATCCATGGGGTCCCAAAGAGTAGGATACAACTTAACAACCAAACCACTACCACCACAGACAGGAATTTAACCCTGGGAAAAGACAACCATACTCTCCCCAAGCACTCCACCCAAATTACCCCAGAATGCATCCATCATGGCTCCTGGAATGTAATTTACTGATCCTAATCTCCTTTTTAAGAAGGAAAAAAGGAAGAAAAGTTAAAAGAGGGGAAATTACCAGGGGAAAAAGTTCATTTTATTCATCCATTTGTTTATCTGAGAATTTTTTATTGAGCAACTACTACGGCTTTAGGTACCAGAGACACAGCTGTGAATGAAAGAAACAAAATTTCTACAATTTTGAGCTTTCGTGCCAATGGGGAAAAAAATTCTCCATTTTATGATTTTTAAAGAGAATGAGATAAACAAAGCTTTGAATATAGCTTAGGTCCAACTCCCCATGGGTTAGTGAAAGTCAAACTAGGTTTTCTTTTTTTAATCTCTGCCATAGGTCGCCTCTCTGACAATGAGTGTCGATATGTAGCCTTCATCTGCTCGTTCTTTTTCAGGAACACCCCTCCTTGTGCTTCTACAATAGTTAGCAATCTCTCTTCTGCTCTCTGGAACTGGCCTTCTGCAGCTCCTTCTCCATCTATCTCACCCGGGATAGTTTTCTTTCCCTCAGTTTCCTCAAACTCCCAAAGCTCATACACCTAGGCAACTGTGAAACCTGTAAGTCAGTTATGTGATTTTTTTCCTCCAGACCAAGGGTCTGAGGAACTAAGAACTAAGGTTCTTGTTTGCCACTCAGGACGGGCTCCCACCCTGGGCAGGAGTCACAAATGACATTGCTGACTCATGGCCTAGGGGACCTTCGGGGACTAGAAACAGGTCTTCTGGTTTGTGAGCTTGTTCTTTTAAAAGAAAAACAGAAAACCCTTTTCTTTTCCTTAATGAATTATTCTAGTTTTGCTCTGAGACCGCAGCTCTGTTTTATTTTCAGTTGTCTTTCTCCATAACTCCTTTTAGAAATAAAAATGGGAAACGTTATCTAGCCCCTAGGAAGAAATATGTACATACATTCAAAAAGCAGTTTCATGCAACCTTAATAACCTGAATTCTATTTCCCTTTCCGTACATGATGGATGAAATTACTTTGATTATGCTGGCTTTCCAATTACTCATTCATGCCAAGAAAGCTAGCCCTTGAAACCTAGTCACCTTGTTTATTTCTTTCCCACCTTGCCCTTCACAATCAGAAAATCAAAGAGCACTGGAGCCGGAAGGAGCTTCGTGATCCCCAAAGGAAGGATTAAACTTAAAAGTCATACATATTGATTGACCTGAGTTTTCTAAAATTAAACCTAAGTAACTATTTCAATACCAATTTTTAAGCTGTAAAAACTGACTTAGAGTTAGAGTTTTGAGTCATATGAAAGGGTTTGTAAACCTGGTTGCCAAAGGGTTTCTACTTAATATACCAGGAAAAGATTTATTCCCCTGTGTTCACTTTATTCCTTAATCCAAATCAGTGATTTTCAAATTGTGCTCATTTGAAGTCTGAGGGTCTCTTCCACACGAAAGTGAAGGGGGACCAGTTTCGGAAGTTCTACACACTCTGCCCTGCTATGCCCAGAGATCCTCCCCTTTTTCTCTCTTAGAGTTGGGTTTTCAAGTACAGGTTCATACAAATAACACTTTCTGCTACTACCCAAAAAGGAAAAATAAACTTTTTAATGTTTATTTTAATTTCTTTTTTTATTTATTTGGCTGGATCTGGTCTTATCTGTGGCATGCAGGATCTTCCATTTTTGTTGTGGATCTTTTTTTTAATTGTTGTTGGTTGTTGTTTAGTCACTCAGTTGTGTCCGCCTCTTTGCAACCGCATGGACTGCAGCACGCCAGGCTTCCCTATCCATAACCATCTCCCAGAGTTTGTTCAAACTCATGTCCATCAAGTCGGTGATGCCATCCAACCATCTCATCCTCTGTCGTCCCCTTCTCCTCCTGCCTTCAATCTTTCCCAGCATCAGTGTCTTTTCCAATGAGTCAGCTTTTCACATTTGGTGGCCAAAGTATTGGAGTTTTGTTTTTTTTTAACTGTGGCAATGAACTCTTTAGTTGCAGCATGTGAATCTAGTTCCCTGACCAGCGATTGAACTCAGGCCCCCTGCATTGGGAGAATGGAGCTTAGCCACTGGACTACCAGGTAAGTCCCCAATAAAAATAAATTTTAAAAATAAATTAACTTCCATAAGTAATGGCACACAAATAAATACAAAAAGTCAATCATAATTATTTTCTCACAGACACTTAGACTTGCGCTAGCAATTGGTCCTGGAATCAGCAGTGGGCTGGCCTTCTGGTATATGATTCTCCTTGACTGGATCTTCACTACCATGAACCAGGGCTCCCCACCAAGTGCCCTAGGAGCCAACTCCAAAGCCATAGGCATCCTGGCTCCTTAGATACAGCTCTGCTAATCTGCTCGTAGTTTATAGTTGCTAGTACAATTATTCATTCAACAAGCACATAAGGAAGGGCTCAAACACAGAGCCATGATGCCCATAAGCAACACATTTTTAGTCCCACAGGAAGACAGATAAGCAAAATTTATAATTAAATTATAGTATGTAAAAACAGGATGACCATTATTTTATTTACTTGGCTCTACTAGGTCTTAGTTGCAGCAGCAGGTGGCACCTTTAGCTGTGACATGTGGGATCTAGTTCCCTGACCAGGGATTGAACACAGCTCCCCCTGCATTGGGAGCACAGAGTCTTAGCCACTGGACCACCAGGGAAATCCCTGACCCTTATTTTAATGGGGAAGGTACAAGGTGTGTGAAAGCTGAGAAGAGCCACACCCTAGAGGTCAGGGAAGGCCTCACCAAGAAGCCTGGGCAGCATTTCAGGTGACAGCACAAAGCACGGAGGGGGAAGATTTGACTGGACAGGCAAGCAAGAGCCACGTGATGAACAGTCATGCCACTGGGAGGATTTCATTGGTCTATCCTGTAGGAAATGGAAAGCCAGAGAGCCATTCACCTCACTTTATTGAACAATAGATAATTTCTTCATTTCCCTAGCCATTCTTTTTTTTTTTTTTTTTTCTCCTTTATCCCATTCATGTCAACAAATATTATCTGAGTCCCAACTCTGGGCCAATCACTGCTCCAGCCATAAAGAAAATTTGGAGTCATCTGAATCCTCTGAGACTCCAGGTCTCCTGCCACTCACACCCCCAGTCAGGCTTTTCGGGCTCAGCCACCCCTTGAGTGCCTGCTCCAACTGCCCAGTCATTCCTTTGGCATTTCATATGGGGATTTTCCACCCAGAATCAGCAATGGAATTTTTTAAACTGCAGAACTAGATAGCATAAGTAAGGAAAAGAGTTAAAAAGGAGGCTCTTGAAAACATTTAAAATAGCTGCTCAGCATTGAAAATCAGCTTACGGGATGGCAAATGCAAATGTGAGCTCAGACAGGCCCAGCTCAGTTCTGCAAATCCTTTGGTAATGAAAATAGATCCACACTTTAATTTTTCAAACCATAAACCTCCCCGAAGCAAGTAAGAAAAGAGAGAGAACATAAGGGAAATGTTCTACAAAGAAAGTGGATTTTGCATTTGATGTGTGGATGGAACTCAGTCAGGACAGAAGTCCCAGACACTGCAGCAGGCTCAGTCATGGCTGGTACCCTAGGGTCCAGTTCCAATTGGGACCATCTCTTTCCAAAGTCCAGAATCATATTATCTCCCTCCCACCGCCATCTATCACATCAAACCCTGCTATCTGGCAAGGAGACAGGACCTTCATGAACATTAAGGTATAAATGATTGATAACAGCTTTAAAATGCTATTTCTTCTATAGGGCATTTGCATTTTAACAGAGTTCAAAGTCTCAAACTGAAAGGAAACTCCTCTGAATGTGAACATATGAAAATAGTTTGCGATGGTTTTTTGTTGTTGGTTTTTTTTTTTTTGGCTCTTTCTCCACAGACTCAAAAGTTACCTGGCAGAAAGCAGATGCTTGATCATTCAAAAAGGGAGAAACTGAGATTTATAAACCACTGAGTTCATACCTAGTGCACTGTCTTGGCAGAAAAATTAAACAAGGGGCAGTGCACATGGCTTCTCCGGTGCGGGACTCCTGCCCAGCCCCCAGTGGCCCCTTAGCCGGTTTCAGAGTGAGTCTTGAAGTGCCGCACCTCGCTGTGGATCCTTTCGGAAAGGATTTCCAACACACTCTGACGACATATCTCAGCAGCGGCTCTGCATCCACTGAGCCCTCACCAAGGAGTTTTGAACTCAGCACCACCTCCCACTCCCCGCGGAGGGGTGAAGCGGGAGGGGTTTCTCCTGAGTTGGTCTCTCTCTCAGCCCTACAAGAAGGGTGATGGTCGTTCTGGTTTCTGCTCCCCTATTGCTGCAGATTCACTTTACACTGGTTAGCTAATCCCTTATTGTCCAAACCCCCTATTAAAATCAGTAATTCTTTATATTAAGCTTTCTTTGTTTATAAAAAGTGCTTTTTTGTTGCCTTGAACTTGATGTTACCGACCTCTGCTCCCCTCCCCCACCCTTTTCCCTCCTCCCTTGGCTTAAAGACATTGTCCCTTCTGCCAGGAGATTCAGACAAAGCCAGAACATCTAGTTTTAAGGCTCTTGTCCAATTTTCTGACATATAAAATCACCAAAACACACTGCCTCAAGGCAATGTTTCTGAGTGTCTCACCTTCCTCAAGGTTTATAAGCTTAAATAAACTCAAATATCTCAAATTTCAAGACGTGAGGATGTAAACATACTTAGATCAGTTCTTTACCTTTCCCAGTTTGCAGAAAACCTAGAAGAATAATGCGGGTAGATTAGGAAAGAGGTAGGAAAACAAAACAAGAAGCCAAAGTTTATCTGCCCAGTATATGCGGGAGAACTAGACAAATGAGGAAGACAGAAGAACAAAGTGTCCTGAGTGTTGGAGAAAGTCATGATAGAGAGAGAGAGATTTAGAAACTGAGAGATTGGGAGATTTAGAAAATTTCAAGGAAATCTTAATAAGTAGTATTCTGAATAATAAATGTAATCTCTCTTTAGTCCTTCAAGAGATACAAGCAAAGACTGAAATTACTTTTGCTTATGGCTGCTGGATGAAGCACAAGCTGGAATCAAGATTGCTGGGAGAAATATCAATAACCTCAGATACGCAGATGACACCACTCTTAGGGCAGAAAGTGAAGAAGAATTAAAGAGCCTCTTGATGAAAGTGAAAGAGGAGAGTGAAAAAGTTGGCTTAAAGCTCAACATTCAGAAAACTAAGATCATGGCATCTGGTCCCATCACTTCATGGCAAATAGATGGGGAAACAGTGGAAACAGTGACAGACTTTATTTTGGGGGGTTCCAAAATCACTGCAGATGGTGACTGCAAGCCTTGAAATTAAAAGACACTTGCTCCTTGGAAGAAAAGTTATGACCAACCTAGACAGCATATTAAAAAGCAGAGACATTACTTTGCCAACAAAGGTCCATTTAGTCAAAGCTATGGTTTTTCCAGTAGTCATGTATGGATGTGAGAGTTGGAGTATAAAGAAAGCTCAGTGCCAAAGAATCAATGCTTTTGAACTGTAGTGTTAGAGAAGACTCTTGAGAGTCCCCTGGACTGCAAGGAGATCCAACCAGTCCATCCTAAAGGAGATCAGTCCTGAATATTCACTGAAAGGGCTGATGCTGAAGCTGAAACTGAAACTTCAAAACTTTAGCCACCCGATGCGAAGAACTGACTCATTTGAAAAGACCCTGATGCTAGGAAAGATTGAAGGCAGGAGGAGAAGGGGACGACAGAGGATAAGATGGTTGGATGGCATCACTGACACAATGGACATGAGTTTGAGTAGGCTCCAGGAGTTGGTGATGGACAGGGAAGCCTGGCATGCTGCAGTCCATAGGGTCACAAAGAGTTGGACATGACTGAGTGACTGAACTGACTGATGGTTGCTGGACTGTTTCTTAAAGTACAAAGCAAGTCACATGGTTTCCTGTCATATTCAGTAGTCTAGCCAATGTTGTTCTAAAACTTCAAAATGCTTATTCTTTCAAATAGCCCTACAAGAGTGCCCTAAAATTCTACGTCTAAAAATAGGAGATTAAGTTTCCTAATGGTGATTATCTTCAACCTTCATCAGCTGAGCCAAAATACCTATAATCCCTCCAAAGCAAGGGCCTACTTTCCAACCATGGTGTCTGTGCATGCCAGTCAGGGACGGATGGCCACTGTTCTTATATGTCAGCAGGAAAACCTCTCTCTAGAGTTTTGATGGGGTTCCTTCAATATGACAAATTGCTTTCTCAGCTCATTGGTAAAGGGTCACTTAATAAAAAAGATCATCCTACATACCAACACTGGGATGTTGCCATCTAGCATGCTACATGCTAGAACTTGCCATTTACCAAGGTTTGTTTTAAACTAGTTCAATGAGCATGTTGGGATAATGATAACAGGATTTGTTCCACTTACTTTGTTTCTAAAGGCAGAGAGGGTGGAACCACACATCCTCTGATGCTTTTGGCTTTTGACCTTCCATATTTGCTTCCTGGCCTCGTACTCAAGCAAGTGTTCTCCCCATGACCTAAAAAAAGGTGGCATCTCTCCCTCTTTACTTCTACTACCCCTCAATATCTGCATCGTCCCAGCTTCAACCCAACATTAGAACTCTTTCAACCTGGTTCACCCAACACTGGGTTCTCTTATCTAAATCACATCTTTCTGGATTGCCCTCAACATGTTGTAGTCTTTGAACTACCTCTGCTGTATCATATCACACAGCCTTAAAAGTGGATGATCCCTCCCTCCACTCTTCCTGACAAAGAGTAGCAGTTTGTCTTGTTTTATATAATCCCATTAATCCACGATCTTCCTCACCTCTAGCATGGAACCAGGCCATTATTGTCAGGGTTTCCCAGGTGGCACAGTGGTAAAGAATCCACCTGCCAAAGCAGGAGACACAAGAGATGCAGCTTCAATTCCTGGGTTTGGAAGCTCAACCCACTCCCGTATTATTGCCTGGAAAATCCCATGGAAAGAGGAGCCTGGCAGGCTAAGTCCATGGGGTTGCAAAGAGTCAGACAAGACTGAGAGACTGAGCACACACAGGTCATCATTGTCAATTCCTTGCTATGTTAGTTATTTTGACCCAAAAGCTCTCATTTTATACCATCATTACAATACATCCATTTCCCCAAAACCCCTTCACCACAATAAGTATATAGTTCATCCTCAGGGTGTTACCAAACTGCTCCTGCCTTTCTCCATATCAGAAGGTAAGAATGGGCTGCAAGGAAAGCAAGAACAAGTCAATGAATTTTTTGGCCCTAACTCAGAGACTTCTGTAGCAAACTCTCCTGACTGGCTGATGCAACATCCATACCCAATTTCTTGCTCCTTTGGTCCTTTCCACTATAGAACATGCAATGAGTAAGTATGCACTTTTCTAGGCTTTTCTACAAGTAGGGCTAGCCACACAATATAGGTCTGCCCAATAAGATGTAGAAGAAGTCCACCAAGGTGAGAGCAGTCCTGGGAAAGTTTTGGGTTCCTGATAAGAGAGGCCAACATTGCTGGCCTTGCCCAATCCCCCATCTTTCTGCTTTGAAGGTGAGTACAATAGCCAATGCTGGAGCAGCCATTTCATGGCTGTAAGGCAGCAAGCACAATGGAATGCTTATGGTGACATTATCAAGCTGTTGAAGCAACTCTAGCCACAGCCTGGCTCTCTGGACCTTTGTTATGTGAGCCACTATGAACGGAGTTTACTGTCATGTGCAGGTGAAAGCATTCCTAGCTAACATACAGGGTCACCAAATGTCTTTCCAGAGCTATCTTTACAAGTTTCTCATCCTTTTCCCACTTTGAGAAAGAGCCTTTATTTAAAGCTTTATTTTCCTGAAGAATTATCCTTTTTTCTATTTCAGCATGATACCACAGACAAGCAAATTTTGAGATTTTGTGTGCTTAAGAAGAGATGGCAAGAATACACAGAAGAACTATACAAAAAAGATCTTCAAGACCCAGATAATCACGATGGTGTGATCACTCACCTAGAGCCAGACATCCTGGAATGTGAAGTCAAGTGGGCCTTAGAAAGCATCACTACGAACAAAGCTAGTGGAGGTGATGGAATTCCAGTGGGGCTATTTCAAATCCTCAAGGGTGATGCTGTGAAAGTGCTGCACTCGATATGCCAGCAAATTTGGAAAACTCAGCAGTGGCCACAGGACTGGAAAAGGTCAGTTTTCGTTCCAATCCCAAAGAAAGGCAATGCCAAAGAATGCTCAAACTACCACACAATTGCACTCATCTCACACACTAGTAAAGTAATGCCCAAAATTCTCCAAGCAAGGCTTCAGCAATACATGAACCGTGAACTTCCAGATGTTCAAGCTGGTTTTAGAAAAGGCAGAGGAACCAGAGATCAAATTGCCAACATCCGCTGGATCATCGAAAAAGCAAGAGAGTTCCAGAAAAACATCTATTTCTGCTTTCTTGACTATGCCAAAGCCTTTGACTGTGTGGATCACAATAAACGGTGGAAAATTCTGAAAGAGATGGGAATACAGACCACCTGACCTCCCTCTTGAGAAACCTGTATGCAGGTCAGGAAGCAACAGTTAGAACTGGACATGGGACAACACACTGGTTCCAAATAAGAAAAAGAGTACATCAAGGCTGTATATTGTCACCCTGCTTATTTAACTTATATGCAGAGTACATCATGAGAAACGCTGGGCTGGATGAAGCACAAGCGAGAATCAAGATTGCCAGGAGAAATATCAAAAACCTCAGATATGCAGATGACACCACCCTTATGGCAGAAAGTGAAGAAGAACTAAAAAGTCTCGATGAAAGTGAGAGAGGAGAGTGAAAAAGTTGGCTTAAAGCTCAACACTCAGAAAACTAAGATCATGGCATCTGGTCCCATCACTTCATGGGAAATAGATGGGGAAACAGTGGAAACAGTGACAGACTTTATTTTTGGGGGCTCCAAAATCACTGCAGATGGTGATTGCAGCCATGAAATTAAAAGACGCTTACTCCTTGGAAGGAAAGTTATGACCAACCTAGATAGCATATTAAAAAGCAGAGACAGTACTTTGCCAACAAAGGTCCGTCTAGTCAAGGCTATGGTTTTTCCAGTGGTCATGTATGGATGTGAGAGTTGGACTGTGAAGAAAGCTGAGCACCGAAGAATTGATGCTTTTGAACTGTGGTGTTGGAGAAGACTCTTGAGAGTCCCTTGGACTGCAAGGAGATTCAACCAGTCTCTCCTAAAGGAGATCAGCCCTGGGTGTTCATTGGAAGGACTGATGTTGAAGCTGAAACTCCAATACTTTGACCACCTCATGCAAAGAGTTGACTCATTGGAAAAGACCCTGATACTGGGAAGGATTAAGGGCAGGAGGAGAAGGGGACGACAGAGGATGAGATGGCTGGATGGCATCACCGACTCGATGGACATGAGTTTGGGTAAACTCCGGGAGTTGGTGATGGATAGGGAGGCCTGGCCTGCTGCGATTCATGGGGTTGCAAAGAGTCGGACACAACTGAGCGACTGAACTGAACTGAACTGACTGATGAACTTATTAATAGCACTACCTGACACTGTTATTTAACTACTATATTTATTGTTAATCTGTTAAAGTTGTTGCCAATATGTTGATTAATTTTACTATATGTCATAAATATACCTTATTCAAAATTAATACCATAATGTATATGTTTCTTATATTTTATTGATAAAATATCACTATAGCATCATATTATATCATATGTTGTCTACTTTTTCACTAGAATAAAAACAGTGCCTAGAACAGTGCCTACCACCAAGTAACCATACAGTAAATATTTATTGAATAAATAAGTGAATCTTACTTTTAAAATACTTTCTTAAAATTAGTCTGTTTCACGCAGAAAAAAAATTTAATGGGTGTGTTATTAAGGGGTCAGTTTAAATGAGGGTTTCAGCTTGACATCCTACAGAAGCAGCCTTTTAAACACTGGCAATTAGTTTTTAAAATAAATTACATTTTTTGTTATTTAAATTCCCTACAGGCAATTAGACTTCTGGTTTTAAAATGGGAGTCTGGGAAGATGTCACCTTAGTAGACTCCTGTCTCGACCATGGTCCTTCTTAAATCTGCATCCGGGGCACAAAGTCAAAACACGATTTTTCTTCAGCCTCGGGCATCAGGAGCAAGATGCTGACCCACACTTTTGCCGGTTAGTTTCCAAATCCCTTTCAAAGATCCCTTTATGATGAGCATCATTTTAAAATGCATACCCTCTGTTTTCTTCTATGCATGATTTAAACAAAGTCTTCATGAAAAATTTTTAAGTCTTCTCTGTTGAAAAGCAAAAAAAACAAAAAATAAAAGAGAGAGGGTATCTGATAGCATGTGGTCTTTCCCAAGTTAAACAATGAATGTTAAAAATTACCCCTGTTTCTCTTAAGGACCCTTCCCACCTCTGGAAACTGAGCAGATCTTCCCGTGTGAATTCTGGCCACTCCAGAGGTCATCCAAAGAGGGCGGATGATGACTCTGTCACCAGAGGGACTCTTTGTGGCCAATGCTACATCAGTGAGTGGCTCTGCCTGCCAGTACAGGGCTCGAGTCAGCTCTCACCCTTATCCAGATTTGCCCAATGGGGCACTGCTGACCCCTTTCCAGAAGCCTGATGGCTTCACAGTACATACAGGAAAAGCAGATTGTAGCATGACAAAATAAGTATACAATTCCCAGAGCTAAGTAGGTAAAGACCTTGAATTTATTATCTATCACTGCAGAACAGATTACCACAAACTTAGTAGCTCAGAGCACTTCACATTTACTATCACATAGTTTGGATGGGTCAGGAATTTGGGCACAGCTTGGCTGGGTCCTCTACCTCAACAGATTGCCATCAGGTGTCAGTCAAAGCTGGAGTCTTATCTGAGGGCTCAACTGGGGAAGGATCCACGCCAAAGTTCACATGGTTGTTGGCAAGATGTAGCACCTTGCAGGCTGTTGGACTGAGGGCCTCAGTTCCTCACTGGCTCATCTGCCAGAAGTCTCCTTCAGTTCCAGGTGGGCCTCTCCATACGTGGGATCACAATATGGCAACTTGCTTCATCAGACAGCAAGGGAGAGCCGCACATACTCAGGCTTCAGTCTTCATCTTCTTTTCCCACACATTCAGTCAGTCACTGTGCCTTACTCGTTCTAACACTGAAGTGTCTCTCAAGTCTGTCTCCCTTCAATCTAAATGCTAAAAGTCAAGCACTCAGCATCTCTCTGCAGAACTGTCTCAACAGCTTTCTAATGTGTCTCTCTGACCCAGTGGGGGTGCTAATAAAAGTTTAACAACTGACTCTCTAGGGAGCAAGTACAGCCCTGATTTGTAGAATCTGCTGAACTACATGGTATAAATACTCCCACCCTGGCTCATTTCAAGCTACCAAAGTCACAACCCTGATGACAGTGCTGGAGAGAGAAGCTCAGTACACAGTATTATACACTGTTTCCACCAAGCAGATATAGTATATACATAGATAACCTCGAGAGCTTAGATAACGGCAAAATAAGATAAGATAATTAGGAAGTGATATGCTTTGAGTATTTACTGTCTTTATTTTCAATGTAACTTAATAGTAACTTTATATAGTTTAATATCTAACAACATTCGTATTCAA
Organism: Okapia johnstoni; assembly: GCA_024291935.2. NCBI lineage: Eukaryota > Metazoa > Chordata > Mammalia > Artiodactyla > Giraffidae > Okapia > Okapia johnstoni. Next base: position 48,352,240 of record CM044317.1, read on the forward strand.
TAACCTACTCAGAAAATTCCTGAAAACCTAACAATTGGCTCTCACAGCTGATACATACCCCCGGAGCACACCACAGCCTAGCCTCTTGTCTCTGGACTCAAGCTGTTCTTCAAAGCACAGCAGACAAACATCTTAACACAAATCTGGTCATGTCACTGACCCTGTTCTTTTTGGTGGTTTCTCTTACCTACAGCTTTGACCATGAATCATCCTCTGACCACACCTATGGCTCCAACTGCATTTTAGGTCACAATTAAGCATAATGGTAATAACAGCAGTAACAGAACCTAACAGTTATTGAACACTTACTCTGTACTATTTAGCATGCATGTATTACATCATTTAATCTGTACAACCATCATAGGAACTAGCTACTCTTAGTGTCTCCATTTTGTAGGTGAGAAAAATGAAGTGTGTTTCAGTGACCTGTAAAAGTTCACACGTAGAGTTAAGTAATGAAAGAAACTGAAAGTCGCTCAGTCGGGTCTGACTCTTTGCGACCCCATGGACTGTACAACCCATGGAATTCTCCAGGCCAGAATACTAGAGTGGGTAGCCATTCCCTTCTCCAAGAGAGCTTCCCAACCCAGGGATCAAACCCAGGTCTCCCACATTGCAGGTGGATTCTTTACCAGCTGAGCCACCAGAGATGTCTAATAATAAAATCAAGATTCTTAGGACTAAGCTTCATCAATCAATTACCACTCTCTGACCTGCAGGGTGACTTGACTAACTAATGGACTATCCCCATCTGCAGAGATGCTTGACTGCCATCCATGGCTATACCAAGAGGGTGTGACTTTTCTTTTCTTTTCCTTTTTTTTAAGAAAAAATAACTTTCAGGAGAATATTCTTCTGATGCCTTTCATCACTGAACTTAGTAAAGCAATCTTAAAATTTCAAATAAGAACAACAAAGCTCTTCACATGCATTGTGTTCTTCCCATCTTTCTCCCATTGCATACTTTTTTCCTCTGTCTGAAATGCCACATCTCCACTGAACTCAGCACCACATCAGCCCATTCTTCTCACACTGCTTCTGAGTATCTTCTGAGTATCTAGTTCAGTGGTAATCTAAATGGGGAGGCAAGAGACGCTGAGAGGCTCAAGAATGTACAGCCAACACTGAGAGTCCAGGAACACTGGTATCAATGCTTATTTGGGACAATGAGATTTTACCAGCAAAAAAAAAAAAAAAAACTTTATCAGAAAATCATTTTGTCCAAATGCCAAGGCACAGAAGAAATAGGTAAGGTGTCTTATGGTTGAAACAGTTGAAATGTATTTGTTAAAACGGGGTCTAGCTCACCGTTCCTTCTTAAGCTACCATTAAATTAGATAGAATGAAAGTGACAAAGACAGGGAGAAAGAGAGAACAAGAGGGGAAGGGAGGGGAAGGAAGAAGACAGAAGAGGAGGGAAGGAGAGAGCACAGAAAGCATAATATCATCCATTACTTAACTTGAAGACAGCTTGTTGCCAGATCTGTGTGGCATGCAGAAGTCTAGAATACTACAGTAGCTCCCCCTGTATCTGCAGGGGATACATTCCAAGAACCCCCAGCAGATGCCTGAAACTGCACATAGTACCAAACCCTATCTATATAGACTATATATACACTATGTTTTCTTCCTATACATACACACCTATGATAAAGTTTAATTTATAAATTATGCACAGTAAAAGATTGACAAGAACTAATAATAAAATAGAATAATTATAACAATATACTATAGTAAAAGTGATGTGAATGCGATTTCTCTCTAAACATCTTGGTCTGTACTCACCCTTCTTGTGATATGTGAGATGATAAAAAGCCTGCCTAGTGAGGGGAATGATGTAGGCATCATGATACAGCGTTAGGTTACTATTCATCTTCTGACCCTATGTCAGAAGGAGGATCATCTGGCTCCAGTGATCCTGCATCCCTGAGCTACAATGATGTTGTTGTTTGGATGTCAGGAGCAAAAAATGTCAGTAGTTGGGGATCCCAGGCAGGACCCAGTGGGACAGGATGAGATTTCATCATGCTAATTAGAACAACACACAATTTAGACCTTCTGGACTTTTATGCTTAATATTTTGGGGCCACAGTTGACTTCAAGCAACTGAAACAGTGGACAGTGAAACTGAGACAAAGACCCTATGGCCCTGTGCCTGCCTTTTGTCTGTAGAAAAACTTCAGCCAAAGAATAAGTTTAATCAGAGAAATGAGAAAATGCAGAAACAAAGCAATACAGTCAAAGAAGACAAAATAATAACAGTTTGGTCATGAAGCATAGACCTTTAGTTCCTTCTCAAGGGCTATAGAAAATATTCTGACTCATATCCTGTGAGCTGTCTTATAGATTCTGAAACGCTCTCCAGGTAAGAAGTTAACAACACAACGACTAGACTGTAGCCTTGACTTAAGATGCCACAATTCCAAGAACTGGCCTCAAATAAATGGAACCAAACCAAAGTCTCCTGCATTGGCAGGTAGATTATTTGCCACTAAGCCACCAGGGAAGCCCTAGGAAACCCTGTTGTAATGGAAATAATAAACAAATGGCTGCCTATTTTTGAGCCTTTCGAGGGGTCTCTGCTTAAGACACACTTTACCTACATGATTGCAGTTAGCCTCCACTCTTCCTGACAAGGAGTAGCAGTTTGTCTTGTTTCTAATAATACCATTAATCCATGATCTTCCTCTCCCCTAGCATGGAGCCAGGCCATCATTGTCAGGGCTTCCCAGGTGGCAGGTGACATCAAAGGCTCTTCTGGAGCAAATGGACCAACCAACCAGCCTCTAGGATTGCTGTCAGGCATTAGGTCCAAGTCATGATTTTTTGTGGCATAATTTGACCACCTGAGTCTATATAATTAGGAATCTTGTTTTACACAATTTTGACAGACTCTGTTGACAAGAGAAACTAAACTGAACAACAAAGCAAGTAGAAGGAGGCGCACAGATCCTGGGAACCTCAGCAAGTTTGTCTCAGGCAGACAGGAAGCTAACAAACCATGCATGTGAGTGTGTGTAACCATGAAAACTTTGAATTAGTTGCCAGACAGAGCAAGTGCCCTAAAACCAAGATACATTTTAAAATGGTTTTATTCCAAATATTTATTCATAGGTCAAGCCTCATTTTTCATTCCATTAATGCATTCATATTGCACCTGTTTTCCTCTCCCTTAGGTGCCTTACATATCCAAATGAACACATACCAATTCACTCCAGGTGCCTTTGCTGCCTCTTAAATCTCGGCCTCTGACATTCCCTTTCCCTCCTCCTTCCTTCTCTGAATCCTGCTTTCTTGGACGTTCTCAATCCCGCAAGCACAGTCCCACAATGATCACCCTTAGCCTCACCCACGTCTCCTTTTGTTTGCCCTGAAAGACACCACACTGGGAGTAATTTTCCTTTGATTTAAAATCCAAGCATAAGAAAAGCCTTGTCAATTCAGTCTCAGCATCCGGTTCTAGGGAGAAGGTAGTAAAAAGAATTTGTATTTCCAAGTGTGGTTTTTTTCTCAAGATGCTTTAAGCAACATTGTGTTTAAACAACCAGAGTCAACTGATCAGTCTGAATAGTTAAATATATGAGTTCCAGTCCTCCGCATTCTCTACAACACTTAGTATTGTCAATTTGTAAAATTTTAAGCATCCTCCTGATGGTTGGGAACAGCTCATGAAAGTATTATCTTGTATTTCTCGAATGGCTATTGATGAGGATTTTTTTTATGCTTATTGGCTACTGAGATATTCCCTTTTGAAGAGGATTATTTGAACTTTTTGTCCATTTTTAATTGGATATTCTTTACCTACTGATTTGGAGAAATTTTACAAATAAAGTCCAGGGGCTAATCCTTTGTCTAATATTTGTGATGTAACTATCTCTTCCTGTCGAATATAAATATGTCTCTGTTGCTTGTCCTTTCACTTTCCCTCGTGGTAAGAAAAGATTATTGATTTTAAAGAAGTCCGTTCATCAATGTTTCACTTTACAGTTAGTTCTTTTTGTGTCTTATTTAAAGAATCTTTGCATATTCCTAGGTCTTAAAATATATTCTATAATGTTATCTTCTAGAATATTTATTTCACATTAAGGAATATGATCCACCAAGAATTGATTTTTGTGTACAGCCTGAGGTAAGGGTCAAAGTCCTTTTTTTCCTACATTTATATCCAGTTGATCTAGCACAATTTATTGAAGAAGGAAAACAGCCATTGGCACTGTACTACCGTGGCACATTTGTCATGAACCCAGTGGCCAGGGATATATATGAGCCTGTTTTTGGACTTTTTGTTCTATTCCTTTAGTCGATTTGTCTGTCCTTGGGCCAACAGTGTTAATTATGATGGCTTTCTAAGAAGTTTTGGTATCCGAAAGTCTACAGCCTCCAATTTCGTTCTTCAAGATTGTCTTCACTACTTTTAACTCTTGAATTTACATATAAATTTTAGAATCAATTTGTCATTTTCCATTTTTAAAAAGCTGTTGGAATTTTATTAACATGTCATTAGATCTATAGCTCAGTCTGGGGAGAACTGGCATCTTTTTCATACTGAGCCTCTAATCCAGAGCATGTTACAGTCCTCCATTTACCTAAGTCTTTAATTTCTGTCAATAATATTTTATAGTTTTCTGTATAGAGGCCTTGTATTTGTTACATATTCCCTGACTATTTAATATATTTGCTGCTGCTGCTAAGTCATTTCAGTCGTGTCCAACTCTGTGTCCGACCCCATAGATGGCAACCCATCAGGCTCCTCTGTCCCTGGGATTCTCCAGGCAAGAATACTGGAGTGGGTTGCCATTTCCCTCTCCAGTGCATGCATGCATGCTAAGTCGCTTCAGTCGTGTCCGACTCTATGCGACCCTATGGACAGCAGCCCACCAGGCCCCTCTGTCCACAGGATTCTCTAGGCAAGAATACTGGAGTGGGTTGCCATTTAATATATTTGATGCTAGTATAAATGGCATCTTTTTAAAACTTTACTTTCTAATTTGGTGTGGCTGATATAAGTAAATATAATTGATATTTGTATGTTGACTTTTTGTATACAATAGCCTGAATAAACTAACCATTATTAATTCTAATAGTTCATTTGTAGATGTTTTGGAACCACTGTATACACAATCATATCATCTGTAAACAAAAACTTTTATTTCTTCCTATATAATACTTACATATGTTGTTTCATTTTCTTATTGCACTGGCTAGGAATCTCAATATAATAATGATTAAAAGTAGTGGTAACAGACATCCTTGTCTCATTCCTGATATCGGGAAATACTTTCACTATTTAATCATTAAGAATAAAGTTTGCTGTTGATCTGGCAGGAAGGGAACTTTGATTCCTTTTGTAATTAAGAAGGTTACTTTTTAATACTAGCTTGCTAAGGACTTTTTTATAAGTTGGTATTAAATTTTATCAAATGTGGTTTCTTAATTCATTGAGGTGATCTTTTTTTTTCTCCTTCACTCTGTTAAAATTTCTGCTCAATTCCACTATGATCAGAGAATATACTCTGTATGATTTTGGTTTTTTCAAATTTGTTGAGACATATTTTATGACCCAGCGTATGTTCTGCTTTGATAAATATTTCACATTCACTTGAAAAGAAAGTGTATACCTGCAGGCATTCAATACAATACTGTATATATGCAGTTAGGTAAATTTTGTGGATCATACTGTTCACATTTTTTATGTGCTTACCTAAATTTTGTTGTCTGAAAATCAGTAGCAGAAAAATAATTATAAAATCACCAAATGTTTGGAAATTAAGCAATATAATACTAATTAATCCATGAATCAGAAATATTCATAATAAAACTTAGGTAAAACAGAGCTTGGAGAAAAATTTATAACTTTAATGCTTATCTTGGAAGAAAAGTAAAGCTTAAATTTTTTTTATTGTTTTTATTTCCCTTTTAAGTTGGCTGTTTTAACATTATGAAATGTCTTTTTATCTGTAACAGTGCTTCTCAGCTGGGGACATTTGGTAAGGTCTAGAGATAACTTTGGTTGCCACAATTTGGGGTGGTGGGTGCTATTGACGTCTAGTGAGTAGGAACCAGGGATGCTTGCTGATAAGCATCCTACAGTGCACAGGACAGCCCTCCCCTGCCTCCAACAAAGAATTATCTAGTCCAAAGTTCAGGAGTGCTGAAGAATTGAGTAACCAAAGCCTGTCCTATAGTGTCACTTCTTGCCTTAAAATATACTATATCTGATATTAATTTAATTAATATCCATGTGGGATCATTTTTTTGCCTGAATAATTCTCTTTATTATTTCTTTTGGTGTTCATATTCTACAGATTAATTTCATCAGCTTTTGTTTATCTCAAAATGTCATTTTTTATTTTACCTTCATTTTAAACAATGTTTTCTTGGTAGACAACTCTAGGTTGACAGTCACTTTCTTCTGCCATTTAACAGATGCCATTCTATTTTTATCTAGCTTATCTGAGTTCTCACAAAAGTCAGGTGTCACTCATATTTTTGCTCATGGGCATGTTTCTTTTCTTTCTGACTCCTTTTAAATTTTTATTTTTGTCTTTTCTTTGTTTATTATGATACATCTAAGAATGGTTTTCTTTGCATTTATCCTAATTATAATACATTGAACTTCTGTGTCTGTGGTTTGGTGTCACATGGATTTATAAAAAATGTCGACCAATATATTTTCTTTTTTTTCCTATTTATTTTAATTGGAGGCTAATTACTTTACAATATTGTGGTGGTTTTTGCCATACATTCACATGAGTCAGCCATGGGTGTACATGTGTTCCCCATCCTGAACCCCTGACCCACCTCCCTCCCCATCCCATCCCTCAGGGTCATTCCAGTGCACCAGCCCTGAGCACCCTGTCTCATGCATCAAACCTGGACTGGCGATCTATTTCACATATGATAATATACATGTTTCAATGCTATCAACCAATATATTTTCAAATATTACTTCAGACCCATTTCTCTCTTTTTGTTTTCTAGGACTTTAGGTACATACATTTAGGAACATACATACATACATTTAGGTACATACATTAGCTTTTCATCATTTCTATATATACATCTTATATTGCATATTTTCTCCCTCTATGCATCAATCTGGATATTTTCTACTAACCTGTCTTCCTTTTCAATAATCCTCTTTTATATGAGTTCTAATCTGCTATTAAACTCATCTTTGAATTATTAAATTAAGTTATTGTAATTGAAGTTATAAAACTCCTATTTGATTCATTTATATAGGTTCTTGTTCTCTGGTGAAATTTTCCATTGTTTCCTCTATTTTATTACGCACATTAATCACAGTTGTTTTAAACTATGCCTGTGTCTGAGAACTGCAATATCTGAATCACCTATGAGTCTGTCTCTTCTATAGATTTTCCTTGGGTTTTCTTTTTTGTTGTTTGTTGTTGTTTGGGGTTTTTGTTTGGTTTTTATTTTGTTTTGTTTTTGGTCCTTTGATTCTGTTTCCTATTATGCCTGATATCATATTTTAATGTGTGAGAAATCCTGTCTGTGTATAATTCCACAGAGAATTTTTTTTTTCCTGGAAGACAGAGAACGGAGAGATCATTCTGACCCAGGTAAGGTGAGTCTATCTCTGGTTTCCCCTGGTCCCAGTGCTTGGTCCTCCAGGAGTCCCAAGTGAAATCTACAGCTCGTTACCAGCTCCCCCCACATACATACCTTCCTGAATTCCAATTTCAGTCTCCTTAACACTGTGACATCACCCTCTCTGCTTAGCTTTTTAGACTCTTGCATCTACTTTCTGCTTATTTTATCAGCACCTCGTTCCAAGCATGTACTTCTTAGGATGTGACAAATGACTCAAGGAAAAACTACAGGCAGGATACTGGGATCAATATCCTACAGTACTCTTTCCTCTAAGATCTCACTCCTCAATCTTGGCTGCCTTAGGAATCTTGAACACCAATATCTGACTCCCAGCCTAATGAACCCACTTGGTACAAGGTTTTTGTCTAGACTTTGTGCCCTGAGCTATAATTGGCGGTGCTCCATACAGAAAAATTGATAGTGAAAGCAAGACTTGCTTCAGTGCATTTTTCTTCTCATTGGAACTTTGATCTGTCAAGTCCTGCCTGCCTTGATTTCCCTTTGTTGCCTTCAAACATCTGTTTTATAGTTGCACTTAGCAGAAAGGTTAGTCTGATACTAGCTACTCCATCTTAATCAAAAGCACAAGTGGTAATTACTTTTTAATAGGCTATAAGCAATACAAAGTTAAGAACTAATTGGATTCATTAAATTATTTGGCTAATTAGACTAATAACTACCTTGAATTTCCACAGCACTGTTCTTCCAAGGATTTCAAAGTACTTCCACACATTAACAAAAGACCATTACTAGTTCCCTCTAGCTCTAATTTGTAAACTTAAAACGGAGTAATGGAAGAAAATAACTTCAGTTTCCCAGGTACATAGGTATCCTGAGAAATTAGATAAAAACTGGACTAACATGCTGACTGCCAAAATCATTGAAGTGCTTTAAAATCCTAGGAAGTAGACTTTCCTCAAGTACACCATGATTCATATTAAGCCTATTACTCTCCATAACCTCTAGTGACCGAAAAGAATATGGAATGTATGTAGCTGGTACTAAGTGCTGGTTTGGATACTTCATCAAGCCAAGTAAATAGATTGCATCAAGGCTACTCAAATATGTTTTTAAAAATATAATTACAGGCAAACCTGAGAGATAATGCTGGTTCTATTCCAGACCATCACAATAAAGCGAGTATCACAATAAAGTGAATCACAAAAAAATTTTTTTGGTGGGGATGGGTGGTTCCCAGTGCATAGAAAAGTTGTGTGGGACTTCCCAGGTCCAGTGGCTCAGACTCCAAGCTCCCAAAGCAGGGAGTCCGGGTTTGATCCCTAGTCCGGGAACTAGATGCCCCATGCTACAGCTAGGAATGCACATGCCACAACTAAGACCCAGTACAGTCAAATAAATAGATAAATTTTTTTAGGTTATGTTTACACTATACTGTAGTCTACTGTGTGCAATAATATTGGTGGTTTAGTCACTAAGTCGTGTCTGACTCTTACGACCCCATGGACTGTAGCCCACCAGGCTCCTCTGTCCATGGGATTTTCCAGGCAAGAATACTGGAGTGGATTGCCATTTCCTTCTTCAGGGGATCTTCTCGACCCAGGAATCAAACCCGGGTCTCCTGCATTACAGGCAGGAGACTGCATTACCGACTGAGCTGTGTCTTTTTCAAATGTGCACAGCTTAATTTAAAAAAAAAAATACTTTATTGCTAAAAAATATTCTAACCACCCTCTGACAATGCAGGGTGGCCACAAGCCTTCAATCTGTAAAAGAAACACAATATCTGTGAAGCTTGATAAAGCAAAGCACAATAAAATGAAACATGCCTGTTAGAGTGAAATAATTTTCCATAAGATTTATAGGACAACAAATACTGCAGTTTAATTCAGAATTAGTTTTCTCATGTAAGTAATGCTATGACAATATTACAAACCATATTCTGTTTATCCTTTCCAGTTCACTGTAGCAGTAGCCTTTCAAGTGATTTTTTTTCTATAAAGTTGCAGTTTTTTCCATGCCTTCTCTCCAGAATTGGCATTAAACCTGGACTTCTTACAAATTCTTTCCAGAGAAATATATTCAGCTTATAAAAAAAAATCTGAAGATCAAAAATAACCAAAAACCTCAATGGGGAGAAAAAAAAATAAGCAATACTAAATCAAGCATATACAAAGAGCCTGTGATTTCTTGACTACTGAGTGGGGCTCTAAATCTTAATAGACACAAGGGAATTTGGAATAAAATCAGCTTACAAGATTCCCAATAACAAGCACCACAAGCTGGGTGAGAATATGTTGACCTCATAAGGCCCCATGCAGCCCTGTGACTTGAGAATTAATAATAAATGGAGGCTGGCATTTTTATAGCCAATTTCTGCCCAGAATTGAAAGTATCTCATAGAGACTGGCTGGACTTCTTACCTTTTCTTGAAAGGCTTTATGAATAAGCAATAAAGCAAAATTATATAAATGTGGAAGAAAGGGAAAATTGGACACTCATTTCCTTCTTGCATTTACCAAAAAAAATTGCCACCTATTGTATGTTTCTAGTAGGTTATTATCACCTGCAAATGAAGGTAAAAGATAGGATAGGTAAATAGGGCTTTTAGCACAGTAAGGTTAAAAAGGGCTTCCCAGGTGGCACTCGTGGTAAAGAACCCTCCTGTCAATGCAGGAGAAATAAAAGATGTAGGTTCGAAACCTGGGTCAGGAAGATCCCCTAGAGGAGGGCATGGCAACCCACTCCAGTATTCTTTCCTGGAGAATCCCATGGACAAAAGAGACTCGCAGGCTTCAATCCATGGGGTCACAAAGAGTCAGACACAACTGAAGCAACTTAACACACAACACACACAAGGTTAAAAAAGAGTAGTTCAGATACTAAAAAACCACACACTTCACAAAGCTTAAAAAATCTAAATGGAGAAGTTTTAGAAACTACATGAGTATCCTTGGAGTTTATGCAGTGAATAAATCAAATATTTATCACTTCTTGACTTCTGTATTATAACTATCTGTTATTCACAATGAGAAGATCCATGGTTGATGGTGTAAACCAATTCCTACTTTTTAGATAAAGACATAAAAGTCTATAAATTTAGCTATTTAGCAATAAATCCTATCAATGCAGGAGATGTGGGAGACTCTGGTTCGATCCCTGGGTCAGAAAGATCCCCTGGAGGAGGGCATGGCAACCCACTCCAATGGTTAACAGCATGCAATATGCTGAACTTCCATTATAACCTTGAGCCCATCTCACCAGTCTTGGGATAAAAGGGAAATTGTGTTGGGAGCCACCAAACTGCCTCTTGAGAAATCTGTATGCAGGTCAGGAAGCAACAGTTAGAATTGGACATGGAATAACAGACTGGTTCCAAATAGGGAAAGGAGTACATCAAGGCTGTACATTGTCATCCTGCTTATTTAACTTAGACACAGAGTACATCATGAGAAATGCTGGGCTGGATGAAACACAAGCTGGAATCAAGATTGCTGGAAGAAATATCAATAACCTCAGATACGCAGATGACACCACCCTTATGGCAGAAAGTGAAGAAGAACTAAAGAGCCTCTTGATGCAAGTGAAAGAGGAGGGTGAAAAAGTTGGCTTAAAACTCAATTCAGAAAACTAAGATCATAGCATCTGCTCCCATTACTTCATGGCAAATAGATGGGGACACAATGGAAACAGTGACAGACTTTATTTTGGGGGGGCTCCAAAATCACTGTAGATGGTAACTGCAGCCATGAAATTAAAAGACGCTTACTCCTTGGAGGAAAAGCTATGACCAACCTAGATAGCATATTAAAAAGCAGAGACATTACTTTGCCAACAAAGGTCCATCTAGTCAAAGCTATGGTTTTTCCAGTAGTCATGTGTAGATGTGAGAGTTGGACTATAAAGAAAGCTGAGCACCGAAGAATTGATGCTTTTGAACTGTGGTGTTGGAGAAGACTCTTGAGAGTCCCTTGGACTCCAAGGAGATCCAACCAGTTCATCCTAAAGGAAATCAGTCCTGAATATTCATTGGAAGGACAGATGCTAAAGCTGAAACTCCCAATATTTTGGCCTCCTGATGCGAAGAACTGACTCATTTGAAAAGACCCTGATGCTGGGAAAGATTGAGGGAGGGAGAAGAGGGGGACAACAGAGGATGAAATGGTTGGATGGCATCACCAACTCAATGGAAATGAGTTTGAGTAAACTCTGGGAGTTGGTGATGGACAGGGAGGCCTGGCATGCTGCAGTCCATGGGGTCGCAAAGAGTTGGACACAACTGAGCAACTGAACTGAACTGACTGAAACTGCCAGAAGGAGCAGCTCAAATACATCCCAATATCCAGCCAACACCTAGCAAATGTCTAAAGGTTGGTAGAGGTAAGTGTGGCTCAGTAGTAAAGAATCCACCTATCAATGCAGGAGATGTGGGAGACTCTGGTTCAATCCCTGGGTCAGAAAGATCCCCTGGAGGAGGGCATGGCAACCCACTCCAGTATTCTTGCCTGAAGAATCCCATGGACAGAAGAGCCTGGCCAGCTACAGTCCATAGGGTCACAAAGAGTCAGAGACAACTGAGTGAGCATGCACACACACACACACAAAGGTAAGTGTGCCCACTGGGAATAGATGTGGAAAATGAATTAGGGGAACACATATCTGCTATTGGGCTTGCTTTATTTACTCACATCTTGTTGATGTGAGAGGACTACAACCTCCTTGTCCCCACAGCCCTTTCCTATGTGAAGTTCAGCAGAAACTACAGTATCAACCATCCTCCAAGGGAGTCAGAGAGATAGCAGGGAGGTAGAACACCAGCTCACCCCAGGGTTACTGCTTTAGCCTGCTTGTTCCCCCTCTCCCCGAGAGTCTCCAACCCACTATCCTGTCAGGAATCAGATTCCCAGTTGCTTCTTCCTCTTTGTGTGATCAGCTCGCTCGTTCCCTCCAAAAAAGACTTTGCTCTAGATTAAACTCCTCACCTCCTGCTACCATTTCTCAGGTTGCATTCAGAATCAGAAAATCCAAGAAATATATTCACAGATGTTCCCTTGTTTATTTGTTGACTCTGTGTAATTTGTTTGCCCTAATTTGTTTTTGTCTACCTTGGGACTTCCCTTTTTAATTTCCCTTTCTCTGTTTACCCCTCTTTGTGGAGCAGTGGTCTGTTAAGCTGTGAGAGGCACACGCCAAATTAAAAAAAAAAAAATGCACTGCAGATTGTTTTAAGCATGGGCTGCCCCTTTGGGCCTGAAGGCCTTGCTTGAAGCCTGCACCTGCTCCTCCTCCTGAGACACAGGGCTCCTGATCTTTATCCCCTGCCTTTAAGCTGCCTGATTCCTATTATCCAAAGTCAAACAGCGTTCTCTACATTCACGCCTCCAGCACTTGGCATGAAATTAATAAGCCTGGCTGATATATTTCCCTGGAAGCCTCCTGAAGTGAAAGTCAATCCAGTGAGAGGAGATGATTTGGAGTTTCTTGGAGATCGGTGTCTCATTGTTGGAAACCTGAGCCACAGGGGACTTGTTACCTAGGACCATCGCTTGGCCCCCTACCCTCTTCTCAACACAGCACCATCTGTAGAGAATTAGCCTCACTCAGAAGATGTGAAATCCAGTAGGTGCATATACTTCTGAGCATTTCTCAGGCAATGCAAAACCACGGAGCCACACCAGAAGCTTGAGGACATGAAGGGACCAGGATGCAGTGGGAGGCAGGAAAGAAGGAGAAAAAGGAAAATTCTTGCTGCTTAGCAGAAGCACACAAACACACTGTCCAGACTTTTCCATTTCCTGAGGATGCCAGGGGAATCACAGCAATGAATACAAGTGCATGCCACCCCCTTCAGGAGCTCAAGTGCACGCCACCCCCTTCAGGAGCTCAAGTGCATGCCACCCCCTTCAGGAGCTCAAGTGCATGCCACCCCCTTCAGGAGCTCAAGTGCATGGCACCCCTTTCAGGAGCTCAAGTACATGCCACCTGCTTCAGGAACTCTTGGTTCTGAGTCCCAGGGCCCAGCAAAGGTGGGACCTCAGAGCTCCCAATTCTTTGATCCAATTTGGAAAAGAGCTCAGAAAGGGTTGCTCAGCTGATCAAACACAAGATTTATTTTTTATGTGCTCTGAAGGGGAAAGTAAAATCAAACTAAACCCATCTATGATCCATGGATAATACAAATCCAAGAGACTGCTGTTTTTAGGTTTTGCTTTAGTTTCCCTGATCAATGGAATGGTCATAAGCAAAAGCTTCATGTCAAAATCACCAGCTTTGCTCAAAAAGCTCACTTACAACTGAAAAAAAAAAAAATCACCTAGAGGTGGATGCATGGGAATCACGTCACCTCCACTTGTGATGGCCAATGTGACAGCCATTCTGGCACAGATACCCTATGTAATCAAAGACCTGAAGGAGAAACTTCCCCCGCACCATGAGCTGAAAAGAGGAAGTATGACTAACACTCTTCTTTTAGGTTACTGGGAGGCAAAGGCTTTTACGGCATGTGAGGGATTCATCCGGAGACAGGAGTTGACCCTTGGTAGAGTCAAATCAATTTCATAGCAACCCATTACAACAAGCGTCTACTATATTCATTACTGCAGAATACTTCAAAGCTTTTTTGCAACATAAAGCAAGCATAAAGAGATCAAAGCTCCTGGACCACACATAATGCAGTTGAAAGTTGTCCCAACATGTTCTCTGCCTGCAAGACAAATAAGTTAAATATATTTCCAAATGTCAACTTTGTCCCTTTTAATGCCTCTTAAATCAGGTCAGTGAGTCTGTTTTGGAAACAGAAGTAGGATGACTCACAGATACTTGCTTGGCTCATTACTCGAGCTTAGACAACAAAGCAACTCAATTGTGAGTGCTCTGGAGATGCCCTCCTACGGTCCACATCCTTAGGACACTGTTATACTCGGACCATCTAGATTTCAAGTCCTGATCTTTTGTTCAAGAACAGTACCCTGCTATTATACACGTGCATCATTATCATGAAATCTGAAAAAAAGTAAACCCATTTTAAAAATGCGTTTAACTCTTCTGGCCCTCAGGGTAAATGCCAGTTTGCTCCTGTGGCTGCACTGAGACTTTTGTCTCTCAAACGGAACTGGCCCTGAAAACTAAATTCCTTTCAGAGTCAGATGAACCTTTGCAATAAATGATCTGTCCCACTTTAAAGACTGGTTCCAGTGTCCCCACATACCTATTTTGTCTTTGACCATCTGATCACACATTGCCCCTTGCTGATCCCTTTCTCGGGGAGTCGTCACAATCTCCTTTATATTGGGAGTCTAGGTGTGTGGTTGTTTTTTCTTTCAATCTGTCTCAGCTCCTTGACTAGGGGATAAGTATTTCAAGGGTAGATCCCACGTCCTTGAGGTGGACATTCCCACACATTTTCCTTTCCTGAGCAGGAGATATGTATCCTCATGCCAGCTTCTATACCAAAATCTTTAAGTTAATGTACATTGAATAAATGAATACATGTTTCTAGTCAGCCCACTGCTTTGAAGACAAAAACCTTCTTTTCATGATTCTTTGTGTTCTGAATAGCATGGACCTTCTAGAGTAACTGCCTAGGCTGAAGGGAACACAAGGATGATTTCAAGTGTACAGTAGATACCAATGACTTAAAACAGGAACCACAGAAGTACTACTGACGAGTTGAAAAATGCTTCAGGTCTCAAAGTATCACCTGTGTCTTTCCCATCTCCTCACTAACCCAGTTTGCACAGTTTAGAAATACTCTGCAGTATCTTCCCAGGTGTCCCATTCTTGGATATTATAAGTTTCTACCAAACAATCAACATGTACCTGCCAAGAGATTCAGGACAACCTTAGAAGGGCTATGGCATTGGGGACTCAGTCAATATTCCTACTAGGGTCCTAGGCTATGAATGGACATCTTGGACATTGTATTCATTTCCTGCTGCCCCTGTAACAATTACCACAAATTTATTATCTTAGGGTTCTGGATCTCAGAGGTTTAAAATAGGTCTCACAAGGCTAATACCAAGGTATCATCGGGGGTACATTCTTTATTGAGAATCTAAGGGATAATCCCCCTTTTTTTTGCTTTTCCCAACTCCCAGAAGCCACCTTCATCCTTGGCTCATGGTCCTATTTCTGCATCTTCAAAGCCAACAACATCGGTCTAACCCCTTCTCACTCTTCCTTCACCCTGGTCTTCTCTCTTCTGTCTTCCTCTTCCACTAGTAAGAGCTCTTGTGATTATATTGAGTCTAGCTCATTCAGTGTACTCTTCCCAATTCAAGGTCAGCTAATTAGCCAACTTAATTCCACCTGCAACCTTAATTCTCTTTGCCATGTAACCTAACACATTGATGAGTTCCAGGGCTCAGGACATGGACAGCTTTGCAGTCATCATTCTGTCCACCACAGACAGGGAGAACAGGGGAGCAAAGTTCCCAATTCTTGGGAACCAGTGGTTTGGGATGGAAAATGGAAGGCCCACACTAGAGCTGTCTACAGAGAGCCCTCAACCAAAGGGCCAGTGCTGCCATCCATCCCAGGGAGGTCATGAGAGCACCCTTCCTCTAAGGCAGCTTCTCCTTTGAGGAAAGAGTGAGAAGAGTGAATGTATCCACGCTAAGGGACTCCTCAAGTCTTCCCATGACACAGGCACTCCTGGGGGAAGGGGCACCACTTGACACAGGGAGATGATGCAGACTTCACTTAGGAAATTATTTGGATGACTCTCAAAATACACCATGTACTCACTCCTCTCTCCACCTTTGCAGTTAGGCAGCCCTCATACCAAATCAATAATACAAAGACCCAACACACACACACACACACACACACACACACACACACACACACACACACACACACACACACACTCCTTTCTTATGTGCTCTTAGACATCCAAAGGATCTTTTTCTCAAATACAAAGTTAAATAGGAATATAGTAACTTTTCCATTACAGTTTGCTGTTGCCTCCCCCTAGGGGTGCCAGTTTGGGTCGGTTAATGTCCTGTGACAAGCGGGGGTGAGATTCTTTATGGGGTGGTGTTTATCCTCACCATATGTTTTCTAGTATTGACTGAGAGTGTTAATTGGTGTTTCAGGAGTCAGGAAGGGAAAGATCAAGGGCATCTAGGGAGAAGGCACCATCTAGTGTCCCCCTATCCTCAATTAGTGGGTTAACACGTGTCTAAATGTTCATAATTTGTGCTGATCTACTGCTTAGCCAGCAAATGGGTCCCACTTGGAATGTGCTGTATGTCAGCCTCAGAGTTTTCCTGTCTCCTCATTTACTTAGAAAAAAAAAAGAAAGAGGTTTTTTTCTTTTTCATAGTGTGGCTGCAAAATAAAAGTGAGTGTGACCACACTGAGATTCACAAGTAATTGAAGGTCTAGGTGGCACCTGATGTCCTGACTCCGCCCCCTCCTCCCTGTTTCTCACCCCACAGTCTCAACTGCCTTCCTAGGCACCCATGGAAATAAAAGTGAGTGTGACCACACTGAGATTCACAATTGAAGGTCTAGGTGGCACCTGATGTCCTGACTCCGCCCCCTCCTCCCTCTTTCTCACCCCACATTCTCACCTGCCTTCCTGGGCACACATGGAAATAAAAGTGAGTGTGACCACACTGAGATTCACAAGTAATTGAAGGTCTAGGTGGCACCTGATGTCCTGACTCCGCCCCCTACTCCCTGTTTCTCACCCCACAGTCTCATCTGCCTTCCTGGGCACCCATGGAAATAAAAGTGAGTGTGACCACACTGAGATTCACAAGTAATTGAAGGTCTAGGTGGCACCTGATGTCCTGACTCCGCCCCCTCCTCCCTGTTTCCCACCCCGCAGTCTCACCTGCCTTCCTGGGCACCCATGGAAATCCCTTCCCGAGTCTATCAAGCGCTTCCCCTCTTCTCTTACAAACCCAAACCCACACTTCTCCAGAGAGCTTCCCAACACCTTTTGAATAGCAACCTCACTACAGATAGAGACATTCCACTTAAAACTGCACAGAAAGATCAAATCTCCAAATGGAGATGATTCTAAGAACTGATGACACTCAATATAATAAGGCTGCTGACAGTGTGAATAAATAGGTGCTGTGGTTTGGAGGGTTTGAAGCCACGTAGCTGGAGGGCAATTTGGACACAGTCATCAAGAGTCCTTCAAATGTTTATGTGCTTTGACTCTGTAATTCCTCTTTAGGAATCCATGTTAAGGAAATAAAGAGAAACGTAGCCAAAGTCTTACATGCAATGTTTTCCATCACTAGGTTATTCAAAATTGAAAAAAAAATTGGGGAAAAAAAAATACTATCATCTGAATGTTGTTTCTCCCTAAACTTCATAAGCTGAAATCCTTACCCTATAATGTTAGTATGTGGGCCTTTGGGAAGTGACTACATCATGAAGGCGGAATTCTCATAAATAAGGTTAGTGCTCTTATACAAGAGGCTTCAGAGAGATCCCTGGCCTCCTTCCACCAGGTCTGGATACAAAGTGAAGTTTGAAACCCAGAAGAAGGCTCTTCCCCAACAGTACCAGCACCCTTACTTCAGACTTCCAGCCTTTAGAACTGTGAGCAAAACACTTCTGCTATTTATAGGGCACCCTTTGTACAGTATTTTGTTAAAGGAGCCTTAACAGACTACGACACAATGAATTCTAACAATGGAAATATAATTAAATAAATAAAGCAGCCATTAAAAAATCATGCTTTAGAAAAATATTTAATGAGACAGGAAAATAACAAAAACACAATTTTAAGTAAAATAGCAGGATATGCTCCTATCACCAAATTTGCTTCATATACTGAGTTACTAATCAGGATTTTTTCCTAATATTTCTCATTATTCCTACTCTTCTTGTTGTGATATTAATTACCTCAGGGAAGAGATGAGGTAGCAAAAAGTGGAAAACACAGGAGTCAGTTCTTGATTCAAATGCCTCTGCCTATCTTAGGCAAAACAATTGAAGAGAGGTGACGTGAAGAAGAGCCAGGCCCCACACTTACCCTACCCCATACGTGTTCTGTCGCTTCAGTTGTGTCTGATTCTTTGTGATCTTATGGACTGTAGCCTGCCAGGCCCCTCTGTCCATGAGATTTCCCAGGCAACAATACTGGAGCGGGTTGCCATGTCCTCTTCCAGGGGATCTTCTGAACCCAGGGATTGAACTTGCATCACCTGCATTGGCAGGTGGATTCTTTACCCCAGGGTCAGATAAAGAACCTCTTCCCCAGACGAAGGAAGAGCTGAAGGAGATGCAGAGAAGTAAAGAGGTCCTACTGTATTCATATGGTGTGTGTGTGTGTGTGTTAGGGAAGAGCATGAAGTATGATGCTGCTACTGCTGCTGCTAAGTCGCTTCAGTCGTGTCCGACTCTGTGCGACCCCACAGACGGCAACCCACCAGGCTCCGCCGTCCCTGGGATTCTCCAGGCAAGAACACTGGAGTGGGTTGCCATTTCCTTCTCCAACGCATGAAAGTGAAAAGTGAAAGGGAAGTCACTCAGTCATGTTTGACTCCTAGCGACCCCATGGACTGCAGCCTACCAGGCTCCTCCACCCATGGGATTTTTCAGGCAAGGGTACTGGAGTGGAATGCCATTGCCTTCTCTGGAAGTATGATGACAGGCTGGGAAAAGTGGTGAGCAAAGGGAACCTAGGCCCTTCCTGCACAGAGCTCTGGAAACAGCAGACCAGGAGTGCAGCAGAGTGCAGCCGAGTTCCCTGCACCCACAGAGGAAAGAGCCACATGCCTTCTCTAGGCTGATAAGTACTTTATCACACACACCCCAGCTCCCAGGAAAGCATGGAAGCAGCGGGATGAATCAGCGTCAGGAGTGGCAGGCAAGTCACAGGCCCTCTGATGGCCTCATGAAGTCTTCCTACAGCCCAGGGCAGCACCAAAGAGCTGTACGAAGCTGGGTGACCACGACAGCGGGAGAGCGTCTGCGAGACAGAGGCACCGGCATTCAGAGAACCAGAGCACACTCTCCTTCAGGCTTTACAACTGAACCAGCCCTTCGGTTCTTTCACCAAAGACTAGACCCAGAGTTCCCTCACACCCCACATACCACTGTCAGGGACCCCACAAGAGAGTTACATCTTAAACTCCTGACTGATGCACAGTCAGCTCTCAGATCCCGTATCTGGCCAAGCCTGTCTGCTCTAACTCTCCTCAGATGAAGCCCTTCTCCAGGCGGACTGCTCAGCACAGGAGAAGGTTTTCCCACTGTCCAGGTTCTTTCCTTCTCTCTCGTTAACACCTTGTTGCCCGCAGTCATCTTCCTACCAGCTCAGAAGCCCCCAGCAGGTCTTCAGCCAAGAGCCCAGGCTTTACCTGGTCCCCAGACCACATGATAACCAGACCTGCCCAATGAATCCATCTACTTCCCTCTCTCTGAGACAGAAACTCCATTTCAGACTCTCTCTCCTCACCTGGAGGATCTCTGCAAGTCAAACTAGCCACTCTTCAAATTTCAAGTCAAGTCTCGTTTTCTCTAGCAATATTTCCCCATCCTTTTAGTTCCCAAGGATCTTACCTTTCTTTGATTTCTATAGCACTTATCACCTAAAGCATTCCCTTAAATTCTTAACCACTTATGGACTTCTTTGGTGAAGCAGCTTAAGCACAATTTACCAAATGATAGCCCACAGCAGAGGTCACAGAAGAGTTGTGTGTGTTTGTGTGTGTGTGTGTACATGTGTATTCATGGCCAAGAGAGCAAAGAACTGGCCCATCACATTTTATCAGAAACTGTTTAAACAATATATGTTGAAACCAAAAAAGAAAAGCATACCCACCACATCAGAAAAGTAGATGAGGGATACATACAGAAAATTTACACACAGAGAAGTTCAACAAGCATAGGGAAAGCATCCCACTTTAATAGTAATCAGTCAAAAATCTCTCTTTCTCTCCTCCTTCCCTAAGGCCTAACAGTATCGTAAATGGGAATCTCAACAAGCAAATTCAACTTGTGTTTTCTTTCTGTCTATTGTCTGTCAGACACTGAGCAGCAAGCAATGCAAAACCATCAACAAGTTCAAGCAAGAGAGGACATGCTGACCTCTACAAGCCCATCGCTGTGGAGGATGGACTGGGGATGGGGAGACAGCAGAAGCTAATCTAAGTGCCAGCATTAGGATCGCGCAGTGCAGGTGACAACATTTGCTTCCAATTCAGTCATTCTTTTCTTCAGGTAAGCTATTTTCTCTTTTTTCTAATTTAACTTCATTTTGACTATCAATATTACAAAAGTCCTCCCAAAGGGATTTTTTTTTTTAAAAAAAGGCTGAAAAGTTTTCACAAAAACTGTATCTGGCTTTTACTTTTCACCAAAGTATTAAATTCTAAAACACAGAGGTTGTGTACAGAAGTGCTCAAGTTCAGGAGTGAAAACGAGCCATGTGTTTTGGCTGCTTGAATTAAGTGAACCAGAGCTCAGTAGACACTTCTCAGATGAAAAGTCAATTCACTTCAAAGAATTATCTCCCCTTTAATAAATCATAAACATGAGAGTAAGTCCCTTGCATGAATCTGATGCATCATCATCATCATCATCATAATAATAATAATGATGGTGGTCATCTGGTCAATAGCGAGTTGCTATTCCTCACACAAACGAGGAGAAAGACATCCAGGGCAGGAGTCAGATCTCAGGTTTTCAACTACAGAGCTATTCTATTTTAAATGTATTCTGTTTTACCTGGTTTTGCTTTCTCTGTCCCTCCTCATCAAGTAAAAAAATGCTAGGTGTTATTTTATCAGAAGCCCTAGGTCCTCTCATAAGTAAATAAGGGGCAGAAGTTCAGCTCCTCAGAGCTTCTCCTCACCTTGAGCACCCCCTCGGCTGGTGGAGAACGTGACTGGAATCCAAAAGCCAGATGGCTGTCAGTGGAGATGGCCTCCAGCTCCCCAAGACTTTGGAGCATCATCAAACTCCAAGGTGAGACTCGGCTCTGAAAGCGCAGTGCTCCGTGAAAGATGTACGTGCTTGTGCTTGGCTGTGACTCTGGGTCTGCTGCTTCTGCGTGGAAAGGGTACTTGGTTACATGGACTAATGCCACAGCGAATCATCTCAGCTGGGCAATCTTCTGGAAAGGGGCTCAAGCCTCTGTTTCTCTTGTTTCCAAAGGCCAAGTCCTTGTGCCTGATGGCACAGTGAGGCCAAACAGTACCAAAATGTTGGTGTTTGGAACAGAGAAAGGCTTACTGCAGGCCATGCAAGAAAAACAGGTGGCTCTTGCCCTCCCAAACCCCCAACTCCCCAGAAGGTTTCATCAAAGTATTTTGAAAGGCCTGGTGAGGGAGGGGGGCTACAGGATAAGCAATCCACCCATGCACAGTTCTCTGATTAACGTGAAGTAATGTGATCAATCCTTAGGCGTCTGAAGGCCTGGGGGCTAAATGCTCCTGATCATCAAGTAGTTAATTGCTTCCATTTGGTGGTGGTTGTTAGCATCTGAAAAACTCTGGAAATATACATGAGATACTATTATCTAGATACTTCAGAGAGGAGCTAAGGCAGAGGCTGTGGGGGTGGGGTCTGCCCTTGGAAAGCCCCAAAGGGCAGTGGCCCCCAATCATTTTGGCACCAGGGACTGGTATCATGGAAGACAATTTTTCCATAGACTTACTCGCCTGCCACTCATCTCCGGCTGTGCGGCCCTGTTCCTAACAGACCCCAGACTAATACCAGCCTAGAACCTTGGGGTTAGGGACCCCTGCCATAGGGTCCCGCTCAGTTTCAGGTTTCTGCGACTCTCTCCAAGTGAACAACACGCAACCGACCAATACAGGGAAAGCCCAAATTAATGATCCAATCGCTCGGCATCAAAGAGGCATAACCATGGTGTTCAAAAGTAGATACAGTCCAGAATCCTGAGTGGACCAAGATCCTGCCACAGTTGGCTCATTTTCAGCAGCCTAAGCTGTGGAAGCTCTGTTATACTTTTCAAAATTGCTTTTGGAAACTCGCGTTCCAGAGAGCATTCACTCTGACTCCATTTTTACACCAGCTGTTGATTGAGCCCTGACCAGGTGTCCGGCATTGTTCTGGGTACACTGGAGACAGTGATGGGGCGGGAACCCTGCCTTTACAGAGCATGGTACCAAGAGAGAACAGTTTTTCTATTGGGGGCCACCTTTCTGTCTAGACATTTATTCATCTTTCTTCATCAGAGAGGAAGACAAAAATCTAAGTCTCCCCTAGATCCTTTCTTTGGATGACCAATGAAAATATTTTATAATTGGGAGCATCAGATCAGATGAAGATTCCTTTTTCAAAACCCTTCTACCTCTAATAAAGATAACATTCAAGACATTTCCAAGCGAGGAGGTAAAAGATTTGGATAAGATAAGATTACCCAGGGAAAGGTTATTAGAAAATATGTTGAAGGACTGTATGTTGGCTATTGATGACTTTGTCAGATTGCAGAGTTACCTGCAGCCATTCACACAGTCTGGGGGCGGGGGTGGGGGTGGGGAGGAGGCGCTTCTAGAACCTGCTGTGAAATCTCAGGGGTAGATGGCCTCTGCTCAAATAAGTTCAAGTTTTGTGCCTTTCTGAGTCTTCAGAACTGCACTACCAAATCTTCCCTTCTCTGGACCGTCATTCATGAAAATAAAATCATGAGAAAGAAAATGACTCTACCAAGGGAACCAGGAGAAGAAAACCACACACAAAGGTCATCAATGTTCCATGCACACCATGATCCCTGCACATCCTTCCGTGGCCTCCCAGAGCAACTACTGCCCTGCTTCTAGCACTGGCCACATTAGTTGCTTGTGAATATATATAGTCTTCACCTCTAAAATGTGAGCTTCCCCTGAAGAGTTGTTGTTGTTTACTAAGTCATGTCTAACTCTTGGCAACCTCTTGGATTGTACCCCACCAGGTTCCTTCTTTCCTTAGGATTTCCCAGGCAAGAATACTGGAGTGGGCTGCCATTTCCTTCTCCAGGAGATCTTCCCAACCCAGGGATCAAACCCATGCCTCCTGCATTGGCAAGTGTGTTCTTCACCACTGAGCCACCAGGAAAGCCATCCCCTGAAGAGAGGCAATGCCAAATTCACCTTTGTGAATATCCCAGAACAGGGCCAGACAAGCTGGTAGATGAGGAGGTTTTGCCTGGCACTGTACCAGAAATATCTGGGACCCATAGGAAGAGATGTCTCAGTCCCTCCCCCAGCAAAGATCTCCAGAAGGTGTGTGATCCTACAGTCCTTGAGCAAGAGGGGAGTATAGCACAGAAGGAACAGGCTGCCCTTGAGACAACCCTGTCAGGAAGACCAGCTACATAATTTGCAGCATCTAAGGCAAAATGGCAACCCACTCCAGTATTCTTGCCTGGAGAATCCCATGGACAAAGGAGCCTGGTGGGCTACAGTCCATGGGGTCGCAAAGAGTCGGACACGACTGAACAACTAACACACACACAAGGCAAAATGAAAAATGCAGTTTCCTCTATTAAAAAATTGTTAAGAATTTCAAGACTGGACAGCAGAAACCAAGTATGGGCCCCTATGAGGCTACATAGGTCCCATATTCACGAAGTTATCTCAGCTTGGCACCTTCTCTGTTTCCTCTACCCTTTATATTTACTCCTGCTGTAACACTGGGCTTCCATGATGGCTCAGAGGTAAAGAATCCACCTGTCAATGCAGGAGACACAAGTTCCATCCCTGGATCAGGAAGATCCCTTGGAGAAGGGAATGACAACTCACTCCAGTATTTTTTCCTGGACATGGACAGAGGAGCCTGGCGGGCTACAGTCTATGGGGTCGCAAAGAGTCAGACATGACTTAGAAACTAAACAACAACAGTTACAACACTAACCTCTCAACTGAAAATTTTTCTGCTGTTTCCCCACTTAACAGTGAGTCCTTTCAGGATAAACATTGTATTTTATTGATTTGTTTTCTCAACTTTTAATACAACACCTCACTGATAATAGGTGCTCAATAAACATGAATTTAATTCAGTGAAATGGAATAAAACAATGGAATGGTATGCTTTGATATATCTTCTGCTCTAGAGGTTTCAGAATGTTTTGAGGTAAAAAGAGGTCTAGGGAACCGTGATTTGAAAAAAAACTGTGATTCAGTGACTGTGACCCTCTTACTGTTGAAAAGCAGGAATTTAATTTGTTTTCCTCTTTGGAAAGTAGATGCTTCTGCATCTCCGCACCTTCTCTTCCTTCCTGAGCTGCAAGACAGGGCAGAAAAAATACTCTGGGAAGGAAGATAGACCCATTACCTTTTCAAAATCTTTTAGTCTTTTGACTGTAAATGTTCATTTTAATCCTGAAAACCAATAATTTTATAAACAACAAGAATCTATGTATAGCACAGGGAACTATAGTCAATATCTTATAATTACCTATGATAGAAAAGAATATATATATATATAGGCAAATAGACTTCGCTGGTAGCTCAGTTGGTAAAGAATCCACCTGCAATGCAGGAGACCCTTGTTCAATCCCTGGGTTGGGAAGATCCCCTGGAGAAGGGATAGGCTACCCACTCCAGTATTCTTGGGCTTCCCTAGTGGCTCAGACAGTAAAGAATCTGCCTGTAATGCAGGAGACCTGGGTTCGATCCCTGGGTTGGGAAGATCCCCTGGAGGAGGGTACGGCAACCCACTCCAGTATTCTTGCCTACTAAATTCCATGGAGAGAGGATCCTGGTGGGCTATAGTCCAGGGGGTTGCAAAGAGTCGGACACAACTGAGCAACTAAGCACAGCATATGTATACATATATCTATATATTTCTGAATCACTTCGCCATACACCTGAAACTAATACATCATTGTAAATCAACCACACTTCAATTAAAAATTATTTTAGGGTGTTTCGCCTAATGGCTGCTTTTTAAGGGAGATTCCTTCCTAGAGAAATCCTGTGGTGTCTGCAGCATAGTGAGACCAGGGTCAGTATGATGCCCTGCTCTGCAGTCCCTGAGTTCTTTCCTCTCCCTAACTGACTCTCAGAATCAGAGCTGTCCTGAGCACTCTTCAGCCAGGACTGGTTTGCTCTCAGTAGCACATTGGTACATTTTCATTTAAGCTTTAGTTAAATCGTGTCTGTTAAGGTGTCAGTGACCTATCCTGGCATCTAAAAGGTTAATGTAAAAGTTAATTTCCTAAGGTCCTAAAGGACAAAACCCAGGCAATATGTAGGGGATATGCATATGAACTCATTTCAGAAGATGTATGTTTGGATGGGACTATTCTGAGTGTGCTTGGATGGGACTAGGGTTTCTTTGATGGCTCAGTGGGTAAAGAATCCACCTCCAATGCAGGAGACGCAAGAGACACAGTTTTGACCCCTGGGTCAGGAAGAGCCCCTGAAATAGAAAATGGCAACCCACTCCAGTAGTCTTGCCTGGAAAATCCCATGGACAGAGGAGCCTGGTGGTCTATACTCTACAAGGTTGCAAAGAGTCAGACAAGACTGAATATTTGGCACATTCTGAGTAAACAGAATTGGAAAAAAAAAAGACTACCTTTGATCAATGAGAAAATGTTTATAAAATCAAGATAAGCCAACTCATTAAGTCTATTTGTTTTGACTTTACTTTATGCTGTCACATTGTCTAGAAATATAGGAGGCTAATGAGGAAATTGTTCATATAGAAGAGCTGTCTAATAATGGAGGAGTTTGGATTAAGGAATTCCAGAACTGGTCCCACTCTGAGAGGTCTGTACTTATTAGTTCTCTACTACTGTATTTGGAGAAGGCAATGGCACCCCACTCCAGTACTCTTGCCTGGAAAATCCCATGGACGGAGGACCCTGGTAGGCTATAGTCCATGGGGTCGCTAAGAGTCGGACACGACTGAGCGACTTCACTTTAACTTTCCCCTTTCATGCACTGGAGAAGGAAATGGCAACCCACTCCAGTATTCTTGCCTGGAGAATCCTAGGGACGGTGGAGCCTGGTGGGCTGCCGTCTATGGGGTCGCACAGAGTCGGACACGACTGAAGCGACTTAGCAGCAGCAGCACTACTGTATTAGTTTCCTATTGCTGCTGTAACAAGCTACTGCAAACTGGGTGGCTTAAAACAACACGAATTTATTCGCTTGCAGTGCTGTAGGTCAGAAGTCTGACACAAGTCTCACTGGGTTAATACCAAGATGTCTGCAAGACTGTATTCCTTTTAGAGACTCTAGAAGATGAATCCATTTCCTCACCTTTTCCAGCTTCTAAAGGCCACCTGCATTCCTTAGCTTGTGGCCCCTTCCTTCCTCTTTCAAAACGAACAGTGTTGCCTCTCTCTGAACATTCTTCTGTAGTCACATTATTCTCTGTCCATAGCCTATAAAGATTCTCCACTCTTAAGAACCCATATGATTAGACTGGACTAACCTGTTCCCCTTACACCTCCTCCTACATGAGGTTGCACTGATCTTTGGTTCTGTACAACAATGGAGACATAAGCTTCCCTTATCTTGGCCTGGCCTTCTAATGACCTTCATGGAAACATTCCCCCTGCCCCTGCCCATCTGCACACCCACCCCACCCCCTCATGCCCTCCCCCCAGGGACAACTGGAGCCCCTTCAGCAACCACAGGTACAGACATCCATCTTCAGGCAAGGTGGTGGATAGCTATAAGCAATCACTAAGTTCACATGGGTTAGACTGGAGGAAATGGAACAATTTTTTTTCTGGACACCTCACTTTCCTTTACATAAGCGTCTTGAGGTCATTGTTGTTTAGCCACCAAGTCATGCCCAACTCTTTGCAACCCTATGGACTACAGCATGCAAGGCTTCTCTGTCCTTCACTTGAGGTCATCCAATTGTCCAAACGTCAGCGAGTATTTGGGATGTCGACATAGCTATTCTCATTGGAACTTTATGACTATGAAATACACAAACCTGGACTTCCCTAATGGCCTAGTGGTAAAGAATCTGCCTGCCAACACAAGGGACACAGGTTCGATCCCTTGTCCGGGAAGATTCCACATGCCAGCGGGCAAACAAGCCCACGTGCCACAACTACTAAAGCCCTTGCCCTAGAGCCAGCGGTCTGGAACAAGAGAAGCCACCACAATGAGAAGCTCACGCACTGCAACTAGAGAGTAGCCCAGCTCATAGCAGCCAGAGAAAAGTCTACTTGCAGCAACAAAGATCCAGCACGGCCAAAAGTGAATAAATAAGTAAATTTTTTAAAAATACACAAATCTAGCCCATATTGGATTAACAGAAGTGTTCCAAGATAGAGAGCTGTAACACTATCCTTATATCAAAATGTATCTTACCTCGGCATAACTGACAGAGGTCTGTAGAAACATGCGAAGCCTTCTGTTGCTCTGTTGAAATATGAACCCTTTAAAAAGGATGTAAAGAAATTAATTAATTAATAGAAAGTATAGCTGCCAATGTTAAAAACAAAACTGTAACAGAAGAGAGTTCTCACTGATCTGTAAGAAGAGATATTTAAAAACTTGTTTTCTGTCTGTAACAAAGCAGATTTGGCTGACAAATGTTCCCTTTCTCCTCATTGTTCTCCATCTCCCAACAAAAACAGAAGTGTTAAACTTCATTATCTATGCAACATTTCTGTTTCTCAGTCATCAAATAGATATTTAAATTATAAGCTTTTTTAATATTGAAAATTATGAAGTCTTTAAGGTCTTTTCTAAGTTGTGTGAGATGCTCCCAGGGGATTTTGTCTCTCTCTCTCTCTCTCTCTCTCTCTCTCTCTCTCTCTCTCTCTCTCTTTTTAACTAAGTATGTCTCTTTGCTTCCTTCCAGGAGGCAGGAATGTACAAGACCATTTCCATCAACCAGATTGCTTCTGAATTCTTCCACTCTCAGACGCTTCCTGTCTCAGGTGACCCAGATGTACCTGAGAGCATCAGCTTCCCGGGAGATCTGTCAGGCAGAAGCTTGGGGTCTCAGGTCAGAATCAGCACAGCCAATGCACAGGGATGGGAGGAGAGGACAGCACCCAAAGTGCTGGGTCTTGACTGGCCGGGAGAAGATTTAAAATAAGGGGCTCCCTGCCTGGGGCTTCTCTTGACAAGTGACTGGAACATACGTGTTCCTGCATGTGTCTCTGAATCGTTCAAAAACCAGAGCAGTCAATTGACAATTTGTTAGTGATGAGGATAAAATACTAGATGCTTCAAGAATAATTTCTAGTTTATTACTCTTTCAAGGTGTAATGAAAATGAGGAAGAAATAGGGAAAGGGGAAAAGAAAAGAGGAGACCTCAAGAAGAAAGGACATGTGCTTTGAGCATCTACTGTGGACCAGATACTTTACATCCCTGTCTGTCACTGTCCTCCCAATGGTCCTAGGTCATCGTTCCCAGTAACAGGGAAGGCAACTTGGGCTGAGTGTGTTTATGTGACTTGCACACAGCCCCCACCTTAGGAACATCAGAGTTGGGTCTATCTTTTTTCTATCATCCCTCAATGATTTCAGCTCCCAGCGTCCACTCTGGCAAGGGGTTATGTTGGGTGGTCAGTTAGTTCCCTTGGTGAGACCTTGTCCTAACACACTAAGCAATTCCCTTGACACAGGAAGCAGGTGTCACCTCTCCTACCACCCAGAACCCTTGGTATCAATGCAGTCCACTGGCATGAAAAACTTCAACAGCTGAGAGTCTGAATCAGAGCCTCTCTGTCTCCTCAACACTCCCACAACCCAAAGAATTTTCTGGGCTCCCCCTCCCATGCATCCCAGTGGAGTCCTGCCAAGCCCCAGCACCCCCAGGGGTTTCTTGAGGCCGAGATCAGGCCCTGGGCCCTCTCTGAGGGTTTTAAGGTTTCCCTTCAGTGGTTCAGAGTAGTCTGAATTTTATAGGCTGCCACTTGGGTTGGTTTCCTACCGTCCATGGGCAGCTGACAGCTGTCAGGGAGGCAAGCCTCCCTCTCGCCAACGGCCAGTCCTGAGGCTCATTCACAGAGATGGGGACAGAGCCCAGACTGACAGAACATTCTAGCTGTTTCTGTGAGGCCCCAGAAAACTGGGTTTGGCTGCCTCTAAAGTCAGCAGAACATGCAAGTTTCTTGAATACCACTGGATCCTGCTACCATGAACTGAACACGGGGCTGGTAAAAGACTCTGGCCCCTCCTGAGGATCACTTTGTTTCAGTCAAATATGCTTTCTTTCACACCACTAACATCTTTGAGTTCTCCCATGTGCAAATAATGAGGAGGTAGAGACCCTGGGATGTGTTTTGCCTCCACCTGCACTGAGGAAGCACACCGTGAGAAAGAGCTTTGTCATTCATTCATTCAACCATCCATTCATCATCCACTTACTCACTGATTCA
Organism: Okapia johnstoni; assembly: GCA_024291935.2. Taxonomy (NCBI): domain Eukaryota; kingdom Metazoa; phylum Chordata; class Mammalia; order Artiodactyla; family Giraffidae; genus Okapia; species Okapia johnstoni. The sequence continues at coordinate 48,382,095 of CM044317.1, forward strand.
ATAGACAGCTATTGAATATCTATTCTGTGATACTGTGTACTGTGTTAGGCAATGTGAAAAATTAAAGAAGAGCTCTCCAGAGTATCCTGCCCTCAAAAAGTTTAGTAGAGGAGATAAGTCAGGATATAATTTCTTTAAGATAAGAGAATATATGATTTTTGCAATGAGACAAGAAGCAGAGTGGCACGTGTCCAGGGAATGGAAAGACATTGCTGCCATTTGGAGTGTTTGTTTTTGTTTTTTTTTTTTGGCGGTGTGGATAGCACTGTGTCATGTGGGATCTAAGTTCCCCAATCAGGGATTCAAACCCATGCCCCCTGCATTGGAAGTGCAGAGTCTTAATCATTGGAGCACCAGGGAAGTCCCATTATTGGCATTTGGAATATCAGGGAAGCTGTCTGGGAGTTTGTCTCCCCAAAAGCAGATCCTGAAACAAAGATGTGAGTGCAAGTAGTGTATTTGTGGGGGAAGGGATCTCAGGAAGCACAGGGAGTGGAAGGCAGAAAAGGGAGAAAAGCAAAAAAGATATGCTAGTGACTACGTTACCACCATAAGCATCTGGGGATCACCTCCCTGAGGAGCCCCTGGAAGAGCCATGAACACATCTCAGAATCACCACAGGAAGGGAGGGGGAAGCTACAGTGTTTATCTCACAATTCCCACCTCTCGGGCTTGAAGGTAGCTCCTGTGACATTCACTCTCTTTTCCTGGCAGCTCAAACCCCAGCCTGTGACAAGAGGATACTCTCCAGAATAAATTCCATTGTATACAGGACCAGCCTGCAGGTCTTTCAGATGGGGCAAGGGAATGGGGGTGGGTCACCTAGCCTACACTTCTGAAGTCTTTACAGAGAATCAGTACTTGAGCAGGGTCTATTTTGGTCCATGTGGGCTGCTATAACAAAAATACCATAAACTGGGTGGCTTATAAACCACAAACATTTCTTCTCATAGATCTAGAGGCTGAGAAGTTCAAGATCAAGGCTGGTTCTCCACAGATTTGTTGTCTGGTGAGAGCCCACTTCCTGGTTCATAAATAGCCATCTTCTCACTGCAACTTCACATGGGAATGACTAGCTCTCTTTTATAAAGGCACTAATTCCATCCACCCTTGTGATCTAATCCCCTCCCAAAGGCCCCACCTCCTAATACTGTCATGGTGGGCATTAGGTTTCAACATACAAATTCTGGGGAGACACAAATACTCACTCCATTTCAAGGTCTTAAAGGAAAGATAGCATTTGACTTGTAGGGAACAAGGGAATTTCAGGTGAAGAAACAGCCTCAACAAAGGCACAGTCACAAATAACCACAGGCTGTACATGAGAATAGTGAATAATTCAGCAAATCTGGACCTCAGGATCCACAGAGTGGGACGGGGAGAAATACAGTAGAGCAGGTATGAGAGAGCTGGATATACATCAACATGCAATAGGATCAATATATAATATGGATAATTTTAAATGATTTTAGAAATACAGGTGACATTTAAATAATTCAATCCCTGCATAAAGAACCTGACTTTATCTCAATGGCAAGCTATTTGACTTGACCAAGAGGCAGGCTCGGACTGAATCTACTTTGCCTTTGTGGCTAAAGTTGTGTCTATAAGTGGCCTCCTATATTGACTGTGAAATGCTCCTGCTGGTGAACTACAGTCAATCTTTATGATCCACAAAAGAGGCTTCAAATATGTCAGTGGTGTGACTCTCACTACTGGTAAACAAATACTTTAGGGCAATGCAAACGAGATGAATCTCATCTCTAGGATATGTTAGGAATCATCTTCTCCGGGTATATCACCTTTACACTGAGATCATGTCTCTGCCCCTGGGTTGCTCTGGAATCAGAATTTCTCCCAACAGTCCAGCACCCACAGGAACAATCAGCTGTCTCAGAGAACTCCCATGCCAAGAGTGACCAGTGCTGGGAGGCCAAGGGACTCTGACACACTAGCACCTCCTGTCCAGAGACTTTCTGTCCCCAGGACTGTTGCTTTACCACACGTTCAAGAACAAGGACACGGATTTGGCATAGAGGCTTCAACGGGTGAGTTAGAGAAGGGCTTAGAATCTTAGCCTCAGGAATTCAGGCTTTAGGTCCATAGGAGAATTGGGGAGGTTCCTTTTCTTATCAGGGTCAGAGAGCACATGTGCTCTGACACCTCAAGGAAAATCTAACTTTAAAAAAAAAATAGTTTTAATAGGAAAAAATAAGTATCTGTGTTCCTTAGTTCACAAAACTAAACATGTCCCCAAAAGGGATGTAAAGATGAATTTCCCCAGGTTGAATCTTATTTTTAACTCAACACAGGAACATTCTCTTTAAAGTTGTTTTTACTATGTATAATAAGAAACCATTTGTTGTATGAATTTTAACTTTCCTCACATGCAAACCAGCATCATCTGCTGTATTTGTTTGGTAAATCTTGATGTGTTTTGGGTTTTCCTTGAGAGGAGCTGCTGTGCTGTGCTTACTCGCTTAGTCATATCTGACTCTTTGCAACTGCCTGGACTGTAGCCCACCAGGCTCCTCACATTCAATTAAAAAATGTTGTTTAGTAGGAAGCTTTTGAAGGTGAGGAGTATGGGTATTACCTTGATTGTGGTGATGGTATCACAGGTGTATACATATGTTCAAACTATCAAATTGAATACATAAACGCAGCTTCTTGTATATCAATTATACTTCATCAGTTCAGTTCAGTTCAGTTCAGTCGCTCAGTTGAGTCCAACTCTTTGCAACCCCATGAACCGCAGCATGCCAGGCTTCCCTGTCCATCACCAACTCCTGGAGTTTACTCAAACTCATGTCCATCGAGTCGGTGATGCCATCCAGCCATCTCATCCTCTGTCGTCCCCTTCTCCTCCTGCCCTCAATCTTTCCCAGCATCAGGGTCTTTTCCAATGAATTAGCTCTTCACATCAGGTGGCCAAAGTATTGGAGTTTCAGCTTCAACATCAGCCCTTCCAATGAACACCCAGGACTGATTTCCTTTAGGATGGACTGGTTGGATCTCCTTGCAGTCCAAGGGACTCTCAAGAGTCTTCTCCAACACCACAGTTCAAAAGCATCAATTCTTCAGCACTCAGCTTTATTTACAGTCCAGCTCTCACATCCATACATGACTACTGGAAAAACCATAGCCTTGACTAGACGGACCTTTGTTGACAAAGTAATTATACTTCATAAAGCTGTAAAATAAAATAAAGTGCTGTTTTCTCATTCAGCTCAGCTCAACAGCTCTTTACTGAGAGCCCTCAAAGAAGAAGGCAGGAACCATTGTGTTAAAAGTCAGTGAGGCAGAGGTGAATGTGGCACATTCCTGTAGGTTTCAAGGAGTTTGCATCTTTATTTTATTTTCACTGAATGTCATAGTGGGCATTATGTCATGACTATAGAAAATCTGGAATTTTTTAATGCAGTGCTTAAAGGGTGACAGTGATAGTAATTTTACAAACGAATAAAAAAAATTGACCTCAATAGCTCCTCTTAGATTATTTGCAAAGAGTTTAAAATCATAAGAATAGGTTCATACTCATTTCCTTTCACTGAAACTGGAAAGAAATGTGTCAGATGAACAGTGATCTTTACATTGTTATTGTCTCTCTCCACAGACATTCGTAATTTTATTTCTTTGCGAGAATTTCTCACTGCATCTTGGAATTCTCTCCACAGGTCCAAATTCAGTGGCTTTTCAGACCACCCCCATTTTTCTAATCATCTCAGATGCTGATCAGATCAGATCAAAGTCCTTGAATTTCCCAAGAGAAGCCATTAAGAAAGAAAGTAGAAAAGTCCAATGGGAATATTTTCCCAAAATTCACATCAACAGAGATGCAGGCTGGCTTCCAGCATAGCACAACAGGTCTGCTGGCTGGGACCACTGGTGCTCCATTTGCAAGCCCAGGTGCACTCCCAGGTCTAATCCTGAGCTGGGGCAAGAAGGTTAAGAAGGTCCCTTTGTGCATTCCCTCTGTTTTGAATGCATTATACAATTTATCCCCACCTATTTAATTCTCCCAACCCCCTCTGCCAGCACTAGGTGGCATTAGCCCTGCTCTAAGGTAAGACACCTGAGTTTTTCCAACAATGAGCCAGTAGTGAATCCAGAATTAAATCCAGGTCTGTCTGGCCCCAAAGTCTATGCCCTTTCAGCCATACCACATGGCCAGTGCTGGACTGTACCCCTCTCTTATGCTGAGCATCCAGCATCTCTGAACCCTCAGCTGGTGCCTGGAGCCCTGCTACCCACTGACTGGCTGCACGGGTATTCAGATCACTAATGAACTCCTTCTGCTGGGATCTGTCTCTCTTCTAGGGCACCCAATTTCCTTGTCTTGATCCCTATTGCTGACTGCATGGCTGGCTCTTCCAGGCTATGTCCCTACTCCTTGGACTCTCTCCTGCTCTGGCCAGACCAATCTTCCCTCGGCCCCTGAAGGCTGACCAAGGGTCATTCCTGGCCTCTTCCCGGTGCCCCTCAATCTGCCCCACCTGCCTGTGAACCACTGATCCAGGGTAGTGTGAAGCACCCCCAGAAAAAGGACAGAAAATATCAGGACACCAGAGATGGCAGGTAAGAGATTCTGTGATGGCACTATGCCCAAGAGACAGAGCAAAAGCTGACCTCCAAAAAAAAAGAACAGGCTTTGCCCAGAACTTTCTAGATCTCTAGCCTCAGACCCAAAGTGAAAGTGAAAGTCACTCAGTCCACTCAGTCCGACTCTTTGCAACCCCATAGACTATGAAGTCCATGGAATTCTCCAGGCCAGAATACTGGAGTGGGTAGCCTTTCCCTTCTCCAGGGGATCTTCCCAACCCAGGGATTGAACCCAGGTCCCCCGCATGGCAGACGGATTCTCTACCAGCTGAGCCACAATGGATGGACAGGGAGGCCTGGCATGCTGCATGCAGTCCATGGGGTTGCAAAGAGTCGGACATGACTGAGCAATTGAACGGAACTGAACTGATACAAGCAAAATACTTCCTCATTAATACCCAGGTTTGCCAACCTCTAATGCAGGAGGATGTCTTGTTCGTGTGTGTGTGTGTGTGTGTGTGTGCATGCTAAGGTCACTTCAGTCATGTCTGACTCATTGTGACTCTATGGACTGTAGCCCACCAGGCTCCTCTAACCATGCCATTCTCCAGGCAAGAATACAAAGTGGGTTACCATGCCCTCCTCCAGGGAATCTTCCCAACCTAGGGATTGAACCTGCATCTCTTATGTCTCCTGCACTGGCAGGCAGGTTCTTTCCCACTAGCACCACCTGGGAAGTCCTGTCTTTTTCAAACAGATCTATCAATACTAGAGAAACTTGAGGAAAAGGACATGTTTTAATTATTGAGCAAAAGAGATGCGCACCACTTCCAGGTAAGATCTTTAGAAGCCATCACATGGCTGTACCATATTATCTCTTGCCTCATTCCCAGCAGTGTCCCTGCTTGTCAGCCTGAGTTTCAGAGTAAGGATATATGGAACAGGACCACAGTGTATCTGCAATGAACATGAAACCTGATTGAGAAATATTAGTAACCCTTTGTTGATACAAGCCACCAAGATTTGGGGATCATTTTGTTCCTGTCCATACTTTAGTTTATGCTGACTGATACATACCTGAACAGATTACTCTGTATTTATATCTGCTTAGCTCCTATGGGCATTTGAATTTAAAAGTCTTGCTTTCAGTCATGTCAGCTTTTGTTTCTTAAGCTACAAATCTGCAATACTGTGTGTATTTACAAGGTTATTATGAGGATAAAAATGAGATATGTGAAAATGCTTCATAAATTATAAAGCACTATAGAAAGCCTTTTATTATGTTTATCATCAAAAAGCCATAAAATAAGACAGATTTTACAGAGTTCTACTATCGAAGTAGGGGGTACTATGATCAGGGAGGAACTCAAGATAATTCAGATAACAGAATTTCTTCAAGAGAAGGTGGTATTTGAACTAGATGATGAAAGACTGGCAGGCTTCTAACAGAAGCATGAACAAATGCAATGGGGACGGTCCAACCATGGCACAGTCTTGAATTCTCTTTGTCTCTGCCCTGGTCAGAAGTCCTAAGACCGAATTTGTTCATTAAGCTTTGAGAAAGAAAAAAGAAATTTTATCACAGGTAAACTGTGTAACAGAAGAGGGCTCTGAAATGTTCATTCTGAAAGCTGATGTTCTATTTCAAATTATTTCATTTCTACTCAAAGTGAAGGCAACACAGAGGAGTTAGCTACATAATTGCTCTTTTAACAGTCCTGAACACCCTTAGCACATTTAATTATTTCATAATTACTCCTACTTACAGCCCAATATGGAAATTATACGCAGATTATCAATCTTTATGATGAACACAAAAGAAAAGCAGTCATCACTCTCTGTCCCCAGTTCTCCTCCCCTTACCGTGAGAACAAACAGCCCTCTCTGGGCAGTGAAGAAAGCCAAGGAAAGGTGGAGACCAGAGAATCATGGGTGTAAGCTTGGAGACTTCGCCAAGGGCATAGGCACAAAATGCTTACACGTTTCCAGAGAGAGTTCACCTTTGGTTATCTCACCCACAAAAAATGAATGCTCCCTAAGACACCCATGTGTTCAATTAGAAAAAGTCCTGCAAAACTCAACAAATTTTGTGAAAGCTAAAAACACTTCAGCATAATTTTTCTTCCTTTCAATCCCCCATCTTAGCTCACTTTTACACCAAAAAATAAGCACAAGCTCAATCTAGTGAACCATCCGTGACTGGACACCAAGTCGGTGCTGGCATCACTAGACTTCAGCCCTACATCTTCAGTCAGACGTCTGGCCTTTCCTGAGTCATTGCTTTGCACTTAAGGGGAGGCAATTAGTGGGAACTCATGACAGTTGATGTGACAATAACTTGAATAACACTGAAGTACCCAGGCTAATGCCTCCTGAGTCTGTGGTCACCCAAGTCATGCCAGAAAGAAAGGGAAAGCCCGCCTCAGAGTGGCCTGCTGCTTGTAACCAGTGACTCTGTGTTCCTGTAAGAACACAAACTGTCTGCAATGCTACAATCTTTCATGGCTTTTATGGAATAACTTCAGGAAAATAGAATTTGGGTAAGGCCAGTATTGCATGAGTGTCTGCTTATGTTCAGTCTTAAATCTCAGACCTCACCTATTCCAAAAGACACCAGGAGCATCCCAATTGCCAAAGAAGGAACCATTTACCTCTTTTGTGGTTCTTTTAAGAGTCAATAAGTATAAAACAAAGCACTCACCCCTTATCCTCCAGTATCTCTGACTGAGGGGCCATTACGTTCATTCAAAGCCTCTTCCCTCCTAAAGTTTATAATCTAGTTTGGGAACAAGACAGAGAGATGAGTCATCAAGAAACAGCATCAGACTTGAGCAGCCACACAAAGCAACTTTAAGGCTGTCCAGGCTTACCCAACTGAGGAGCAGTTCTCCAATAATTTAGAGGAAGAGAGAAATCTCGATGGTCTGGATTGGCCGCAAGGATGTCTGGGTAGAAGGTAGGACCTGATGGAATTGTGTGGATGGAATTTTTTTCTTATGAAGAGATGGGCAGACAACATTCACAACATGCCCAGCAGACCCAGAGTCTCAGAGGAGGAATGTGCCTGGTGACTTCAGGGATAGTAGGGCCATATCTGAGTTGTATCCAAGGATGAGTTGTGCAAAATAAGATTGAACAGGCAAATTGGGGACAAACTGTGAAGGGCCTAGAAGGCCAGACTTTGGGGGTTCAGAAGCCAAACTAACTGTGAGCAGCTAGAGTGACCCTTTACTTGGATCTGCAAGAGAGATTAGTGGTTAATAGCCAGCCTCAGTTTCTCAGCCTTTAAATGAGGATAGAACAATACCCACCTCCTCACAGTAACATATAAATATATATATGTATATATATGGAATTGTTATATATATGTATGTGTATGGAAAATCAACATATACATTTATATAGCTTATATATCTAAGCTGATAAATTACATATGTAGTATATATGTACATATACTGCTTATTGGGCTCCCCAAGTGGCTCAGTGGGTAAAGAATCCACCTGCAAGTATAAGTCTCTTGGCCCACGACAGATGGAGACCTGTTTCCTAGCTGCACCCCAAAGAGAAAGAAGGCACGGGATGGAATACAAGTCCGGAATCCGAGCCTGGGCGAGCATGCTCCACAGTGCGGAGTCTCGCGTCTTCCCTGGCCCTTCCCCTGGCAGCGGGGAACTGAGAAGCCTGCCCATTAGAGCGCCCGAAACAGTGATTAAGATGGACATCCTCTGAAACAAATCGGAAACTTTTTCCAAAGGGGGGAAAAGGCTGAAATTCCACAGTATAAATATTACTAGATGGCCTCGGGCTCAGATGCCATTCACAAACTCCTCAAGCTGCGCTCTCGCAATTTATGACATTTAACAGAGCCCCTGGAGAGAGCGTCAGTCCTGCCTTCGCTCCCGAGTCAAATATTAGCCTCCTCGTGTTAATGAGGCCAAGTCAGGGAAGAGGAAGACAGGAGATCATTTGAGTGATTTTGCTAGTTAACTTTCAGCCTCTTCTCTGCCCCCACCCCGACCCTTTCTCCTCTTACCCTGCTCCAGAGAGAAGCTGGGCGCTCTCTGCACGAGGACTCCAGCGCGCCCCCTTCAGCCGGCGCCAGGGTTGAACCCTAGGTGGCTCACCACCACCCCAGGTGTCACGGGCTGTTCTGTCCCCAAACCCCAGAGCACACAGTGGAGGGAGGACGGAAAGACACACAAGGAGGAGCCTGGCAGGATGGATCCCAGCAGGGCCATTGGCCTCACCCAGGGCTCTGCCTCGAGCCTGCCTCTCTCCAGCCCCGAAAGCTTGTGTGGCTCTACTGAAAACAAACTTTAAGGCTTCCAGCAAGGGAAGACCTGAACTTTTTACACTATATAGTCTGACCACGGTCCACATCTGGACAAGAGGCTTTTCATCTGCATCAGGCACAATACCTCGCTCCTACACTCCAGCCCTGACCCTCTCTAGGGCATGTAAATTATGCTCTATAGACTTAGGATTGTCAGAGGCGGCAAAAATGAATAATTTTAATGTAAGTCTTCCCATGCAATATTTTTTATATACTTACACTAAAACTTTTGTCTTTGTTCATTTGAAATTCAAATTTGATTGGGCCTCCTGCTATTCATCTGGCAATCTGATGAGGAAACTTCAGTTTCCTTATCTCTAGATGGAATATTAAAACTAGATCAGTGATTTTCAGATTTTTTGAAGGATGAAGTTCTCTTGTCAAAAAAAAAAAAAAAAATTCTTGGAGACTTCCCTGGCGGTCTGGTGGTTAAGACTCCATGCTTCCACTGCAGGGGGCACGAGTTTGAGTCATGGTCAGAGAACTAAGATCCCATTTGCTGCATGGCATAGGCAAAAAAAAAAAAAAAAAAAAAATCTTAACCAGAAGCACAATCTATGGAATAGACAGAACAAAGCAGCTATGGCTGAGGCAAAGGAGGGCCACCAGAACCCTCCCCCCATCTTCTGCTGAACCCAATCTGCACTGAGTTCTGTTTAAAAACCAAGGGAGCACACCATCTATCCCACCCTTTTCATCTCTGCGATCTCCACCAGCCTTCCTGTGGCCTTCATAAATGAAGATCCTACAAAACTTCAGGTCATTCGTGTCTGTTTCTCTGACACAGGAATTTTTCACATGTGCACTGTCCTGGAGGTAAGGGGCTCGTCTTCAGATTCTGCAGGTCTTGATTCCAACCTCCAAACCCATGAGATGTGGGCTAAGCACCCCCTTAGACTCATGCCATGAAGATGAAGCATCTCAGAGACTATGCGTACTGCAGGAGTTGCCCTAGCCAGGCTGTGGTTGGCAATGGAGAATGCATGGCCTCCAAGACCAAGGACTACCACTGTTCAACTGGGTGAACTTGGGACTTAGCCTCTCTGAATATCAGTTCCTTAGATAAAGGGTTATTTTTTAAATTATCAGATAAGCTAAGGCATATAAAAGAGTTTCACGAGTAAAGAATGCCAGAGCTTTCCCCTCAAAAGAGTACAATATTATATAATTTCACTTACATGAAACTCTAAAAAATGCAAACTAATCTACAGCAAGCAAAGATCAGTGTTTGCCTAGGGATGGGTGGCACTGGGAGATATTTTGGGGTGATGGTTATGTTTACTATCTTGATTGTGATGATGGTGTCATATGTCAAAACTTATCAGATTGTAGTCTTTAAATATGTGCAGTTTACTGAATGTCATTTATCTCTTAATAATGCTATTTAGAAGGAAATAAATAAGCCTAAAATATTAAAAAATATTATCATTCTTATGCTTATTTTTATCCTGGCTTTGAGGGTTCCTCCTGGGATTTAAAGATTGTCCTTTTCTCCCAAGAGCCAAGTGTGTTCTTTAAAAAAAAAAAAAAATCAAATTGTTGTGACCTTGGCCCCAGCTCATCGAATATCACCTCAGAGGTGCAAAGGATTCTAAACAGCCCTTTAGCAGAGGCATTCTTTTCTCCTCCCTCTCCCCTGCATCCAAATCCTATTAATTCTGTCTCCTACTGTCTCCAATACCTCTCCTCCTTCCTCTACCTTCACCATACTGGTACAGACACTACTCTGTCTTGCCTGGACCTCTGTAGTAGCTCCTGGTGACTCCTGGCTCCCCAGTCTTGCTCATCTCCATTAGCCACACTTCAGCTAGAGTGATCTTTTTAAATGCAAATATAATCATGTCCTTCTGCTGCTTAAACCTTTAGGTTAGCCTTTAGAAAAAGACCCAAATGCTCCACCACGGCCTCTAAGACCTGCATGATCTGGCCCTTACTCACCTGTCCAGTCACGGCCTGCACCACTCTTGTTTTCTGTGTCCCAGCCAATTTGGGCTTCTTTCAATGGAACACACTCTTTCTCAACCCCAGCCCTTCATATGTTTCCCATAAGCTAGTCCCTCTGCCTGAAAGATTCTCTGCCATCATTCCTACAGCCAACGCATCCTTTGGGTTTCAGTAGAAATATCACTTTCCTGGAGAAGCTTAAGTAATTCTCTAGACAAAGTCTGCCCCCACCTAATTTAAGTCTCCAATGCATCTCCAGTGGTTTAGCTCTCCATTGTACCAGTTCCCATCCTGATAGCTGTTCCACTGTGCTGATCACCATCACAAGTCCTGTAAGGGCAGTTGGTATTCAAAGGCCAACTCTTTGGTGCAGACACACACTCGTATAAACTGGAAAGCAACTTTGTAATACAGATTATGAGCTCACTCTTGTACTTTCCTATGACAAGAAAAGAATATGTTGATGAGTGTTCCTTTTGATAATTATCTTTTTCATTGTAAATGAATACCTTCCCTCTCTAATTTTACTGTTCATGCTCTCTAACTCACTATCTTCACTGAGGAAACACATTCTAAGGAAATGATCTAAGTTGTGAAACAAAAGTTTATGGAGAAAAGTGTTTATTAAAACAGAAAAAAATTAAGATGGCCAAAGTATGATGATGATGAAATTAATTATGATGTATCCATAGATTAGAATGGGCTTTCCAGGTAGCTCAGTGGTAAAGAATCTGCCTGCAATGAAGGAGACTTCAATCCCTGGGTCAGGAAGATCCTTGGAGAAGAAAATGGCAACCCATTCTGTTATTCTTCCTCGGGAAATCCCATGGACAGGGGAACCTGGCAGGCTACAGTCCGTGGGGTCACAAAAGAGTCAGACATGATTTAGCAACTAAACAACAACAACAAATAAATTAGAATGCTAAACAATAATTTTGAAAAGCAGTTGCATATTTATGGTTTTTAATAATAGGAAAAAATACTTGTGACTAATTGAAAAGGTAGGTTTATTTTACCTATTCCATTTTATTACATCTAATATATCTTAGAAATGTCCTATTAAAACCATCTCTAATTTGGAAGAGAAACTGACACAAGATAGCCAAGAATTAGATCTGTGGAAGAGAACTACAGTGGCAGATCATTATTATTATTTAGTTGAAATAATATTCGTACGTACAATATACATCGCTGAGCACACTTTCAGTCATATCAAATATCCCTCACATGCTAGCTTCTAGAATCCCTGTGAATTGCTTACACAAAATCTTCGAACAAGTAGCTCCAGAATGATGCCCTTGAGGCAAACAAAGGAGTGAGATGACAAGAATGTATGTCGAATTCCGTGAAGCTGCCCCACAGGCAATTTTGGTTCTTCCAGACCTGTTACCCGAAGTCTGGCACGCTAGAGCCCCAACATAACTAAATGAGGATATTTCATCTGTAAAATGAATATTCAGCGTGTCCCCTGGGACTCCCTCATAACCAGAGGGGACTATTTCTGTCCTTCCTTCTGCCTTCTGCATCGGTGACTAACAAACAACTCACCACCTTACTGTTTCCCTGCCAGGAACTACATGTTTCACCAGGTGATCTTACCTTTATTTCAGTTCTTAATAAACAGATTAAAGATACTATTAATAAAGATTTAGGAAGTTTCGATTATTTGATTTACTGTAGAAAATATCCAAGAACTTGGTACTGGGGAGAATGTTGTGTTTTAGAGTAACAGAGGCCAGGATTCAAATTCTGGCTGAGTGTCTTCTGAGATACTTAATCTGGCCAAGCCTCAATTTCCTTATAAAATAATGCTCAAGTACCACTTTGCCACGTAGTGATGAATTTAAACCTTGTCCAATGCCTAGTATATTATGGCAACATAATAAATTATTTGGGAATGAATGGCCTTAAAATACTTAGCAGAGTGCCCTTCTGTGTCCATCAGTGCTACTCAAATATTAAAGTGCATAAGGAAGCATCTTGGGATCCTGACAAAATACGGATTGAGATTCACTAAGTCTGGGGAGAGATTTCTAACAAGCTCTCTGGTGACACCAGTGCTGTGGGTATACAGACCAAACTTTGAGTAGCAAGGTTTTACATCACTGGTTCTCAAACCTGGCTATACCTTGTCAAGAAAGTTTTAACAATACTGATGACTGGGTCCCACGTTTAGTTGATCTGGAGGTGTGACCTGAGCTTTGGGATTTTTAAAGGCTCCCTAGGTGATCCTAGGTACCCCCTAGAATAGGAATACTCATGTTTGAAAACCACTACTCCCTATAGGAAGTGCTTAATAAGTAAGGCCTATCATAATTACTAATTTGATGAGAGTCCAGATGATTGTAATCACATTTAAGTAACATATAACATACTATAATACTATTCTATAATAAATAATATGAACCATGCTGTAATAAAGAGCAGAGAGAATCAAATAACTCAGCAGGTAGGTCTCAATTTGCCAGAGATGCAGGAGAAAATGAACCAACCAGAGTTTGGTTGGTTTGGTTGGAATTTAGAGTTTGCTAAACTTTTAACTACTTTAAGTGAATTCTATGCAATACTTTAAAAAAAAAAAAAAGAGTGCTTTTTTTAAAGGGTGTTCTCATCAGATATACTCCAGTGCATGGTACACATCGGGAGGTTTTCATCCTGTCTTGTTAACTGAAATGTTTGGGTTTCTTTTAACTGTGCATTCTCATTTCCAGCAGAGAGTGGGAGCACGAGACACATGATACAATAGGGAAAATGTCGAGGCAGCGTTTTCAAACATAATCATCCAAATGTGAAGGGACATGCAGCTCAGAAGGAACAGAGTAAGATGATATAGCAAGGAGAGAAAGGAGCAGGTGACGCAATCTGATGTGACGCTGACACGCCAGATCAAAGACAGACGGGCGAGCAACATTTCATTTGGGAATCAAGTGAATTGTTATAAAGTTAAGAGCGAGGAGGGCTGTGGAAATAATAGGACTGGCTTTCAGCCACCACATCTAAGGACTTCGCCCAGAGGTACTATTCAAGTGCTCGTTCAGAACACACTGTCTGCAAGTTTAAATGAAAGTGTCCAGGATTCCAGTGGGCTCTGCTTGTCTTTAAATATCTCCACCCCAACCCGGGAGCCTCTGACCTTCCTGAGAACGTCACTCAGATTCCAACAGTCTTCCTCCAAAAGGACCAATCTCCTCTCCCTGGGAGATTTATGTATTCTATCCACTCACTGAGTTTAGCGCTTAATTTGCATTTAGCACCTGCTTTTGGACTCACTTATGATCTATGCCACTAACTTCTAAGCTAAAAAGTATTTTCCTGCACCGTATTTTCAAACTATTAAATGTCTTTTCATACTCCCTTAAACCTAATAATTTTATAATGTCCTCTTAATTTTTTGACTCATTTCCACCACTTTACTGTTTTGCAGAACAAATCTGTCACTTCAAAGGAAACAGCCTTAAACAAGTCATTTGCAAAGCTGACTCCATTGAGGAGTCTGAAAAAAGCATTGGATGGCTTTCTCCCTAGCCTTTTCTCTCTCTAAAGTTGCCAGAGTTGCAGAAGATATTTATTCTTTTTCACCTTGTTTTTTCTGTGTTTTCCATTAGTGTATTGAAAATATGAGAGATTTTAACAAAATGATACAAAATTTCTCAAAAGGACACATCAAAATTTATCCTGATAAAAGTAAGAGTGGAATTAATATGAACAAATTTATAACTTACAAAGAAGGTGAGCATATCTAAAACACTAGAATTATATTTACTCTGACCAGAGCCTGAGTCTTAATAAATAAGGTTCAAAGAATACTATGAAGTTAGTAGTAATTGGATTAAAAATGTGAAACTATGAATTTTCATAATGGTGATTAGAATCATAAAAGAAAGAATAAAAACTGATTTGAAATCTCTGTCATATGAGGGCAAATGAGAATCTCAGTAAAGTACAACTAGACAGAGTAGCTGGAAGGGCCTGATAACAAGGAAGATGACCACACCTGGATCCACCCAGTGGAGTCAAATGAGAGATCTAGTTATGAGCACTGGGAGGAAACACAGCCTGACAGGTGCAACATCATCTCTAAAGGGTATAGTCAGAGAACACGACAGCTGACATGCAGTAGGTACACCTGGATGGACAGATGGATAGATGGATGGGTGGGTGGATGGCTGAATGGGTAGATGGATTGGTGAGTGAATAGATAAGTTCATGAAAGGGTGGACAGGAGGGTGGATGGGTGGATGAATTTGCATTCAGACTCAGAGTCCAAAAAGAGATAGCATGCTACCTAAAAAGACAGTATATCAGGGAATATAAGGGACCCAGGAGAACCCCAGCAGCCTTGACAGGCAGGCAGCATCAGAGAGATGCTTCTGCAGATAGAAGGTATTCAGGGAGAGAGAATGGAGAGGAATCTAATAAAGGCAGAATCTCCATCCTGGAAAAAGCAAAATAAATGGAAGACTGTTGAAACAATCATTTATAATAGGCAAATAATACAAAAACTAAACTCTCCAATGGAAGCAAGAACAATTAGGTCCTGAGAGCTAGACAGAGCTCAGTTCTCAGACGTAAGGCACAGGGTGAGATGATGTCTCAGGACTGGCCCATAACTTTAGTTATTAGAATCGGGGCATGAGACAAAGGCTGTACCAGCACCAAAAGCCACTTTATGTTCAAATCTGAAACTCCTTAAATCCCTCTTGCCTGCAAGTAGAATTAGTCCTTGAGCCCAGGACTGAGACTACAAATGTGTTTAGAAATATCCAGCCTTGGGGAGAGGAGATAGTGGCTGGAAATCAGAGCCTAGGAAGCAAACAGAACCTTAACAAACAAAGAAAGGAAAGAACTGAGATGGAGCTCCAGAAAAACACACAAACATCAAATCCCAGGGGCCTTTCCAACAGTCATCTGAAAGCACATCCATCCTACAGACAAACAGCACTGTGGCTGAGAGCTTGAAAGCTCATGCAGTCCCACTTCTACACGCCCCTGTTACACTAGTAACCTGGTAACACCAGCACCACCAGCCACCAACATTCCCTGACTTCCTTTCTGTGCAAAGAGCCCTGTCCCAGGTTCCCATCAAGGAATGGAATTCCTTTGATTTAGAATAAACTGATGACAGCAAAGGTAAGACTGAGAAGTGATGATGTGAAAAATAGCCAAGGATTTTCTCTTCCAAAATCAAAAAGAAGACCATTCATTCGAGTAGCAGGGACTTCTGCCACCTAATAAAATGGATGGGAAATGGTCCATTTGGACTCATGGGAATGCCACTTGCTACAATCAAAGAGCCAAAGTGTGCAGAAGGCACTTCATGTCCCAGCCCAGATCCAGTCCCGTGATGCTCTCATCCAGGTTGGCCTCAGTGGCTGAGCCTCTCTCCAGCCAGAAGGACAAAGCAGAGGAGCTGAGGTCATGGACCCAGTGCCCTAGGATACAGCCGTTTGCTCATGTAGAGAGAAGCCCCTTCTCCCACTCCCTCCGCCTGCAGTTCCGAGGTGCCTTCTCCACATCTGTATTCTAAAGGGGTCCTCTGATGCAGTGGCATTGAGGCTGAACAGTTGTTTGGGTCTGAGTCCATTCCATATATTTAGCCCCCAGGATTGCCTCCAGCCATGCGCACTTGCTTAAGAGGATCATTTGCTACTGATGTTTGCTGGGAGCATCAGTAAGATGTGATTGTGCTGCCTTTGCTTAGCAAATAACCCCAGTTTCAAAGAAGGGAGACAAGCTGCCGTGTAAACCCAGAGCCACAATGGAGGATTCCACTGCGGAGACTCGACTTTCGAGAACCAGGGTCTGGGGGACCTCATCCCATAGCTCTGTGAGGCCCCATGTGGCAGCATCCTCACCCCTGGGGGCCGTGTGGATCTAACAGAGGAAAGGAAGTACTTTTCCCAAAGTCTGGCTCCCTGTGCTGAGAAAAGTGGGAAAAAAAAAGATCTGAAATCTGAATGTTAATAAGACAGCCACCGGACTGACTTTCAAGAACAGGAGAGCACCCCTCACACTAATGAAAGACTCCTGATCTTCACACCACAGCTTCCTTAGTGCCAGCAGTGATGCGAGGAGACCTCATCCCAAGGATCCACTCCTCCACGCAGACCCTCCATGATATTTCAAAGAATTTGGCTGGACCAGTCTTGTCTTCTTCCCACGGAGGGGGTGGGGGGAATGCTCATGGGTGTCAGAGCCTAGAGACTCAAAACAGAGCAGCTTTATTCCATTCACCTCCTCTTCCCTCTGAGAGCTTGTCCTAGCTTGAACCACTAATACGGTCCTCCTTTCCTGCTCTTTCTGCATCTCCCCTCTTGCCCTTCCTGAATTCCCTAAAGGGTAAAGCAGGGTTGGGGACTCTTCCATGTCATCCTGGCAGAAGGTTGAAAATCCCTCTTCCCCACCAGGAAAAGGGGATGACAATACCTACCTCACAAGCTGCTGAGAGGATTAAATGATACAATGAATGCGCAGAGCCCAGCATGCAGCAGGCGTACAATACGTGTCGGCAGGTATCACATTGTTCTCTCTCCCCTGACAAGCATGCACGCTGGCAACCTGCACGCCATTGTTACCTCTTTTGTCACTGGCTACCACAACTACCACACACAGCTCAGCCTCACCAGACAAAGCAGTCGAGCATCGTTCCAAAGTGGCTGCCATCAGCTCGCACCCCTGGAGAGCAGGCAAACGGTTCTCATCAAGGTGAGGTGAGCCCCAGAGGACAAGCTTTGCCATTGGAGAGGACTGAACTTTAAGCTAAACTGAAAATCAAACAGAAGTTCTTTTCAGAGTGCAAAACATCCGGTTACCTCTCTTTTCCCGTTCATAACACTGCCAGTATTGCAATTACGGGCTGGCTTCAGCCAGCCATGCTGTAGTCCTCGGGGCAGACTGCATCCATTTCTGATCCACCTGAAACCACATAAGTGTCTGAGAAAATCCCAGACCCTGTTAAGATTTACAGACCAATTTTCTAAACTGAAGTGGTTTGCATAGGCTTTGGATAAGAATCTGAAACACGTTTCTATCTCTAAACTGGACCACTTGAAAAGAAGAAAATACAATAGTAGCTTTCTAGGGAGTGGTTTGCAGCAACACAAGACCAAAGAAAACAATTACATGGAAAATGAGTGTTACAAATCAACAGTTCTTCTACAGGAGAGACATGAGCCTGCATTTCATAGAGCTTGGGAGTATACACCTGAAATCGCTACTGTGATGCAAAAAAATCACCAACTGAACTCCAGTGATATCATTTACTTGTCCCTGACCGCTATCTCCCAGGTTATGACAGAAGGGATGTCATACGACAGAAGGGATAAGAGGAGATATTGTCTATCAGAATAGTCACTGGGAGGTGGTTAAGAATCATAAATCTACAGTGGTGTCCACTTCTCATTACAGTTTATAACAGCTCTCACCATGGAAGGGATGGGGGTTCTGGACTTGTCTGTCTCAGAGGGAACAGAAACACTGAACTCCATGTAGCTACAATGGAAGCCAGTGCTTTCCTGGGTATAATCTCCCCTTTAGTCAGTCAGTTTGGAGGTCTCTTAGGATGAACAGGACTTTATTGGGAGCCTAGAAGCATATTCTTAAAAGTAGAAGTAACCCCACATGACTTAAAATGTTTACCATATTTAACTGGCAAAATGAAAGTCTTACTGGGTAAGAAAAATGAAAATAAATAATATCTTTAAATGGCAAATGGTCTTTTAGATAGGTTTTTCAACTATTTCTCATCTTTGTTGACCATATGAGGTCTTCAAACATCATTTTCATCTTCAAATGAATTTGGGAATCTCATGGCATCTGTCCACAATATCAAAGCAGTTTCAAAATTAGCAAATTCCCTATTTCCCCAAAAAGGAATCTCTGAGACCATTTTACAGGAAACGCTAGAAAAATGGAATCCCAGTACACCTAGGGGAGGGGAGTGTAAAGCAAGAAATGTTTAAGAAAATATCTGAACTCAACTTGCTGAAATTGCACAAAATAAATAGACAAAAAACCCGAGACAGTTGCCTCCATTCCTTCCCACACACCTGCCTTCTGGAAGGTCACTGTCTTTATTAGTCCTGCTACAGAAATATTCTTGGGGTAAGAGCTGTCCAGAAAAAGGACTCCTTTAGCAGGGCCCTTCGGCATCACCTCCAAGCTTCATCTACTTTTCTTCATCTTGAAAACTTTTCTCATTTTTCTCCTTTCCACTTGATCTTCCTTAGACAGACAACATCAGCAATACCTGGGCTGCTGTTAAGAACACAGACTCTCAGAGTCCATCCAAACTGCTAAGTAAGAATTTGCCTTTTATCAAGACCTCCCTCCATGTGATTTCCTCACACATGAACGTCTGAAAATCCTGTGCTCTGTTACATTCTTTCTATTCCTCAACCCACTTGGGCCTTCTGAGTCCTCCCTCTTTCGACTGACATTCCTAGTGCTTTTCTCCTGATTTCAGCCTCAAGTCTCTCCCTTACTGGTCTCTGCCCCATCCCCCACCAAATACGAGGCTGAGT
Source organism: Okapia johnstoni (assembly GCA_024291935.2). Classification (NCBI taxonomy): domain Eukaryota; kingdom Metazoa; phylum Chordata; class Mammalia; order Artiodactyla; family Giraffidae; genus Okapia; species Okapia johnstoni. The sequence goes on from CM044317.1 coordinate 48,401,436, forward strand.
ATAGGAACATAGTACTTTTATTTTGTCTCCTGTGCTTCCATTATCTGACCTGGCCTAGGTAAGCCCAGTCTCCTTCATTATATCTGTAGCTCAACTGAAACAAGTCTATTGTTCGTGCCAGGCACCAGAGCTACAAACTGAGCCAAGACACTGGCCTGTCCTCCAGGAGATAGAGTCTACACGGGAAGAGCTAGACTCTCTCTTGTCATTCAGCCCCACAGCAGCTCCACCATGAGCTCTTCAAAGGCACAAATGACTGACTGAGAGAGGAGCAAACATGACAACAAACTTCGCCAGAGTCCAGCGAGGAGGACAAATCAGAAGCCAGCAGACTCAAGATGCTGGATAATGAAACCAGCCAATCCGCAACCCAACCGGCTGAAAGACAGAAAGTTCTACAGGAGGCCTGCAATGTCCCAGCATCTATCTCACACAAGTGGGGACAATTTAACTGAATTATCAGCTGTAAAATAGTACCCAATGCATGGTTGACCAAGCCCTGGGAAAAGACATATAAAAACTTACATTGAGATACGATCAACTAAAATTAGAGGTGTAATTAAAGTAATCAGGATTTATTTATATGAAACTTACTGTTGCCATTAAAAATTATGTCTAGAAAAAAAAAATTATGTCTAGGAAGAGACAGCCCTTGTAGTCCAGTGGTTAGGACTCTGAGCTTCCACTACTGGGGGCACCAGTTCGATCCCTAGTCAGGGAACTAGGATCCTGCTTGCTATGCAGTGTGGCAAAAATGAGAGAAATTATGTCTAGGAAGAGTACTGATGACATGGTAAATGCTTACAGCGCTTCCTACTCGAGCAACCTTGGACACTTTACTGAAGATTTCTGTGCCTCTGTTTCCTCAACTATAAGTGAAAATACACTTTAAAAAAACACAATCCATTAATTTTAAGATGCATGTTTTCTCACATTTTAACATCTCTGAAAAAACCAATCATCATTTAAGGTGACTTACAATGAATTGGTGATGTTTTTCTTTATTTCTTAGTGTACATACAATGATGATGCATCTTGGAACCCTCTTAGACCTGATGAAAAGGTAGGACTTCCTGAATAGGCTTTTGTGAGAATTAAAAGAGTTAATAAAGGTAAAAATTTTTAAACTGCCTCAAAAGGAACAAGTATTCAAAGCAATGTTAGTTATTATAACTGTTACTAGCCGGGAGCTCCTTTTAGACACAGGTACCCATATTTGTAGAAACACAGAGAAGCAATTTCAACAAAAACAAATATTCTCTGTTCTTCATTTTAGTCCCTGGCCTTTATATCACCCATCCTTTCCCCTCCACAAGATGAGGGCTTCTCAAATCTGGTTGCACAGAGAAATCACCTGGGGGAGATTTTTAAAGTGCTGGCACTACACCCTCTCCCAGACACACACACATACACACACACACATGCACACACACACAGAGCTTTAACTGGCCTGGGATAAGACCCTGGCATTGGGATTTTTAAAAATTCCCTGGGTGATTTCTGATGTAGACCCAAGTCTATAAACCCACTGCAATAAATTATAAGGTCTTTGAGTCTGCAGGCCTTTCTAAGAAGAAAACCAATATAGCAGTGTACTTAGGGTCCTGGAGTCAGCCAAGCCTGGGTTCAAATTTCTGTTCCTCCCCTTGACCAGCTAAGTGATAAACAGCTTCACCTCTCCAAGCCTCAATTTCTTTATCTGCAAACTGGGAATAATACTTGCCTCCTAGGGTTGTTTAGGACATTCATGAAGTGAGCTGAGCATACATACTTAATAAATACGTTATTATTAGTGCCATTTGATAGTCTTTTCAGCCTCTACTCAGTGCCTCAGCAGCAGAGGTGCTTAATAAATATTTGTTGATTTGAATTTGGAGAGTATAAAAAGCTCCTCCCATGAGAGAAGGACATAGAGAAGGTAATCAAATGATGCCAGGTTAGGGCCACTCTCACAAGTCTGCCTAGGCCTGGTCTGTGCCTCACAGACACAGAGGTGGGAACACAAGAATGATCACACCTCATGACCAACAAAGCAGCGCTCCTCCCCATGATCAATGAGGCAAAGATCTCTGCCCTCCAGACATCCCCTCTGCCTTCAGTCTCCTGTGGAGGTAAACTGGCATCTGAGCAGCATCTAATAACTTGGTCCACAAATTATCAAAATCTGAGGGATCTTTCAGAAGAAGGGAAGTTGAAACAAGACAATGTATAAATAGTCTACTAAATGCAGGGCTGCGATGTTCCTTTCCTCAGCTGACCTCGAGAGCTGCGCGGAGAGAAGGCCCCTTCCCACAGGCCTCCCATCCTGCGTGCCTGGGCCCGGGGACCGCCAGTCAGGACTTGCCACACTCCAGTGATAAGCTGCACTAACAAGGATACCCGGGAAAATGTGCAAAAGCTGCTAAGGGAAATGAGCCCCTGGTCCCATTCCTCTCATCAACATCAAATTTTTATTTCTTGACTAAATAGCCGCTCTGTGGAAAAGAAACAAAGCTAGAACAGAAATCATTTGCTGCCCTCTTGTGGCCGACTTGGTATCCTGTCCCTCTGGTTTCCACGATGAGACACAAGCAAAAGGAGGGACACGGACTTGGTGTCCAAAAGCTCTGCTCACTTCTGCAAAGGACCTGGAAACATTGCACCTCTGCTTGTTCCTGAACATCCCAAGTGTGTCTGGAAATCGGTCTAGTTCTGGCCAAGGCTCAGTGTACTTAAGGGAAGTCTGAGTATACCTTTAGCCTTGGAGGAGAAGGGCAAGAAGGACAAACAATAAGAGGTCTCACACAGTTTTTATCATTTTCTTTCGCTACAGCCTGGATCAGGGCTCTCGGCCTAACCCTGGCCAGCCAAGGGTGATGGGAGGTGGGGAAGAACCAAGAAGGTGAGCGATTCCAGGACCGGTCCTGATGGTTGCATCTTCTCTAGGGCAGATGAGGTCAGCAGTTGAGGTCCATTACGAAATCCTGGACTAGATCAACAGTGAAACCAAACCCGGCTCCAGGGAGCTGGAAGCGAGATCACCAAAGGCAGCCTGGTTGGGGAGCAAGTGCTGTACCCACCACAGCCCCCTAGCCCCAGCCCCCCTGGGCCAAACGAGGCCTTAGCCCATCAGAAGCTTAAAACAATGTTTGTGTTTTTAGGATTGTTGAAAGATATCCTCCCTAATTTGGAATACATCCAAAACATGTGTTGAAGTTGTCTCTCTGGGGAGTACCCTGTGCTAACAAAAGACTAAAGATGTCCCTGTTAGCCAACTCATCATCTGTAACTTGACTAGCAACAGACAAATGAACC